>CM059216.1:1936085-2536085 GCA_030347435.1 Clarias fuscus | reverse complement strand
TGACTTTTTTTGCTAACTTTGTCACACTCACTCCTTTCTATTTTCATGCCAAACCCAGGAGTCTACAATACTGATTATTATTTTTTTTTCCAGCTGAAAACTGGTCTGTCATGTACTGCGTCGCTTTCTTTACAGGCATGCAAATATTCTTCTGTAATGTTATTTATTCATTCATTTTAGTGTGTGTATACACAGTACAGACCAAAAGTTTGGACACACCTTCTCATTCAAAGAGCTTGAATTTGTATTATGGCAAGAAAAAAAAGCAGCTAAGTGAAGAAAAACGAGCGGCCATCATTACTTTAAGAAATGAAGGTCAGTCAGTCGGAAAAATTGGGAAAAATTTGAAAGTGTCCCCGAGTGCCGTCACAAAAACCATCAAGCGCTACAAAGAAACCGGCTCACATGCGGACCGCCCCAGGAAAGGAAGACCGAGAGTCGCCTCTGCTGCGGAGGAGAAGTTCATCCGAGTCACCGGCCTCAGAAATCGCAGGTTAACAGCAGCTCAGATCAGAGAGCAGGTCAATGCCACCCAGAGTTCTAGCAGCAGACACATCTCTAGAACAACTGTTAAGAGGACACTGTGTGAATCAGGCGTTCATGCTAGAATATCTGCTAGGAAACCACTGCTAAGGACAGGCAACAAGCAGAAGAGACGCGTTTGGGCTAAAGAACACAATAAAGAACACTCGCTGAATGAGAAGGGTGTCCAAACTTTTGGTCTGTATGTGTGTGTGTGTATATATATATATATATATATGTATATATATGTGTATATATATATATATATATATATATATATATATATATATATATATATATATATATATATATATATATATATAGGGAGAGAGAGTTGTTTTATGAAATAAAATTGACATCTGTATGCGTGTGTGTGTGTGTGTGTGTGTGTGTGTGTGTGTGTGTACACTCTAGGGACACTCCCAGGGTAAAAACTCCACTCAGATATAACGCTGCGTATCGACTCCCACATGAGGTCAGTAATTCATCAGAGCAGAAACTTCCACACTGGTCCACACACTGTCTAATATTTCACTCTGTTCATTGATCAGAAACACACTATCTGATCTCAGGAGTCTATTAGCTCATGCATTCACTTATACAGTATGGTGACATAGGGCGGGGCGGGGCGTAAATCAAACAAATAATTGAAACCGACATTCATATATTGTATATTGTATTGTATTTTTAAATTATGTTACTACTTTCTCCACTGCGCGTTTATGTATGGTCCACTTAACAACCGTATTATAGCGTGTGTGGTCACCCTGTCCAGTCTGAGATATGGAAACTCTTTCATTAGAAAAAAAAACTCCCAGCTTTAATAGTTGGACATATTTACAGTTTGTCAGTGAACTATGAGAACAAACTATAAACAAACAAACAAACAAACAGAAAATCTTATAATTGTTCATATTCATATGGTCATAATCCAGTTACAGTATAATGTTTAAATTAATCATGATCTTGATCTGAGGTCGCATCACCCAGCACTCACTTGAAACCAAGTTTAGGGTCCGAAGAATTTTTAGGTGGCATTATACACTGCTCAGTCCAAAAGAAGTCCCCGCTTCAGAAGAGTAAAAACTGATGGCACGGACAACGTCCAGGACTCCGAGTGTGAGAGAGCGGCTCTGGGATCAGGAATCATTTTACGCATGAACTGGACCTCACATCACATCACATGTAATCGAAGCTAAAGAAGGTTAATAAAATCTTGGCGTGTGTATAGTTATATATATATATATATATATATATAAAAAACAGTCTTATCATTGTGGTTTTCAGGCTTGAAAGGGGGACTAAGTGGTGACAGACAGGATGTCCAGCCGGTCCAGAAGTTTGTCTCTCGGTAAAACGATCTGCTCGTACTGATGGTGACGTGCTTGATTTCTGTTTACGCCCAACAGGAAGTGAAGTATTTTACCTTGAAGAACGTGGAAGAAGTCGTTAACCTCATTCGAGGACGATTGAGTCAAGAAGAAAAGGAGGAAGAAGAAGAAGAAGAGGAGGAGGAGGAAGATCACTGGGCTTCTTTAGGTTCCACACACACGTACAGTACAAGGCGAAATCAGAAAATAAATTGTGTGCACATTATGTTTATTTGATGTGTGTGTGTGTGTGTGTGTGTGTGTGTTCCCCCTCTCAGATGTTTTGGATGATGAAGTGGCAGAATCGGTGTACCGAGACCGTGGCGTCATTCTGGACCTGGAGTCCGTCTCAGAGCTCACAGCAGACACTTTCAGCGCAGCAGTGGCACAGAACGGCCTCACGGTGGTGCTGTTCTACATGAAATGTGAGTCGTGTGTATCAGCCGTAACAAAGTCTTGCTGTGGAATGTTGTCTGTTTGAAAGTTAAATTCATGAATAGTCTGAATGAATATTGAGTGGACGTGTTGTCCTCGTGTCTGTCCTGCGCAGGGGACGCCGTGTCCACGGCATTTCTGCAGTCGTACGTCGAGGTCGCCGATGCTCTTGAAGGTAAAAAAAAAAGATGCAGATGAATATGTGAATGCACAGACAGCAACTTGCAGCAAGCTTACGTGTGTGTGTGTGTGTGTGTGTGTGTGTGTGTGTGTGTGTGTACCTTTTTAGGTGTGAGTGATGTCACACTGGCCTCGATAGACTGCAGCGAGTGGACGTGTGTGTGTCGTGATCAGAACGTCTCCTCTTTCCCCTCCGTCCTGCTGTTCCACCCGGGCGAGGACACCCACCTTTACAAAGGCATGATGGGAACCGAGAGCCTGTATAGATTCGTCCTAATGTGGGTCTTTATTTCTCTCTCTCGCTCTGAGAATTTAGAGGGAAATAACAGTGAGTCAGTTTCTAACATGATTGCAAGATGTGTTTTGTGTTTCTAAATGACTCGTTTCACATGAGTCACTTTAGATGAATGAACCAGTATGTTCATTGTGTTAGGAGATTTAGAGTACGCAATAATAATATTGACCTGCGATTTCAGGCCCAGGAGTTCACGACCCCGGTGCCTAAGAAGCATCGGTCTCCGTCTCATCAATCCGACGTCTGTTATCGCGGCCGCTCCGCATGCCTATTTTTATTTATTTGTTTATTTTTGAATAATAAATATATTTGATATGATTTTGAATGTACATCAGGGCTCTGTAATGAAGCTGATACATTGTAGGACAGCCCTTGCGCTTCGGTGACATTACCACGATATGGCTAAAGCCATCTATGAGCTGAAATCCCGGTTTCACCAGGGCGTCCTTTCCCCTGCCATTGAGCCATCGGGCCATCAGGACGCGCTTTTTGCATCAGAGTATGTATGTAAACATTTTTCATTGGACTGACGCTCGTATTTAGTGTATCAGCCCTGTAATATTTCGCAGTACGGGGTGACAGTTGGGGTTAGTGTTCTGTCGCCATGGCGACAGAAATGCTCTGTCCCAGGTGTGAGTTAAATTAAAGGTGTGTGTGTGTCACCCGGTGAGCAATTCGCATCATCAGAACAGACTGCGTCACTCCCGTTTTATCCACATTTGAAAAACATGAAAAAGTCATAAGCACCATATCCATGTGCTGTTATGATAATAAAAAGTACGCGTACGGTTAAAGTGATTAAGATGTGAAGATCTTAAAGCACACCTCATTATTAGACAAACCGTTCTCCTAAATGATTTCATTTCTTAGAAACGGCTTTTAAATCACCTTGTTATTTTTACTCTGAGTTTACTTCATTTATTTTTCCCTCGCTTGAACCTGAAATAGTGACATTTGAGCAGCGATAAGCTTCACTGAGAGCTGGTATGTTATCTCTGGCTCTCCATCTACAGATTGTTAAGATTAAACCCAGCTACGGTTTAACCAGAGGAAACTCTTCTCTAGCGCAGATTCAGAACTTTATATCGTGCTGATTAGATATGAAAATATTTAACTCGGGCCGAAGTTCTGCTAAAAAAAAAAAAAACGCAGTGCCATAGAGTTTTTGCAAAGGATAAAAGAATAAAGGCTTTGCGTGAAAGTATTAAAGTCTGTGAATATTACGACATCTGATATTATCTAAAAGATGGATTTTTTTCTTTATCTCAAGTCAAGTTTGATGACAATTTAATGATTTTCAAGGACTTCCACAGAACCAGTGCTGGACCGTTAGGGCTCTTAACCGTCAGCGAAATTCCACTTCGATAAACACATTTGCTTAGTTAATAAACAGAAAAAATATTATTCACTTATTATTCCTTATAATACGTGTTTAATTTTATGACACACATGCTGAAAGTTTCAGACAGCTCAGCAACCGAGGACGACACGGAAAAGGATCCAACGGCAAAAAAGTGGAAGGAATTACAAATGATGTTGTTATTATTATTATTATTGTTATTATTGTTATTATTATTAAGTACAGTACGACTTCATGACAACGTGATTAACCATGTTAAATGGATAATCAAGCAGCTCCAGGAACTTGAAGACTTTTTCCCTAGATGACAAAGACTTTCTAAGACAGTACAAAGTCTCCTTTCGCCTTCGTCTTCGATCAAT
Source organism: Clarias fuscus (assembly GCA_030347435.1). NCBI lineage: Eukaryota > Metazoa > Chordata > Actinopteri > Siluriformes > Clariidae > Clarias > Clarias fuscus. Next base: position 2,531,561 of record CM059216.1, on the reverse strand, counting down.
AATTGTTGGTACGTCATCGTTTTTTTTGCTAAACAAGTCTTCATAAGTTTTTGGAAGTCTCTGTGATCAATCAACAACTGGAAGCCCACCTTCGTCCTCGACGGCCACTTGAAGCATGGATTTATTCCCGGACGACCAACCAGAGAAAGATGTTGATATTTACTCGTTTGTTACAGAATGGAATACAGAATGCGTTGTGGTTCGTTTTCTTGTGGTTTCTTACTGGCGTCCGTGAAAATTCCTGTGGGCTAATCTGGAGTTCATAAACCTTGTGGTGTCTTTTGAAACTGTGAACCGCGTAACAGACTCCTATTTTCATCTTCTCTAGACATATTTACCTGTACATGGGAAGTCAACCCGGGACTTTTGATTGTGCCAAATGAAAGACTCTTATTATTGTTGTTATTATTATTATTATTATTATTTCTCTATATAATCCCCTGCTACACTAATGCACTTGTCCCGGCCTGTCATTAGTGCTCGGACGCCCTCGAGGTAGAAAGTTTTCTCAGTGCGCCGGAGTCGTAATCGGACTTCCTGCTTCAGGACTGAAACCCCGGCCTCACAGGAACTCCTTTAATGGCCCAAACATGTGGAAATTGCCTGGAGCGAGGTCGGGACTGTACAGGGGATGCGTCAATACCTCCGCAACTGATGTGATGGATGATTATGCGTACAGTTCCCACAGACAGATGCGTCTCCTCCGCAAGTTGTCTGTCGATTTTCAAGGGTCAGGCGTTCCACTCTCTGTATGTTGGCTAAGTCATCACCCGTACTGTGCTCGAGGTCTTCTGCAAGTGTGAAATCACCAGGAATGTCCCAGTTTGTCCCAGTTTGAGATGAACGCCCCTTGAACAAGCTGTGCTGCTGTTGATCTACGAACTATAGCGGTTTAGTTGTCCAATGTAAACATTTTGTAGTATATTTTAATCCTTGGAGTGATTATGTCAGTGAACGTGCTAATCAATCCTTTACTCGGGTAAAAGTCCAAATCTTCACTTAAGAAAAGTATAAACTCATAAATCACTAAATTAATAGTCTTCATTGAGTAGGCTTCAATTCAAGAATTTATACTTTTCTAAAGTAGTGCATACGATAAGGGTATTAGAACTCAGTCTCTAGATTTTTCTCCGTAAGTAAAAGCAAAAATGTAGATGCAAGAAAAGTTCAAGTGGAACACAACACTTGTTAAATAAGAACATCAAGGCACCGTGTTTTTTTTTTTTTTTTTTTTTCTCCAAAACATTGCTTTGCTTTCTGCTCTTTTTCCTCGTCTGTGTCAGTCGAACATTAAGTAAGTCGATGAGCTTTTCCTCTAGTGTGACGTCATACAGGATAAGAAGTCTACCCCAAGTCTGCTGATGGTTCGCTCCACTGTTCCCGGGTTGGACTGAAGGTTCATTTGTCTAGACATTGAAACGGAGCGTTCAGAAGAGGAGCGAATCAGTGGGAGTTTGAGTAGGAAAAGAATGATGCTGGTATTTCAGCTGGACACTCATTCACACACACTCTTGGGTAACTTTGTTAAAAAATAGTCAAATACAGGACCTTTAAATCCAACAAGAACCTTTTTCAGAAGTTATAATAAAAAAAAAAAATGTCTGGACTTGATGTGTGCAGATACAGTCGAATTCTCCGCCCTGGTCTCCTGATCATTCATGAAATCGATCGCTGCGCGTGATGTAATTATCAGCCAAGACCTTTTAAAAGCCACTTAATGCCCTTTCCGTACAGTAGATTGCGTCGTAACGAGGGTCGATGCCGAGGCTAGACCCGCTCGCTCGCTCGCTCTGTCTGAAAGCAGATCGGCCTCTTATCGAGACGTATGGCAATATCATGAGATAATGACTCGACGTTGTGTGGAATTACAACCGCAGTTTTATAACACGGCATCATTCTGAGAGTCATAAAATGGTTAGAGGAGCGCGTTATATAATGCGAGTGTTTATTAATTGTGTGTGTGTGTATGCATTTCTGTGTGTTTCTCTTATCCATCGCTGTGTTTATTGGACAGTGTGTGGGCTTTGTGTATCGACCAGAGGGATGTTATTGTTTGTTATCTGATTAATTGTGCGTCATGTACATGTGTACATTAGTATGTTTGGATTCGGGCTGATGCTCTTAATCTCAGCCTCTTTTTTTTTTTTTTTTTTTTCGTGCACAGGAGTCGACTCTCCGTCCCATTCGTTCTGTCGTCCTCGGATGAAGTCTCGTCATTCCTGGAAGGAGATCTCTATAACCGGCACTCTTCCCTCTCGCCCGTCAGGGTGCTCGGCCTCTTCCCGCCTGAAGACCCGGGTATGGAAAGAACACCGGCAGGGTGACCTATCTCTAGGCTCCTTTTAGCACGGTGCTTTATTTAACCTACCTGATTCGATTATTCAAATTGTTCCTGAGGCTCTGGCTCGAAAGCACTTTAGATTGTTATCGCAGAACATGCATTTTCCTGCAGCTGCAATGTTTATCGATTTTGGAAACAAAACTAAACAGATTTTTGTATACAGAGTTGTTGTGGAACATAGTGTGGCGCAGCCTGTTTACATCTAAGGTTTTCACTTCCTCTCCACTTTTACAGATGTGGCCATTTTTGAAGAAGCAGCGAAATATCTAAGGGGAGAAATGCTCCTGGGCCTGTTTGAGCACAAGGAGGCGGAGCGATGGTACAGTACGCACCGCATCCGTGCACACTTTAGGCAAGATGTGAGCGCGCTGAATGTCAGATGTCAGAATGCCGACTATAAGATTTGAGAGTATTGAATGTTTATGCTGTTAATAAGTCGTGAATGAGAAAAGCGATAGGGCAGAAAGAAGAGAAGTGAGAATGCTGGACGTGTGATGCGAGAGTGCAGAATGTTCGATTGGATGTGAGCCTGCAGAATGTGAGGCATGAAAGTCCTAAAAAGAGGATTTGAGAGTGCTCAATATAGGTGGGAGTGCTGAATATAAGATGCGAGAGCCATCGATTTAAAACGTGAGAGTGCCGAATGTGGCGTATGTGAATATAAAATATAAAATGCCGGAGTGCAGAATACTGTATGAGAGTGGCGACTGGTGCGTAGCACCCAGTCAAAGATGTGATATTAGATGCGAGAGCCTTTTAAGATATGCTAGTGCCGGATGTGAGATGTGGAGTGCCGCGTATATAAAATGTGAGAGCATTGATTATTAGATGTGAGAGCGCTGAATGTGAGATATAATGTGAGTGATGAATGTAAAACGCTAGAGTGCAGAATTTGAGAGAGCCGATTGGTTGATGCGAGAGCGCTGAGAATAAGATGTTAGAGGTCGAGGTAGACGGGTAGGTAGAGCACTGAATGTAAAACATTTTAGATGCGGGAGCCCTGAATGTAAGATCAAAGAGTGCTGAATTTAAGATGTGAGAGCAGCCAATGCGCGAGTGCTGGATATTATATATGAGGTCGCTGTGAGAGCGCTGCATGGCATGTACTGTGAGTTGCGAGAGTGCAGAATGTGCGAAATGTGATATGCGATGTGTGTCATAACATCCGGATGTTGTTCTTTTTTAAAATTTGGACATCTACTGTAGATGCGAGTGCAGATGCGAGAGTGCAGGAAGCCAAAGCTGACCGTGTTGGATTGTAGGACGCTGCAAGTGAGATATGAAAGCGTTAAGAGAGATGTTATTTGTACGCGAGAACACTGCGTGTGAAAAATGAGAGTGCTGGATGTAAGAGTTCCAGATGCGAGAGCTCTGGGGAGGAGATGAAAAAGCTAGATTCATGAGCACTGTTTCTAATCCTGAGAGTGCTGGATGTGAAATGTGAACGATTGATAAAAGTGTTCCTGTTTTTTTTTTTTTTTTTTTTTGTCCCCCCCAGGGCTCAGGGGCATTCTGTGGCGCTGCCTGCTCTCCTGGTGTCCCGCGGCCCTGGAGTCCGGAGAAAAGCTTGTTCGCTTCTTTTGTCCACATTACAGGACATGACCTCACACATCAGGAGAGCGACTCTCGAAACATTCGTAAGCACGAGTTTGTTCGTGAGTCACGTCGTCGTCCTGCATCAATTTCATACTTTGAATAATAAAAATAATAATAATGCTGTGATGCTTAATCTACTCGACATTATAGCGTTTATTAGGAAAGCCAGTGCGCTCGAACTGCTTTGAGAAATAAATCCTAATTTTATTGCGGCGCTTAACGAAAACCAAATCTGCCTTCGAAGCAGGCAGTCGCCGCTGATTCATTGTAAATCAGAAAAAGCCAACATGCCATAGATGATGTAAATAGCAACGAAGGTTGTTAAGATTATAAAGATCAAAACTGTCATTTTTGATCTAATCTTTATTTCCCCTCCTGATTCTTCGGTCATTAGACAACGGATTTAGAAAGTCTACGCACACCCGCAGTTAAAATCGCACGACGTGAACTGATGGTGACTTTTAAGACTAACTTTTACTTTTTGGTTTTCATGGTTGATGTGCGACAATAGAGGTGGGGAGAAAAAAGACCTTCCGTTTGTTTTGTTTTTTTTCTCACGTCGCACAAACCTGCAACTCTAAAAGCAGTGTGTATACTTTTGCTAGCGAGGGTGCATCGGTTTGACAACATCCTGTTTATATCCTGTTTTGGTTGCCAAAAAAAAAAAAAAAGAAGATAGCAACACATGCATGCATCAGCAGTTTCCTTTCTCTTTTGCACTCCTCTGCGCCCTCGACCCCGATCAGCCTGAACTGACGGTACAGAACCTGCCCTGGTACTTAGAGCTCAGGAAGCCGCTGATGATCGTGTTTGTCGGGGAAGACGAGAGTCCGGAGACCTCGCAGTCTCTAGAGGAGATGGGGAAAGCCGAGAGGACCGGACGTCTGGACTCGGCGCAGCCGTGCTGGATTCATCTGTAGGCAGATTTATTTTTTCTCTGAATGTCAAAAATGCATCATTTCTTGCAATTGCAGTCCTTGATGGCTTGTTTCTGTTTTTTCCCCAGGGGTCGGACGCCTTCTGGGAGAGCCGTCCTTGAGGCGTACCTTAGCTACGTTCCTCCTCTCCCTGCTTTGGTGCTCTCACGCCTGAGCTCAGGTGGAGAGGTGTATCACTTCCCAACAGGGCGCCCTCTGCTGTCCGAAAACATCATTCTGTGGCTGCAGCGGATAGAGAACAACCAGGAGCAGCCTGCAGGTGAGCTGGATTTGGGTAACTTTGCTAATGTTCATGATAAACAAAAAGACAAATAAATAAAATAAAATTTTATTTGTATTCTAAATTTTGATTACTGCTCAAAAAAAAAAAAGGAGTGCACTTTGGAGTATTTTCAAATCGCGTATTCATGTGACGAATAATTGAAGCTTATTCTCCGTAGAGTTTTTCTCATGAGCTGCCCGTCAGTCCTGCTGATAAGGAAGCGTATGAGCCGCACTCAGCCATTCACACATCTCTTAACCCCTCCATTCATTCCCATCCCTCGTGCATTCGGCAATACAATCGCCATTGTTTCTTGCTAACATTCTGTTCATCCAAACGGCACTCCTTTTCTGTCATCTCCCCCAAAAATGGCCGTTAAAGGCCAAAATGCACCGCCGTGCCAATCCATCTGCTTCCTATGAGGTTGAAGGTAGCTACATCCCTTAATTGTGTCTGATCATTTCCAGCGGTTTTCCTGAAACCCTTCAGCTCCCGCGGCCGTGTCCTTTCGCCGGTTTCGGCGTGCCAGCGTTCAGTAATTTAAGAGCATACTTTCATGCGTCTGTCATTTTAAATGGGGGTTTTTACCACCGTACTTGAGGCAGTCTGTCTACAGCCTCTGCTCTTACCTGCTGCGCAAATATAAACAGCTGTCTGCGTCGAGTCCTGCATTTCGTCCCAGATGTTTCGGGGTAATGGCGGCTGACATTTCATGCCAGTTCCAGTGCCAGTTCAAAAAAAAACAAAAAAAACACACGATCGCAGCCTGGATGTGACTCTAAGTGTACATTTAAGTGTGAGTCCTGGCACGGTGGGACGAAGCGCTCGGACACCTTGGTGTTACTTGGCTGTCTGTCCAGTGTAATCTAATGATGTTTAGAAAAGTGTGTAAAGTTCAGTAAGGCAGAGTGCTACTCAAGGTGCTCGGTGTGATGCATGCTGACGAGCTACATGATGCTTTTACCATCTGATCAGGAACAAATGCAAGATGTTTATCACACTTAAGGTTTTTTTTTTTTTTTTTTTTTAAAGTAGCGAAAAACTGTTAGCACAACGTCTAAAAAGTTTAAATAGATTTTGCAATTGTGTTGCAGCCAAATATAAAGTTAGTCATCATTCAGTGGCGGCGTTTCGGTCAGATGAACCAATAAGTCCGAGCCAGCATTGCGCTATAATTCAAGTGCTATCAGGTAAAATTCCTCACACCTTACTACCAGTCTTACTCCACAACTGGTAAACAATAAGAGCAGGCATTTGTTGCTTGCACAAGTTCACTCCCAGGTTAATAACCTGCTTTGGCTTCAGTTACCCCGGCAAGTCTTTTTGGATTTGCCTTTATCAGCTTTGCACATGGAGATCCTGCTACCTTTGAACATTGTTCTTGCTGAAATTGCCCAAGCTCCCTAGGATTAAATGGACACCGTTGTTGAAACATGCTTATCAAGTATTTGTACAAATTCCCATTCAAACTGACATCATGGCTTTGACTAACTCCTTCATGTTCCATTCATGTCAAACCTCTCCACTGGAGCTTGGGCGTTATGATGAGCCTCATTGTCCTGTTGGAAGATGCACCAGGACAGGTCTTAATGGACTGACTTCTATTTAGCTATTCTATTTAGAGCAGTTTTCCAGACTGAGCTGATGAAAACCATCCAGGCGGTGTGAGGCCGAAACCACCACGCTTGAGCAAAGTTCGGTTTCTGCCAAATGTAGCATCTTGTTTCATGGCCATTTGGTCTCATCAGATTAAGAACTTTTTCTCACGTGCGCACTGAGTCTCCTGCACTGGAATCCATACAATTACATTTTTTATTTTTTTTTTATATAATGGCTTTCTTCTCGCCACACTTCCATTAGACCAGATTTGCTGTATTTCCTGTTTGTGATAAGCGTTCGGTACAGTATGGTGTGTGTGTGTGTGTGTGTGTTTGTTTGTGTGTGTGTGTGTGTGGTGGTTTGGGAGGAATCCAAGCCAAAGCATTTTCATTCATGGTAGAAGTTGTGAAATGCAGTAATTCAAAGGTGGATTGTAATAGTTTGTAGGTGGTTCTGGCTCGTCATGCAGTCCACAGATATGCAGAATTCCTGGGTGAGATGCCACTACTGGATCGCTCGTGAAACGAGGGGGTGGAGCAAATAAATAAACTGCTCAACAGTACACTCTAATAGATACTAACTTTATTGCTAAACCTGTAATACATTGCTAGCAGGCGGGTCTGTTGGTATATGGTATATAGTACAGTATATGGTACTTGTTTGCTGATATAGTACGGTACGTGTACACTATGGTACATACTTTGGTACAATAACACACGCACTATAGTGTGAGTACATGGTTCTAGCATGTAGAGTTGAACGGTATAACTGAACATGTGCCAGGATACTGTAAAAAAAAAAAAATACAGTGGAACCTCGGATTGCGAGTAACTCGGTTTACGAGTGTTCCACAAGATGAGCAAAGATTTTTAATAAATTTTGACTTGAAAAACGAGCATGTCTTGGTTTACGAGTGCCAAGTTTTTTGACACCGACACACACGCACACTCTCTCTCTCGCCTTTACACCCCCCCTCCCCGGCTTCACACAGACTCTGCTCTACACAGAAACTCTGCTCTGTCGCTATTCTTTTCAAAGGTAAGGTGCTGGTTCATTTATCTGTTGGGATTTTTTTTACTTTTTTAAAAGGTTAAGTGCAGGTTAATTTGTTTTATTTTTTCTTTATATATTGTCTTAATTATTTTTTTGTATTTATTTTTTTGGGCTGTGGTTTTCATTATTTCTTATGGGAAGGTTTGATTTGGTTTACGAGATTTGGTTGTTTTGGAATATGAGCTTGCTTCCGGAACGAATTATGCTCGTAATCCAAGGTTCCACTGTGTGTATGTATGGTGATTGATAATATTTCTATAGTATGGTAACATTATGTGGAAACTCTTAATATTACATACAATAATATGCCATTATGCTGCCAGTACAATATAATGCAGTATGTACAGATACACTGTACCAGATTAGATACCTGATGAACTTTGGTAGCCAATGTGGTACCGAATAGGTATTCATTAAAGTATTGTAGCACACACCATGGTACCCACTGACACTACTGACGTAGTACCTACTGTATATAAAGTCCTATGGTAGTCTGATGTACCACAGTACAGTATGGTTTGCCAAAAATAATTATCTTATCTCCAGTAAAAATGTCTTATCATCATTATAAGAATTGCTCATAATGAATACTTAATCCATACTATGATCTTTGGGCATGTACTGTACTGTAGGTGAATGTGGGTGAAAGGCCCTTTACCCTCGGCCTCCTTGGCTAATGCCCTCCTTATTTACTCACTGCCTTTGCGAATCGGGTGCGGCATGCTCTTTGTTCAGGACTTGGTTTTATGGCTCTGTAGCCTTCATGGTGCTGTTTGGTTAGGCATGATGTATCCCAGTAACAGGTGTATTTTTATTGAGATCACATTTTAGTCACACACTAATTACGGCGTGCATGTTGCGATGATATCACCTGCTTAATTCGGGGGTTTCACATCAACAGGGTGAATATTCACACGGTCACGTTTTCATGAATTCATTTATTATTTCTTTGTTATTTGACTTGACATCCCAGTTAAGCTGATTTTCAGGTTTAGATCGTAACCGTACATAAGGTGCCAAGGTTACGTAAGCAGCGCAGTGTATTTATTCATCTTGTCAGACGCATTCGAACTCGGAGCCAGAATCCGACACAAGCACGAGGCTCTTAAAGGAGCTGGCAATGACGCTATTGCTGCAAGACCACAGCGTGATCAGAAATGAGTGCAAGATAAGCCACACACTCTCTCTCTCACCCCCGCACACACATACTCGAGGTTTAGAGCGATACTCTTTTGTTCACAGTGAGCATTTGATGTTCCTTCGACTCGGTCATAGTGCCGTCTGCCACACTTGTTCCTCTAGTTTAATCCACATGTGATGCTGCTCACAATTTATCTCCTTATATCAAATGGCAAATTAGGGAAATTTTCCCGTTCATGCTTTTCTTGCTTAGGTTCACGTTTCATCGGCCACTCGAATGCAGATATATTCGCTCTGCATCTCTCTGAGCATTTTCCAGTAGAGCACATTGACCTCACTCGCATATTCTTCCTCCTGCCGGCAGGCAGTTTAAAGTTCCCAGCAATGAGACGTTTGGCTTCATGAGCTTAACAGGAATTGAAATAAGACCAGTTTTCTTTACCGAGATGACTGGAAACTTGCTCAAGGCCTCTTTTCCGAATAAAGCAGCAAGGAAGGCGGCATTAACCTTTCACTCGGAGCTTATTAAAAAAAAAAAAAAAGTAGATTCGGCCCCAATTGAAATGTACATCTTTACTTTTTTTTTTTCTTTTTTTTTTTTGCCGTCAAATGCAGGCAGCCTGTCAGGACTCATTTTGTTTTTCACTCAAGCATCAAGACTTATGAAGCTAACCAGTAAGAAAAGCGACCAGGTTAGCATTCTTCAGCGTGCACGTTCGGGTCATTAAAAACAGCTTTGTCTAGGCCGATGGTATTTGTGACAACATACGGCAGAGACAGAGGGAGTTGAGTTTAAAGTTGAATCAGATGACGCGCGTTTCATTTCATGTTAAAAGTGATCGTAAAACCCGTCTGTCTCCTCCGAATTTGGCGTACGTGTGCAGCACGCAGCAGGCTCGTCTTCTGGACTGCACGGCGTAGCTGACAAATTAGGAAGGCATGTGAGAGTATAGAAGTCAGGTTGACTTCTTTGTCATCGTCTTCTTTGCGTTAATTGGTGGATCGAAAACAAACCAGATGCAAACTGCCACCTACTGAATCAGAGAATATACTCCGGTACGCAACAGTATTACTAATGTGAAAGCTCCTAGCGGGCGAGAAGGGACGGGGGAGCGATGGTACCCGGGCATGGTACGGACCAATCGCGCCTGAATGATGAAAGCATCCTACGTTTTCCAGGACGTCAGCCTTAAGGCCTAGTCCACTTTTAAAAACAGGTTTCTCTGTGTGTTTTCGGTCACTGAAAAGGGATTTTTTTCGGGGAAAAAAAAAACCACCTTCCAGGATGAAGACTTTTAAAAACCTAAAAAGTGGTCAGTTTAAACGCACTCGTTTATCTCCTGTTTTTGACATCAGAGCGAGACATGCTCAGTGAGAGCTCCTTTCACTTCTTCTGATTGGCCAACATGACTTTGAGGTCAGAGTTATATGGTTTAGCGTGCTTAGACGGCACACTTTTCGTTTTCGTGTGCATTAAGGTTTTCTTTACCGGACAAAGGAAGATGTTTTGAAAAACACCTGTGTACTAGGAGTACTGTGTGGACTAGGCCCTTTACCCGAACAGTTAGTCTTATTCCTTTTAACCTACGGATTTGTTTTTCATGAAACGCTTATTTATTTCGTGTGATCAATTCAAATACAATTATTACCAAGGCACACGCTAATGAATGATTCGAAGCAGATCAATCGAGATTTGCATTAACGAGTCTCCTGTACATAAATTCACAGGCCGTCATCATATATAAAGTTTTTTTCCATCTTAGTTACTTTTTAAAATCTGTCCTGTATGTATTAGTTGCAATATTTTAGATGTGTTGCATCATGAATCAATATTTTATCAGGATCTTTCCTCGAGTAATGTTTGTGCGGTATCTCTAGAGTTTTCTCTTTTGTACAAGAATGCTTTCTTTCTTTTTTTTTTAGGTGCGATTCCAGATAAAGCCTGGCGTCCCCCTGTGCCTTTTTACGACTTTCTGGCCGTTATGGATGAACAGGCCCCGGGTTACGCGGCTCAGCAGCGCCCTAAAGGAAAACCCGCGAGCACAAAGGAGGAGCGAGAAAAGGGGACACGACATGCTGGAAGAGCAACAACTGTCAAACCTCAAGCAGCTGCTCATCACACTGAACTGTAGCAGTTTACAATCAACTATTCAGCTACTTTCATTTTGCTTTTTCATATAATATATATATATATATATATATAATATATGTGTGTGTGTTTGTATATATAATGTGTGTGTGTTTTTGTACTTTGTACAGAGGATAACATTGCAATCATCATCACTCATTCCTTTCTTGCCTGATTTCTACCCGAAGCTCAGCTAATAACTCCGACACAGTACCACTGAGTTCCTGTAATTATTCGTGTTTCACTGACTGAGTCACGATTGCTTTTCCATCTTCCTTTCTTCGTGCTGTTCTGCTTCTGCCATTGAAAGTAACATAACAAACCTGGGATTCATTTCCTACATTGTAAAAGTTGCCTCTTAGATCTTTTAGAATTTTCATCTGTGTTTTATCTCCATTACAGATCCAAGTGTATGAAGAGAAAAGTTTTTAATGGTAAATTGTTTACTTTTTGCTTAAAAGAGTGTCCTGTACGAGTGGAGGATCAGGACTATAGGGAGGACGCTTTAACACCTCAAAACCAAGTTGTCAGCAGTGCGGGCAGAAGTGTGCTGACGTGCATCGTCACACGAGATCACGATGCCCTCGGATAATCCAAAGTTTAGGCTTCGGCTGTAACGAGCGCTGGTGATTGTCAAACCTTTTTCCTGATTATGTTCAAATTCTGGCTCTTGAGAATCCCAGAAAACTGTAGGCGTTGAAGAATTTTCCAGCTGATGGTTTTTGATTTAAAAAAAAAAAAAAAAACTTTTTCTGGGTCGACGATTGAGGATGTTTCCGTTCCATACTCTGCCGCTTACTCTCAGGCTCGTAATGATGAATCCGTGTCTCTTCACCAGTAAGGATTCTCATTAAGATGCTTTCACCTTCCTTAGGAGTATCGTCCAATATCCAAACACTTCTGTTTCTGCCCTTACGTGAGCTGTTTTAGGTGCACGCTCAGACCACAAAAAAACTATTCGCTGATTTTCTTTCGTGCAAATCACAAGTGGGGGCGTGCATTTTTGCTCACACCGCGGTTACACATGAACTGATGCCAAGTCGCCTTTTATTGTCACTTCAACCATATACAGTAGAAAGTGAAACGAATCAATGTTCCTCCATGGCCAAGGTGCTACATGCAACATAAAGTAACAACATAAATTAACATAGACCAACTAGCTAACTTGGAGACCTAATTAGCTGGCTAGCTGGGACAAAACAGATCGACATTTTAAGTTAACTATCTACGTTTTAATACAAATGAGACAACATAAAGTGCACGTGCAAATGTGCAAACAGGAGCAACAAAGTGACATTACAATTCTCTGTGGTAATGAGGTGATGAGCTGAGGTAGTGGGAGGAGAAACAGTAAATGTTCCTTGTCAGAAGCAGCAAAGATAAATTAGCAATGAATAAATATTGTGCAAGAGAGCATTTACAGGTTGGTGTGTACAATTGTTTCATAGTGCTCTTGATAGTCCCCCTATAGAAGGTGGTGAGCCTTTCTTCCCTTCTTTTAGCTGGTGTTGAGGGACCAGGTGAGGTTCTTCTCCAGGTGGACACCCAGGAATTTGGTTCTGTCGACGGTCTCCACAGAGAAGCCCAGCGAAGCGTGGTCTCTCTGTGTCCTACTAAAGTCAACAACCCTTGCCTTTGTCTTGTCGACATTCAGAGACGGGTTGTTGTCTTTACACCAGTCCGTTAGCCTCTGCACTTCCTCTCTGTATGCTGACTCATCGTTCTTGCTACTGCGATCCACGACGGTCGTGTCATCAGCAAACTTGACGATGTGATTCGAACTGTGCGTCACTACACAGTCATGAGTCAGCAGTGTGAACAGCAGGGGACTCAGCACACAGCCCTGGAGGACCCCTGTACTCGGTGTTGTGGTGCTGGAGGTGCAGTTCCCGATCCGTACCGACTGAGGCCCTTCCGGTCAGAAAGTCCAGGATCCAGTTACACATTCGTACTTGTACATAAAGTATGGTTTTGTCCAGCTACTGTAGTATTACTCATTAGTGTTGGGTCGTTCAATACTAGAAGTAAGAACAGGATTGACGTCAACTATGATTACACAGACGATATTTCTTCAATCCAATTAAAATCATTTCTGTCAGAGATTTCACATGAACTATTTACATGGACCCAGTTTTTAAAATGTATTTTTTATTTAACGTTCAGTTAAACTTGTCCAAAAAACAACAATGTGTGATCGGTTAGAATTATTACATTTCACCTATAATTGCTTAGATGCTTTACTACTTGTGAAGTATGAGCTAAACAAAGCTCCGTCCACAGCCAGAGACGCAGCAGACTAAACACACCACATTGATTGTCAAAATACATTTTAAATTGTAAGGTTTTTTTTTTTTTTGTTTAAGCAAATATATGTAGTTTTATATAATTTGGCTCGGAGCCCACTGCGGTCATTCCCATGAACATTCAGCGGGAGGAACGTCTGATCTTTCAAAATTGACAGATATGTTGCATTCAGCTTGCAGAAGAAAGAGACGCATCTGTCAGTGTGAACCGGACACACAATTTCCCTCCAACACCACTTGTACATTACCGGAACTCGGGTCAGAGTTATTGCCGCGTCCCCGTACAGTCCTGACCTCGCTCCGAGCAATTTGAGGAGTTCCTGGGAGGCCGGGTTTGTGATGTGAAGCAGGCAACCTGATCACGGCTCCAGCATACTGAGAAAACTTTCTACCTTGATGGTATCAAAGCACTAGTGAAACACTGGGATAAGTGCATTAGTGTAGCTGGAGATCATATAGAGAAATAACGGGCCGTTTTAGTGTCAGAACCGTGTCATGTTATTCCGTACAATCAAGCGTCTTGCTTTGATGTTTGATGTCCTGTATAATGATGAATTACAGAAAAACTTAGTTTCTTTTTTTTTTATTCCTCCGACTTCTCTTTATAAACTCTATATAAAATAGACTGTATATATAAACTCTAGAGAAACTCTGTAAAATGACAGAGATGTCTATCCATACGACCGAAATCCGAAATTCAACCACCAATGAGTTTATCAAAGAGCTGTCCTTCGGGGGGAGGGGTGGAGGGTGAGAAACACCAACATTGCAATCCAGATGGCAATAAAACCGCAGAAGAGCAGCTGTAAAGGATAGAATTTCTTCATGGAATCCAAATACCATTCAAACCAAGCTAAATATGGACATGATTATTAGTCAACAGCAGTAAAAAATATAAAACAGTTTGAACTGAACAAACAGTAATGTTCTGTAAGATAATATTACAAAACATTAGTATTTGTCTTTTTAAGATGAGTCAGGACCCCCGTCCATGTCCCTGTCACGCTACACTGTCTGTCCTCAAACACACTCTCCAGGGGTGGGTGAGAATTACTGTATGTTTGCCAGCAGGAGGGAAGTGTATCATCAATCCTCCTTTTTTTATAACGGAAATAGAACAAAATATGAATTATTAACAGAATGATAACATGTTTTTTATATGCTGTCTGCCTTTAAAAAAAAAAGGGGGCCATTTCAGAAAAGTCACATTAGTGGGCTGCATCAAGCAAAGAAAACAACCAAGGAGATTTTAAATGAAACCTTTAAGACAATATCAAAGCCTGGAAGGATAGTGCTGAACCACCAGCTTTGTGGAAGAAATGTGCTTAGGAAAAAATCATGAATGGAATGAAATGATTAATGAAAGCATTTCCATACACACACACACACACACACACACAGTGTGCTGAAAACTCACAGGATTGAGACTAAACAGCTGCGTGTCCATAGTGAGACTCATCAGAAAAAAGGCTGCAGTTTGCTAGAGAACGTAAAGATTGGACTTTGGAAAAAAGGTCATGTGACCTGATGAGTCCAGATTGAGTCTATTCCAGAGTGATGGGCGTGTCAGGGTAAGAAGGGAAGCGCATGAAGCGATGCTCCCATCATGCATAGTGTCCACTGTACAAGCCTCTGGAGACAGTGTCATGATCTGGGGTCGCTTCAGTCGCTCAGGCCGAGACTCAGCAACGTCATGTGGAGATAAAATGAAGTCAGCTGACCACCTGAATGTACTGAATCACCAGAGTATCACATCTATGGAGGTTTTCTTCTCTAATGGCACGGACATACTCCAGGACTCACGAGTGTGAGAGAGCGGTTCTGGGAGCACGAGGAATCATCTTCAAACATGAACTGGACACCACAGTGTGCACCGTAATCAAAGCTAAAGTTAATTGAATTAAACCTTTAATTCCATTCCAGCCAGGCATTATCGACTTGAGTGATGGCAAAAATCCTTAGGCCACATGCACACCAGGTTTAAACCCAAATACAGATACTGATATGGATATTTGAAACGCTGTACAGTGGCCATAACTGCGTATCTACACTCAAAAAAACGAACAAGGCAGGTTGTGCACTTTACATAATATAATTACTTTCAATTTACTCATAATAATCGTATTTGTTGATTTAAAATGTTGTTTTTTTTTCGATTAGGGTTAACGTAATTTTGTCTCAACTTGACCGTACACATTCCTATTACGTTGTCTAAACATGAACCATCAAGTCAACGTTAAGTCAACATTTCATACATACAGCAGGGGGCAGTAGCGAGACGCCAGCTGTCATGAACCGCTAATGAAAAAGAAGAGCAAGACGAATCAAACGACACCTGCGCTAAGTTAATGGACTCTCTGTCTGCGTGCGTTACGTTTTGTCCGTTTTGACCGAGGGAGGTCAACACCCGAAAAAGGTACGATTTTTCCTCAGATATATTTTTTTTTTTCCTTCTTCACACATATATTAGTATTTAACTTTGGCCTGCCTCTGTAGTTTTAGAGAGTTCTAGTGTTTTAGACTGAAGTTAGCCAGCTAACGGATTTAGCCACGTGTCACAGGTCGGTTCACTGCATATCTTTCCATTATTTGGCGAAAGGTATATAAGTAGATAAGTATATATTGCAAAAGTAACGGTACCGGTGGGCTCTTCAGAATATCACAATATCCATTTAGCCTTCAAAAATGATGAGATAAAGCTGCTATTAGATGGCCTCAGATCACCGGTGTACTTAGGAAAGTGTTTTCAAGTTTGTGAGAAATCAGTGTGGAGCAAAAGTTAGTGATCAAATACTAAACAAAATGTACAGGGAAAAATGCAGACAGGCTCTTTGGAATTGTGTATTAGTCTAATGATTTCATTTTTGCTTTTTTGTGTGTAACAATTTGTATTTGATAGCAAAAATAGGCCAAATTGTTAATTTTGTTAATATGGTAAATTAAATAATGTTTAACACAATTTTCCTCCCTCTTTAAATGTGTCAAAGTTGACAGAAGTGTTGGAAAAGGAAAACAAACAAACAAAAAAAAAATAGAATATGTTGCATATTGTGTACAGTATGTCTTTTGCATTGTTGGACTATAATAATCTCAATTTCTCGATTTCTGTGCTGCATTTCAAACAGTGCGAATTGTTATTAAAATACTTGTGACAGTAATCTTGTTGTGAATAAAGACCCTAACAAATGTTAGTTGAGTTTAACTGTGGAACATGTTGACAAGAACAAATTAAATAAAGCCAACATTTAATTTTTTTTAGCGTGTGAATTAGATTGTTAATGTTTTATGAAAGTATGGTACCTGTCAAGTTGTTCCCTAATAAAAAAAGGATGAATTACATATTTACTGCCTCTGGAGTTGTCTTTAAGAGTCACTAAAGCGTGGGAAAATAGGGCTGGTATACATTATGGTATAACGTCTGTTTAGTTTCGTTTCGTTTATTTATATAGCACATTTACTACAGCCACAAGACTGACCAAAGTGCTGTAGATCCACATAAACGTCATAATTTTTTTTTTTTTTAAGTACACAACTTGAGCCTAAGAAAAATAAAAAATAAATAAAATAAAAAATAAATAAATAAACACAAAAGCTTAAAAGGACAGTAAAGCCTAGTAGGCCAGTGAAAACAAATGAGTTTTTAAAAGGGATTTAAAAGAAGTCAGACTAGGAGCCATTCGGATATTAATTGGCAAGCCATTCCAAAGACGAGGCCCAATTACTGAAAAAGCACGGTCACCTCTACGCTTAAGTCTGGAGTGTGGAATTAAAAGGAGGTTCTGGTCACAGGATCTTAAACTTCTCAGGGGGGGGGTGTGTTGGTGCAGCAATTCAGTTAAGTAGTTGGGTGCTTGCTGGTGTAGCGATTTAAAAATAAATAGCAAAATTTTAAAGTGTATTCTGAAATGAACAGGTAACCAGTGAAGGGCCTTCAAAAGCGGAGTCACATGATCCCTTTTTTTCTTTTTCAAGAGAAATTTAGCAGCGGCGTTCTGAACCAGTTGAAGACGGGCGATTTGGGATTTAGAGATACCAGAGTAAAGAGAATTACAATAGTCAAGGCGAGATGTAATAAAAGCATGAATCGCCATCTCCAGAGTCTTATAAGTGAGAAAAGGTTTGATTTTTGCAACTGTACAGAGCTGATAAAAACTAGATCCGATCACGGTAGAGATTTGTTCATCAAATTTTAATTTGTCATCTAGCAGGAAACCTAAGTTCCGAACCTGTGAGGACCTAAAGGGTGTTAGAGGACCCAGATCAAAGTCAGGGGCCTTAATGTGTTCCCGAAGAGCTGAAGTCTATCACCTCGTTTTCTTTTCATTAAGGGATAGGAAGTTTTGAGATAACCAAGATTTAACTTCATCTAAACATGCTAACAAAGCAGCCATGGCCAAGCCATCATTTTTCTTAAATAAATTTGTGTGTCATCAGCGTAAAAGTGGAAGGATACCCCATGCTTCCTAAAAATGGAGCCCAGTGGCAGCATGTACAATGAAAATAAAGTGGGAGCTAGCACAGAGCCTTGTGGAAGACCACAGGGAAAAGAAGTCGTCGACAAGGAGAAATCTCCTATCCTAACCACATATTTTCTGTCAGATAAAAATGACTGAAACCATTTTAAGACAATGCCAGAGAGACCCACCCAAGACTCTAGTCTATTTAATAATATTGAATGATCAATAGTGTCGAAGGCAGCTGATAAATCTAGAAGAACAAGGACCACAGAATCCCCCGTATCAGTAGCTAAAAAGATGTCGTTTAACACTCTCAGGAGAGCTGATTAAAACACTGTGGGCCGCCTTAAAACCAGATTGAAAATCCTCAAACAAACTGTTTAAAGCAAGAAAAGACTGAAGTTGAGAAAACACAATCTTTTCCAAAACCTTAGACACAAATGGTAAAACGGAGATAGGGCGATAATTATTTAGGACAGACGGATCAAGTGAAGGCTTCTTGAGGAGAGGAGTAATAGTAGCTACTTTCAAATTAGTAGGAACGACACCTGTTGAGAGGCACTTATTAAAAAAAGGACACTAGGCCCGGTTCAACCGAATCAATAATTTGTCTTAGAAATCTAGGATGAATGGCATCATCTGGAGAAAAGGATGGTTTCAATTTAGCAATAGTGTCTTTGAGTGATTGAATAGAGACTGGTTCAAAAACATTCCAAAATGCAGACAACGGCAGGGGAACAGGCTGCTTCATAGAAAAAGCATAAGCTCCAAGACCAGGTTTGCTTACTTTGTCTTTAAAAAACCTTGAGAAGCTTTCGCAGAGGACGACAGAAGCAACTGACAGTGTTTATAGGGGGATTGACAACAGAGTTAATAACAGAAAACAGCATCTTCGGTCTAGTTTGATGATGCGAGATTAAATTAGAAAAATAGGTTGCCTTGGCTGATTTAGCGGCTCTCTGATAAGCTGATAAACCGTCTTTAAACAACTGTAAAGAGATGTGTAAGTTGTCTTTTTTCCATTTTCGCTCAGCCTTTCTACAAGACTGTCTCAGTCGCCGGGTCTCAGCGGTATGCCACACTTCAGATTTAGGTTTGAGCTTAAGTGGCTTCAGAGGTGCAATTTCATCCATAACAACAAGCCAGGCGTTATGTAACAGACTGAGGTGTTCGTCCGCATCCAGGTCTGATAGTGGGGAGTCCAAAAGTAGATGAGAAGACGACTTTTTAAAACACTGACTAAAATTAATGTTAAACTGCGGGGAATAAACCCTAGACAGAGATGTCACTTTAGCAGAGGCAAGAGGAAGGCTCGGAAGACATATGGAAAATAAAACAGGCTTATGATCAGAGAGCATATAATCAGAAACAATAACATCAGTGATATCAACACCGTAGGAAAGGATAAGGTCCAGAGTATGTCCATGAAGATGAGTGGGACCTTTAACCCATTGTGTCAGGTTAAAAGCCTCCATTAAATTCAGAAAATCCCTCGAAAGAGGGTTTGACTGACAGCAAACATGGACGTTAAAATCACCCAGCAATAAGAAACGATCAAATTTAGTGACGATATTACCAATGAAGTCGGTAAATTGCTGAAGAAAGTCCTTATCTGAATGCGGAGGACGGTAAATCAGCCCTAGGCAAATAGGGCCGTTCCAGTCAAGGTGGATAAGTTGAGCTTCAAAGCTGGAATAAGTATCCGGGGACATAGAGGAACACTGCGCACGATAAGAGTTTTTCATGACAGTCACTAGTCCACCCCCACGTCTATTTTGACGGGGGGAGTTAAAAAATGTACAGTCAACCGGGACCAGTTCAGAGAGAGGAATTAAATCGTCCGGCTTAATCCATGAGTCGGTAATGAACATTAAATCCAGTTTTTGCATGGAGAAAAAGTCGTTCAACAAAAATGTCTTGTTTACTGCTGAACGAGCCTTGATTAAAACCATCTTAGGTGGAGGAGCAACGCCGGGTAAGAGAGAGGCTCTACACAGCGGACGTAAGCAGAAGCAGCTCCAGTTCTCCGGAAGTATCGGCCGATCCGCAGGAATCCACGCCGGGGGCTAGAGGGTGAAGACGGAGAGGACACATCGGAGCCACCGGTGCGCCTGATCCACAAGACGCCAAGCCACAGTGCCTCCATGTAACAGCACGGAAAACGGGCTTGGAGTAAAGCCCGCATGCAGACAGGCTTTTAACTTCATTGCAAATCCCCCCCGACACCCACGCTTCCTCTTGCGTTTTCTCCGTATAACATTTAAAGGCCAGCGACGGATACAATCCGGAATGTCCGTTTTACAATATTCGTATTGTTTATTAAAAACACACTCCATGTCCGACTTATGAAAATTAAAAAGGGTTGATCGAATATCCAAAAGGGACTGGCGATCATAAACTATAAGGGCGCCACAGTTCGAATAACTCTAATACTTATCATTGACATAATTAAATTACATTACAATTACACAATCAATTGCTATTACAGTAAATGATAAAGATTGTTAAGTAAACATGATTCTTTCACACAAGTTTAACATGAATGAAGAATTTTGGTTTAGCAGGCAAAAATTGTGTAATTTAGCCACATTATGATGATGTGGGACCGATGTACACATTAAGATCAAGTAAATTCAAAGGATTATTTTTTTCAGTGTACAGTATAGAGCGCATAGGGATTATTTCAGTGAGGACATTCAGTTAAAAATGAGATGATCTGCTGTTTTGGCCGCTAACAACAGCAGACAAAAGAACAACAAAAGTTAGCAGCTAACATTTACCAAATCATGTCTTCTATATAAAAAACACATGGATGGAATAATATAGATGGCATTTGCGAAATTTTAATGAGTTCAAACGAATTCTGGAGCCGGTCACCAAAAACAAGCCCCACGCGGTCTGCGTTAAGATTCCTATGATAACTAAAGACAAAAATGGCTTAACTTGCATCAATGCAAACAGTTTCACTTACGACATCAATCGCTCAAATAGTTTCCACGAACAGTTTTGTAACCTCAACAAAGTGGACTTCATATAAACCCGTCATGCAGTTGCACTTTCGAGCTCAGAGCACACAATTATGGAAGTGATTTATTTATGGTCGCGCTATCTGGTACCGCACGAATTAAAGGTCGTTCCCTTTTTGAGTCTGGTTCCTCTCAAAGTTTTATATGTCATATCAGGGAGTTGAACCTAACCGCCGCCGTCGCCTCCAGCTTGCTCATTAGGAATCTTTTTTTTTTTTTTTTTTTTCCAGAATTTTTATTCCTGTAAAGCGACTTTGCTGCAATGTCCATTGTTAAAATACAATTTTATAGTGGTTAAAGCGCTCGCCCTATCATCCGGAGATCGCTAGTTCGAATCCCGGGTGGTGCTGTAACCTCTCGCAGCCGGAGGTCTAGAGAGAGCTGATTGGCCGAGCTCTCTCAGAGGGGAGGGATGAGAGGTACTTAGTGCTCCCACATTAATCACGGCTCTACAGCCAATCAGGGGCGTCTGTGAGCTCGCGCAACGGAGGGAGCGGATAGCGCTGTCCTCCGAGTGTGTTACGCCGCCCCCAACGGTGCGCGAGCGAGCAGTTCGAAAAGATGCGGTCGGCTGGCGTCACGTGGTTCGGAGGAAACACGTGATAGTCTTCGGCCCTCCCGGCTGAGTGGTAGTAGTAGCCTTAATGTGGGAGCCCCCTAGTGACGGGGAGGAATTGGACATGACGAAATTAGGGAGAAAAATCGGGGAAAAAATCAAAAAAAAAAAAAAATACAATTTTATCGAATTTAATTTCATTCCAGCTTCAGGGCTTCTTTAAACTACTGACTGAGACGAAGGAAACGGCCGATCGCATGCGTTTGACCTTTATCATCGTGTATGCATTGACTTTATCTAACAGATTGCACAGAAGTCAAATGTACTCCACCTACAAATTCACCATAAACCACCAATAACACTTACGAAGCTCGTGTATCATGTTAAGACATCAGGTGTCGAAACCTAAAGAGTCAAAATTCACCTGCCCACCGCCCAAGTCTCCAGCTACATCTTGGTTTTCACACATAGCACACCCAAAAATAACATTTCCCCAGACCACTGAACGATCAGCATACAACCTGGCCTCTTGTTGAGAAAATAGGAAAATAGAAACATAGGTGTTTCAAGTCGAGGCGCATCAAAATGATTGTTGGACAATGCTACTATTGTGTTTGAGTCACAATTTGTCCTTAAGAGTATTTTCACGTGTAATCTTTGGAGTTGCAGAAAATGAGAGTATTGAAGTTGATTTACAAAGAATAATTGCATAATATGTGCAAAATACATGAACTTTAGGTCTCTGTGTTTGCTGTTGATAGCTGCGGTGCAACTGAAACTTGTGACTGAAACACATATGTGTGAAGGATAAGGCTAATTAAAGTGAGTGTGCAGTCATCATGCAGCTTCAGTTCTAAAGTGAGAAGACCTTCTCCTCTGCTGCTGATGGATTTTTAATACAAAACTATTGCCTGGTAAAATCTCATTGTTTCGAGGTACTACGACATCGTTTGACACAACATGGGCCTGACAATTTTTTTTTTTCATAGGACTTTGGGCTTTATAAATGATTCTTAAATAAAATGCTTCGTTGTGTTATTGTAACACAGCAGATATCTCAAGCGGATATAAGGGCAGCTACTGTACATCTTCGTTGCTAGGCGACACCACGTCAGTCAGGTCTCTATATACCGGAGGGAAGAAAGGAAGAATGAAGACTGAAAGAAAGGGAAAAAAAACTAAACAAAAAGAAAGAAAAACAACAAACAAAGAAAGAAAGATAGAAAGAAAACAGAAAATGAGAGAAAGAACATATAGTAACAATGATAAGAGTGAACAATGATAACAATGTGAAGAATTGCCCATATAACAAAAGAAAAAAACATAGAAGAAAGAAAGAAAAAAGAAAGAAAGAAAAGAAAAAAATAACATGAAAGAAAAATAAAGACAAAAACAAAGAAAATACAAGAAAATATAAAGAAAAACAGAAGAAGAAGCAGAAAACAGAAAGAAAGAACAGAAAATAAAGAAAAATAGACCATGGAAAGAAAAAACTAAACATAAGAAAGAAAGAATGAATGAGAGAGAAAGAAAGAAAGAAAATAAAAGGTGTTAAATAGACAATAAGAAGTGTGTACAAAAAACATATTTATGGTTGTGTAAAATAATTTTTGGTTTTGTTCTGCAGAGTTCCACAGATTTTGGTTGGGCTTTTACCCACAGTATACACACGCACTCCCGTAATCATGATCACCATCTCACCATCCCCTTTCCATGGGCCTCTCTCTACACTTCCCTCTGCGATATAACATCCTGCTCCGTCCACCTCATAACGATAATAAAGAATAGTTTTAGATATGATTCCAACTGCAACACATCTTGCATTCTGTCATCACTCCAGTATAAACCTTTAGTGATGAAGTCCAGTGAGGTTCTGGGAAGAGCTGTTGAGAAAGTTGAATCGTGCATTAGCTCTGAAGGACATAGTGAAGATACCATGTGCAGTTTTGCTGGTAATGTGATCACGAGCTAAAGGGTTGCTGTTCATAGTCCCTTTTAAGAGTTGTCCTGAGGGACTCCAATAAAAGTATTAGATTGCACTCTGGGCTCTTAGGAGGAGTGTAACGGACAAAAGTGCCTTGCCTTCTTCAGGAAAAGCTGTGGACATTTTCATGAGCTCCAAGCAAGTCATGAAAACTGATCACAATATAAAGTCTTGGGGATAGACAGGGATGTTCCAGTAGGAAAGCTAGTTCTTTAGGAACTGAATAACTTCAGAAGTATCTCCTTAGGACTGTTGGGTTGCAGTCCCCCACCTCATCGTCACTCCAAAGGGTCCAAATTAAGCAAATACTGGTAACCTGACAAAAGGCATTCATCAACTAAAGAGAGGATTAGTGGAAACCAGGGCTTTGTGGGGCCACAAGGAGGACTCTAGTCTGAGTGCTGATCTCTGTGGAATATGGAGCCAATTAGCAGCAGATCCAAACAGTAGCAAGTGAGGCCAGTCAGTGCATTCAGTCAGTTTGGATGAAGATAAACCTATCCAAGATGTGTTGTGTTGTGTGTTGTGTGTGTGTGTGTGTGTGCTGTCTTGCACTGTTCCGTCCCAGACGTTAAGTTGCAAGGTTAACCATGTGTGGGCAAACCTGAGGAGTTTTTATATATTGCATCTGCTGCATTGTCTTCAGTGGACCTTTAATGAAAAAATGTGAATGATTTGACGTTGGGCAGAAACCCAGTGTTCACGTTTGACCTCACTCCAGAGCCAGTTTGGACACCAAGACAAGTCCAACGCAAGCTCATTGTAAAGGCATGTAGGTTTGGTAATGTGATCACTAGCGAAAAAAAAAAAAGCCATTTGGCCACCAACAGCAAGCTTAATGCCAAGTTGTTGCAAGATTTTTGTTGATGTGATCATGAGCAAAAGCAAAAGTCTTGTGTAGGGTGTTTCTTTATTTATACTTTTCACATATTCCAGCTTGAAAGTTGAGGTCAGAGCACAGGGTCAACCATGATACAGCACCCCTGTGTTAAAAGCCTTGCTCAAGGGACCAACAATGGCAGCCTGGGGGAGCTGGGGATTCAACTGCCAACGTTCTGATCATTAACCCAGAGTTTTAACCTGCTGAGATATCACTGCCCCTGCCCCTTTAACAAGAGTAGATTCCATTCTGGGCTCTTGGGCACAGTATAAGAGAAAGGCTGTGGATATGCTTACAAACCTCAAATACAATAACAATCACCACATTCGGTATGTCATTGGTATATCACCACATACAATATGTCACAACGGCACAGTGTTGTCCAAATCGACCATGGAATTCAAAAACAGACTTGAGTTTCAGTTGCCTGATGTGTTCTACTCATAACTTTGCCTTCACACACCTCCTTGGCTGCTGTGGTCCCACACCGACCCCTCCCCTTTCCATTTCAGAACA
This sequence comes from Clarias fuscus, assembly GCA_030347435.1. Taxonomy (NCBI): domain Eukaryota; kingdom Metazoa; phylum Chordata; class Actinopteri; order Siluriformes; family Clariidae; genus Clarias; species Clarias fuscus. The sequence continues at coordinate 2,506,782 of CM059216.1, read as the reverse complement.
AATAGATGGTGACTTCCAAGCAGAAACGTGGCTCAAAAAAAAATTTGTGCCTACTTGAATTTAGTTAAAGGCGGCACGGTGGTGTAGTGGTTAGCACTGTCGCCTTGCACCGCCAGGGTCCTGGTTCGATCCCCGGCCAGGCTCGATTTCCGTCTCTGTGTGCATGTTCTCCCCGTGCTTGTTGGGTTTCCTCCGGGTACTCCGGTTTCCTCCCACAGTCCAAAGACCTGCAGGTTAGGCTAATTAGCGTTCCCAAATTGGCTGTAGTGTGTGAATGAATGAATGAGTGAGTGTATGTGTGTGTGTGCGCTGCGATGGATTGGCACCCTGTCCAGGGTGTACCATGCCATGTGCCCTAAGTCTCCTGGGATAGGCTCCAGGCCCCCCGTGACCCTGAATACAGGACTAAGCGGTATAGATGATGAGTGAGTGAATTTAGTAAAAATATCCAACAGCCTCAACGAGAAATCCAAGATGTTGCACAGCAACTCAAAAGCCGTGGTCCAGAATCGCAGCACCTCTGTCTGCTACTAAATAAAGGTAAACCTTCACCAAATTACAACTTACTGTACTGTAGGTGTGGAGTCAAACCAAAACAAAAAAAATCTAACTCTTAACCTATTTATACATTAAGACAATTCCCCAAATGAACTGACAAATCCAAATCTATGTCAAATCAGTTTGGTGCAGAAATGTAAAATGATGCGTAACATTAATGCAAAGTGAACAGTGGGTCGGCGGTGCAGCTGTGGAATGGATATTCTACTCCAGGTCTGAATTTTTCTGAACTTGACTATTTTTATTTTACTGTATTTTTAGATTGGCTTAGTGGTTAGCACTGTAGCCTTGCACCTGCAGGGTCCGGGTTCGGTTCCTGCCTCAGGGTCTGTGTGCATGGAATTTGCTTGTTGGTCGGTTTCCTCCTGGTAATACAGTTTCCTACCACAGTCCAAAGACATGCTAATTAGGATAAATGGCACTCCCAAATTGCCTGTAGAGTGTGTGTGTGTGTGTGTGTGTGTGTGAATGTTACACGGTTGTAAAAATAGAAATTAATACAATGGTACAATGGTAATCCCCATGGGCCTCCTCGGTCCCTAGGTGGACTACAGAGGTTCCTGGATGGATGGGTTTTTTAGACTACTATTATGTGTATTAATTCATGTGTATAATTCTAACATAATTATACACAATGTAATAAAGTTTGCAATGCCACAGCACTTCTGGTGTCTGTACCAGTAGGGTTTCATTTCACTTTTTTGTCTCTTTGCTGTTTCCATAGTCCTAATTCTGATCTTCTGTCGCTTAGATACTAAGTCCATTTTTATGAAGATATCATTACACAATACCATTTAACCACCACAACAGTCCTAATTCCCAATAACATGCCTATGAGTTTTTTGTTTTTTTGTTTTTTTATCTTATTTTAGCCCCAAGATAATAGCAGTGCACCTTTCCTGTAACAGCTTATTAAAATCATGGCCATGGAAAAGCTGATCAGTTGCTGTTCATTAGAAAGCACCTGCTGGAGGCACGACTAATAAAATGAATATAATCAGGAAAAAATTGCTCAATTTAAATAGCACAAAATGGATTTTAAGCCTTGAGGGCAAAGCACTCTCTCTCTCTCTCTCTCTCTGTCCCTCAGCCCCCACTGTCTCTCTCTGAGCAAACACACAACAACCCCTAATGGATGGAGATTAAGCAGTAAAACCTTAAATGGAACATTAGAAAGAGTGACACTGCACGAGCCACGGTTAAATCGTCTACTTTGCAGAAACTCTTTTGATGTGGCTTCGTGGCCCGGCTGTGATGCCTTATGCAAATGTCAAGGCAGAAGAAAAACTTCTCTTCTGGGCGAATGTTACAGTTTGGTGAAGAGCATGAGTAATATGAAAACTTTGACAGTAGGAGGTGGTCCTGACAGAGCTCTAGTGAGGGATTGGGGGATAGAAAATCTTATCTGGTAATCTGCGAACACATCACTTACGGTTTTTCAAACCCACGCTAGTGTTTTCCCACACTACTGAAACCCTCATGTTGTGTCTTACTGGAAACATGTGCATTTTTAGTATTTACGCTCTTTTTTTTTTGTTATCAGTGTCATATACAATTAAACTGATGATAGCATATGTTTACAAAGATTCTAAAATAATATCTATAGTTGAATTCTGTCGAAGTTTTGCCTCTTAAAAGTGTGTGATGAGGAACAGATCTGGTTATATAAAGCCTGCTTGAAAATTTTTTATTTTCCCGGGTTACTAAGTGACCAGAGTGTGTTAATGGCCGTATCCTAAAAGCGTACATTACTACTATAATGACATGATCGTGATTGCCACTTAGCTGAATCCACAGCCCGACTTTATGGGTGAGTAAGAAGCCTCTGTAACAAAGTAGGTTCTAGCGAGTTCTTTACACATGTTAAAACTCTAAAATGGATATTTATTATGATTTTTTAAAATGATTTATTTATTAGATTTGTAGACTTGTGCTTCTTTTTTTTTCTTCTTCATATATCTAATATCAGTAATATCAGCTAAAATATATTAGTCTTATGGCATCTACTATCCCCTCTATTAGACCAGCTAAAGAGCCAAAGCAGCCCTGTCACATCATGCCGCTACTGCCGCTGCCACCACCATGCTTCCACATGGGTCTGTTTTAGTGATGGGTTGTTCATGATTGATTTGTTCTTTTTGAACGGGTCTTTAACGTGACTCAGAAGAACGAGTAGTCTCAGAGAGCGATTTGTTCATTTTTCTACTGGGCATTCATGCGCAAAGCATCGCAAAACCTCCATAGGTTATATCCAGGAAGCATAAATGAGTAACTTACCTTTGAGTTTTGGTCCGAATCATTCGTTCCTTTGTCACGTGACTCCCATAGACTCTATGCAGTGCAATAGATTCAAAAGAACAAACGATTCATGAGAAGAACCGCTTACACAGTTCCTGTGTAATGCACTGCATAGCGTCTATGAGTGTCACGTGACCAGAAGATATGAGAGGTGAGCTGCTCATTCTGTTTATATTAACATGTCCTTAATTGCATTGTAATATTTTCATTAATGGAACTTGAACCAAAATTTGTGCATGTAGACATGCTGGAGGTCTGTTTATTGAAAATAAACACGTTTTATTTTATTTCTGATCAAAAGAACAAAGCAAATTAAATGTCTCAAAAAAAAAAAGATTTGTTCATTTTGATGAATGAGATTCAAAGAACCGAGTCACTACAATGATCCGAACTTCCCATCACTAGTCTGTTTTTCTTTTACAATTTTAACCACATGGTTTGCAGTATCGTAGGCGTGTTCAGATGATGATGTTTTTTAAATAATAATAAAATAAATATTCCCTGTCATACCATTCTCTTTTCGCCCCTCAGCAGCTGCCTCCTCCTTCTCTACTATGCACAGGGAATTGGAAAGGGCAGGAAAGATTAATGATGCTATATTTGTTCAAATTGTATTCTCCAAAGTTGACATGGGGGAATGTGTCTCTGAGGTCTCTGGGGATTCTGAGGATTAATTCCAGTCAAAGCGGTAATTCCTCTGTAGCATTTGTATACAATTGATTCCAGAATACACCAACACTAATTACGTGTTTTTCAGTGGTACTCTGACTGTCAGATACTCTCAGGATTCTGTGTTATTTGCGGATGGTGTTAACCGTAAACTTCGTCAAAAGGTTCTAGGGCATACGCTTTGCTGAGAAGTTTTATTCAATATAAGAAAGAAGAAGTCTCGTACACGTAAAGATTTATTTCCCAGAGCAAAACTAAACGTACCCTTCAATAACAAACCTAAAGTGAGCTATTGAATAACATGACAATGTAGGGACGAGGAACCTGTGAGACACCGCTCTAGTTACCAGGTCGTTTAATTCTAGACATTATTACAGTGGAACCTTGGATTATGAGCATAATTTGTTCCGGAAACGGGCTCGTATTCCAAAACACTCGTAAACCAAATAAAATCTTCCCATAAGAAATAATGAACACTCAAATAATTCGTTCCACAGCCCAAAAAAATTAATACAGAAAAATGATTAATACAATATATAAAGTAAAAATAAAACAAATTAACCTGCACTTTATAAAAAGTTCAAATAAATCCCAACAGATAAGTGTTTCCATTTTTGCGCGCAGGCGCCGTGTATGTGTGTGTGCGCGTGTGCGTGTGTGTGTGTGTGGAATTAGCCCCTTCCCTCGCCTCGTCTTACACAGTAAAACTCCTCCTCCCTCCCACCACCTCGCTTTTTAAGTTTTACAACAAACACACACAATGGAAACACTGTTTTTAAAAAAACAGAATTCTCTCTAATGGCACTTGCGTGAGCGCAGACTACGGAATCACTGCTGTAAAGTAAAAAAAAAACAAAAAAAACAAATGAACCAGCACCTTACCTTTGAAAAGAATCGCGACAGAGCAGTTTCTTTGTAGAACACAGTGTTTGTGTCTGTTTGAAGCCGGGGAGGGGGGGTGTAAAGGCGAGAGTGTGTGTGTGTGTGTGTGTCGGTGTCAAAAAACTCGGCACTCGTAAACCAAGGCATGCTCGTTTTTCAAGTCAAAATTTATTAAAAATCTTTGCTCATCTTGCGGAACACTCGTAAACCGAGTTACTCGCAATCCGAGGTTCCACTGTATATCAAATGCATAATAGTTCGTTCAGCTCTAGCGGCGGTAGCTGCACTGATGTGAGTTAGGACATCATCAATTCAGTTTAGTGATTTAACCCGACTGTGATGGCCAACAATCGACTCAAAAACCGGGTAACAGAGTCAGATACCGGATAACGCACAGCTGGCATGGAACTGGACATACATGTGCATATGTGCAATGATCTTTTCCTAATAAAAAGTTTGTCATAATTAATAATATACATGATAATGAGGAAAAACGACAGCACTGACATTTTTAAAGTAGGACAGTTTTGTGGGAAAACCGCATGCCAGGCAATAAAGCTTTGAGAGACGAGGCCCTAATTCACACTTGGTTTTGAGACACACAATAGGAGGCGGACAAATGACAGAGAAACTGTGCAGGTCTAAAAAAAAACATGCGCTGAAACGTTGTTTAATTAAAACTATATGGAGCAAACTAAGGGAAGTTCCACATTTGCAAAGAATTACTCAAGTATTCAGGAGTGAAATGTAAACATTTTCAGCAGAGCCGACCACACGTTCTCCTGCACAGTCCTGCGTGACTGGAACATCGAGCGGCGCAATATTCTGATCACTCAGACAAACGTGTCAGTTAGTAAATGTTTTATTAATCATTTGGAAATGGACGCTAAGGCAAAAAGATTGGACTAACTAGCTAATTTAACAAACTTTCACGTCTTAAGATTTGACGGTGCATTTAAATGGTGGACATTTTCTTTTTTTTCAAAACATTAACTTGAACAAATTTTTCAGACAAAATTTCACTTGCCAGTTAGCTCATGTTTAATAATCATTTTGGTAAGCTACGCTATGTTAAGGTTTAGTAACAAAAAGATTTCACTTAATAGCTAATTTAACAACACATTGCACAAGTACAACCAGCTAACTATTTTAAGTTTACCAAACTCACCACATGGTTTGCGGTATCGTAGGCGTCTTCAGATGCTTTTTAAAATAATAATGAAATAAATATTCGCCGTCATAGCATTGTCTCGTCACCCCAGAGCCCCAGAGCAGTTGCCCCATTTTTCTCTGCTATGCACAGGGACTTGGTCTCCGAGGGTTTCGAGGATTGATTCCAGTCAAGGAGGTAATTCCACTGTAGCATTTGTATACAATTGATTCCAGAATACACCAACATTAATTACATGTTTTTCAATGGTACTCTAATTTTCAGATACTCTCAGGATTCTGTGTTATTTGCGGACAGTGTTAACCGTAAACTTCGTCAAAAGGTTCCAGGGCATACGCTTTGCTGAGAAGTTTTATTCAATATAAGAAAGAAGTCGTCTTGTACACGTACTGTAAATATTTATTTCCCAGAGCAAATCTAAACGTACCCTTCAATTACAAACCTAAAGTGAGCTTTAAACTTAACACGACTGAATGTAGGGACGAGGAACCTGTGAGACACCGGTCTAGTTACCAGGTCTTTTTATTCTAGACATTATTATATCAGTTCGGTTTCAGCGGCGGTAGCTGCGCTGATGTGAGTTAGGACATCATCAGTTCAGTTTAGTGATTTAACTCGACTGTGATGGCCAACAATCGAATCACAAGCCGGGTAACAGAGTCAGACGGAGGATAACGCACAGCTGGCATGGAACTGGACAGCAGATGAGAGATGTGTGATAGTGGATTGTGTTATTTATTTACGACAAACTTCCTGTCTTCTCTGCAAGACTGAATTTCACTCATTTATCACTGTGTGACGAGACAACAAGCTAAACACAGAAGGTGTAGACAAACAACCACCAGATAGTGAATAGTAAGTGTGGAATGATGGTTTCCGTCATATTTCCTAATGGATTATGGTATCACAATAATGGATGTGGGCTGGAATACATCCTGCTATTGAATAAAGCCTTTTGAATACCAGTGACACAGCAGAATTCTTTGTTTTTTATATTATATATAAAAGATCTGTAAAGGTTGTAGGACCTCTTCTGTACTCATTTATCTTCAGTATGTACAGTACAGTATGGTGATATACACAAAGTCATTGTTATATCATTTTTCACTTACATTAATCTAGAGAAAGTGTGTCCAGCTAAATGTTTTACATATCCAGTACAATTATTTGCGCACAGAGAGCTGAATAATTACACGGCATGTCAAAACACTGGGAAAGGATTATTACTGTCCATATGCTCCAGTATTTTCTGATGTTCAAAACACAGAAGACGAGAAAGAGATACTTTATAGTTATATTGCTTTGAACAACCCCTTTGTATTAGAAGAACTTAGGCTGAGATGGAGGCTCTGCACATCAGGAGGCGCAGTGGGTCTGGACTGAACATGACGCAGTCATCGTGCTTCGCGTTTCTGTGCCTCGACCCGCCTACTCAATGCACGGTCCATGAAGTCTGCTCTGAATTGGTGGTTAACCACAGAGCTGCCAAGAAGCTCCAGAGTAAAAAGGAATTACAGTTCTGGCGATGAACATATTGTGTTAATAAATTAAGGCCTTATTATATAAAGTAAAAAGAAGTAAACAGCATAATGAGCATTAATACTGTTGATAGAACAACTGATTAGGAGTGGTTTTAATGTTTTCATATAAAACTGTATGATTAAAATGCTTTTTTTTTTTAAATTCAGGTCAAATAATGGTTGTGTAAAATCTGGGCAATACTGTATGTGGAATACCAGTTTCTTTTTTTTTCTGCATATGTGCAATGATCTCTTCCTAATAAAACGTTTGTAATAATATACATGATAATGAGGAAAAACGACAGCACTGACAGTTTTAAAGTAGGCCAGTTTTGTGGGAAAACCGCACGCAAGGCAATAAAGCTGTGAGAGACGAGACCCTAATTCACACTTGGTTTTGAGACACGCAATAGGAGGCGGACAAATGACAGAGAAACTGTGCAGGTCTAAAAAAAAAAATAATAAATACATGCGCAGAAACATTGTTTAATTAAAACTAAATGGAGCAAAATAAGGGAAGTTCCACATTTGCAAAGAATTACTCAAGTATTCAGGAGTGAAATGTAAACATTTTCAGCAGAGCCGACCACATGTTCTCCTGCACAGTCCTGCGTGACTGGACCATCGAGCAGCGCAGTATTCTGATAACTCAGACAAACGTGTCAGTTAGTAAATGTTTTATTAATCATTTGGAAATTGACACTAAGGTTTATTAAGGTGTATTAGCAAAAAGATTGGACTAACTAGCTAATTTAACAAACTTTCACGTCCTACGGTTTGATGGTGAATTTTAATGTCAGACATTTTTCATAATAATAACTCATAAATATTAACTCAAACTTTTCAGACAAAATTAGGCAAAAAAAAAATATTTGACCAGGCCTTACACAAGTCACTTACAGTACATGTTTCCCTCTATTTCCACATCAGGTCTGTGAGCATGGAGTTTGCACGTTCTCCCTGTGCTTGGTGGGTTTCCTCCAGGTTCTTCAGTTTCCTCCCACAGTCTAAAGACATGCAGATTAGGCTAACTGTAAGCATATGTGACAAATGAAAGTTGAATGTTAATTGGTGTTCCCAAATTGCCTGCAGTGTGTGAATGTGTATGTGAATGTTGCCTGGAGGTCCTACCACAGTCGTAGGAATGGGAATAAATAAAATCCTGAGACTTCTCCATACTCTGTGTATATAGAGTAAACAATCATGCTGAGTCTGTTGAGTGACTCGTATAGCCACGCCCACCTCGAAGGGGAAAAGTGCTGAATAAGTAGAAAAAGCACAAGATGCATTAAAACTTCGCTTCTTTTCAACATTTTGATGCAGTTTTAACTTTAGTCAAATCCCAAAGCACTGGCAAAGTTACATTACATTCTGTTTAACCTGTTTTGCGTGATGCTGTCACAATTTCGGCAGTGCATGAAACGTTCTGCCCAACGTACACCACAATTGATTGTATGATATACATTCCGTTCGGGATGTTTTTGGTCTAATTGGGCTGTTATTGTTGGCATTTACAGTTTATATGTTACTATTTATATTATGTTTGTTAATATATTATGTTATATATGATATTATATTAGTTTTACTATTGCACACTTATTTTGCTAATACATTTTCACCATTTTCACACTAATACATTGCAGCATTGCTGCATTTAAGGCACTTAAGCCTGTGTACATTTCAAAGGCCCTAAACTACATTTATACAAAAGTATAGAACAAAATAGAAGTATGAACCTGTAAGTGCACATACAGTACATTTGCTAATTAGTGTTATCCTGGGTACCATGCAGTATCTGACAAAATGCCAAACGGCAGCGAGTCCTCAGATAATGACACAAATCTGGAACCCTGCTCTGTCTCACTCTAAAATGACGCAACTAAACAGGAGACATGTTCCCTCAATGAGGAGACTGGAATCAATGCTAGAATGCCTCTGAGACCTCTTACAGAGATTATTCGTTCCTCGGTATCAGATTTGCAGGATACATTTTCCAGCTGCTCCAAAGCTTCTGTCTTTGTGTGAGAATTTGGCTGGAAATAAGTTTATAAAACTAAAAGTTCAAGGCTTTTTGTTTGGGTCTCTGAAAGAAAACGGGGGAAAAAAGAAAACAAAATAACAAGGCAAAGTAAATATGCATTTGAAGTATTTTTTTTAAGTATTTAAAAACGTATAATCGAAACTTTAAAAAAGTATTAAAATTTTTTAATTTAAGGTTTAAATATAAAGTCAATTATGATGGAGTAATTCTATTAACAAAAATATATAATTTAAATGAAACAACTTTTAAATTTGACTAACTTCTAATTTTCTGCTTAATTTTTTGGTACATTTTGATTCACTATTTCAAATTGAAAAGGGGCTGAACTTATCTTGATTGAGCCATCTCTACCACTTGGTTGAGATATGTTATGCTATGCTAAAAAATTAAAAAAAAAAACCCATTAGATGATGAGCGGTCTTTAGTTAGTAGAAATAATGTGGGACTAATGCCACATTAAAAAAAAAAGAGTCCTTTTAAGTTTTTTGTGCTATTTCTATTTATTTATTTATTTACATTTTTAACCATGTCACTTTTACCATGAAGGGACATCTCAACCATTTGGAAGAGGTCTATACTGGTTTCTGTAAAAAATAAATTTGTTGTTGTTGTTGGTTTTCCTTTTTTTGCCCCAAAGAGCAAACAACCTGTCGCTTTTTGCTTAATTTAGGTCCAATTTAAAAAAGAAAGTCAAATCAAACCTTAAAAGTTTAGTAGACGTATTTTTTCTCAAACTGTACTCAAATTTCCTCTCCTTCTTTTCTCATCTATATAAATAAAAGAAGTTTTGTTTTATATTGGCCAGAACTCACTCTTTCATTAATAACCAAAATTATGTCTGTATGTCTGTTTAATGAATTTAATGAAAGTTTGCCAGTCCTTAGGTATTTGCTTGATGTCAAAACTGCACCATGAATGAAATCAAAATACACGTGAAGTTATAATCAGTTTTGAGCCAGATTCTAAACCTTTATGAAGTTTTGCCATAAAGTTTTTCTGGGGGGAACTGTGGCTGCGTCTTAAATCAACAGCTGGACAGAATTTAATGAACCTTTTGCAGTACTTAGATATCTGCCTGAAGTTTAATCTGCAAGTGAAATGAAAAAAGTTGAGTAAAAGTGATGTTATGAACAGTGTTGGATTTAATAATCTAATTTCAAATAAGCTACTAATGCGCTACTTGCTCAATGTAAACAAAAACCTGCACCAATAGATATTAATTAGAAAAGCTAAACTGAATTTTTTCCTGGGATTAATTAATATTTTCGTGGTTGAAATGACATTTGTATAAACTCTGGTATAAGTGAATTTTAACGACTCTTTTTGAGTCGTTTTAAGACAAAACGTTTTTAAAAGACGAATTTTTTTTTATTATTAATAATTAACTAAATCTGTGATTCACTCTCCGATTACCGAACAGGGAGTGTATTTGTCTGATGATGAACGAAGTACAACTTAGTGTAAACAAGGCGTCAGATACTCAACCTTACAGAATGTGATTTCTTTGTATTAATAAGACACACAGGCATGTACGTGGGCTTCAACCTGAAATAATAATAATATCACTGATTACATTAAAGATCATCAGATTATTTTCACCTTTAAGCTTTTAACTGTTTCTACAAACACTTTAACCGTCAACGACAGACAACAACAATGGGTTGAAACTAGTGAGCTACAACTTGTTTTCCCCCTATGCTTTTAGGGCCACCAGAGCTAGAACTCATTAGATCTAGCTTTTTTAATATATTAAAAAAAGAGTATAATGTTGCATTCGAGAATAAATCAATTTAAACTATATTAATGAAATTAGTTTTAAAAATGAAAGTGAAAAGAAAATGGTGTTTTGGAGATATCAAGCTATTCATTTTTTACCCAGTTCCATTGCATTGCCTTATACACATGTTTAGATATTTAGGATATTTACATTGTGTATATAAGAGCAGGTAGTGTTTTTTTAAATGGAAGTAAAAGGAAAATGTATTCTTAATTATTATTTGGAAATATGTTCATCATCATCTGTTGCAAGCCTGTATTTATATATCTTGCATTATGTCATCATTATCGTGTGTTCGTAGAAGGGGTTTTCTGTCTTTCCTTATTATGCTTTTATTTGGTTAAAAAATTGCACCAGTGCTCCACAGTGGCTCTAGTATATTCACCTCAGGGGGAAAATGACAGAGACACAGGAAACCGGTATTAATCCACTTAGAGCAGCAGTGCAACTGACAAACAAGACGGTCAAACAGGAAGCCCAAGAAGTGGCTGTGGTTTGCATCTGATGATGCACAATGAGGCCATTTTAAGTGTATGCCAAGTGTGTTTTTCCTTTTTATTGTTATTGCGTCTGTGCACTTAAGCTAAAATTTAAATTGTCGTAGTTGAAAATGTGTGAACTTGGTTTATACCGATTGTATCTTCAGCCGTGCTAAAGGGAAAAGATCACCTCCTACTGAGTGCTTTTTTTCCATCTTAAAAACAAGCTTGTGTTTTGCTAGGGATTTCCCTAAGCAACCTATCATGATGGATAAATCATTTATTGTTACATTTTAAGGTGAAATATTATGCAAAATTCACTTTTTTGATTCAGATGGGTCTCCAGTGTGTGTCTGCATACAAAATCGTTTTTTTTTTTACTTCAAATTAAAACTTTGTCATGTAGACAACCATATATAGTAATATGCAGTGAAACACTTATATGATATAGTCTGTGACCTAAAATGAAAAGATACAACAGAATAGGGGTATTCCACTACAAGCAAATGCACTAGAGAATACAATTAAGCACTAAGTTAGAATCAAGAATTTAGAAAAATACAATAAAAATGAAACAAAAATGTAACATTTTACTAATTTACCAAATAAAATAGAATTAAGATACAAATACATACCAGTATATAACTTACACAGGATGTACAGAATGTGAAAAGTGTAATTGTACTCTGAAAAAAAAAAAAAAAAAAAAAAAGCTTTTTAAAAAGAATCTATTGTGACCTGATTTAAGAAGATTACCTTCCCTGGCTTGTTCTCAACTCTGCTGATCTCTGGATGGATGAGGATCAGCAGCAGCTCGTTTCTATAGACACTGAAATGGTGTGTTTGAGGAGAGGAGTGAAACAGAAGTAGTTTGAGTGTTAACTAATGAAAGAAATAATTAAAACATGGGACTTTTAATGTGATGTAAAAAAAAAAAAAAAACTACAACTAAATTAGACGTTTTTGAAATAAAAAATGGTTTAGCACAGCACACGGTCTTTTTGGGTAAAAGTTGCTACCAATGTCAAAATCTTTTAAAAAGTTTTATTCTACTCACACTTGGCTGTTGACTTGGGTTAACTGTTTCTTTTTCTCTTTTTCCTACAAAAATAGATTGGTATTTGGAGCTATCCATTATTCTCTCTGTCTTTTCTAGAGCCCCAGTCCTAGTTGAAGAAAAGCAGCACCATTTACACCACTGCTAGGGCCACTACCATGCTTTACTATAGATATAGTGTTGTTTGCATAACAAGTCTTGTTTTTAATGGATAGATAGATAGATAGATATTTTATTGATTGCAAAAGAAATTTAAGAGACTATTAAAAACTTAGGAATGAGAAAATTCCTGCTGGATGGGCTGCTACTCATGTCGGTTTAAAATTATAGCCAAAAAGTTCTGCCTTTGGTCTCATTAGACCACAACACATGACCACTTTTTCTTTCTCTTTGCGTGAAAGGGCTTCCATCTGCCTGCCCTACCCCACAGCCTAGATATGTGAAGAATGTGAAAAAAAGTTGCGGGGGAAAAGCTTGTGAAAACTTGTCCTTTCATCAGTTTTGGCGGTAATGCTCTGTTATTGGTAGTATCACTATCATGGTCCATTTGGTCTTCGTGGTGCATCTAGTGTTTTTGAAATTCTTTCATAACTCTTCCGTGATTGATTCCTTGAGGGCATTATGTATACAAGGTGTGGAATGCATTTGCAACATCCAGACTTGGCAATTACAACATTATTCGTTGATGCAGAACATGTACAACCCAGCAGCTTGGGTTCTTAACCACATGAGAACATCAGGAATCGTAGAAAGCACTTCTGCACGCCTTGCATGGTCTAAGCCCTGTCTTCTTATCTGTCCTCCTTCTTTCAAACGAACCTTCAAGCGATCGTTTATCTTTCTTACGTGAGAGCATTTTATTGACATTGTCGTCCTTTTATTTCAGTCTCTCTTCAGGTTTTCCTCATTTTAAAATCTCTGTTTTCCAGCTTGTTTTTCCAGGCACTACTCAGTCTCCATGTGAATCTCATTTTCTTGTATTTTTCATTATGTAGATTGATGTTCAGCACTTCCATATTACCCTGTATGACCTGTTTTGCGCGCCAAACCCATTTTTCTCAAAGACGTTCCGCATCAGTTCACGACCTGTTTGAACCTGAGCTTGAACGCGGAAGTCATTTAGCTTTTTAGGTATTTCCAAGACATTTCATTCATACTGTACAAGTATGTGTGTTTGAACACTCGCATCAACCTTAACATTACACAGTATTAATCTTCAGCTGCATGGATATATAGTCTATAAACATCTCATCTCAATCCACCAGATTCTGACCATCATTCTCTGATTCCACGGATGCCAACTCATTAGGCATAACAATGGAAAAATAGCTTAAATCCAAAATAGCTGACTGGTTGCCACATGGGGAGAGGAATCTCCTTTTCTTTGAGTGCCAAGCAGAATCCATTGAGAAACAACTCTTAATTATTAGAAACATCAAGAGGATTGCTTTTAGTCTGATTTCTGCCAACTCTTGAAGGAATTCTGAAAAATCGTGGCCATTTATTCCCACAGCGACACTGATCAAATGAACAAGTAAACATGATGTATAAGGGCCTTTCCCGTACTGTTTTCAAAACGAGACTAGTTTTTTTTCCGTTTCAGAAATAAGAACTGTTGTCTCTGTGGTTTTAGTGGCTTATCCTGGATGTACGTGTCAAACTGCATGTACTGTATAGTAAATTTGTCATGAAGAAAAATAGCGACAGGAAGCAACAACTGTCATCCTTTCTCTTTTCAAATCTATAAAGGACAAATAAAGACCGTCTGATGATTCAGTGTGGGAATGAGGTTTTAAAAAAAATTTTTTTTTACATTTTTTTAAATTCTTTGCTAACACTCAGAACCCTGATGAGCTAAAGTCACATTTGTCATATTGTCATTATCATGTTTAGTAGTATTATTATGGCAGACTTCTTGGAAGTTCCAGCATGACACACCACTTCCTGCTTTCCCTCATCAGCGTCTTTAAGGCCTGCCACTGTGGTTTTATGAGAGCAGAATGTGACGACACCACACTTATACTTTTCGTACTCTGTGCCCTGGGACAGTTTCGAACAGAAGCTGTGGTTTGTTAGTCAAGCAAGTCTTGCGGTTCACCTCTTGTTTTGAAACCCTACAATGATTCTTCTGGCCAGATCTGGCTGGTTCACTTGGCGTGATTATGTTGCACAATGCGCTGATAAATCATTGATCTTTATCGTGGTGTTGTTTTTTTTCTTTCTTTTTTTTTTTTCACGCACTTTGAGTGACAGCGCCGAAATGGTTAAACGGTTTCCTGGGTCAGGAACCCATTGAACTTTGATGTAACCCATATGGAAAGCAGTCAGTTAAGGTCGCTTAAGCATGTTTTGGATTCTTAGCTTCTTAAAAAGAGGTTGTTCCCCCAGACCCCACATCCCTTTCTTTTTCCCCCAAGTGTTAAATAGCTGAAATCAAAACCACACAGCGACTATCTACTGTACATGGATCAGCAAAGATAACGACAGCTGGCTATTCCTGTATAGTAACAAGCAAAAATAGTCTTTTTGGAAAGTCAATGACTATGCTGGAAGGACCGGTGAAAAGGAGGTTGTTCCAAAAATGGTTGATGGATGAACGTGTCTGAACTGATTCCATCGCTGATAAATGTGGCAACAGCCTTCAAGATAAAACACGCCTTCACAAATGAAGAAACACAGGAACGTACTACAAGCAACATGGCCTGTAACCTCAACAGATGAGGAAATGCTGCGATTTTTTAAATTTTATTTATTTTTTTATTGTAATGTTTACTTTGTCAAACAGGACGCAGACTGCTCCTGGGCTATACCGTCCTGTATATGTATAGAAAATTCAAATAATCTTGTACTCTTGTATTACTTTTTTCATTTTCACATGATCACAAGGCTGCATTGTAAGTGAACACGGGAATTAAGGAGCACTAAGAATGAAACCTGTTAATGTCATTTGGTTAAAGCGTTAGCCAGTGAAACATGCTGATGTCTGGGAAACACCCTCATATCAGCTAATTTCCCAAGCAGACCAGTGAAACCTAAAAATAAATGTTTAAATGGGTTTTATTGCCGTGCTCCAAAGTTAATGTTTATTCATAGTATAATTATTCCTGTACGGATCTCAGAAGTAAAACTATGTAAATAAGCGTAACTTAGTAGAGGACACTGTGGATGTGGGTGTAATTGCAAAGAAAATATGAAACTACTGCAGAGAAGAATACTACTCCGGAGAATACCGGAAGAGTTAACACAAGTGCCGGGTGTATGATAAAGTAATATGGAAGGCATGGGGCGTGTCCATAGACGGTTATGGCAGTACAAAAGTGGACTAAACGGTATTGTGGTTTTTAGGCTTATTTATATACAAAATAGTATGTTTTTGTAGGAAATACTTGCAGTAACTTGTTTAAATGTGGCATATACACTTCTGGCCAAAAAATAAAGGATATAGTTAGGTAGGAGCTTTCCATGGGATAATTATTGCAGTGATTAATAAGGTTCAGCTGCAAGAAGTTATTTAACCCTAAATGATGCAGTGAGGAGCTTCTCATTTCTTAACAACCAATGTCAATGTAAAGAGAGATCCTGTGGTCGTGGCAAAAATGTTACTCTGTTTCAGAGAGGTTCAAATTATTGACCTGAATCATGCAAAGAAAACAACTAAGGAGATTAGTGAAACTAAAATGATTGTGATCGGAGACCAATTAAACGTTTGGTCAAATCAGAATAAAAAAACGAACAGTAGAAGTCACAGCTACTGCATGTTTAAGAGTGAAAGTGAGAACATTTCCCCACTGAACATGTGAATAGAACTCAAGCTGACTAAACAGCTGTTGCCTTAAGGAAACTTTAAATTCTTAAGAAAAGTGAGTGTGTTTGTGGGGGAAAAAAAGGCTCCAGAGTGATGGTGGTGATGAGGGTGAGAAGAGAGGTGGATGAAGTGACGCAACCATCATGCCCAGTGCCTACAGTACAAGCCTGTGAGGGCAGTGTGTGGGGTTGTGGGGTTGCTTCTGTTGGTCAGGTCTAGACTCAGCAATATTACATATCCCAAGAAAATTTAGGTCAGCTGATGACCTCGATGTACTGAATGACCAGGTTACATCAATGCATTTTTTATTCCTTAATTGCACGGCCATATTCCAAGATGACGATGCAGGATCCATCGGGCTCAAATTGTAAACGAGTGGTTCAGGGAGCATGAGATGGATCAGCCACCACAGAGTCCAGATCTTAACCCCATTGAGTATCTTTGAGATGTGCTGGAGAAGGCTTTACGCAGTGGTTCGACTCTCCCATCATCATTACAATATCTGGGAGAGAAATTAATGCAACTCAGAAAAGAAATGAATATTGTGACATTACATTAGCTTATTAAAGTGATGCAATGGTGAATGCATGCCAGAATCAAAGCATAAGATGGTTAGACGAAGTATTAGAGTGTGACTTTTTGGCCAGACGTATATTTTTTTCTTAATCTACATGCAAATTGACATGGACTTGTATCTCTCTATGTACATTGTCCTACCATCATTATAGACCTCACCTCTTTTTGTCTTTGTAATCATAAAAGTAGACCACTAGACAGATATTTTATAGATTTGTTCACCTTCAGTAAGTGAGTTATGGCAAATTGAGAGCTGGCAAATCGTATTGGTGTAAAAGCAAGAACTTTGCTCGGGCTGGGCGTCACCCAGATGTTGGTTATTTCCCTCTAACAGCACACTAGGTTGTGTGGTCATTTTGTATACACACGTGGACAAAATTGTTCGGTCAATGAAAGAAAAACTCACAATGGTCACAGAAATAACTTTAATCTGACAAAAGTAATAATAAATAAGAATTCTATGAATGTTAACCAATGAAAGTCAGACATTGCTTTTCAACCATGCTTCAACGGAATTATAAAAAAAAAAATGAAAACTCAAAAACTCATAGAACAGGCCTGGACAAAAATGATGGTACCCCTAACTTAATAGTTTGTTGCACAACCTTTTGAGGCAATCACTGCAATCAAACGATTCCTGTAACTGTCAATGAGACTTCTGCACCTCTCTGCAGGTATTTTGGCCCACTCCTCATGAGCAAGCTGCTCCAGTTGTTTCCGGTTTGAAGGGTGCCTTTTCCAGACAGCATGTTTCAGCTCCTTCCAAAGATGCTCAATAGGATTGAGGTCAGGGCTCATAGAAGGCCACTTTAGAATAGTCCAATGTTTTCCTCTTAGCCATTCTTGGGTGTTTTTAGCTGTGTGTTTTGGGTCATTGTCCTGTTGCAAGACCCATGACCTGCGACTGAGACCCAGCTTTCTGACACTGGCCAGCACATTTCTCTCTAGAATCCCTTGATAGTCTTGAGATTTCATTGTACCCTGCACAGATTCAAGACACCCTTTGCCAGATGCAGCAAAGCAGCCCCAGAACATAACCGAGCCTCCTCCATGTTTCACAGTAGGGACAGTGTTCTTTTCTTGATATGCTTCATTTTTCCGTCTGTGAACATAGAGCTGATTTGCCTTGGCAAAAAGTTTCATTTTTGTCACATCTGTCCATAGGACATTCTCCCAGAAGCTTTGTGGCTTGTCAACATGTAGTTTGGCATATTCCAGTCTGGCTTTTTTATGGTTTGTTTTCAACAATGGTGTCCTCCTTGGTCGTCTCCCATGTAGTCCACTTTGGCTCAAACAACGACGGATGGTGCGATCCGACACTGATGTTCCTTGAGCATGAAGTTCACCTTGGATCTCTTTAGAAGTCTGTCTGGGCTCTTTTGTTAGCATTCGGATTATCCGTCTCTTTGATTTGTCATCAATTTTCCTCCTGCGGCCACGTCCAGGGAGGTTGGCTACAGTCCCATGGATCTTAAATTTCTGAATAATATGTGCAACTGTAGTCACAGGAACATCTAGCTGCTTGGAAATGGTCGTATAGCCTTTACCTTTAACATGCTTGTCTATAATTTTCTTTCGAATCTCCTGAGACAACTCTTTCCTTCGCTTCTTCTGGTCCATGTTGAGTGTGATACATACCATGTCAACAAACAACACAGTGACTACCTGGAGCCCTATATATAGGCCCACTGACTGATTACAAGATTGTAGACACCTATGATGCTAATTAGTGGACACACCTTGAATTAACATGTCCCTTTGGTCACATTATTCTCAGTATTTTCTAGGGGTACCATCATTTACCATCATGTATTGAACCTGACGGGCCGACCCGGTGTATAATTTATGATCAATGCTAATGTGATAGTGTAATGTAGTTTTAATGTGATGGATGATCAATGTATATACTGGTTTATGCTGCTTCATCACTCAATTCACTTGACGTTTTTGCATAGAGCAGCTTAAAACTGATAACTGATGGCAGATAAAAACTTATCAGGATACAGTGCGGTCATAAAGTGCTGGTTTTAAATGATGGCGGTGGCAGGCAGCTGCTCTCGACCCTCTTTCCGGTCCAGAGTACCGCCACTGAACCTTTTAGTGGTATGCAGTAGTGGACCGTACCAGCCTACTTTCACCCATGACTATAAGACACATGAAGCTTAGTTGTCCAGAACCATGCAGGTATCTGTGTCACAGTCATGTCGTGTCATTTGGCTTCTAATCTGAGATATTATGAGAAAAAAGTTTAAACCACATCCACCATTGACTGATGATATCTGTTTCTTATCTTCATTTTACACGTTCGTTTTTATATCCTGTCTGGTTGTAATCACGGCATTCAAGGCACAAGAAGTATAAATGGTGCTCTGGTTGTCTCAATAGTCTTGTATCAAAAAAAAAAAAAAAAAAGTGATGGGGAAATAGTTCTAATGGCCTTGATGTTAGTGTGAAAAATCAGCATATTTTATCTTAGGGGGTAGAAGTTGTGCATTTACTGCACTTTCTCTTGCACGATACAGTCATACCAGACATATTTTTTTTTCAATATAAATGGAATTGACATTAATTTGTTATAAATAAATAAATTTACATCAGTAAATGATGTTTTTTTTTGTTTGTTTTTTTTTTGGTGCAAAATTACACCCATTACATTGCTGTGAAAAAGTATTTGCCCCTTCCTGTTTTTTTATGATCTGAAACATTTAACCGTATAGTTTATGATGTTTTATTTATGAATGACTTTCACCAGCTATGTTTGCAAGAAAGGCAGATTAATATGACATATGACACTTTTAATGCATTAGTCCTAATTAACTCATTAACCAGTGCTAGGAACCATATAAGTACTGTGAAAAAGTCTTGACCCCCCCCCCATCCCCCACCCCCGATCTCTTCATATGAAATTACCATAAATAAATGATGTAGTACAATGAAAGGAATGCGACCAAATGTTTTACTGTGACAGGCTGCAAAGTTCCAAAAGATATGCCTAAAAAAATTGCTTGCTTATGTAACAGCCTCAGCAGCAACCTCATTTTCCCTCTCGTCTGTTCCACACATTCAGGATTCAACATAATGAGTGTAGCCTGATCAGCCCGATCGTCTGTCATCGCCTGCACCTGTTTCCCACTGGTTCATGCCTTAAGTGAGATGCTTGAATGATTCATAGGTCACTGTAAGGCTTAAAAAAAAAAAAAAAAAACTTCCTCTGAAACTTCTTAGAAAGAGAACTAAAAATGCCCTTCTGGTTCTTTGGAAGCGAAATATGAAGAAATGTGGCTGGGGAGGGGATCTCAAGACTTTTGCACAGTATTGTACACACCCTACAGTGATCAGGGTTGAACTTGAAAATGAAAAAATCTAAACTAGAACTATACTAGCTATTTCTTGCTAAAAAAGTTAGTTTGCGCTTTACATCTGGGTACATTACTGCCGAGTCAATTATAAAACTTTTCCGATGCCGACACAAGGTTCTGTTTTTAATAAGGATTAAACGAAGGATGTACACAAGCCAGTATATTGATTTAGCAGGATGCGATGATCACTGCATATTGAATCACCATGTAGCTGCGTAATGGATTCAAACTGGAACTCAAGTCCTGGAACGTCTAGCACAGTTTAATGATTTCCTTGCTCAAGGACACAAGATTCACATTACTAGATTTATTAGGTGTCTGTAGCGAGGTCATTAAACTATGCAGGACTCTTGCCTTCCAGGAATATCTGTATTAAACAATTAACAGAATGAAGATGATAAACATAAATCGTATTCGGCTTTAAGATGTTTTTAATTTCATTTAATTGAATTATCTTCTTCAACCAGGTTAATCCCATTAGGACATACGGTAAATCCGTTGCCAGTTGAAACCTGGCGGCAATATGGCATGAGTATAACAGGATTTCATACAGATATCATCTAAACAATCACTTATAGTAACAGTGGAACACTAAAAATAACTGTTTACAAGAAAAAAACAAAAAAAAACACGCAGAAAGCAAAGCCAATCAGGGAAACATAAGGGCCAAGACTGAGTACTTAAAAACCGATAAAAGAAGACATTGAAGTGGGATTTTATTATTTTTTTAAAAATAAAAGCGTATGAGGCTATGGGAACAGCAGGGCATTCTCAGAGAGGACGAGATCATGACGAAGCACAAACATGAAGTCAGTCTTGTTAAACTCAGTCTGAACCCTGAGATCTGAGCGAGGACACCAGAAAGCTCGGTGTTTACGGTATGCAAGAACAGAGACTTGAAAGACTAGAACAACATTTTAAATGAAAACACACATCGAAGATGACTAAGTTCGATTGACAGAGTGGCTCTGTGTACGCTGGCGCAGGAAACATATCGATGAGTAATAAATTCACAGTTCGTAATAAACACTCACAGTGTCAGTGTGTCAGTGTTGTTATTCAACATAACCAAATGACACATTTACCGCCCAGGACATTTTATTTTGGAGTAAAATGATTGGACAAGCAGCGTTCCATGAGTGGTGATAATAGACAGTAACCGCACTGTGAGGTGTAACTACTGTATACGTATCACTCGGCGTCCCAGATGTTCTACAGAGGTTAATGACCCTAACTGTGGGTCTCAGTCTGGGTGAGAGTCGGTCTGTACAGTCCTGAGGAGAGAGCAGCTGCCTGACAAAACCCACATTCACAACCAGTCACAGAAGCACTTTCAGCAATATCTGATAACGTTATGTCGTCTTAAACAACATGCCGTCTTCTTAGTAATACTTTTTAGTTGTTCTGAATGGTCTCTGAACCGTCCATTATTTATCGATTTACTTTTATTCCATGAGGCTGAATCCCAAATTGCTCTCTAACCCCTGATCAAGGGCACTACTTGGTGTGTGGGACAAGGCATTGTACACCCTAAATCTTGTACGTTTCTCTGTCTACCACCTCCATGGTTTATTCTCCTCACCTTTTGACTATGTAGTGCTGGTTAGAAATAAAACAAAACATTTACACAGGGGCAATCTAGGAGTCACCAATGTTTTTGGTTTTTTTTTTTTTTTGTGAGAAACCAGAGAACCAGAAAAGTTCTCCCAAACATGACATTTGTAACTCCAAATGTTGTCTTTGTAAGTTTGGTTTCCTGGCAACTTCTGGGACATGTGAAACTTGTTATGGTCCTCAACAACCATCTGTTTCTTTTGTGTTGAAAGTTCTTAGGTTTTTCTCATGGTAATGGACGACGAAAGCATACGAGACATTCTTGAAGGCAGTGATACATAACTACATACATGGCCACTTCATTAGGCACACCTGTTCAACTCCTCTTTACCACAAATCTCTAATCAGTCAATCACACATGCACATATCGGCATGTAAACATGGCCAGGACAATCTGCTGAAATCCAAACTGACCATCAGAATGGAGAAGAGATGTGATGTAAGTGACTTTGAATGTGGCGGGGTTGTCGGTGCCAGATGAGCTGGTCTAAATATTTCAGAAAGTGCCGGGAGTTTCACACACAGCCATCTCTAGGGTTTACAGAGAATGAAGTGGAAAAATATCCTGTGAGGGCTATACATATATGTACATTAAAAAAAAAAAAATTTAAATAGCATAGCCAGTACCATCTCTGTTTTGAAGCATGGTGGTGGCAGTGTGGTAAAGAGACTGGTAAAAGATACAGTCAAGATAGAGAAGTCCTTGAACAACCTGAAATTCTGTTTTTATAAAGAATAAACAGATTCTTCAAAGGTTTGAATGAGAAATCAATAACTGATAAAATAATTGATAAAATAAATGACTGCTAAGACATAAGAGTTGTCTGAGTTACTTGTCTGAGAATCCTGGAATTAGGAAATTTCCAGAGGAAAAATGTATTTGGTTTGTAAAGTCATACACACAGTTATACTCATATTACCGTTCACACCCGCGGACGATTTCTGCATATCCGACCCCCTGCATGTTTTCAAAACGTGATCTGGTTTCCTTTCACTCTCCAAAAACATGTAAGTTATGCAAAGAAAAGAAAAGCGGAATGCGTGAGTGAATAAAAAAAAAAAAAATGCACAAGGATACAGCAAAAACTTGCTTCAACAACTGAATAAATCATACTGAGTGGCTCCTTAAAACACAATACAGCTTCGAGTGCAGATTACAGATTCGCGTGCACAATACAGCTTCGAGTGGTAATTAGGAATAATGTAATATTTCAACATGGGGATGATTTTGTTCGGAGATAAACAGCTGCAACTTGTTTATCCTTAGACATACTTCTTTGATGTTTGCGATGAATTTGTTATATTAGTAAATAAATCCACCACAAGTCTGTTCCTAGATGTTATCTCTGATGACGTACGCTAGGATTTCAAGAGACGACAAGCCTGGATTCCCACATTTGCCAGGTCACATGGTCAAAGGGTACGCATTAATCTTCAGGAAAGCCATGAGGGTATGGATGCTAAAAATTTCCACACTGAGACAGTGTAAGCTTTTTGTGACTAGACTTGCATTCAGTGCTTTTCCTTTGATTAATGTTCAGTTATCAGCATCAGTTTCCGTTAGTTGCCGTTTCATCAGAATTAAATTATTGGGCTGCATCAAGCAAAGAAAACAACTAGGGCGATTTGAAATTACTGGAATAACACATTAATAAAAACCTGGAAGGATTGTGCCGAACCGTCAACTTTGTGGAAGAAATGTGGTCGGGAAAAATAATCATTTATGGAGATCACTTTGTGAAATTGCATGAAAGAAAAAAAAAAATCAAACAGTAGAAATCAGAGCTATAGAGCATTTGCATACACACACAATGTGATCACACTCACAGGATTGGAACTAAACAGCTGTGTGTTCATAAGAAAACCACCTGTTAGTGAGACTCATCAGAAAAAAAAAGGCTCGAGTTGGCTAGGGAGCATAAAGATTAGACTTTGGAGCGATGGAACAAAGGTCATGTGACCTGATGAGTCCGGACTGAGCCTATTCCAGAATGATGGGCGTGTCAGGGTGAGAAGGGAAGCACATGAAGCGATGCTCCCATCATGCATAGTGTCCACAGTGTTATGATCTGGGGTTGCTTCAGTTGCTAAAGTATTTATCAAATTTATTACATTGTCCTGTAATTATAATAATTTCCAATAAGTTCTCCGAAAGACATAAAATCCACAAACACCATTTTACAGTAACACTGAGTGGTAAGTTGGGGGAAAAAGCAATACGTTTATCCGTCAAGGTTCATATTTCAAGTTTAATTTTGGCTCTTAATAACTTTTTAGTTGTATGCATTACAAATGCACAGCAATAGTAATATTTCATGTTCAATATTTGTCTATTGAAACAATGTTTAAACCAGGAAAAGCTTTGATCATTTGATCTATTAATACTGAGATCAGTTGCACTAATATTCCGCCCAGTCTGTACATTGTGGAGTCTGTACAAATGAAGACATGAGAGAGAGAAAAAAAAAAAAGGTCAAGGGCATTCTGTAGAGAGTGGTGCTCCACATCTGCGTCCTTGTTTCTAGTAGTTAATGACAATCTGTGTGAATTGCAGGATGCCCTTTGTGTTTAGGATCGCTGTCTGATGCTAATTGCATTACAGAGACATAATGGCATGAACTACCCATGTGTGTGTCTGCAATACACTACAATACATGTTTACAGTATAAAGGTCTTCCAGAAGGTCCATCTCATTAACACCCACTGACAAGGTGCTTTGAGATCACATGATCCAAATCAAACTACCGTTTTACTTCGGATCATGTGAGAGGCCAAGTTGATTTGACGGCACTCTGTAAACGGGCAGGGTGGTGATATTTTATGTCATAAAAACACCCGCTCCGCATTTACTCTGTTGAGAGTGCATAGCAAACATCACGCATGCCAAATAATGCTTAAAATACCCTTCTATAATCCCACAATGAAAGACCCATTGTGTGCACTATTTGCTGTAGATGGTGCTCTTACTATTTTTAAACAATTTAGCACCTAAATACCTAGACAAAGGTATTTCTGCTTCCCTTATGTGTTCAGGGAACTATGGGCATTTTTCCACTGCTTGCAAGTTTATATATTTACAACTTATTAATTCATTAATAAATGCAATTTTTTTTTCAAGTTTGTGGAAGATTGTCTAGTGAAGACATTGCATCATGGGTTCCAAGAACGTTAGCAAGAACAGTAGTGAGAAGAAAAGGGAGCCGCTTTCTGTGGAAATTATGAAATAAACAAAGGTTGCGTGAGGTTTAATGTCTATTTATTTCATATTTCACTTTATTTATATGTCATTTCTAAATGTTTTGATTGGTTTTTATAAAAAACATAATTATAGTGTTGGAAATTGGCAATATTGCTAATATTTTTGAGTGGCTGGAACAGATTATCTGCATTTACATTATTTCCTATGGGAAAATATGTTTCGCATTGCGAAATCTTACATTGCGAACAAATTAAATTCGTATGCCGAGGTACCGCTGTATTCATTAAGGGTTTGGAGAGCAAATGTCGGGAAAGGATCTCAAACCTGCATTCGTTTTCTAACGCATATGATCCTGCATATGTGCGAATATATAAGTTTATAATATGTAACTATGTTTCGAATTTAATTTAAGAGTCTGGCTCTTTTTTTTTTCCCCACTCCTACTGAGCACGGACCACGTGCCTCATATCATGTGCAAAGAGAATGAACTTCAACCTTCGTCTCTGTCACTTACCAAAAAAGAAAAAAAAAAAAAACCAAAACAAGAACATGATGACCACAATGTTTGTCTCAGGTTTTAGGTGAAAGATCATCAGTCTGACACAAACATGCTCAGGCCACACACTCAGAAAAGACAAACTAGGTGAGAAGTATTTTTATTCTTTTTACTTTTTTTTTTTGGTGGGGGAAAGGAAGCCAGGAATGATTGTGAAAGTGAAATGAATTCTTTTGAATCAACAGAAGAAACCTCCAGCGGAGCCGTGTTCACTTTGAGCACTGTAATTTGTTTGCTTCTCGTAGGACATGAAATAATGTCTCTCGAGGTTCATGTACTCTGGAAAAGAATTTAAGTGCAGTGACCTAATGACTATCATTTTAACTAACACTGTCTATTAAAAATGCAACAAAAAAAAAGGATTCTGGTTTACGGACGTTCCTAATAGTGCTGTTGCCTCTTGGTTTTGTTTTACATCACACTATGTTATTAATTATTTAATCATTCAGTAAAAGCTTCTGTCCCTGCTCTGTACTGTTCATCTCGTCTGTTGGAAAATGAACCGCTTTTCTGCCATAACATGCTTCCTCCCCAAGCACATCTACTGTCCCAGAATAAATCGTATATGTAAACAGTATACTGTATGTGGGACCACCAAGTGACGTCCCGTGTGGGTCCTTTTTCGGGATCTTTACGGTAGGGTCGAGGTGCCGCCACCCACAGTTATTCTCTACTGCTACAGGATCTTCTTCTTCTACTGGAGGCTCACCCAGGATCTTGAAATAGCTGCAGATTGACTTTTGGCTAGCAATCACGTCAGCAGAAAGACTTAGAAAGTTCCTTGCCTTTCATGCCCTGGAGGCAGGATGACCCACAGTGACCTTGTGGCTGAATTTGCAGATCAGTATTTTCATCTGTGCAGCTTTAGATCAGGATGAGAGTCCTGTGTAGAATGTCGAACCTTTGAACACTGGAGGCATACAGGTCAATTTAACCAACCCTGGAAGCTATCTGGAGCTCACTGAACCGCAGTTATATTCATAATACAAGTAAATATTCGAATGTTTTACATGATCCAAAAAATATATTTTATCCAAACACCATCGAGTAACATTAATCCATCTTAATGATAGAACTTCTTTAAACAGCACAAATGTACTACAATAATAAAGTTATAGAATAAAAGAGACGTTGTTTGAAACTACTATCAAGGGAACAGGATCAAAGTCCTTCCTTCAAGCAAACGATCATTCATAATAATAATAATAATAATAATAATAATAAAAAAAAAATTAATTGGTGGTATTTTTTCCTCTTTAAAATTCGTATGCTGGCGCAGGCCAAGTGTGTGCAAAGATCAAGCTGCTGCAATAACTGTCCGTTGTCTGGTATTCATATCGAGGCTGGCTGCTGTTTCTGGTCATCTTCATGAGGCTATAATTGGACAAAAGCTAAGTTAACAATGATAAAGGAAACTGTTTTCTTGCCTTTGGTCTAATTACAAACATCCTCATGAAGATGGTTGTAACAGCATCCAGGATTCTGGGTTTGCATTTCAGACAATTGCCTTTTAATGGTCATTCAGTAGGCACAACGCAATGACCCCTGGCGATATTAATTTTCTAAATGAATGAAGTTATTAGTAAAGTGTTGATGGGTGAGGCTGTATCAGGGGCATAATTTCGCATTATAATAACAGTTGACCTTGATAGCAAAGGGCACAGACAGGCCTGTCATGTCAGTTTATTACTGTCTACAATATAAAGGCTGTCAAAACAAAGTGAATACAAAGTGTCAAAAAAAAAAGAAAAAAAAAAAGATGATGATCAATACAACTAGATCAAGAGTGTTTCATTGATATAAACATCATTATGTTTTGTTTCATGAATTTGATCATCAAGAAATATATAATTAATGTTTTAGGCTTTAAACAACATTCATTTATTAATTCATTTCATTCCTGAACCTACAGGAGGATACCCAGAAGGTCTCAAACCAACTATGAGAAAGCAGGGGGAGGTTCTATCACGGATGTACCTTTTGACTAGTGTTTATATATGAATATCCATAACATATAGTTAATAAATGGATAAGATAAGTGACTATATGGGAACACGTCTTTTTTTTTTTTTTTTTTTTTTTAACTATATTTGAGTATAATTTTCCCACTGTGATTAAATATAAATATAATATGTCCAACCACTACAAAGCATAGATGTGAGTATTGTACTGTATTGGCAAACTTCGAATAGCAACGGCAACAATAGCAACAACAATAACCCGATGGTCAGTCATAGAGTATTTTTGTCCAATTCATTATAGGGTTATGAGGCTATATGTTCACATCATCAGTGACTCAAATCAGATTTTTTAAAAAAAATGTTTTTTTTTTTTTACCCTAATGTGAATCTGATCTGATATTCTTATGCTGTCTGATCTGAGTCACTTTCGTATATTGTCCTAGATCAGATAAATAAAAGTTCACACCCGTGGACAATTTCTTTAAAAGTCTCATACCATTTCTTCATATTAAGTTCAATTCATTTAAGTGTGGAGATCAAGCTAAAGAAATCGGAACAAATGTTTTACAACGTGATAGGCTGCAATAAAAAAAAAAATCTCAACCTCAAAAAACAACCTCAGCAGGGGCTCATTAAGACTACATTAATAATACAAGAAAGACTGTCTCGTTGGATGCAAAATAGGAGTGTGTGTGTAGGGGGGGGGGGTGCTCTAAACTTTTGTACAGTACTGTATATATCTGATACGTGGTCATGTGACTTAAATGAGAATGGGTAGACTGGAATTCACGTGAAAATTGAAATGAAAATTGCTCCAAAAAAAAAAAAAAAAAGGTCTCACTGATTGGCTGGGTTGTGACCTTTTAATATTTGCTAACATCGTCCATTCTCCACCCATCATACTCGACACATCTTTGGACATACTGTATGAGCATACTCCTTCGAGAGTCTCGACTTCCTTCTGTCTTGCACAACTACGCACTTTTTCTTTCGCAATCACACACACACACCACTCCCCCCGCTAACTGCTCACACTATTTATAAGCTCTCAATTTAGCGCTTTTCATTAAGGATTTCAATCAGAGTCTCACCGTGTTAACCCTGACTGTATATCAGCTAATATGGAGATGAGATGTGATCGTCATGGCTCTGGTACTGTAAGCATTTGTTTCAGATCCTCTTCGCTTTTGTGTTTCGACATCAGTCAGATCTCTGATTCTGTTTTTTCTTGGGAAGAGATTATTTTTTTTTCTTTGGGAAAACAGCTGACAACTGATCATCGCTTCCCTTTTAGGACAGAAAAACCCAAAACCAAGCCCAAACATAGTTTCCTCTGTGACACACAGCTTGTCTCTTAACCCCTGTGGACTGAGGTTTGACTACAAGTTCAAGACATTACACAACATGGTACCACTCAGTATGCCAGCTATGCAAGGGACACTCTGGACAAGCACTACAGAATTCCCGTGACGCAGATCACGGTTGCTAGATGGATCAGTGAGTCTGTGTGTCATATGTGCATATCTGTCACGTGCCGACTTTGACGTTCAGTCTTTACATGAATTTCAGAATACTTTAGTGTTTGGCATGTCCAGGGTTTGCTGTAATGTTAATGAAAGAGATATGAAAAATTGACATTTTGTCCAAAAAAAAAGTGAAAATAAAAATTGAATTTATACAAAAAAAAAAATCACAATTTTTACTAGTCATCTAGAAATCGAATCTTCAAGATATCAAAGCGTTCTTCATTTTAAGTTGTGAGACTCATCCCTTTTAAATCGTCCGCTTCTCAAGGACAAGCCTGAGCCGCTCTCTCTTGAGGTTCGATCTCGCCGGACTGACATTATTTATGAAAGCATTTCAATTATTCCGGGGTTGAGACCTCCTTTCCTGTTTTATGCTGTCATGCTGTGAAAGACAGTAGAGCCGTCCGCTAATGTCCTCTGTAGATCATAAACCATCTCAATGACTAAACCCAGGAACTCCTTAAGTTGTTTGTGTTTACTAACTGGAACATGGTTTCTGATAATTGGAGAGAATCGACTGAGCATTATAGTGCTGACAAATGTAGGTCCTGTTTCAGA
Organism: Clarias fuscus; assembly: GCA_030347435.1. Classification (NCBI taxonomy): domain Eukaryota; kingdom Metazoa; phylum Chordata; class Actinopteri; order Siluriformes; family Clariidae; genus Clarias; species Clarias fuscus. The sequence goes on along the minus strand of CM059216.1, from coordinate 2,477,176 downwards.
TTAGGCAAGTCCTGGTGGTCCGGAGAGTCCGTTTCGTGTTTCTGTGAAACAGTGAAAACGGGAAAGACCTCGCTGACACGATGGCCACCTCAATAAGATTTGTCCGAATGATTCGATTTCACTCTTTTCAGTTAGAATGAAAACAAGAAAGTTACGAAATGTCAGATTTCCAAATAGAGCTCAGAGATAGATCAAAGACATGGCCTTAGGACAGGGTGTTCTGGTGACTTATTTAGCGAAACCTCACTGTCTATTGAAATTCGTTCATCCATTAAAGGAAACGTACACTGCTGTTTCGATGCGTGAAGTTGTGTAAAGTCTTTTTGGGGCCAACTTAGGAAATACAGACAGGGCATCATCTAGGAAAAATGTTTGAAAAAAAAAAAAATAATAAATCGAACAATATTAGCTTCAGTTTTAAGTTATTAAACCACCTCGTCATTCACAGACGTACGGGCCTCTTTAACACGTTTGCACCATTCAAACGTTTTACCGCAGCTAAGAGGCATCACAAGTCCAGGTTTGAATCGAACGCCCCTCTCATTTCCCCCATCTTTGTCGGTCCAGGTTACATGAAGCTGTGCTCACTCAGATTCCTCTACTTTTACTTCATTATGTCCAACAGAATTATGTCCTGGCGCGTACACCTGCTTCATGGTCTGTCCACGTATTATGCATTCTGAGATGATTTTCGGTAAAGAGAGTGTAACTTGATTGTTGGTGTAACTTTTGTGTTCACCAGAACTATTCTTCTCTGTGATCGGCATTTGCAAAAAATCGGCAAAAATCTAAAGAAGTTGCCTGGGACCAAGAACCATGCCACGGTCAAAGCCAGTCAAATCACCATTCTCATGTTTGACATTAAAACTGTTTAAATCTCACAAACTGTACCTACATAAAATATACATGATATATAAAGTACGTATATATGCTATACTGTGTATATATATATATATATATATATATATATATATATATATATATATATATATATATTATGCTGCTCCAAAATGTTAAACATGAGCATTGCTTGTATTTGTATTTTTTAGACCAGTCTGATGGGAACGGTGGTATAAAGAGGCAGCCTACAGTAGGAACGGTTGTTATCTCGAGGAAACATCTTGTCTGGGCTTTTCCACAGTTTCCTTTATATAGAGGAACTGAATTACTCTGAATATAGCTCTCTGAAAAATTGTGAAAACGCTGCTTGAAAAGAAAGACAGATTTCTAGCCTTGGGCTTTCGAGCAAGTTCCAGAACTCTCGGAAAACATGCTCTGGAAATTTCCTGAGCTAAATTAGGTACGCCTGCAGATCAGTCTGTAAACATACATCATTGGGATATCAGACAGTGTAGGAACTGAGGTCAGAGTGTAACCGAAATGAGAAGGAAACGTGTGCAATTCACTTTGTTTTTTATTGGTGCCCATCTGTGAGTGTGTGTGTGTGTGTGTGTGTGTGTGTGTGTGTGTGTGTGTGTGTGTGTGTGTGTGTATATATATGTGTATATATATATATATATATGTGTGTGTGTGTGAGAGAGAGAGAGAGAGAGAGAGAGATTGGTCCTAATATGTTGCCACTCACCCATGTGGAATCATCTCCTAAATGGTGAGTAACTGTTTCCTGTTCTGTTCGGCATGATGTTCATCACCATAAACACCCATATCCTCCCTTGACATTAATTATAGAGCAATAAAACTCATGAACTGTGCAAGCACAGGCATCGCTGATGAACGATTGATTTGATTTCACCATTTTGTGAAGGTCAACAGGACTATTAAACGCTCACAAACCAACCTGGGCTTCAAAGATTGTACTTAATTATGTAATTATTCTTTTTTCTTTCTTTTTATTAATTCTTACGATCGTACAACCAAGCTTTGCATTCTCTGCGTATTTTATTAACATGAAGAATATGAAAAAAAAAAAAAAAATCATTCAAAAAATTTCATTTAGCTTGGCCTCCTGTAACACTTGTATAACAGATTCATGAATGGCACCAAATATACAAGGGTGAGTCAGAAAATGTTCTTCACTCTGTCTGTAGAAACTATTTTAATTAACTTTTAGGAAAGACAAATACATTAATTTTCAACATAATCCCCTCGCTTTTCACATTCCCGCAATAAAAAAAATGCTTTGGGCGGAGCTGCAAGCCACGAATGTCCTCACAGTCTTCACTTCTTCATCAGAAGTGAATCTTCGTCCTCGTACGGCTGCTTTCAGGCGACCGAAAAGGTGAAAATCTGATGGCGCCAGGTCAGGACTAGACGGAGGAACCAGGTTTTAATCAACAGTGTGAGCAAAAGTGTGAGCAAAAGTGTGCGGACGTTTGTCATCGGCCGTGGACTTGCACGGGCGTCCAGCTCCTTCTTGATGGTTAACACTTCCTTGAATCAGCTGCGACAAACCGCTTTCTCCATACTGCGCACAAAGTCTTCCATACCATGAAGACTTTGACCATGAAAAAAAAAAATCATCACTGCAAGCTGTGCAAATCACTTTTGTGCAAAGTGGTGCATCCATTTTTGCTCACATTGCAGTAACAGATGTGTACAGTAACACATCACACCTACACACAAGTGACCGGGGAGGCAGGAAGCGCTGATAAGACCAGTGAGCCAACACAAGTTTTTTTTTTTTTTGGATTTTTCTAATTTAGTCGTGTCCTATTCCTCCCCGTCACTAGGGGGCTCCCACATTAAGGCTACTACTACCACTCAGCCGGGAGGGCCGAAGACTATCACGTGTTTCCTCCGAACCACGTGACGCCAGCCGACCGCATCTTTTCGAACTGCTCGCTCGCGCACCGTTGGGGGCGGCGTAACACACTCGGAGGACAGCGCTATCCGCTCCCTCCGTTGCGCGAGCTCACAGACGCCCCTGATTGGCTGTAGAGCCGTGATTAATGTGGGAGCACTAAGTACCTAAGTCACCCCTCCCCTCTGAGAGAGCTCGGCCAATCAGCTCTCTCTAGACCTCCGGCTGCGAGAGGTTACAGCACCACCCGGGATTCGAACTAGCGAACTAGCGATCTCCGGATGATAGGGCGAGCGCTTTAACCACTGCGCCACTCGGAGGCCAACACAAGTTTTAATATAACCGGAGTGCAGATAATTTGTGATTTGCCCTCATACAAGCTAAAGCGTTTCCTGCACCGACAGTCTACGCACGCGCACACACACACACACACACACACACACACACACACACACACACACACACACAAATAAGCCCAATGGAAAAAATGAAAATACTTCAGACCTGATTATATATGTTCCACTCATAGACCTTGTCATTAAACACAGATGTTGTAACACACACACACACACACACACACAATGGTAGTGGAATGCTAAATCTCAAGGTCAACAATTCACTCTGCTTCGCATTAAAGCTTCAAAATCCCAGACTTGATGCGACGTGTCTTCAGGCTTTTCTTCAGACAGAGCAAATGAAAGGATGGATGATTACAAAATAAAAGAGACGGAGAAAGACGTGCAGGAAGAACTGAAAGAGGCCACCGGATTTAGACAAGCCTGAGACCTGCCTGCATCTGAAACACATGTAAATAGATAAAGCTGAGCTGACTTTGGAATATTCAACATATTTTAAAACCACAAAAAAGTGAAAAAAAAAAAAAACAACAACCTTTTTTTTTTTTTACTGCTTTTGAAAATGGAAAAGTCTGTATTAGAGACAGGCTTGTGACGCAGTCTGTTACCAAGCATGGTGTAATGTCATGATATCATTATCATAAACTGGTAACTTTTTATGGTAACTGGTAAGATTTTGTTGTTTTATAAACATCTGGGCCACAGGAAGCAGGACTGAAATTTTAATGAGATTTAAATTTCGACCCTCTTCATTGTTAATGCTGAATGTTAAAATGCTAAACTTCTAATTGCTCACTAAACTTCTCTGAGTTAAGCTAGACTAATTTCTCTCTCTCTCTCTCTCTCTTGCTAATTACTAAAACACATAAAAATTGACATCGTAGGAAATGGAGAATACATCAGCTAGCGTTTAACATTTTAGCGATTACCAAGCCGATTTGGCTAGCAACCTTTACAAATAACTGCTAATTACACTCAGAGACACATCATGCTTTCTTGGCATACAAATTTAATACGTTCCAGTGGCGAGTTCTTAAGGTGAAACTTCGTATTGTAAAATCGCATTTTCTCATAGGAAATAATGTAAATGCAGATAATCCGTTCCAGCCAACCAAACATTTTACCGATATTACCAATTTCCAACAATATGATCATATTTTTCCATATAAAAACTAATAAAACATAAAGGAGACACATGTGAAAGAAGTAAAACATGAAATAAACACACATTTAACGTCGACATTTGGCACCAGCATTACAGCGACATTTAAAATTGAAACTGAAAGTGGTTCCCTTTTGTTTTTGCTACTGTTCTTGCCTAACATTCTTGGCACCCATGGTTCACTAAATCTTGCACAAAATGCAAAAAATAAAAAAAAATAAAAAATCAGTTCTTAAGGCGAAAATTCATGAGGCGGGGTGTTCGGATGCTGAGGTACGGTGGTAATATGCATTTTGCATACTGTACGTCTCAGAAGAAAGTTAGCTAACAGGTGGCATAATAGCAGAAGTCTATGGTCAAACCCAAACAAGCTGTTCAGAGATCAGTGCTGATTTCCAGCATGATATCAGAATATTTCTATTTCTACACACGTGGACAAAATTGTCGGTACCCTTCGGTCAATGAAAGAAAAACTCACAATGGTCACAGAAATAACTTTAATCTGACAAAAGTAATAATTTTTTTTTTTTTTTAATGTGAATGTTAACCAATGAAAGTCAGACATTGCTTTTCAACCATGCTTCAACAGAATTATTTAAAAAAATAAACTCATGGAACAGGCCTGGACAAAAATGATGGTACCCCTAGAAAATACTGAAAATAATGTGACCAAAGGGACATGTTAATTCAAGGTGTGTCCACTAATTAGCATCACAGGTGTCTACAATCTTGTAATCAGTCAGTGGGCCTATATATAGGGCTCCAGGTAGTCACTGTGTTGTTTGGTGACATGGTATGTACCACACTCAACATGGACCAGAGGAAGCGAAGGAAAGAGTTGTCTCAGGAGATTCGAAAGAAAATGATAGACAAGCATGTTAAAGGTAAAGGCTATAAGACCATTTCCAAGCAGCTAGATGTTCCTGTGACTACAGTTGCACATATTATTCAGAAATGTAAGATCCTTGGGACTGTAGCCAACCTCCCTGGACGTGGCTGCAGGAGGCAAATTGATGACAAATCAAAGAGACGGATAATCCGAATGGTAACAAAAGAGCCCAGAAAGACTTCTAAAGAGATCCAAGGTGAACTTCATGCTCAAGGAACATCAGTGTCGGATCGCACCATCCGTCGTTGTTTGAGCCAAAGTGGACTACATGGGAGACGACCAAGGAGGACACCATTGTTGAAAACAAATCATAAAAAAGCCAGACTGGAATATGCCAAACTACATGTTGACAAGCCACAAAGCTTCTGGGAGAATGTCCTATGGACAGATGAGACAAAAATGGAACTTTTTGCCAAGGCACATCAGCTCTATGTTCACAGACGGAAAAATGAAGCATATCAAGAAAAGAACACTGTCCCTACTGTGAAACATGGAGGAGGCTCTGTTATGTTCTGGGGCTGCTTTGCTGCATCTGGCACAGGGTGTCTTGAATCTGTGCAGGGTACAATGAAATCTCAAGACTATCAAGGGATTCTAGAGAGAAATGTGCTGGCCAGTGTCAGAAAGCTGGGTCTCAGTCGCAGGTCATGGGTCTTGCAACAGGACAATGACCCAAAACACACAGCTAAAAACACCCAAGAATGGCTAAGAGGAAAACATTGGACTATTCTAAAGTGGCCTTCTATGAGCCCTGACCTCAATCCTATTGAGCATCTTTGGAAGGAGCTGAAACATGCTGTCTGGAAAAGGCACCCTTCAAACCGGAAACAACTGGAGCAGCTTGCTCATGAGGAGTGGGCCAAAATACCTGCAGAGAGGTGCAGAAGTCTCATTGACAGTTACAGGAATCGTTTGATTGAAGTGATTGCCTCAAAAGGTTGTGCAACAAACTATTAAGTTAGGGGTACCATCATTTTTGTCCAGGCCTGTTCTATGAGTTCATTTTTTTTTATAATTCCGTTGAAGCATGGTTGAAAAGCAATGTCTGATTTTCATTGGTTAACATTCATAGAATTCTTATTTATTATCACTTTTGTCAGATTAAAGTTATTTCTGTGACCATTGTGAGTTTTTCTTTCATTGACCGAAGGGTACCAACAATTTTGTCCACGTGTGTATATAGAATTTTACGACTGCTTCTAATTTTACATTGAAATATTAATAAAAAGAAAGAAATCAGATGTTAGTCTTAATCTTGCCATTTTCATAGCTAGCATAATGGCTGTATTTAAACTATCATCTTAGCAAATTGTTTTTTGTTATTAATTAAAATAATATCTTACCCTTTAAAATAATGTCTTACCCTTTCTGATCGACTCACATTCAGCATCCTGTGGTGTGCAGGGATCTAGACTCCATGCACGAAATGCCAATGACCCGTTACAACAGAAATAAATGGCGCCATTTTTGTTTATATCTGATGTTTGTCATGATTGAAATCCAGTGACATCTCAGTGAAACCTGCAAGTGTGTGGTCTTTATTTGGTCAGAGAGAGAGAGAGGGAGAGAGAGAGACAGAGGGGGGACAAAATGTCTTTTAAACATCTGTTAAATCCCTTTTTAGATCTGGGAATTTTGACATGTTCAGCATCATTTAGGACTGTATAAATAATGTGAATAAACATGTGACTACATCTTGTGGTGCAATCTAGACATAATTCATAATGACTGCAAGGTGTCCAGGTCCTGTGGCTGCAAAACAAGCACAAATCATCATCCCTCCAGTGTCACGATTGACTGTGTATGAGAAGTTTCTGCTGAAATGCTGTGAAACACTGTTTTGTTGCTTGTACAGAAAAAAAGCTTCAACTCAGGCTAGTCCATTTTAGATATCTTTTAAGCAAATAGGTTTATTTTACATGTTTGGAGACATTTTTCCCCGTTTTCAATTTTTACATACAGTATAAACCTTTTTAAATGTTCTGGCAATATATACCTGTCTGGATCTATTGAGAAAGTTTATTTAAAAATATAAATAAAATGTTAAAATTGATGGCTTTTGAGTTTGCAGCAATTTTGTCTATATTGAATATGAGACTGTTGAAAATCTTAACGTAACAGTTAAGCATTTATCAATATTCCATTAATTTCAGTGCCATCTTGAGTCTGAAATAAAAAGAAACATATCCAACTCCATAAAAACAGCTCATTGACCCATGGACTCTCCTATCGACTCCCCTAGGCCTCTGATCTTTCGCATACAGAATGGTATACTAGTGTACTGTATTATGGTACTGTATCTGGCATCATAGCAGATCATTTAAGTCGTGTAAATTGCGTCCATGAATTGGATTTGCTAATTTGGCACATCCCACAAACTCTCGATCAGACTGGGATCTGGGGAATTTAGAGGCCAAGTCAACACCTGGAACCTTTCGTTCCTGAAACCGTTGAAAAGGGGTCACTGCTACTAGTGAATACTGTTTCCATGGTGGAGTGTTGATCAATGTTTAGATAGGGGATACATGTAAAAGTAACATCCATATGAAATGCATGACCTACAGTAAGGTTTCCTAGAAGAACATTGCCCACGACATTACCGCGACACAAGCCCAGCTAGCTGGCTCTTTTCCCCGCAGGGCATCCAGGTGCAGTCCTAAATCAGGTACGCAATGACATGCATTTGGCCGTCCCCATGAGAAGAGGTGGAAAATAACAAATTACATTTACTTGCGTTACTGTAATTGAGTAGTTTTTTTTTTCGTGTACTTCTACTTTTTAAAGTAGTTTTTAAAATCTGTAATTTTACTTTTACTTAAGTACGTTTTGTTTGAAGTATTGTACTCCGCTACATTTGTAATCATATTCGCTACTGAGTAAAAAATAAATAAATGAAAATGAAAAATAACTTAAAAAATTATGCAACGGAGAAGGAAAAAAATTGCACCCAGAAACTACTGCACTGATTGATTAATGGGCGGGGAGAACAAACGCGCTAAACCCACAAGAACGATGGAGACAGACAAAACAGATGCCAGCTGAAAGTGAAACGCCATCAAATTCTTATGATCAAACCCCGGGCCATTGGAACGGCAACTACTATAATGTATACCACATTATGTATGTGTGTATGTTGTCCTTCTAAGAGTTGCCGCCCCTCCCCCAGTGTGTTTACGCTGCGGAACGCTCCGTTCTTTTACCTTTTTTCTTTACTTTTACTTTATGTTTTGTGACGATGAAAGAGGCCGATCAAGGTTTTGTGCTGAACGTTATTCTCGGCTCTGAGCTCTTTTCCCCCTCGGCTATCCATCGCAAAGCGTCACACCATATTTAAGCGACCACTTTGATTCCAAGCACAAGAAAGGCAACAGCTTTATTATGCAAAGGTGTTCCTTCAATTAAAAACAACTAGTCTGAGGTTTACATCCGCTTGTCTTTTTTGAACTACACTAGAATGCCTCATCCCACTCCGCTGTTAAAAAAGGAACTTAAGTTAAAAACGTAACTTAAAAAAGTACATTTTTAATGAGCTACTTTTTACTTTTACTTGAGTAGATTTTTGTAATGGTAACTTTACTTGCACTTGAGTAAAATTTCACAGAATTGAGTACAAAAGTTTATTACTCTTCCCGCCGCTGCCCATGATGTAACATGATTCATCAGACAAGTCAGCTTACATTAAACCCCACGGTCCAGTTCTGATGCTTATGTGTCAATTATAGGTTGTTTTGGCACTGGACAGGATTCAGCATGGGCACTCTGACCAGATCGTGGCTACATAGTCCTATATGCTGCAAGCCGGCTTCAGTGGTTTTAGCAATCTGTGCTACTGATTGTGCTGTAGCTTGTCTGTGGGATCAGACCATGCATGCTAGTCTTTTCTCCCCATGTGCATGAAGAAACCTTGGGCAACAGTGACCCTGTTGTTAGTTCAATGGATTTCATTCCTTTCAGCAAAGGTGTTGTTTGGTTACTAAACAATGGGACACCCAACAAGACCTGCTAATTTGGTTTTGCTCAGTTTGGACCTTATGAAAGTCACGGGTATGAAAGTCATTTTCCAGCTTCCAACACATCAACTTCTGCAACTGCCTGTTCAGTTGCTGCCTTGGTTTTCCTATGCCCTGACAGTTGACTGGAACTTTTTAACTGCTGCTCATGCTATGCACAGTCATGTACAAACATCATAAAAACTATCTGATCATAGTGGTTCTTAGTAGCATGTTAAATTTTAAAGGCCATAACAGCACAATTAGAAAAGGACTGAACATGCACAGTAGGTTTGGAAGGTTTAGAAGTGGAGGGATGATGACTTGTGCTTGTTTTGCAGCCACATGACCTGGGCACCTTGCAGTCATTGTGTCGACCATGAACTCCTCAGTATACCAGGGGATTCTAGAGGCAAATGTGAGGCCATCTGTGTTAGAGCTAATGCTTAGTCAAAATTCGATCTGAAGCACACCAGTATCAATGCTTTGGACTGGCCTAGTCAAAGCCAAAAACTCACCGCAACAGAGAGCTGTGCATTGGAGAGAACTGAAACAATGTTGGCCAAAATCCCTCCACAATAATGTGAGTGACTGATCATTTCACACAGAAAATGATTCCTTTAAGTCAATGCAGCGAAAGGCTGGTCTACAAGCAATTGCTTAAATAATATATATTGCCCGGTTTTGTTTTGTTTCATTTTTGCTGAATAAATACGGTGTTGTATACATTCCTGGTACATTTAAATGATTTTTATTGTGTTTTTACACACACACAAAAAAACTAGAATTAAAATACAGGGTACTAACTTGTACATGTGACTATGTGCCATCCCTTTCCCCTAGGAACACGGCAAATTGTGAACTTCTGGTCATGGATGTCTGTGGCATCAGAGTCGACCTTTAAAATGCTGCAGATTTGTTTACGGTATTTATAAATGGGGAACATATTGCATTTCGGGAACGCCTGAAACTTTTACCGTGTAAGCAGTTTTCCCAGACACGTATTTTAATGGAAGGATTTTCAATGTCGGTAACTTTCGCCAAGTAAAACTGACGCGGACGTGCTTATAAGATTTCTCTGTCCGTGACAGCTCCCGTTCGAAAAACAGGTATAAAAGTGATTAGCAATGGAATCTCCTCTGAGAAGGAAAGAAAAACAGCTCTTGGTAGCGGACTTGTCTGTACACGACAGTTTACCTGGATAAAGTCTTTCACTGCTGTGCTGCAATTCCTCAGTGCGTAATCGCAACAATCAACCGCGTTGATGCAACTGTTGTTTAGACGCAGAGACTTTAATCCTCGTTCCACTTTAGTGAATTGCTAAAAATTCTCGGGATTTTCATTATATCTATCTGCTACTTTTGAACAATGAGCACAAACCCATTATTTGTTTGGGCGTGTGAAACACGAGCTTCATGATAGAGCTGTGCTAGCGATCTGCGGAAAGTACATAAACAAGACCGTTCTCCTGAAAATCCTGGGTCTGTGTTAGATTCAACAGGTTTTTCTCCATGCCAGGAATTCTTTTCCATTGTTTTTTTTAATTTATTTTATCCTAGTTCAGTTTTCTGCTTTTACAGCACAAAATCATCAGCCTAATTTTTACGCACTGCCATTTTGAAGGAATCAGGTGACTGACTGCATCAGTGAGTGTTGATTGAATTTAATCTGGAGTAGATCGGCACTTCTCTACATATACTTACTGTCTACTTTTATGTCAGGGCCTGTACCAAATACTTATTTACACCAGTCAGAATGCCAATATAAAGGTCTTGTACAGGGTGGGCCATTTATATGGATACACCTTAATAAAATGGGAATGGTTGGTGATATTAACGTCCTGTTTGTGGCACATTAGTATACGTGAGGGGGCAAACTTTTCAAGATGGGTGGTGACCATGGTGGCCATTTGGAAGTCGGCCATCTTGGATCCAACTTTTGTTTTTTCAATAGGAAGAGGGTCATGTGACACATCAAACTTATTGGGAATTTCACAAGAAAAACAATGGTGTGCTTGGTTTTAACGTAACTTTATTCTTTCATGAGTTATTTGCAAGTTTCTGACCACTTATAAAATGTGTTCAATGTGCTGGCCATTGTGATGGATTGTCAATGCAACCCTCTTCTCCCACTCTTCACACACTGAGAGCAACGCCGCAGGAGAAATGCCAGCACAGGCTTCCAGTATCCGTAGTTTCAGGTGCTGCACATCTCGTATCTTCACACCATAGACAATTGCCTTCAGATGACCCCAAAGATAAAAGTCTAAGGGGGTCAGATCGGGAGACCTTGGGGGCACCAACTCTTCCTATTGAAAAAACTAAAGTTGGATCCAAGATTGCCGACTTCCAAATGGCCACCATGGTCACCGCCCATCTTGAAAAGTTTGCCCCCTCACATATACTAATGTGCCACAAACAGGACGTTAATATCACCAACCATTCCCATTTTATTAAGGTGTATCCATATAAATGGCCCACCCTGTATTTCATGACTTTGGTCATCTTTTTGAAACAAACCTCCCGGAACACCTTGTTGATGACCGAGGTCAAAGGTGAATATTTGAATGGGGTCAAACTCACAGGGAGGCTGCGGCACCACAAATAATAATAACTCTTTACCGCCATGGTGAGGAGAAAAGCATCTCAGAATGCACATTTAGAATTTTGAAGCATGTGAACGTTTGCTATTGCCATAATGAAGCTCTTTGACATTTAGTGAATACTTAGCTGACATAATCCTACTCTCTCTCTCTCTCTCTCTCTCTCAGTCATCCTCTATACCGCTTTAACTTGTATTAAGGGTCACGGGGGGCCTGGAGCATATCCCAAGAGATTTAGGGCACAAGGCGGGGTACACCGTGGACAAGGTGCCAATCCATCGAATGGAACAGACACACACACATACACTCACTCACACACACTACGGCCAATTAGTCTAATCTGCAGGTCTTTGGACTGTGGGAGGAAACCGGAGTACCCGGAGGAAACCCACTAAGCACGGGGAGAAGGGCCGTGTTAAAGGGCTCAACAGTGGCAACTTGGCAGTGCCAGGGCTTGAATCCACGACTTCCCGATTAGTATCCCATTGCCGTAAGTGTTTGCGCCACCGCTGCCTTGAAAAGCTGTACTTTTGAATGCCTTGAACCTTTTCCAGAATAAGGAGGCCGGTTGCATACAAGATAAATATCAGGAACCACACACATTTGGTGTTTCAGCTTTCTGGGAATTCACAGTACATAAAATCACCAGTTACAGTAAAGTACATAAGGATTACAGGATCTCGTTATTCGACTTTGTTTATTCTCTTCCGAAGAAAGGTGAGCAATTGTATTCTTACGTCTCTTGTTACATTTGTGTTTTATTTTTTATTTCATGGGAAGGCAAAAATGTGGTCCTTAATACAGTGACAGCGACAGCGACATCACATTCCTGAATAGCTAAAATACAGTTCTGACAATAATATTACACATTCCCACTGTTTCCCTAACATACTGTAGATGAATCATGTATGTGATTTTGGGGTTTCTGGGAAAAACAATCTGCAACATTTCCAGCATCAAGGGATATTCTGTTTCAGTCGGATAGATCGTTGGTGGTGGAACCGACTACGAATGCCAGCAAAAAAGCAAAGACGAATCGTTTTTGTAGTGGGAAAGAAAAACCCAAAGTATTTCAATTCTTACACAATACAACAGCTGTTGCAGTGAATCAAAGATTTCTTCCCCTTTTTTTTTTTTGCCTTCTGACTCTGTGGAATTATTAATGCTTCTGACAGAAGTCAAACGAACCTGACCCACAGTTTCACAACAACAACGCTTCAAACACTGTATTAATCGTGCAGTCACAAATACAAGCTCGACATCTTTTTGTTGTTCTTTTTTTTTTTTTCACAGCTCAGTGCAAATGCAATCTCAGTACTGCATGAAATGAGGTACATTTTGAACCCATATATCAGCATCCTGTATTACAACATATCATACCTGCAGCATGAAAACACAAAAACACGTTGCATACGGACGCTTTGAAATTAGGAATTTAAATTAATGAATGACAGGTTCGCGATTTAGCTCGACGGCATAACGTAGCGCCGCTTCAGTTAAACCTCAATAAAAGCTTCATGTCCTGGTGACGGAAGATTCCTCCGGATTTGCAGGTATGGCTTTATTGGTCTTCCAGTGAAGTCTATGACTCTTGATATGTGCTGTAAAAACGCATCCAGAACATACTTCATGTTGTCGGTCATGTTGGGTTGTTTTTTTTTTTAAGAGCTAAATCAAATCAGTCTTTACTCAAAAAAAAAAAAAAAAAAATACTTTAGTGGTTTCAAAAAACACTACAACAGCAATAACAACAACAACCGGATCGCTTCGGTCACCATACCATCACCAAACCCCTCCTCTGATCCTACAGCGTCTGGGATTCCCACATACTGCCTCACGGCGTGTGAAGTACATTCATTCATTCACGCATTATTGATTTATTTCTTTTATTTCTTTTTACTTTCATGTCATATCATCTGAGGGGATTTATTTATGTGTGTGATCTCAGTGGTGACGGTGAGGTTCGGGCACTGAGAGGCGTCGAGGTGAGCGTCCGAGTTCTTGGCCAGTGAAGTTCTGTAGATCGAGTTCCTGTATCCGGCTTTGCACAGCGCCCCTAAAAGAAACCGCAGCCTCGAGGGGCTGAAGATGATAAGCACCAACGGGTCGATGATGGGGTTGGTGGAGATGAAGCGCAGCGCGGTGAGGTCAGCCCTGCTCTCGTCGCGCTTCTGTATCGAGTTGATGTACACTCGGATCTGATGAGAGAAAAAAAGAAAAACACAAGACGGCATTATTCGTAAGGAACGTTTAAGGAATCAAATGGGAATATTATGACTTTTACAGTTTTAATCACAACATTTACATTTTTAATCACAACATTTACAGTTTTAATCACATCATTTACAGTTTTAATCACAACATTGACAGTTTTAATCAGAAAATTTATAGTTTTAATCTCATGCTTCGGAAAGCTGCATGTATCAAATGACTAAAGCGCCGCCGCATCACTCATTTCAAGGTAGAAATAATAATAATAATACATTTTATTTATAATGCACTTTATATTTGAAGCAAATCTCAAAGTGCTACAAAATCTTTTTTTTTTTTGATAAAAAAGACAAGTTTTAAGACCAGATTGAAGAACAGTCTGTGGCATCCTGAGATACTCTGCGAGAGCATTCCACAGTCAGGCGCAGCTGCACAAAAAGCCGATCTCCCAGAGTATGAAGCTTAAGCAGATAAGCAACAACGCTACCATCAGCAGGAAGATGAACAGTTTGAGCGCAGGATTTCTTTATCACATAAAATTAGGACGCATTAAATAATTATGAAGACTCGTTTGTCTGGAAACCTGATTTATGTTTGAGATCAGGGATTTCTTTATTTTCTTTCTCCTAATCAATAAAATGCCTGTGAAAACCCGTAGCAATATGAGACCAGCAAGGTTACACAGCCACAAGTATATTTTAATGTCTTTCAGGGTGGTGTTTTCCTTTAAAGGCAATGTTTATATGGCCACATAAGCCTGGTATAAACCTACGCGCAAGCATCAGCTGTCACGATGTCAGACACGGGAACCTGCAGAGCATCAGATCATAGCTTAGCTTTGCTCATCTTCCCAATCATTGTCTTTTACCGTTAAACTCGTAGCAAATGTATTTATTTACTTATTTATAAGTTATTTGTCAAGTGCAAGAGTCGGCCATCTCTACAGAGGGCGTGTCATTCCAAACAAACAAACAAACAAACAAACAATAAACAAACGGACACATGATTCACAAGATTAACCTGATGTAAAATTATATGCGATTTTTCTTCACTTTGAAGAAACCCGTCACAGAATATTTGCAGAAGATCTCTCTCTCTCTCTCTCTCTCTCTCTCTCTCAGCCGTCAGCAGTTCAGACTAAACTATTTCAGCTCGGTTTCAATATTAGCAACAAGCTTGCGGTTCACTGCTCTCAAGGTGTACTTTCTAGTTGGTGTTATTTTCCGGCCCTTGCTATCTGCACTTGTGCAGTCTGTGCGCGTGTGTGTGTGTTGTTAAGATTAGAAACCACATGCACTTTGTGTAGAAGTGTCATAAATGAAAAAAAAACCTTACTTTTAAACAAGCAGCTAAGAATTTCGCAGCCAACAACAGCGCAGACCCACAACTGTACAGCTGCAGAAATGGGTCGATCTGAAACCACAGTGTTGTTTAAACCACTTAACTGCTTGAAACTTCATGGTTACAGTTGACTTTTCTATGAAATCAAATAATTGCCGACTTTTTGTTATAATTGTATTAGGTTTAGAAGGTAACGTGGTATTTAAAACAGCGGGAAATGCGCTGTGTATGCGATCGAGTTGTTATTAATACTCGTCAATGGCCTCGTTTTGCTTAACATTCTGCAATTATGAATACAGAAGCTGAAGGTGTACTTGGTGTTTTGGGTGTAATATGTTGGCTGTAAATGCTATTTGTTTCCATGTAAATGATTTATTGCTTCGTATGCATGCTCATTTTCTGCTCTGTTCTGACAGAATGTATGGGTGTTAAGGACATCTAAACTGCACTATTGAGTAGTCCTGAACAATGGCGACCGGGACCCGCTTCGGCTCTGTGAAGCTTCATACCGGCTCTAATCCGAGGTGCTGGTTGTTAATCGGTGATTTCTGAGGCTGGTGACTCTAAATGTACAGCAGAGCCACAGTAGGTTTTGGTCTCGCTTTCCTGGGAAGGTCTTCATGAGAGACAATACTGTTCTTGTGAGAAGTGATCCAGAACAGCCGACCTTCATGTCTTAAAATACCAACAGACTGTTATTGTTGTTGTTGTTTTTGGTAAATGACCTAATGCCATATGTGTTATTTTAGAAAATGTAGTATTGTCCTGTAATCTAGAAGAGACTGGGACTGTACACTTTAATGAACACTATCCGAGCATTTTATTTCAGTCATGATATTAAAAAAAAAAAAAAAAAAACACTTTTTTTCTTTTTTCCTTTTTTCCTATAAAACTGGAGAAGTTATTTTTATGGCTTGCGGGGAAATCCTGGTGTCAAACGAGGCTGAGGATTCCCTTTTTTACATTTACATTTCGGCGTTTGGCAGATGCTCTTATACTTACAAAAAGTGCTTTGAAGTTTCCGTCATTACTTAGATACTTACGCTGGGTTACAAGGTTACTAACCAAGTGCTTCGGTCAAATGGCACTTAGTGCTTTTTCGTATGTCATGGAATCATCATTTAAATGTCCTAAAAATAGGATTTCGACCTCTTCCAGGGCGCTCGTTCTAACCAAACTCGCACATGGACGCCATATCTTAGCAACCGGACGTTATACGGCAGTAAACTTACAATCAATATGGAGTTTATTGAACCAGGAATCTGAAAATATCCATTATTCAAATCACATGAAATGCAAATTAATATTGTAATCCCAGAGAAAAGCCAGTGCAGCACAAATTGATAGAAAGGCACCAGAACACTCAGTGCATAACCTGCACAGTACCAGGCATAATGTTTTGCATTTTAATGTTATGGACATCCCTACTAACGTAGCATACAGCATACACTGGGAGAAAAACCTTCAGTTAAATCCGTCCATCATAGCGTTTCCACAAGTGCATTTCTTTTCGGCTGAGATGTTACCCGCTTCAGCTTTACACACTTTAATCAAGTGACATGGATACTATAGTTCCTTCATCTTCAGATCACTTGATTAAATTCAATTTAAATGATATGTAATCAGGGTCTTGATGAGAAACGAAATGTTTTCATGTAAACTATGCGTAATGCGGCATTTCCCCTTAAGTCGCGCCAACTACATGATCCTTAGTTTAGTTTTCGATCCAAATGCTTCAGTGATGAGTAAGCCATGCTGTTCCTGCACTAATTTTTTGCGACTTTGCAGTTAAATGCTGCATGCAAGATCACAACATGAGAGTAATGAAATCTGATGTACACCATCAAACCACGCCAAAGGCAAACATCCTGATACCCTTCCTGGTTGTCACAAGAATAGTCACAATAATAGAAGATGTCCAGAGTCCAGAGCGCAGGTGAACCCAGAGAGTTGTTTATTTATAAAAGACAGCTCTTCAGTCAAGACCTGGAGCACGCTTGTCTTACGCGGTGTTTATTTTGCTGTCTAGGAATTGACTATTTGAAAAGGTTGCATGAATATTGCATGAATTTTTTATTTATTTTTTTTTTTTTTTGCAGAACTTTGGCCTGTGACACATAAACGGGTGACATGCGATTCACCATTTTTTCCATGACGAATTATGGCGTGACTGTTTTGCCAGGTGATGCGCATCCGGATATTAGACCGAACACCGACCGAGCAAGCTCTGTGTTGCCTTTGCCTTTAATTACACTTTGATTTAACGTCATGGACAAATCTTTCTTTAAATCTCATTTTTACAGATGTGCGATACCTTATTTGATGAAATTTTTTTGTAGAAGCAGAGACGCTCTAATTAACGTCTGCTGGGTAATATGGATACATTACGGAGACAATTACGAGGCTTGACCGTAATCGGTAAGCTGATTAGCATCAATTTATTTAATTTACTGTAAGTCACAAGACAATGGATGATCATGCAGCTAAAGATGTCTGCAAGCGGAGATGTTTAGAGGAAGTTATGCATGCGCAAAAAGATGATTTTGAAGAAGTGAAGCCTGGACGTGGTCGAAATTGACATACTTCCGGCGAGAGAGAAACTTCACCTGCTTATGACACTGTCACAAGAATGGCAATAATAATAACAAAAAAACACTGACTTGTATCCTTTAACTATATTCGATTCCTTGGAAGTCTCCGTATCGCTGTGATCGCTGGCGGTTTGCCACTAAAGTAAACATCATGCGAGTCAGATACAGTAGTGGGTGGCTGTGTTATTCAGGACCATCGAGTCAATCCGCCTCGATAAATTCAGCCATGAGCCATCCAGCTATTTTTAAATCCCTTACATGACTTCATGTTCAGGGACACGACTTCATCTTGAGAGTGACAATTCATTTCTCAGTTCCACAGATGTGGCATAAGACGTGGCTTACTGTTAGACTTGTGACCTTCTTTTGCTGAACTAAAGGCCGGGAGGAGTCATTTCGTGCATGATCATAATTTACTGAGAGTTCGCTTGGCCTTTAAAATATGCAAATGCAACGAGGAACTGAACAAACCGAAGCACAAATATTAAGATGAGTTTCTTAATAAGTCTTTTAAAAAAGGGATTTATTTTTTTTTTTTAGCGTAGGCAGCGCAACAAAATAACTAAATGTAGTAAACCGAGTTCCCATCAAAGAACACCATGTGGTTAGACGTTGGGAGGGAAAAAAAAAGAAGTGTTAATTAGAACGCTACATTAAATTAAGAATTTCTGCGGAAAAAAAGCTTCGCTTTGAAATATATTTAAAACAATTATGATTGATACATCGGCGATGCATCAAAGTTACCGTTCTATACGTTTGCTAATAAAAAAGTTGTGTGCATTTTTTATCATGATATACTAATAACATAATAAAATAATAAAATACTAATAACAGGAAAACAATTGTCTACAAAAATGGACGATTTCAAAGTACAAAGGATAAGAATTGCTATCGTTTTATATATATATATATATATATATATATATACATTTATAAAACACATTTTACAAGGTTAAAGGTTTTTAAAGCTAACAAATTTATTTAAAATATTATTTTTTATGTCATTTATTTAAATAAGATATCAATAGTTCAATTATTTTGTCATACTGCCCAGTCTTAATGTGAATATAAGCGAGTACTGATATCCTAAAATCTCTTTCTCTTTTTTTTATTTTTTATTTGAAATGAACAAATAAAAGATTTTTTGATTCAATCTCTTGAAAAAACGCACTTGCTACAGGTCAGGTCGGTCCTCTTTTCACCGGGAGCTTCTTTAGAAGGAAAAAGAAAGTGAATTTAAATAAAATAGGGTGATGTTTTCTATTTCTCAATGTATTGTTACAAAGTACAGATATTTATTACAGATGTTGACCTTCTTGACCCCTTTAATACACAGTAGACACAGTAGAAACATCCATCCTCTCGCTATTTCACGTGGAAACGCAGCTCTACTGACGGCTTTGCGATTACAGTACTGTGAAAAAGCGTGTATATACTGTGTGTGTATGTACAGTATATGCAAGGTCAGGGACTTTTGATTGAATCCTCTGCTACACCCGTGCACTGATCTCAGCGTTTTACTACTGCTTGTATACTATAGACATGATTGGACTGACTGCATCAAATCTGAAACGCTGGCCTCCCGGGAACTCCTTTAATGGCTTTTCCGAGCCTGTGTACAGTCCACGCAGACAGACGCGTCTCTCCGGAACAAGTGCTCTGTCGGTTTTCGAGGATGAGGCGTTCCACTCGCCACTTCGGCCTCGGTCGTCATTCATAGACAGACTGTCTTCTTTCAAATGTTTGAGAGTCTCTTCACCGTTCTGTACTTCTGTAAATCGATTTTTACGCCATTGTAAATTTCAACACAGGTCCCGGTTTGACTTGAACGCCCTTTCTGTATGAATTCCCAGATCTTCTTCAAGCGACTTATAAGTCTAACTTTGAACTTCCAGTACGTAATGTGAGTTTTTTTTTTTTTTTTTTTTCAAAAACCTGTACAGCAAACACGAGGCATGCACGTGGAAAAACTTTCCCGAAGGCGAATGGCGAGTGCCATTAACACTGACTCCGATATAAACGGCACGCTAAAGAGGCGGTAACGTTTCACCAGGCAATTAGGTTGAATCAGTGATTCACTGATGTAAGTTTATAAGACAAACTCTGACTGGTTAAGCTTGATGCATCTGATGGTACGTAGCTAAGGGTGTATTGGAAATGTGTTAAGAAAACAAAATGTACGAGTGAGCGACGATTCTCCATGACTCAGCAGCTGGCACTGAGCTCAGGGCGAATTGGGTTTCATTTAGAAAACCTTCCTGTGTGACACAACAGACAGTTTGTTATTCGTTATTTCCCCTCATGACGGGTTTATTAGCTATTTCAGCCCATGATTGTTTTGACCCCCTTGCATTATTCGCTCATAATCGTCTGATCAGACATATTTAGATTAAAAGGTTTTCCAGATGGACACAGCTGAGCAAGCCTGGGGGGGGGGGGGGGGGTTTATAGTCGAAGTCAAGCGACCTCATGATGAATCAGGTCAGAAGGTTGTTGCGCTTTTAAGATCGAAGCTATTTGTAAAACTCCTCCACTAAGTGTGTGAATCTCCCTCGATACACATTGTCAAACGAGATATGATTTATTATTTTTTTTAAAGATACAGATAAACAAATAAGGCGTCGATTGACTTTCACTCCGATATGATTAAATTCAGCACCGGATCGCTGAGAGTCGAACCGGATCTTGACTTGTAAACCGACGTGATCATGTTATTGGACTGTTTTTACACCCTTGTGGTGTAATTATGACCTTCTGAGTTTCTGACATGCAATTACATGCTGAAATGCCTTTCAGGCCGCTGGTATGAGTCAACCAATGAATGAAAGTGTGTAAGTGTTTGTGTGTCATATAGGAAATTGGGCGGTTATAGTCCAGGCCTCCGTAATGGCCCTAGTTATTATTAAAATAAATAAATAAATAAATAAACACTCCTGATTCTATCCCCTGAGTGATGATAACACGATTACTGTGTGTATTGATTGATTTACAGTGCAGCAGTGAAGCAGGCGTGTCTGTGTCATGACGCAGACAGCGAGGTACTGCGATGGCCGACGCACACAGAGACACACTGCTTCGCTCACGTGCTGTCTTTTGGGACGCTAATGGCACATCATTCATATCTACAGTTCTGTGTCCTGTGCAGCCGTTGAGCGGAGATGCTGATTGTTTTGCAGATGTTGGGACCATAACATTTTTAAATGTAAACAATAATTAATTATTTCTGAGATTCTAAGATTGCTAGAATGTTTGGTTAAAAAATTGCACCAATTTCCTTTTCAAGTTTGGTTCTTGTAATGCCAGCCTCTAGCATAAAGTTGTATGGTTTTTTTTTATAGTTGTATAAAGTGCATCCGGAAAGTATTCACAGCACTTGACTTTTTTCCACATTGTGTTGTGTTACAGCCTCATTCCAAGACGGATTAAATTCACACTTTTTTATTTATTTATTTATTTATTTTCAAAATTCTACAAACAATACTTCATAATGACGGCGTGAAAGAAGTTTGTTTGAAGTCTTTGCAAATTTATTACATATCACATGTTCATAAGTATCCACAGCTTTTGCCATGACACAAAAAATTGAGCTCAGGTGCTTCCCGCTTCCACCGATCATCCTTGAGATGTTTCTACGACTCGATTGGAGTCCAGCGGTGGTAGAGTCAATTGATTGGACATGATTTGGAAAGACACACACCTGTCTATATATACAGTAAGGTCAGAGCACAAACCAAGCCATGAGGTCCAAGCAACCGTCTGTAGAGCTCCGAGACAGGATTGTATCGAGGCACAGCTCTGGGGACGGGAACAGGAACATTTCCGCATGCCGCCTGGTCAAAGTGAGCCGATTCCATTTTCGGAATAAGGCTGTAACATAACAAAACGTGGAAAAAGTGAAGCGCTGTGGAGACTTTTTTTTTCCGGATGCACTGTAATGTGTTTCGGCAGGTGGTACTTGTCCTCTCAGGTTTCAGGTCAGGGTGAACCCATCTCATAAAGGCTCGCTTATTAAAACGTGACACAGGCCAGGTGTGCAGGAAAGCGTGAAACTGCAACTCCCACACTTTAGGGATTATCTGCCGTGTGCCTGAGGCTGTGCCATTATTCAGGTTGCATTGAATGCGTGAGTTCAATGCCACCCTGTAAAGAGGCATGCAAGCGGACATTGGTGATATTCTGTAACGTTTTCTTTATAAATTATATTCTCTTTTGATGTGTGGGTGTGGGTGGACGTGTCTGTGATCATCACAATTTAAACTGGTATTCGCTTTAATACTGTGACGCTCTTATCGGTTTTAGTCCGAAGAAGTCGTAACTGTCATAAGATTGCTTTGTGCGTAAGACACTAACTGTTAAACTTTCAAATTCAAATGTCTGCACTTAACTAAACTAGTTAAAATGTAGCACTTTTTAGGGCACTCGGAGTTGTAAGTGTCATTTAAGGTACTTTTGGTGCCAGTCCTGCCCTCAGGTTTCCGTTTCAATTACTGCTGGTGTCTCTGAAATAATCCCACTGGTAATTAATATTCTAATCAAATTCTTTCCTTTTTTTAGTGTTTCATCTATTATAAGGCTGAAGTTCTTTTTAGTTCAATAGATTAGTTCAGGAGTTCACAAAATCTTTCTATACAACCTCCCTTTTGTAGATAAGAATATTTCCGTACACACGCACACACACACACACACACCTCTGCTTCACTGGAATTAATTTCAGACCTCAACTTCTAACTGAAGAAAACAAAATAAATAAAACAACACATGACCTTTACAGGGGAATTATTAACAGTGACGTGGATCAGGGATCTAAAACTTTCACTGTGTGACAGCGTTCGGTGCCTTTACCATGTTTCCTCAAAACTGCCTCTCTGTAGAAGAAAAATTACTTTAAAACTTAACCATCTCCCTGAGAGATAAAACTAAAGCCTCCTCTGTTATTGGAAGCTCTCACTGCTCAAGTGTGCCTCATTTATTTGCATTTCCACAAACGCTAAAATGCCAGGTGAAGGAAATGTATTAAATAAATAAATAAATGAATAAATAAATAAAGAGTAAACTAAATAAATAAATAGCTAATTTAATCCATTCCGGATTACCAATATTAATAATTTCCAAGACTATAATCATAGTTTTGCACAGGTTGTATGAGAACAAAAACATTTAGAAAAGCCAGGTAAATTAAGTAAAATAGGAAATAAATAGATATTAAACCATAATTTACGATTCCTCTTTAAAAACGAAACTAAAAGTGGCTCCCTTTTCTGCATGCTACTGGCCTCGCTTCTTGCACAAAATGCAAAATGCAAAAAAAAAAAAAAGTCAACTCGCTTTGCTTGGCTTACCACTGTTGCAAATAAGTTCTGGGTGGCGTTTGGTTTGGCTTTTTAATGCGTAAACGGAAATGCTTCACATACCGAGGCAAATTTATTGGAAATTTTCAGTTCTTCAGGGCAAAATCTCTTAATGCATGTGAAGTATGCATATATAAATAACAATATATTGGCCTTTTTTTTTTTTTTTGGATTTTTCCCCGATTTTCTCCCTAATTTAGTCGTGTCCAATTCCTCCCCGTCACTACGGGGCTCCCACATTAAGGCTACTACTACCACTCAGCCGGGAGGGCCGAAGACTATCACGTGTTTCCTCCGAACCACGTGACGCCAGCCGACCGCATCTTTTTCTGTTTACATTTTCGAACTGCTCGCTCGCGCACCGTTGGGGGCGGCGTAACACACTCGGAGGACAGCGCTATCCGCTCCCTCCGTTGCGCGAGCTCACAGACGCCCCTGATTGGCTGTAGAGCCGTGATTAATGTGGGAGCACTAAGTACCTCTCATCCCTCCCCTCTGAGAGAGCTCGGCCAATCAGCTCTCTCTAGACCTCCGGCTGCGAGAGGTTACAGCACCACCCGGGATTCGAACTAGCGATCTCCGGATGATAGGGCGAGCGCTTTAACCACTGCGCCACTCGGAGGCCAATATATTGGCCTTTGACATATTTCATACAGTAAGTAAGTAATGTAGCTAGCTAGTTTCAAATATTTTAAATGAACTAGCTAGCATAGAAAAAGCTAGCCTACTAGCCCAACTGCATGGCCTCTGTTTACATTGCATTGTTGCGTCTGGTTTGTCCATTTGGGATCTAAATCTTTCAATCTGATTCGGGGCTAATGATCTGAGGGCACTCAATAATAGTTTAGGCTTTCAAACTGATTCTGGTTTTAATTCATATTTTCCCATAATGCTATGATGCAAATTCCTGCAAACCGTGGTTTGTCATTTAGTTTACTTTGGAGCAAGTTTCACTTCAAAGGTTATCTAAAGGTCATTGGTGTCATGAGAATGCTGCATGTGCTTGTGTGTGTGTGTGTGTGTGAAAAGGCCAGGAACCATCTCATTACGTGCTCTACTGGGAGGTAGCATTCCCGTGTGCTATTTCAACACGACCGCGTAACGAGCTGACCGTTTATGCATTCGTGTACAGGTCGGCTGAACATTTCGCCACATGTCGCACATCCTACACAGACCATCCAGACATTCTTAGTCATATTACTGAGCACAAGCGAACTCTTTTTTTTTTCTTCTTCTTCTTCTTTTTTTTTTGGTTCCCATCCATGGTCAAACGTCTTGTCTTCCTGTCCCTCGAGGGTCTGCGTTGTCTTCTGAGGACGGAACGATCGCTGCTTCTGAAATCTGAACTCTATCATCAGTCCCTTTCCTTTTTTCTTTTTCGTGAGGAAACATTTCCCTCTGAGGTATTTTCTGGAATTCAGCCTCAACAAGTCATCTTGTCTGGTCTAGTCATGGACGGCTTTCGTTCTGCCCACTCCCTGTATGACTTAATTCAGAAACGATCTGCAGTACCAACTAGCGTGTTGGTTTTGTTTCCTTCCGAGCCGGCCCTCAAAACCAACATTAACAACAGAAAAGGTCTTGTCTGGCATGTGTTTGTTGCGAAATCGACTTTCAATATAAATTCGTTCACATGTTAAACTGAGACACTAGGTGACAACAATGACCTTTTATTGCTTCAACGATGATTAGATTATAACTTTAAATAAGACGAATCACATTGCAACCATCGATTCAGCGTCAGGATTCAGCTAGACATCAGATAAACTCAATTACAGGACCATCAGCTCTAATACCTGACATCCATGCATGTGCTTGAGTAAACTCTACTAAAAATGTTGAGGTCGATTCATTTTTTAACACAATCCTTGTTATGTCTGACGTGTGTTTTTTAGGTTTTATACTGAAGCTGCGAAGCTGACAGAGCAAACAGGCTAAGAATGATTATGGTTACTGTTCTGAAGGTTCTTACTGTAAAGCTGTTCAATGCTTTCAGCTGTAAAAGTAAACAAGTGCGTTTGTCCGAGCGAGTACGAAAGCACCATTTGCCCCGAAATTGCTTTAAATGAGATCTTAATCGCCTGCAATAGTGGAAATCACTTCCTGCACACATAATGCAACGTAACCTGAGCTGCGATTTTTCCCCTCATTATTCTCACAGATCGTTTTTTGGGTCGTGCGCTGGCAGCTTTTAAGTGCCAATTATTAATATTTCACAAAATCAATACGAGGCAAAGTTGGGTCAACCTCTGCTGGAGGATGACAAGGCTCAGAGGAGGAGAAGGCTGTGCAATACGGCTATATCACCAGGGGTGTCCAAGCCAAACTATGGCCTTCAGATTGAGCAAAATGACGGAGCGCAGTTTGTAAAAACTCCCTTTATTTCTCTCTATAATCCCCTGCTACACTGACGCACTTATCCCAGCGTTTCACTAGTGCTTGAATACCATCAATGTAGAAAGTTTTCTCAGTACGCCAGAGCCATGATCGGAAACATATCTGAAATGCTGGCCTCCTAGGAACTCCCAGGAACTCCTGTAATGGCCCAAACGTGGAGCGAGGTCAGAACTTTATGGGAGACGTGGCAATAAGTACCAGCCAAGTTCCTGGAATGTGCAAAAGCGTTTCGGACGTGAAGCAGGCAGCCAACAAAACTTTCTACCTTGATGGCGTCCAAGCACTAGTGAAACGCTGAGATAAGTGCATTAGTGTAGCAGGAGATTATATCGAGAAATAAAGGGAGTTTTTACTCTCAGAACTGTGTCCTTTCATTCCTCATAATCAAAAGTCACATCCGTTTCGATGATCATGATTATTTCACAAACTTGGACAGAATGCAGGTAAATTTTTGTTGTTGATTTTGTTATCCTTCCATATATTGTACTGTATATAAAAACTCGACAATATTCTGTAATGTCACCGTTACTGTTACAACTGTTTTGCTGGCAGTTTGTTAGCTTGCTGTGCGTCATAATCTTAAATCAAATCTCTACCCTCAGCATCCGTGTACAAGCGGATATCGTGGACGTTTGAACAACTTTCACTGTGCTGAGATAAGATGAAAAAAACCAACAATAACAAACGCTTACTTGAACCTTACTGATAATGAAAGTATGAGTAGTTCTGTATCTGCTGTCCTAGCGTAATCTGAACATAGGAAATATAGTGAATCGACTGTACACGGCTATTCGTGGAAAACGTGAAGGTTTTAAAGCATTTTCCTTTTTACTTCACGGAATCCATGAAAGCATGCATTAACGCACCTCGCCGAGCAAGCTCGAGTCTTTGCAGAAAGTGTATTTCATGCACTAATGAGATTCATCATAGAAGTACCAAAACATGTTGCTAAACTAACTTTTATGAATGCTGAATAAGCAGAGTTTAATAACATCATTCAATTTAATTTGCAACATTAATAATTTACACAGGCTTATATTAAATATTAAGTTGTGGATATAATGGATGACTTTTGGATGACAGTATTTTCATTGAATGATTATTTTTTAAAAGGTACGTTTTAGTGATAGTGTGCTGGTACATGAGTAGGTTTGTCTTTTTTTGAAGTTCTGCCTTCACAAGCAGTAATTTGCGTTAATTGTGCCTTAAGCATTGTTCCATCAGAAGGAAAAAAGGAAAAAAAAAACAGTCCTTTACGCAAGTGGTGGAATCATGAATAGAGTAAAATTACACAATTACACAGATTTAGAGCTTAATTTACAAATCTCTGACTCGCAAATACAAAAACACAATTCAATACTGGAATAAGACTTACATAAGAGGTGGGCTTTAATTAAAGAGGTTTTCTGTTGTTGGTGTGTGTCTTTTTAGTCAGTGAGTCAGAATTCTTGTCTAAGATAAGCACTCAGGTAAGTACGGTTATTATGTAGAGGTGAGGTTCAAAGAAATTCCTCTAAGTCAGGACTCTATGTAAAAAATAAGGTAATAATTATTCTAGTAATAAGTTTTTACAAATGATCATGTGTGATTTTATGATCATGTAAAGGGGTTCACGTTTATTGGGCTAAATCAAAAAAAAAAAAAAATGCACTTCAGCTTGAATTTTCATTATCATCTACTCTGGACAACAAATTGGCTACAATACTGTGCAAAAGTCTTAGGCACCACATTATCTTTCGTATGAATGTTGTTATACATGTTACATGTGATCATGTCTGCATTATTATATATATATATATATATATATATATATATATATATATATATATATATATATACAATTGCATTTGTATATATACAAAACCATTCAATATTACCAAACAAATAACTTTGAAATGAATGAAATAACTATATAACATTTATAGAAGAATATTTGCTTGCCTGGGTTTTGCATAAAAATGGAAAGAAGCAAGTGTGATGAAGTTACCAGATGAACTCTGGCATATTTTCCAGCACACTCAGTAAAACCTATCAGCTGTTTTTGTTATAAAACTGCACAAATATGTGTCCAACACTACTGATTATTTTCATGCAAATAGTTGTTGTACCTAATATTGACCGTCTTTATTTACCCACTCACTCACCCACTCATTCATCATCTATACCGCTTTATCCTGTATTCAGGGTCACGGAGGGCCTGGAGCCTATACCAGGAGACTACACCCTGAACGGGGTGCCAAGCCATCGCAGGGCACACACACATATACATACTCACACTCATTCACACACTACGGCCAATTTGGGAACGCCAATTAACCTAACCTTTGGACTGTGGCAGGAAACCGGAGTACCTGGAGGAAACCCACCAAGCATGGAGAGAACATGCAAACTCCATGCACACAGAGACGGGAATCGAGCCTGGCCTGGTGTGTTTATTGAACTTATCTTCATTTTTCTTTTATAGAAGTTTCTTTTGTGTAGAAATGTTTTTCAAAAGGCATCTTGCTGTATGTTCCCAAGACCTTTACACACAGTACCGTAAGTGTAACAGCTGTTAAGTTGTTCTTCTGGTTATGTTGTCACACTCCCACAAGCTGACATTATTATTATTATTATTATTATTTTTATCTGAAAACTGGTCTGCCATGTAATGTGTTGCTTTCTTTACAGGCATGCAAATCTTCTTCTGTAATATTGAATGGTTTTGTTCATAAGAATGCAGACATGATAAACACAAACCAGAAATCTGTACTAAATACAATATGCCTTGCATATGTCCATTAATGTGTGTTTTAAACTGTGCCTGAAACAAAACCATGTGTTATGCATCATGCACTAGTTAAGGAGCCATGTCTATCTGTAATTATGTCCCTTGAGGTCAGAGTGCAGCATCGTACAGTATAAACACCCCACGGGGACAGATAAGGATTAGGGGCTTTTCTCAAGGGATCTACAGTGGATCACTAGCAGTTTGGAACTGCTAATCTTCCAGTCATTAATATCATTGACAGTAGGGAAACTGGAGCATCCTCACCAGTCACGATAGTGTGTACTATTTGTAATAAATGTAATATTTGTAATATGATTGCAACATTATGTGCCAATTTGAGCAAGTTCTTGGAATCCAAACCTCAAACACAAGTCAGCCTATAAATAATGTTAACTTGAGCCTGACATGCCCGGTTGTGGGAATGTTCATGAACTGAAATGCTCTAGAGCGCCAATAAAAATTGTAAAAAAATTATGGGAGAAAATATTATTTTATGTTTAATTTATGAGACTAATAGTTAAATAGTTCGGCTCATGAAATAAACCTGCATTGAGAAGCTGCGTATGATTTGATAAACAGTTTAATGTCTGCAAATATTTCCAATATTTCAATGCTCCTGCTCTGCATGGTTAAGACACAATCGATCTGCAGGTCATTTCAGGATCGCACCGGATACCAGATTATGAAACAACAGTGCACAACATATCGAAAAGGGTGCTGTCTTTAAATCCCAAAATATACTGCAGTAGGTGAGAAGCCAAACAGGATACGGAGAACCTTTAATGCATTTTACAATTTGCGTTTTTTTTTTTTTGTTCATCACCGTTTCAGACCTTGCTTAAAACATCAACGGAGCAGTAAAGTAAATCCAGCATGATGTGGCCGAGGGGATGCAGAGCACCCATCATTCAGTTCGGTTTATGGGGGGATCAGGGAACAGGATTCTAACGCGGGTGCTATTTTCTAGTCTGTGGCCGAGGTTCTCAAACTGTAAGCTAAATTCAACATATCAGTTCGGTATTAATTAACTGTGCAAACATAATCTAACTATGCAAACATTTACCTCATAATTTAAGTGGCTGTTCCTGAATTGTCTGCTCACTGAACAGATTAGAGCCAAGTTTCCTTTCTGGAGAACATTTATTATTACTGAGAATTGGATTATTAAGGTTCAGATTAAACTTATTTAATTTAAGAGCTCAATAGTTTAGGAACTTTTTAAATAAATAAAAGAGGACGGTCGGTTTGCTATAATTTATGAAACCCTATTTATTTTTATTTATTTAGCATTTACGCAAGCAGTTGTAGGGAACACAAAGAAAGTTTTTGGTTACTTTTGGCCACTTACCATTAAGGACAGGCTGCATGTGACAAATAGAACAGATCAGTACTAATGTACTGTTCAGACATTTCCCTCATAATTTAAGTGGCTGTTCCTGAATTGTCCGCTCACTGAACATGTTAGAGCTCGAAACGTTTCCTATTTGGAAGGATTTGGATTAAACTCAATAAATTCAAGAGCTCAGTAGTTCAGGAGGTTTATAATAAATATAAGAGCACTTATGAAGGATGGCTGGCTTGCTATAGTTCATGGGACCCTTTTTTTTCGCATTTACGCATGCACTTTTAGGCAACAGGGAGAAAGTTTTGGGGTTCCTTCGGACACTTACCGTCAAGGGCATGCTGCATATGACAAATGTAACAGTCATGATGACTAACAGGATGAGGTACTCCACTTCCTGCGAAAGGGAAAAGGGTCTTCGCTCTTTCCGGCTGCGCGTAACCGAGGACCCGCGGATCACCGTGCGCCTCCGGTACATCAGCACCAGCTGATAGGAGACGAAGCAGTTGCACGCGACGATCGCGAGCACCATGAGCAACATGACGGTGGCGTAGACGTTGGCGAACACCCGGTCCGCGCTCTCCTTAGGGTTCATGTCGATGAAGCACCAGGTGCCGGGGCAGTACTGCACGTAGCTGCCGAAGCCCGCGAACGGCAGGCAGCAGAAGAGCGCGCACAGCGCGTACGCGCACGGGATCGCGACGTAGCCGCAGCGCGTGCTCACGCGCCGCCCGTACAGGTACGGGTAGCCGATGGAGACGTAGCGCTCGAGCGCCATGGCGAGCAGCAGCGACAGCGTGGCCAGGCTGAAGAACGTCATGGCGAAGCCGAAGTAGTGGCACGCGCCTCGGCTCTCGGTCATGGCGATCAGCGTGGTGTTGAGCGCGTGCGCGGCTTGCACGAGAGGGGTCACCAGGCACGTGCCGGTCAGGTCGGTGACCACGAGCGCGGTGACCAGCACGTGGAACAAGGTGCGCCGCTGGTGCTCGTGCTGCTTGCGGCTGCGCTCCTTCCGCCGCCGCAACTCGATGAGCAGGAGCGCGACCGCGTTGCCCAGCACACCCCCCGCGAACATCAGCGCGCTGGTCACCGGACTCGCGTTCAGCTCCACG
Source organism: Clarias fuscus (assembly GCA_030347435.1). Taxonomy (NCBI): domain Eukaryota; kingdom Metazoa; phylum Chordata; class Actinopteri; order Siluriformes; family Clariidae; genus Clarias; species Clarias fuscus. Next base: position 2,446,305 of record CM059216.1, on the reverse strand, counting down.
CGCTCGGTGTTGTGGCAGTCCTCGTGGTCGGTGTCGTTCCCCGATGGCATAACGCCCGTTCAAAGCGAGTGATTTGTTTTTTTTTTTTATTATTATTATTATTATCTTTAATTCAAAGCTCGAAAATCCAACAGGTCTCCTCCATGGAACCGGTGGAACTCCCGAAGACCCCCAGGCGTGCGGATCACATACGCATTAGAGACGCGGGAATGGGTTTTTGTAAAGATAAGCGATGAATGATCGAGTCGCGTGTAGTTTCTTGTTTCTCCATGGTCGAGTTTTAAACAGCAGAAACGAATCGGATCGATCCAGATGTGGTCCCCCTCACGCGCGCGCGCTCCGGCTCGAATGCGCTCCGTGAGCGGGAGCGGCGGACCGAGTGAGTGAGTGAGTCAGTGAGCGGGTTGCCAGATTGTTGCGACTTTTTTGTTTTGGGTGTTTATTCCCCCCCCCCCCCCCTCTAACCGCATTTAACCCATGCCCCTTTCTACTGAACTCCGCCTCGAACTGTAGCTCTGACAGACACTCAGTCAACAGAATAGCATAGTTAGAAACATTCTGTACTATTTATCCTGCATAATTTATTTGGATTAAACGTTTACACTTCGTAAACTTCTATTTTAACTCTATTCAGCCAAAACATGAAAAAAAAAGGGTCTTTCCTAGGTGGAAAAGTACATTTTCAGATACCATGTTTAATACTTAATGCTTCTTGTCTACAGATCCATGATTCTTTTTTTCTTTTTTCTTTTGGTAAATATGCATACGCATTTTTAACAGCTAAAAAGAAACACATTTGTTAAATACAATTTCATGCCCTTTTATTGTAGTGTCTGTAACTTTTTCATTCAGATGAAACTTGGACAATTTAGATTTCACATAAAAAGAAACTACAGATTTTTTTTTTTTTTTTTTTGCTTTTTAAGCCTTTACCAAAAAACTATTTAAAAGGTCCTGTGCTTCTAGAATCTTACACCAATTTTAGTATAATTTTTTAAAAGTTATAGAACAGGAATGATGGTGTTTTATACTGTATATACTGTATATACAGAAGTTCAGTTTGTTTGTTTGTTTGTTTGTCTGGGCGTTGGATGGTGTTTGTGGTGTTTGCACAGGCGACAGTATGCAGCGTCATCATCACCTTTTCTGTTCCCCACTGACTAGTACTGTAGGCAGCGTCATTCGCTTTAAAGAGAAAAATACCATCTAAAAAATAATAATTTTGGCACGACATAGGCGCTCCTCACTGGATGTAGGCAGCACATAGCAGGCAGGATATATGACAAAAAGAATTAGGGGCTGGTTAACCTTGGAGCAGTGTGAGGAGCGCAGTCCATTCACAGGTATTAGTCGCACACAGACGTCAGGCTCTGCATGCACACAGAGTAAACCTCAAGTACAGTAAAACCTTGGTCTGTGAGTGTTTCGCAAGGATTTAGAGCAAACATTTTTAAATAAATAATTTGAACTTTGTAAATGAGAGAGGTCTTGAAGTATAAGCATTATTGTGGGTAATTGTCTCCCACGCTTGTCCTCAGTGCACGTGCGTCACTCATATAGTCAACATGTGTGTACTGTTTTCTATAACACTGTGACCACGTGTGCGTGTGCTTGTAAAGAATTTTATATGTTGTGTTTGTATGTGTGTGTGCACATGTGTGAATGAGAGTTTCTGTCTGCTAACTGTGTGTGTGTGTGTGTGTGTGTGTGTGTGTGTGTGTGTGTGTGTGTGTGTGTGTGTGTGTGTGTGTGTGTGTGTGTGAAAGTCGTCCTACAGAGAAGCCCTCTTCTCCTCCTCCCTTCCTTTCTCTCAATAACTACAGCTATAATTCTTTTCAAAGGTAAAGTGCAGGTTAATTAGTTTTATTTTTACTTTATATTATGTATTCATTATTTTATATGAATATTTTAGGGTTGTGGAACGAATCATCAGACGAATCACAGTTTTCATTATTTCTTATGAGGGAATGTGTTTTGATATATGAATGCTTTGAATTACAAGCATGCTTTCAGAACAGATTATGCTCGCAATCCAAGGTTTAATAGTGCTTTGCTGAAAACAAATTGGTTGTCCATATGTGTAGAAATGCGGTAAACATTAGCTTGATCCACAGTTTACAAAGATCATTTGCTACCCACAAGTTTGCAAAGGTAGACAGACAGGCCGGTAGCTAAATGCTCTATTGATCACAAAGAAAATTCCAGAAACCAGCAGCAGTCAAGACAGTAACAAAAAGACCATGCACAAGAAATAATAGTGAAAAAATAAATGAATAAAAGGGCATGAATGAATAATACTAAGAAGTCAAATGAAGTGAAATGCAGCACAACATTGATGTCCAATTGTGTTTATGACAAAGTTACAACAATAATAAAAGTTGTGCAGAGAACAACACTGAGTCCATGCATATTGGCATAATATGTAATACTGAGAGTGAGCAGACCATGAAGCTAACAGAAAACAGAGTTACGCTGTAGCACTGTGATGTACATAGGAGAACAGCCTAGAGTTTAAACCAAAGAAAAAAAAATCTAACCAGGAATAACTAAAGAGTGAATTAATAACTTGGAGATGTTCTTACAGACGAAATGCTTTTCTTCACCAATCCCATGGTAATATTTGGACCAGTACGGGAGCGATTCGCTCATCAGACCGTGTATTCACCTTCCCTGTCTAAACAGAGATTCTCACACAAGATGGTAGTTGTCATTATTTTAGTCTAGATGGTCTGAAAGCCCTGCCCATACTGTGATATTTTAATCTGAGGCACATCTTGGCAAAATGTCCGTAACTTGTAACATCTGCTTTCAATCTGTAAATATCTAAAACATCCCAAGATACCAAACTGATGCCAAGTTATAGGCCACAAATAAAAATGAGTTAAGCTCAAGGAAAACTTTTAGATCATCTTTAAAAAAAATTTTTTTTAAATCAAACTAAGCCAGTTTTTATTCTCCTATTTGTCTTAACCTTTGACTACGCATGTGGATCTTTCATGTGAAAAATCCAGGTACAAATAAGTAATAGTAGTAAATGATGTGATTTAAGATGTGCCGTATAAAATATACACTTTAATACAATCTGACATTTCACACAATTTTCACTTGTCACTGTTACCTTTGCGTTCTTAATAAATAATATCAGAATGTGTCATTTAGGCTGGCAAGATGGTCTCAGTTGAACCATTCGTTTTTCACTTGCGCCCCCTGAAGCATGATCTTAGTTACTGCAGTTTCTTAATGCAGCTCACGCGCTCATTCATCTATACCGCTTAATCCTGTATTCAGTGTGACGGAGGGCCTGGAGCCTATCCCAGGAGGCTTAGGGCATAATGCAGGGTACACCCTGGACAGTGCCAATCCATTGCAGTGCACATACACACACACTCACACACTACGGGCAATTTGGGAATGCCAACTAACCTAGCCTACATGTCATTAAACTGTGGGAGGAAACCAGAGTACCCGGAGGAAACTCACCAAGCACGGGGAGAACATGAAAACTCCATACACACAGAGACGGGAATCGAACCCGCACCCTGGAGGTGCAAGGCAACAGTCGTAACCACTACACCACTAATGCAGCTCCTAAAAGCTAAAATATACAGTAATTATGAAACCATGAACATCAAATGGGTTTATGAGATGAGTTTAATGAGTGTGTTCGAGCTTTGGCATTGTGCCGGAAGGTGAGATTGCCTCATGTTAATTAAATGACAATTAAAAACTTTAAAACCTGAAGCTTGAGGCAAATTAGAATCAGAATAAGGTTTTATTCGCCAAGAATGTTGACACACACAAGGAATTTGATTCTTCCTGTTTGTAGCTCTCAGAGTACAGACCAACATAAAACACTGTACATTTCTTGTAGACAAAACATTATAACTTTAATTACACAACATTCAGTATCTTTAAAAATAAAAAAGCCATGTGTGCGGGGGGGGGCAGACTTTACTTCCTCTGTTGGTGCAGGAAGTAGATTCTCTGCTGGACCTTTTTGAGGATGTTGCATTTCCATTTCAAGTCATGGGAAACTGTAGTTCCAAAAATTCGAAAGACTCTAGTAAATCAATTGCAAAGTGACGCTCAGAATAATAACAGAAAGGTCAAATACTTTTGATGGAAATTTCTGTAATAAAATGCTGAAACAATCTTAATTCTGTTCTTTGTAACAGTTGCTACTAAAATAGATCACCTTATTGAATGTAATGTGGGTTGAACAAACTTTTCATATCAGTATTTATTTAAAAAAAAAAAAAAAAAAGAGGGTTTTTTTCCCCTGTCAGAATCATATTGGTGACTTGAAAGTCACCTATAAGGCCAAAAATTTTACGACTCTATATGTGCTTACTTGATGTCGCATTCCAGATGTAGTATTTCTTTTGTGTTATGTCAAACATTGAACATCTGGGAAGGCTTTCCACTAAATTTCGGAGCATAGCTGTGCGGATTTGTGTTCATTCAGGTACAAGAGCTTTCAAGCTCCAAAATGTCAGCACTGTAGCACTAATCTGGCTATAAAGCATATACTTTTGACCTGCCTAAGTTTTAATGCCATGAGACAATGATTTTCTACTTTAAAGAACTTATTCTGCAAGATGAAGCCAGAAAAACCTTTACAATTTTATTGCAGTAAACCCTAATACAAACAAACAAACGAGAGCTTTTGTGAGTCCAGGTCATTGATGCTGTGACGTGCGGGTGAGGAGGCTCCAGTTCCAGTTTTTTTTTTTTTTTTTTTACTTGTTCACTGGGGTTGAGATCAGGGTTCTGTTCAGGACACTCAGGTTTTTCCACTCAAGCCCTAACACACAATGTCTTCATTGAGTTCACTTGGTGGACATGGGCATCGAGAAGCTGGAACAGGTTTGGGACAATGATGTAAATTCGAAACGCTATAGCATTGAAAGACATTCTAGAACAATTCTATGTGTCCAACCTTAAGGCAAGAGGAGGAAAGAACCAAGTATGGGTGCCAGGTGTCCACATACTTTTGGTAATCTAAGGTATGCTATTTATTTATTTATTAATTAATTATTATTATTATTATTATTATTATTATTATTATTATTATTATTATTATAACTAACTGTGTTTGGTATTTGCCTGCAAATGATCTGTATTTGCTTTTGACACTTTTGAAATAGTCATGCTTTACACAGAACGAGCCACATGGTGGCAGCACAAACTAATTCTCTACATCCTCACATAAGTGTAACTGCTGAATTTGGCTTTCGAATGTTCATTTTCGAATGTTTATGTGTACTTTGTGAATCTTCCAGATCTTTAGAATTTGTTACAGGAATAAGCAAGATGTCAGAACGTGTAAGTATAAATAATAGAAGGTTTTCCAAGAAATACTGTAAATGGAAAGCTATTTCTTTCCCTCTCTTAGTTTAAATGTTAATAAAATCCACATGGTGTGAACTTTAACCCTGGGGCTTGTGGTTAGTCTGAATGTATTTGTTAATTTTAAATGTAATATTATGTCTTTATATGGTGATCACAGCTAATCATACCAGTGTTTTAAACAGTACAGGAAAGTCTAGACAACAATTACCCACGCCCCTTTTTTGTCAGAGTGGGTTGGCGCTCTTTTCCCAGGCCACGCCCCCTTTAGTGAGAGAACCGTCAAAAGTTAAAGCTGACTAAAATTAAGCGTCATGACGTTTTCTTAACTTTAAAAGTGATTTTCGCACTTTTTATCTTTACTTCTTATTATACATTTTAATACAGTGAGAATCCATCAAAATGCAGGAGTTTTTTTGTTTCAGGAGAGCGCGAGGTTGATCTGCACGGATCCCGGAAGTACTGTCCGGCAAATGACGACCAGCCAATCGTGATGTTTTGGAGAACTGGTCGTCGGGGTTGCCAGATTGAATTAGGTCACCCATTGAAAAGCACCCCTAAGTCAGTGCAGTGACAGTTAAAAAGATCTCTTTAGCACAGATGCATGCAGTAATGCACTTAACATTTGAGTAGTTTCAATATTGAAGGATGCACTTTATAAAACAACCCCTTAAAGTTTTTTTTTTTTTTTGCGGCTTGCATGTTTTCAATTTTGATCGATTCAATCATCTATCTTCCGTAACAGCTTTATCTTTTTTTTTTCGGGGTTGCATGGATTCAAAGATTTAGATAGTACTTGCTTCAAAACCACAACTCCAGGTTGTGGGCCTAGATCTAATGATCTAAGTTCCTCAATATGCCTGACTAAAAGAGCCTGGATTAGGTTCGACTCCATCCCGTGGACTTTGTGATCTGCAGCAAATGGGTTTGTATCATGATATCATAACTATAACTGTGCACATGTCTTTATGAACACTGACAGAGCAAACAGAAGACATGGGGTGTCCTTATTTTATACGTCGAACATTCTGAGATAAAAACGAAAAAAAAAAAAAAAGACATCATTAAAACTTGTAAATTAACACATAAGGTGTAATAGACTTTACCTCCAGCATGTACTCTGGAACCTAGAAGAGAGATAGAGAGATAGAGCTGAACTGCCAACTTTGTTGAAGAAATGAGGTCAGAAAAGAAATCATGAATGGAGATCATCTTAACACTTGTTGAAGTTGCTTGGTTAAAAATTAACTCAAAAAACGAGGGCTAATAGTGAAAGTAGGAGGATTTCTTTTTTTGTGCGTGTGTTCATTGGATTTTTTTTTAATTATATGGGAAAAAATGTAATTAGTAAGGGAGCATAAAGATTGGCCTTTGGAGCGATTTTCATTTGGGTCCAGATTGAGCCTATTCCGGAGTGATGACAAGTTCTACAATAATAAATGTAAATTTTCAAAATCACTTCCTAAGCTTTTACTTTTCCTCTGTCAAAAAAGAAATTCAAAACATTTTACTCTTGTTAAATTTATTAGAAAATTAAATAAATCCATAAATCCTCTCTGTTATTGTCTCTCGTTCTGATTTAATCAATGAAACACTGTGATTTTCTTCACTTCATTTATTTAGTTTATTTCTCAGCAATTTCCGCCTTTTTTCTTTATTGGTTGTTAGTTTGTTGGTTAGTTGGATTATTTTGTGTCGTGTTAATATTTGTTTACCTTTAATAAATTTAGTAAATATTTATTTATTTACCTATTCTTTGTTAAGTTTGCTATACTGTATAATCTATTACAAATAATAGATTATATATTTATATATATATATATATATATATGTGTGTGTGTGTGTGTGTGTGTGTGTATTTTGTTACTGTAGATAGTGTTGTTATAATTGCATAATTCAACTTTTACAACTGAATGTTTGTGTTATATTTTTTCCTTTCAATTTTGTAATTGTAATTCTTGTTGGTATAATAATAATAAGTTGGAATAATAATTTTTAAAAGTTTTTTATTTTATTTTATTTTTTACAAAATTCAGGTTGTAATTCCCCTCAAACACACCATTTAAGTCCCATCTATTTTTTTCCGAACTAAAAGAGGATTTCTCCCGATCAGGCAACCCCGCGGAGCTCAAATTCCTTAGGACTCTGAATAAGAGAAGGAGAGCAGCATCACAGAGCGGAGTGTCCAGACCGAGAGAGAGAGAGAGAGGGAGAGGGAGAGGGAGAGACAGAGAGTGAAGAGCTCAATGCGTTGCTGAGAAAGTTCTGACCATGTGGATGAAAGCGGCGGCGCTTCTGCTCCAGCTGTCCTGCCTCTCTCGGCACGTGAGCGCGCTGCAGAGAGCGGATCTGTTCCCGTACGGCGCGCGGAGCGGGGATCTGACCCTGCAGGAGGGGGACGATGAGACCTCTGCAGTCATCACCCTCGGCAAGCCCATGCACTTCTACGACACCTCCTTCAGCAAGCTCTACGTGAGTTTAAACACGACTTCGTGTAGGCTTCAATAAGGAGAGACGCGCAGCTGCAAACAGCTGGACCGGTGTTCATTATAAGGCGGGAAATTATTAGTACTGTACATTACTAATGTATTATTGTACTCTTAATGGCGTCAAAATATAAAATAACTATATTGCTGTTGGTGTTCTTTATTACTAGTCTGTAAATTAGACGAATATAGTGTTTAACTTTGCTTGCTGTTTGTTTGTTGATTGTTTGTTTGTTTTTTGCATAATCAAGTACCCGGTGTTAATCTTCAGCGCATAAGCTTGCTCTGTTTTTATTCTATGTTCCATTCGTTTATTTTGGAGAACCTCTGACTCCATGTTCAAGTCAAGCTTAGGTAACCTCTATAGCTGGGGCAAGATCATATTCAAAGGCAATTCTTTATAGACACTATAGGATCTTTAGTTCAAAATTAGTTTTTTTTTATATATACATCTGTAGTCTTATGTGCAAGATTATTCAATCTTGCACATAAAAAAATACCACAAAACCTTAATTAGTAAACATTAACATTACTGAAGAATATTTGCATGGCAAAGCAACATATTACACAAAAGACCAGGTTTCAGAAGAAAACAAACAAACAAAAAATTGCATGAAAATAGAAAGGAGTAAGTGTGACATAGTTAGCAGAAGAACCCTGACATATTCTCCAGCACACTCAGTAAAACCTACCAGCTGTTTTATTTATAGGTTTGTGCACAAGTCTTAGGAACATACAAAATGGCATAATAAAAGATGCATTCCATAAGTTTTCTTTTCATTTTCTTTTCATTTCTGTGAAGCTGCTTTGAGACAATGACCATTGTTAAAAGCGCTATAGAAATAAAATTGAATTGAATTGAATTGAATTGAAAACATTTCAACATACAAAGAAACCGTTATAAAGAGTACCAAAGAGTATAAATTAGCAGTCGATTCTGTAATTGTTTTATAACAGCTGGAAGGTTTTACTCATTTTTCGCTGGATAATTATTCTGGTCACTTAGTCAGAAAGTAACAAGTCTTATAAGTTATAAGTTTACTTATTAATTTTATATTTTAAAATATATTTATCTTTACATAATGCCTCAAAGACATATATAAGGCTTGGACAGTTGTTTTTCATAACTTCTTCTTCTTATTATTCAAACTGTAATCAATGTTCCATAGGAAACCAAAGCATTCTGAATAAACCACAAAGTATTTATTTTGGAGAAAATTGATGATTTGAGTTAACCAAATAATCTATTGTGTTTTATGTATTTATTAAAAAAAATAAAAATAAAAAATTCTGTTTCTTCAATGAAGCAGTTTCTTATTGATGAACTGAATAGATAAATTGAACGTATGTTATTTTTATTTATTTATTTCATTATTATTGTTATTATTATGTTTTCAAAGACATTTCCCTTTACAGATGGTTTGGTCAGTGTGTTTCAGTGTGTTAGTCATAGATTTGGGAGGAGTGCACACCAGAATGTGACTGTGACTCTGACTGTGTTCTATGTTGAGGTCAATCTTTTTCCAAAAACTTTAACACGCTTTAGTAAGACTGAGGTTTGGCACTTTTCAGTGCCAGAGTTTTATTTTTTATTTTTTGCTTGCTAAATACGCTTGGAGTGTTTTTCCACAAATCATCGTATATGGTCCAGAAAGGAAACCAGAACATTTTGAATCAACCTCCATATTTTTTCCCCAGATATTTCATTCACAGTTATTACTTTGCTCACCCTGACTAAGATGACCCCGACCTCCCAGAAGTAACTACATGAAAGCACGATGAGTGTAACGAACAAAAGATTTTCAATATGAAATGATCGCACTCGCTCTCATTCCAGGTGGCCACCAATGGCATCATCTCACCTCATGACCTTCCTATGGAGAAGCAGTACGTCGATGACGGGTTCCCCACCGAATTCCCGGTCATCGCACCTTTCCTCGCGGACATCGACACTAGTAACGGAAAAGGAGCCATCTACTACCGCCAAACCGAATCCCCGAATATCCTGAATCGAATTGCTTTTGAGGTCCAGAAAGGATTCCCAGACACGCGGTTTACGCCAACTCACGCCATCATCGCCACGTGGGAGGACGTAGCTGCTTACACCGAGGTCACACGCGCCCCTGAGACACCCAGACAGGTGAGGAAGAACCTGTTGGGAGGACTAACGGATTTACTGCATGCTATTTAAAATGAATTGGAGTAAGACAATAAGTATAAGTAAAGCTCTAATCACACCAGGGTTGCCAGATTGGAACAAATGGAATGGATTTACCTTATTTTACATATTAAACTTATAATGCTAAACTTTATTTTTGTTTATGATGAAATTGTGATGAACACATACATGTGTTTTAAGGCCTCACACCAAACACAAATTCAAAATTTTCGATTACTGATTAAGGTAAAAAAAAAAAAATTGGAATAACAAAAGCTGCTCAGATTACAACTCCACACCCTTTGGGAATCAATCGGGCGGGGTGAACTATGTGACCCCGAGGCTCTGTGCTCAGCTTTAACCTCTTAAAGGTGTAGATTATCATCGTTAACCGTCAGTCATCCCCACTCCCCCCAGCTTAATTCCCATCATCCCCTGCTGTAATTGCATGCCCACGGGGCACCTGTGCGAACACACTGCCGCGCCGTGCTAACTACTAATCTGTCCCGAAATCCCTGCAGCCTCTAATTTCGTGCTCAGAAGGAAAAAGTGGTGGGAAAGAAGCGGACACGATGACTTTGTCTGTATGTAATAGCTAGGGATTATCAGCTCTTTCTTTATTTTTTCCTTTCCTTGCGAGAAAGCAGGAGAATGCCACATGCTGTTTATTAACGCCTTTTGTTTTCCTGTTCTGCAAGAGAGAATGCATTTGGCAAGCGTTTCACAACCATATGCTGAGGTCTGTGGCTGTCGCCAAGAGGCCCGTGTATGAATATAATTATTGATCTCAGCTCTGGATAGTGAGAAAGCGTGAGAGACGTGGACGTATAGTTTAGCCGTCCTGTCGTCCTGCTGTCCGGCGATCACCTCCTGGCCACCGGAAAGAAACAGCTGTGCCACAGATGAAACATTTTACTTGTTCAAGATTAAAGCCTGGCGGTTCCTGTGGTTCGTACGTATCCAAAGTATGGCTGAGATTTTAGACCGAACGTAAACAAAGCTTAGGAGATTACTCAGGCGATCCGGAAAGCTTGTTGACGCGATAGCGTACGACAGTAACAGCATATAAGCCGTCACATCTTGTTCCTGTAAATAAATCCTTGAAGTATCAACAGGTGAGAATTCAAGCGCTCGAGTTTGCTCTCAAGTCTCCCGTCCTACTGTTTAAATCTTGCTCGGATCTGTTTACAGTCCCTGACGCTGTTTGTTTGCTGCTCAACAATGTATTACAATATAAGCTCTCCAAGGCATGGGGGATTTAACTACAGAAAACACATCCTCCAGATGATTCACCAGGTGCTGAGAAGCTTTTCGGACACTCTTTATGTAAGCGGGGGTGGGGAATCTAGACGGTCCCGTGCGTTTTATTTCGGGACTCGGACGTCTTTGTTGTAGGTGCAGTTTTTCCGGAGCGTCCCGTCTCGCGTCTGTCGGACGAGAAGTGGGAAGCCGTACGGAGGTGTTACTCCTTGAACAAATAAGCAGCGGACGTTCAGATCGAGCCTGGCGAGCTTTTTTCCGTCTTCCAATTACGACGCCGTACCCCGCGGTATCATCCTGAGCGCGTCTCAGCCTTGCCACAAGTGGGTGCCTAATTATTTACAATAACATCTTTAAACAATCTTGTTTATGGGTGTGTTCCTGCAAAGCTCCGAGGCAGTGTGGTCTTGTAATTAAGGGTTCGGGGCCGAATGCGTGGGTCTCTCTCTCTTTTTTTTTCTTTTTTCTTTTTTTTTTGTTTGTGGAGAGGGATGAAGAGGTGTTTGCTATGAAATTAGGTAGCCTGAAGGATGGGTGGGTATGGGGGACACCATTTGGAGCAGTTGTGGGGGGTCCTCACGGATTCTTTTGTGATGTTGAAGAAAGGTGTGAAGACAGATCCCTGGTGAAACAAAGGCAGGACACGACAGGGTGCGGGTCACAGACAGAACGCTCCATTCGCGTTAAAACTTTTTCTCGGTTAAAAGGTTTACTTGAAAATTAGCATTAGAAGACGCTCCAGAGGTGGCGGGTGGTCGTTCAAAGCCGTCTGTGCTCACGGATCATGGATCATGAGCTTTTAGAGACATGGATTTAGACACATGATGCTGAGATGGTTAGGACGAGACAGCACTTCAAACAGAAGACTAAAGTGGTCTCTTAAGAGGGTGTGAAAAAAAAGCAGGAAACCAGGAAGGACACTTTTTTTTTTTTTTAAACCAGAGTCACCAGACCAAATAAAATCAACGGTACGAAAGTAAACTTGGAGAAACGACCGAATACGGGCTTAGTCGTAGCGGGAATGCTTTGAAAGTATCGTAAACAAGTAATAAAAGACACAAATGTTTACAGTCTAGATAAACTCCGGCGGTCCTCGCTGGAATGTGTTGTTATATGAGCTCTTCATTAGCATTAACTCTGATAAACACAGCTTTTGTTCCTCGGGCAAACTCGGTTCACGGGTTCTGATGATAAGACAAAGCTTTTAGGGCGTTTACATTCGAATTACGGTTCGATGCCGATCTTTTTCTTCCTGTCGTTTCCCAGGTTAATACGTTCCAGGCGGTGGTGGCTTACGATGAGGAGGACACCTACGCTTTTTTCCTGTACCCGGAGGACGGCCTGCAGTTCTTTGGGACGCGTCCTAAGGAGATGTTCAACGTGGAGATTGAGCTGCCGGCACGGGTCGGTTTCACCAGGGGAGAGATCCCGTATTTCATCCTATCGCGCACTGAAGGGCCTTACTTCAGCATCACCAGCAACGAGCAGTCTGTCAAGAACTTGTACCAGTAAGCAACTCATGCCTTAAATTCAAAAAAGCTTTAATGGATGTCAGATTAACAAAAGCAATGACTTGTGACACGAATGATCTGTTTGATAATCTCTCTTCAGGACGGGTAACACGGGCGTCCCGGGAGTCTGGCTCTTCCATGTCGGCAGTGCGAACACTTTCCACAACGTGGTTTCACCCTCGGGGTTAAGCCCTTTACCGACCGCGGCGTCTAGGAAGCAAGCGGTCACGTTCCAAACCACCCCCGAGTACCCTGCGGGAGAGTACGAGACCGAGGACGAGGATGAGCAAGAATACGACATTGATCCAGATTTCCAGAATCCAGGTGTCACAGAATTCCCTCAGCCAGCCCCCGATGTCTCTCTGTTAGGTGACCTGATCCAGGAAGCTGACTCGACTCTGTCCACACCTTACCCTTACCAAGAGGAGGTCACTCTGCGCCTTCAGACCACTCCTACAGATGTTCCTCTGGAGGAGATCATCAATCCCGTGCATCCTGTCCCAGACCAAACTCTCGTGGAAGCGTATCCCATCAACCCTAACGGTCAGGTGTTTAGCGTGGACGAGGTAGACGAGGTCGTTAATTCTGAAGGTGAGGCTGAAAAAGCACTTCTTGCAACTTCTTTCTTTCTTTCTTTCTTTCCGTTTCTCATTTCTTGCTCTGAATTCCAAGCATCCTGAAGGAAACAATCGAACAGCTGTTCATCCTTCCCCTCCGTCACTCCTTCTTCTCGCCTTCATTCTGCCAAAAACGGTCAGGAACAAAACGAACAAGCTCGTTCAAGGTCAGTGCGCGACCTGTCCGTCTCGTTCTCCTGAAGCTGCAGCACAGAAACAAATGTCGGTCCAAGCATGAGAGGAACCTGCTCTGCTTCAAAATGAGTGAATGCAACCTGCGACCCTGAACAACTGCTGCGAAACACACATCCAGATGTCCAGTATGACATGAGCCTCATATTTGGCCAGGGGCCAGGAGCTCCTCTGTAAATCACTGTTTGCGGCAGGGGCAGATGACAGGAGTGTTTCTCATCTCTCTTCTGGATGACAGATGTCTTTTCTTTAACGGCGCTCACGCTAAGAGAACATCTGTCTCCATCGGCAGGTTACAGGATGTTGGATTGGTGCTGGAGTAAATTTGTCTGCCTCAGACGTATAATTAGAAAGCTACTTAGGCTCGTGTGTGAAGGCTTACTTTATCCCTTGTGTTTACACGTTTAAGCATGATCTTCTCTCTCTCTGACTCATTCCATTTGACTCTGTTTGTCAATCTGCTTCTCCTCTATCCTCTTCAGTGATTGAATACGCCAGTGAGAACAAGGAGACGTGCGATCGTTTCCAGCAAACCTGCAACCGGAACGCTTACTGCGCCGATTACCCATCAGGCTACTGCTGCCACTGCCATGCCGGTTTCTATGGAAATGGACGCCATTGCCTTCCTGATGGTGAGTTGGGAAATACCGAGGAGATTTTGGTTTAAAAAAGGGACTTTGGTGTGGATTTCTGGAAATAGAACGACTTTGGTTAAAAAGAGCTGAGTTGGTTCATTTTAGGATTAACACGTTGGGTATTGGGTTTGGTTAAAAATCAGTTTGTTTGAATTGCTTTGCTTCGTTTTCATTTTGTGTAAAGATCATTACTGCTCATGTGAGAATGAATTAAACATCAGACAGTGTGCGCAGTGGTAAAGCGCTCGCCCTATCATCCGGAGATCACGGGTTCGATTCCCGGGTGATGCTGTAACCTCTCGCAACCGGAGGTCTAGAGAGAGCTGATTGGCCGAGCTCTCAGAGGGGAGGGATGAGAGGTACTTAGTGCTCCCACATTAATCACGGCTCTACAGCCAATCAGTGGCGTCTGTGAGCTCACGCAAGCGGAAGGAGCGGATAGCGCTGTTCTCTGAGTGTGTTACTCCGCCCCCAACGGTGCGCGAGCGAGCAGTTCGAAAAGATGCGGTCGGCTGGCGTCACGTGGTTCGGAGGAACCACGTGATATTCTTCGGCCCTCCCGACTGAGTGGTAGTAGTAGCCTTAATGTGGAGCCACCTAGTGACGGGGAGGAATTGGACACGACTAAATTAGGGAGAAAATCAGGGGGGGAAAAAAAAAAAACATCAGACAATGTATTAATTTTCAATTGCGATGGGCGTTCGAGTTAAACCGGGCAGTAAAACGTTTCAATAGTGTTAAATTGTTTTAAACAAGGCTGTACGTCCGTAAATGACGATCCCGGGTTAGGGTTAGGTGAGGTGGCTCGGAGCCCACTGCAGTCGTTCCAATGAACATTCAGCCAATGGAACGCCTGAACTGTCTGTGTGAAATGTACCCACGATCATTCACAACTGTACCCATACAGGAACTCGGCTGGGAGTTATCGCCACGTCCCCCGTACGATCCTGACCTCGCTCCAATCCACAGGAAGGTTCTAGTTAAAGATAGTTCCTGGGCGGGTGGTGTTTCAGACATGAAGCAGACAGTCTGATCAGAAAACTTTCTACGTTGATGGTGTCCAAGCTCTAGTGAAACACTGGGATAAGGATTATATAGAGAAATAGAGAAACTCTAGTTCTGTTCTTCTCTACAATCAAAAGTCCCTATTTGACTTGGACACCCTTTAAATTTGGTCTCATCTTAAAGAGATGGTTTTAAATACTTACAGAAATTTACAGAAGGTTTTATAATTTGTATGAACTACATACAGTATATTGTGTGATATGTAAGTGTCAAGGTGTTCATCCAGAGTCGTTTTTATCAAAGCAGTTCTAACGTTCAGAAACAACCAGTGTCTTTAAAAAAAATATGGTTTGCATTAAAAAAAAAAAAAGGATAGTCTTAACGTTTGTATGAAAATGTCTCAAATCTGGTTCATGATTGCAGTTTGTGTTTGTTATATAGTTGGCTTTGAATGTAAAAGGACTCTTGTGTTTGGGTAGGAAAGGCCAGTTTAAGCTTGGGTGAAAAAAAGTTTCTTTGAGTCCCACACTCCTCTCCTGGACCAGTCTCCTAAAGAGTCTCAGGTTCTAAAGAGATTTCCCAGCTGGGTTTTTAATACGGGTATCACTAACAATATTATTCATCGTGTGAAAATGCAGGGTTCTATATCCTTAAACATTTATTCAGTCGAATGTATTTCCTACATAAACAGATCCTGTCCAGGTCACGGCCAAACCCGGCCCCGCTACACAATGTCACCTTGTTTCCAGTTCCTACTCTGGACGTTGAGACCTTTTTGATTTTTTTTTTTTTTTTTTTGAAGGTTTAATGTCAAACGCATCTGACTCTAATTAAAACATTCTTGTGACTCATTCAGCAATTCCCATCTTTAAAAAAAAACCCTTCTAAGGATTTTCTCTAGCTGTGATGATCTTGTGGAGTAGGCACAAGTTTCAAAACCTCAGTCGAGGAGTGTTGGCTGAAAGTCATCTCTGCTGAGGAAAATCTCACTCGGCAGGGGGATATGTGTGTGTGTGTGTGTACAGAAGGAGCTTTGTGTGCTCTTAGAGAGTGTGTAGGCTGATTGTGGAGAGGAAAAGCAGAATACAGAACAGTTTTGTCACCAAACACGAACCTGCCACGCTTTCCAGTTGTCCAGCAGTCGGTTTTTTTTTCTTCTTTTTTTTACCTCTAGGAACCTGTTCTGTCAAAGGACCGAAAGAGAAAAGAAAAAATGAAGAAGGGAATAATACATAGTGATAAACAGGAAAAGAGACATGTGGATGAAATGATGAATTGCGTTTACATGATCTAAAAGAAATGTACGTTTTTTTTTTTTTTAGATATTGAAAAACAAAACCTTGTTTTTTTTTTTTGTTTTGTTTTTTTACAGGCGCTCCTCAACGTGTAAACGGAAAGGTCAACGGGATGGTTTCGGTGGGTTCGACCCCGGTGCGACTGAACAACATCGACCTCCATGCTTACATCGTTGTCAGCGATGGTCGTGCGTACACAGCCATCAGCGAGGTCCCAGAACCGCTGGGATGGGCACTGATGCCAGTCACGCCCATCGGTAGCCTTTTCGGGTGGCTCTTTGCCCTCAAGCTTCCCGACAGCCATAATGGCTTCAACATCACCGGTAAGGATGCACAAAAAAACAAAAAAAAAACCCAAAGCAGATACCTGAGCATCTCTTTCAAATGTGAGACGGACGGAAGACCTCGAGTCTCCTTGACCTTTATCGCTCTTGGTTGCATGAGCAAACCTTACAGCCACGCAAACCAAGATGCAGGGGTTGTTATAAATGAAAGATCACACGGGATAGGATTTTCAGAAATGCGCGTATGGGTTTGTTGGTCTGGATTCTGCAAACGGGTCGACAGGGTGTGATGTTTCATTGGAGGATTAGGAAGCCTCAGGTTGTTTTGTTTTTCGTCAAACTGTTCCCAGTTGCAAAGATCATTTGCATCTAATGCGTTCCTCCGTTACGGAACGTGGCGTTAGCATGAAACTAAACCACGCCCATACTAGCTACTTCTTTTCATTGCTAAGTCCTGGTACTGAGAAATCAGCCACAGTAAATTTGGAGTAAAAGCTAAGATGTGTTTCTCTCTTTAAAAAATCAAGAGAGATCAGATAATTCGAGAAAAATGGACGTCAGTGTTGTTTGGATAAACTACTCAACTGTTTATCCCTCTTAAATCACTCTTAATAAGCCCTATGAGTTTCCCTAAACAAATCATTAAATATATGCCACTTAAAGATCTGAACCATGTGAAGTTGTGTAGAGTTGTGTAAGCCGCTACAGTGAGCTGTGTGTTGCCGTACACACTTATCGTACTGTTCCACCCCTGAACACCAGAGAGGAAACCCTGCTGCTCGTTGCCAGTTTTATTGTGCTGTGTGTTTGTTTAACATTCGCCGCTCTCCCGCTGGGACGCGCTTAAAGTCCCGAGCATTTTCTCTTTCGCTAATATAAACTGAGTGCCTCACAGCTGGGGTTTCTCCAGAGACCGTGGTCCGCAGGGCTGATAGTCAAGGTTTGATTAAGACACACTCTACCTCTCAGTCTAATTCAAGTCAGGTGGTTAAACCGCTGTGTGTTTTTACTTCGTGGGAAAAAAAAAAAGAAAAAATGTAATAAAAATCTGGCTCTTTTTTTTTTTTTTTTTTTTTAATACAGAGAACTGGTATAAAGGTCGTGACCCTCATCTGGGACTCATTATGCAATGTAAAAAAATATGAGCTTTTTTAAAAAAAATGTTTTGGTTTAGTGATGAAGATGATCGTCTTGGGAAGTCCGAAGCACAAAAACATCATCATGTTCAATTTTAACCGCTTGTCGTCCCTCAGGTGCCGAGTTCACCCGCCATGCCGACGTGACCTTTTACCCGGGGAACCAACGACTCCTCATCGTTCAGACCGCCAGGGGCTTGGACGAGCAGAACTACATGAACGTGGAAACCCATCTCGAGGGCGGCGTACCCTTCGTGCCCCCTGGCGCCACCATTCAGATAGAACCCTTTGCAGAGACCTACCAGTATTACCCATCACGTAAGGATCTTTGCCTCGCCACTTTGAATCTTTGTCTCTTAATATATATGAATTCAGGAGCGGTTGCATTTTTATTATATTTATTTTGAGAACAAAGTGTTCTAGCTTTTCAGCTTATAGTTACATTCAGTGTTAATGTGGAACGTCCAAAGCAGCCAGTTAAGTTACAGCAGATCTGAAAAGTCGTTAACTCACTTTCACTTGAGGTTAAAAAGTTGAATCGAAAAAATGTAACATCGGTGAGGAACTTAAAAACGAACTGGAGACGCCGTCCAAAAGTGGTTAATAACTGTAAATTCTTACAGAAACCTTTTACAGGCATTTTTGTTAGTTACAAATAAACTTTTAATCTGCATTTTTTATAGTATCAGATCTGAGAATTCATCAGCGTTGTGGTATAAATGCAAACACTTTTATCATGAAATCTTGCATAACTAAGAGCTCATTTGCATCCTAGGATTTAATTGGCTTTAAAATGTTATGATGTAATAACACTCTATTATGATGCAATAACACTCTATTATGATGCAATAACACTCTATTATGATGTAATAACACTCTATTATGATGTAATAACATGTAATAACACTCGCCTGTTCGATACTAGGTCAGATTTTTCAAACAGCAGCTCTTGGGGTAATTATGTTTTAATGTCTCCCATAACAAGCTGAAAAGAAAAAGTCCAATTCTGTCAAAATGTGCTGGATGTCTTGCTGTATTTATTACCCTACCACCCACTCCATGATGATTCATGATAAAGGTCACAGAGTGGGCCGTCTATAAAAAAAAAAAAACCATCGGCCCTCCCAACTTCCTCTAAGAGGAAGCCGTGTCTGATTGTGATGAGCCCCAAAGCCAAAACTGTTGCTCATGCTCGAGGATGTAATTAACGCTGGTCTTTTTGCATCATTCCACTTCCACGTCAGGTCACCAGAGGTCAAGTAGAGGAAGTGATTTTTTTAAGTGTTTTTTTTTGTTTTTGTTTTTGTTTTACCCCTCATGGATTATGGGTGTGTGGTGTAATCCCCTGCCTCTTGTCTGCTATCTGCCTGCAGTGATCACATCCAGTTCGGTACGGGAGTTTACCATCGTGTCCGCTCAGAGCGGAGCGGAAAAGTTCACCTACCAGCTGAGACAGAACATCACGTACAGGGACTGCAGGCACGCGCCGCACGCCGGCGCGGAGACCCTGCAGCTCACCGTAGAGCGCATTTTCGCCATGTACGTCAAAGAAGAGCGCGTTCTCAGATACGCCATCACCAACAAGATCGGCCAGGGCGGAGGTAAGAACTCGTCGTTGAACTCCTAGCTTCTTATTTCGCGAACAGCAAGGTGTGACTTTTGGGTAAACTCGGGTTGACATGCTTTGACACCTCAGACATCACTCACTCACTCACTCACTCACTCACTCACTCATCGGGGGGCCTGGAGCAGTGTAAACTCTGGACATCACAGGGCAATTTGCAAATTCCAGATAGCTCAATCTGCACGCCATCGTGCCGCCACCTCAAATATTAGATCCCGTAAAACATATTTCAGCAAAAGCATGTGTAAATGTTTATTTTAATCCAGCTTAATCCAGTTCATCTCGTTAAGAAGCCAGTTTAACTAGTAAAGTCAAACAGTCATCTTGAATAAAAGACGTAGCTCTTACATTGATTAAGGTAATGGATCGCTCCATATACAAAACCTAAGCCTAATCAACTGCCTGAAAAATTGAGTGATTTTCTTCTATTTCACTTTGTCCAATCTCCAAAATTTGTCCATGCGAAGCATCAAGCATGTTTTCAGTTCTTATACCGTGAAGCATGTTAGTTTAAAATGTCCTACCTTGCACGGCTATAACACAGTTGGATCTTTAGTTTCCTAGTCTACATTTATAAACCACGTCCGGGAGAGGCCAAGGGGCGGAGTACTCAGCGTTTCCTCTGACTCCGGGTTTCCTGGTTTGATCCTGAACTCGGGTTCCTGTTTGCGTAGAGCTTCTGTTTTCGTTCCACCTGTGTGTGCATACTGGGTTTTCCCTCTGGGTTTTCACCTCCTAAAAAAAAAAAAAAAAAATGTATTCTGGTAGGTGATTCGCTGGTGCTAAATTACCTCCTGGTTCGAAATAATGTGTTTATACATTCTATACAAGGTGTATCCCGGTGTTTCCGGAGTAACACCAGCTGTCTTGGTCTTTATTGCAGTGGTGGCCAAAAGTATTCAGACGAAAGGTAAATGCAATGTTTTTGAAATAACCGACAATCAAGATAACAATATTTATAATGTCTTATAAGGTGGATTGACACCTCGTCCCTCGGTGCACCCTCCTGTGAGATAGGATCCAGGCGGAATACAGTATTTGTTCCATCCGTTTACTAAAGCACAACTCTAATACATTGCATGCATTGTCCAAATACTTTTGGCCACGACTGTATATGATATCTATGGCGAATATCAAAAAGGAAAACATTTGAACCCTATTTGGTTATTACTTGGCTAATTGTTTTAATAAAACTCATCTGAGCTGAACTGAGCACAAAGCTCTCCTAAGTAGTGATTGTAATATTCAAGCCTGACTCCTCTGTCCTTTAGCGCGTCCTCATATCTGAAAAGGTTCCTTTATTAACTCGCTGACAGAAGCAGAAAGCAGGAATCCGCATCCCCTGCATGCATGGAGGAGCTGGAGCGAGCTTCTCTCTCACGGCCAGGGTTCACCGCCGCATGTACGTCGCCGGGGAATGAATTCCTTACACCGGCGCCCTGCACCGTTGGGGATCGGGTGCTGTAAGGCCTGCAGGTTGTTCCTGCGTCTTTGTGTGTGGCGTGAGCATGCTCCCTCTCTCGCTCGCTCGCTCGCTCGCTCACTCGCTATCTTTCTGTTAGCTCGCTCTTGAGATAAATCAACCCTGGCTTGAAATCTCATGCCCTTATAAGGCTTTAACGTTGTTCGGTGAAATGGTCTTATAAGGGACAACTCTGACTCAGGTTTGGTGAACCTAAACGAATTACTACATGTTAGTCCTCTCTAATAATTCTTTAACATTCTACAAAAAAAAAAAAAAAAAAAAATATATATATATATATATATATATATATATATATATAATATATATATTAATCATGTACAATGTCAAACTTTTTCTTTTACCATTAGTAGTATGTGTAAGACTTAAAGCCAAGTGCGGACAGATGTTGCGCCTCTTGTGCGACTTCGTACATGCTCAATTAAATAAATAGAGGGATCGATGCTAGCAGATGGTGATGTTGCATTTTTTTTTTGGCGCGGATAGACATCCAAAAAGTTCTTCCTTCCACATTCTTCAGATAACAGTGATCAGGCCAACACAACGCTGCAGCGGGTTGCAAGCAGAAAGCGCTGGTAAGATTTCGCTACAACAGGAAGCGCCGCCGCAGCTGCTACGAGACGCTCGCACATGATGTCCAGAGATTTCAGAGTGTAGTTATTATGCTGCCAGCTTGGAAACTGTATCCCTCATTGACAGATTTACAGAGTTGGAGAAATAATTGGGTAGTGATATCATGGGAACTAAGAAATACCCACGTTCGAAACCTCGCGTCCTTCATCGGCCTCGTTGCTGGTCTGAAAAACGCAGCTGACTCTGTCTGTCTCAACACACACAATAATTACGCCAACGGCATGATATTTAAGAGACGTGAGTCATACCCGAGTGTGCATGAGTGGTACTCATTGAGACACACATACAGTACGCGTATGCATGTCGTCAGAGTCTCGCATTGTACGATGGCTAAGACGAGTGAGTTTGAGTTGTCCGAGGACAAGTGGACACTATTGTTGTATTGGAGACATGTTGTGTGTGTGAGTTCTTCCATGAAGCAAGTGCACACACTGTTTCCAACTTTTTTTTCCTTTAAAAAAAAAAAAAAAAAAATTAGCTAATGCGTTTCCCAGAAAAAGCATCTAGACGTTCCCAGATGTTGTCCTAGACGAATCGGTATTGTCAGGCTCATTTACATGAGACGACGTGCTATTAGAACATGAAGAAATTATGTACTGTCATTTGTTTCTTATAGAAAGAACTATTTACAGTATAATAATGCAAGAAGCAGAGATAGGGATGAGTAGGGAAGTTAGATGGAAATAAAAATGGCATAGAGATGATAGATGTCCTTTAATTGCTTGAAAACATTACAGAGATAAAACGCTTTAAATAAGTGAGACAAATACTGGTTATCCATTGTAGTTGGGAACAATAGTGATCAGTGGGATCAATGGTGATGAGTAATTGGTTATGAGATACAACAATGATCAGGGATTGTTTATTAAGAACAGTGGTGATGTGCAGATGGTCATTGGGAACAACAGTGCTCAGTATTTACCAATTGGGAACAGTGGTTGGTTACAATAGTGGGAATCAGGGAAAGATAGGTGGTTCCTGATTTTTTTAATTGGAAACACTGGTGATCAGTGGTTGTTACATGGGAAAAACAGCGATCTTTACCATAAAGACAGTCTTGGCCTGACTCAATAGTTCAGGACTGGAGTTTCCTACAGTCTACCTGAGCTTCCAATATTAAACTGGACTCCATATTAACTTAAATAGATCATCTGGGATATCGAACTTCCAGCCTCCAAACACGCAGTATGACTGCGACACAATCCCAGCTGTCCGTTTTCACCCAGATGAGGATGGGTTCCTCGTTGAATCTGGTTCCGGTCAAGGTTATTTCAGGGAGTTTTTCACCCTTGGCTTGCTCATGAGGGCTTTGCAACAATAAACATTGTTACAACCGCTATACAATTGAATCGATCAGTGATTGATTACTGGGAACAAGGCTGATTACTGATTGGTCACTGGGAATGATGGTGGCCAGTGACTGTAATTGATAACAGTGGTGATCAGCGGTGAAGAAGTTCTCATTTCAGTTTAAAAACTTCAGTTTAATCACCTGCGTTGGTGGTGCTAGTGGGACGCAGCAGCACGTTCAGCCTTGTATAATCAGCTCTCTCATTTCTTCATGTGTAAATAAACACTAATTAAAACATGTAGACTAATTACAAACTAACGCAATTTGTTGGTTGAAACCAGAATTGCTAAACACATCACAAATTTGGCAATATAAATATTAGAGATGAGAGGAAAAAAAAAAATAGATTCAGACATTAGTTTGTGTGATGGCAACACTGACAATGAATTTGTAACTTTTGCCTTTGAGGTGGCGAAACGTCGCAGTTCCTCTATAAACCTGCAGGTGGTGTGCTCTAAACTCGTCGCACATTGGCACACATTGGTGTGATAGGAGCAAATTATTTGCTAAGTTTGTTTAGAATTCTATAGGCTTTGTTTCATCGGCGTCCAGGGGGAGAGAAGATATTCAAAATTGAAATTTAAATATACCTAGCGGCCTTATGTCAGAAAAAATCATAAGTTCATCTCAAAATTCAACAGATGGCGCTGCACTTTTTAATAGGCGCTTATGAGTGTGCGATTGAAATCTACTTAATAAACGCGAAACTTCGCGGTAAACACGTAAAAATTGAGTTCATTCCAAAATTCGACAGATGGCGCTGTACATTTTTAAAAACACGCTCGTGAGTGTGCCATTAAGTTCCATGCATTCCATTCCTCTATCCTTAATTCGCTACTCAGGAACGGGTTATTAGTCATTAGTAAATATACTCATATTGAATCCTTCCTCATCACACATGGGAACAACCGTCTCAGAGTAAAACAGGTTTCTTTCCCACCTGGCGTATTAACGTCATTCACCGACCCCCCTCAAAGTCCCGAGCTCTGTCTCGTCCCTTTAATTAAGACCGAGTTAAAAAGGATACCCCCTCCTCATTAGCAAATGCTCGTCCTTTATTTATTTATTTTTCTTCCTCTCTGCTTTTCTCCGTCCCCTGTGGAGACGCTTTGAAAAGAGACTGTCTCGGTCTCTCACTTCAAACAACAGTCTTCCTGTCTGCCTTTGATAATTGTCCAAATTGGTCCCTGGCCTGGGGTAAGGAAATCAAGCTGGTTTTAATGTCTGCCAGGATTTCGGCCCACGCCGCCGCGTCATTTCAGCCTCATCAGGCGACTGCAGCGCGTGAGCGTCCTGTTGTCTTTAAGAGAAGTCCTCAGATGGAGTGCAGTCTCGCTCAGTTTTGGTCAAAGCGTCCTGCAGGAGATGTGTGTGTGTCTCTGCGTATGTGTGTGTTCGTGTGTGGGCGCTTGCTTGTGTGTTTTATAGATCGCTTTTAAAACGGGTCAAGTACACCGACCCACGGTGGTATTAATTAGCGCAGGCCAACATGAGAGTGCGACAGAGACACAGGTTCACACCTGATCCTAAAGTAACACCTTTACGCACCATCTCAACACTAATGCCCTGCTAATGAATCCCAGGTGTGCGTTTTGTGGCACACATGTGTGACTTCTGGGATTAGTTAAACCGGATAATCCATTGTTTCACTATCAATGATGGACCCGTGCCATTTTAAAAGGAAGATAAAAAAATAAATAAACAAGACATTTCCTTTTTAAACACGATTTCCTTTATGTCATTTATGTCGCAAAGCCGAAACTGGGTTTTCCTAATGAATTCAGGATTCAAATGTTATTTTGTTATTTTTTTTAACCTTCTCTTCCTGTTCGTACAGATAACACCCCGGGCCCTCTGCAGGAGAACCCGTGCTACTCAGGGACCCATGATTGTGATACCACGGCGCAGTGTGTGCCAGGGGAAGGACGGCACTTTACTTGTGTGTGCGCTACAGGGTACACCGGAGACGGGCGCAACTGCTACGGTAAGAGAAGAGAGAAGTGCGTTATAGAGTCATTATAGACTACATACCTGAAATCTGTCTGTCTGTCCGTCCATTCGTCCATCCGCAACAACTTATCCAGCTGATATATCGGTCTATATGGTCAACATTATAGTTTTAAATATACAACGTTAGACGAAAGTCGACGAAAATAGAGCCGCTGTTATGATGCACTAAAATGCCCCCCTGCTACGGATTCGCCCCCCCCCCCTGCATAATCTCTGTCAAATATTATATTAGAACATAAATGTATAGGTTTATTATGATCAAATATGATATTTCTATTATAATTAACCCTAGGCACGTGACAGCCGTTGAGGCCATTAACATAAATTCTCATATAATGTTTATATTGTGGCGAATTTATTTTGCAGGGGTTTGTCATATAATACAAAAATGTTTACACTCAAAAAGTATTGTTTATGATGAAAAATTACACGAAACAAGTTTTATTATAAAATAAGCAATATAAAAATATACATGTTGTACTGTATATGAAAAAGATATACAGTGGAACCTTGGATTACGAGCATAATTCGCTCCGGAAGCAAGCTCGTATTCCAAAACACTCATAAACCAAATCAAACCTTCCCATAAGAAATAATGAAAACTCAAATAATTCGTTCCACAGCCCAAAAAAAATAAATACAGAAAAATAATTAAGACAATATATAAAGTAAAAATAAAACAAATTAACCTGCACTTTACCTTTTAAAAAAGTAAAAAAAAAAAAAATCCCAACAAATAAATGAACCAGCACCTTACCTTTGAAAAGAATCACGACAGAGCAGAGTTTCTGTGTAGAACAGAGTGTGTGTGTCTGTGTGAAGCCGGGGAGGGGGTGGTGTAAAGGCGAGAGAGTGTGTGTGTGTGTGTGTGTGTGTGTCGGTGTCAAAAAACCTGTAGTCAAAATGTATTAAAAATTTTTGCTCGTCTTGCGGAACACTCGTAAACCGAGTTACTCGCAATCCGAGGTTCCACTGTATATAAGTATATAATTTATACTTTTTTCATATACATGTCATTTTTTATATAGCTTATTTTATAATAAATTCGTTTTGTGTAATTTGTAAATCATAAACCTATGAATTTATATTCTAATATAATAATTGATAGAGACTATGTGGGGGGGGGGCAATCCGTGTCAGGGGGGCATTTTAGCGCGTAACACCGGCGAAGGATTGAGGATGACATTTTGGACATGTAGGAATCGCATTTTAATAGAATATTCTTTCCGTTTTTTTCCCCCCCAGTCAGAGTTTGAGAGTGAAAAGCTTCATGATACGAGCTTTTGTAATCAAGTGCAGAGTAAATCCTCTCTTGTGTTACCGAGCCAGTGTTTTGACATTGAGTTTACGCCGTGGAGTGCCTGGAACGCTTCCTCTCCTCCTCTCTCTCTATCCAGCCAGGCTCATCTTAATTCCTCTCTGGAGGACCACCATATGTCTTATGTTAACATCGCAGACCATTTAGCTGATGAGTCATTAGCGGCGCTGGTCTAGCAGCTCGATCTGGACAAGGAGCAGATCCAGTCTGTGTGTGTGTGTGTTTGTGTGTGTGTTTTACTCCCTAAAGTGTCAGAGTGCTCCAGTTCTGATTAAGTAATCAGAGGCTGCCCCTAGGAATGTTAACGGCTATACACTAATCATCTGTGCTAGAATTTCTTTAGAACGTGTTGCTTTTTTTAATTTATTTATTTTTTAGGTGTTTTAGCATGCTTTGCTTTAGCGTACAGGTTGTATTCAAGTGATTTCTTGATTCAACAGGTCTGGCAGTAATCATGCCAGGGTGTGGCAAGTCAAATTTAACTCAGCTTTCCAAAAAAAAAAAAAAAAATCACAGTTTGTTCCTTATTTAGCAGTGTGGGGACAATTTCTTTTTCACACAGGACCAGGTAGGTTTGGACAGCGTTTTCCCCCACTATAAAAGCAATCATCATTTAAAAACTTTTTAACATTTTGTGGCTACTCAGGTTTTTTCTTTGTGTAGTTTTTAAATTAGTTTAATGATGATCCGAGTCATTTAAGTGTGACAAATATGCAAAGGAAGAGTTAAATCAGGAGGGGGCAAATACTTTTTCACAGCACTGTGAAATCCATAAATAAAAGCTGGATTTGTCGACACTATCAATTTAGCTACATTTCACCCAAAGGAATCATCAGACAATTTTTGGGAAAGGTCAACGTGAAGGATAGGAATTAGCAGCATGGAGGACGTCTGTCTCTCTCTCTCTCTCTCTCTCTCTCTCTCTCTCTCTCTCTCTCGGAGGTGGACGGTGTTATCTCCACGGCTGTTCCCCACGGCGGGGGTCACTAGGGGGTGAGTTGTGAAGCCTAATGATCCTGTTTGAAGAGGAGTGAAAACCAGGGCTTCACACGTCCTCTGTGTGTCATGGTGTCCTGATCCAGCTGTCTCTTTTATCTGTCTCTCACCTCGTGTCCTCTGCTCCCTCTTTCACCGAGCATGGAGAGCTCATCTCTAACCCTAAAGACGGTGGTTTATCGTCTTATTGGCTGCTTTTAGACTTTTTTTGATTATCATTAGATTGAAAAAAGCACCACATGCTGGTAGAGTTTAGTCACAGCTCTGTGGGAATTGCCAAAAATTGTTACCTGGTTGGTGTGTGTTAGCAGGGAGGCTTCAGACATCGCACTGTGTATTAGGGTTTTCGGAAATGTCAGGTAGAACTAAGGTTATTGTTACTTTTATAACGTGTAAGTTTTACGACTGCTAGAATAAAATGTAGGACCTTTTAAAATGAGCGTATTATTATTATTATTATTATTATTATTATTATTATATTTTTGGTCATAAAAACAAATGGAACAAACCATAAACACATGAGTGTGCTATTTCTTTGCCTATGCAACTTTTTTTTTTTTGTATAGTTTTTTTAAAGGCTGTAGTTACATGTCGATTTATCATTTTTCAGCTACATTAATATAATGCTAATATTTCACAGTGATAGTAAAACACATATTTGTTTGCGAGCAAATTGTTCACCAAAGGGTGTAAGTTCACCACCTGTTCCAACTCCATGCCAGTCCTCCGTGCCGGTTTCAGTACTTATCAGGCAGTGTGTGTGTGTGTGTGTGAGAGAGAGAGGGAGATAGAGAGAGAAAAGACGTAGAGCAGAGAAGTCGAGTGTGAGACAAGGAGGGGGTCTTACACACAAGGTTATTAACGGTGATTAAAACCAGGCCTCCCTGCTCAGCTCCAGCTCGTTCCCACACATTCCCACAGGGATAGGTTCCTCCTCTGGCCTCCCTCACTCATCACACATGGCATGACTGCAGACCATGGTTTCTGTCCATCGGCAGATTGTAAGGACGGTCCAGCATGCACACGGCAGAACAGAAGAGGGACGTACGCAGGGAGGTTTGCACATGTAGAAACACCTGTGGAAAAAAAAAAAAAGAGAAACGGAATGTGTGTCTTGATGTTTAGTTTAATGAACATGCGTGCCTAAAGGTGCAAAATACAGGGTGGTGTGTGTGTGTGTGTGTGTGTGTGTGTGTGTGTGTGTGTGTGTGTGTGTGTATGTATGTGTGTAGCGTATACACACATATATAGTATGTAATGTAATAAACTCGAAACAAACTAATACAGGTGTGTGTTACATTTTCCGGAAAGCCAAATTCTGCCAGTTGAAATGAAACTGTTTGTCAAAATAAGTCTTAACACAGGTTTAATTAAATGTTGCTGTACGAAATTAATCTTATTTTTGCGTCGTAATGAACGAAAGGTCAGGACCGCAATCTGAAAATGCAAAAGAAAACGTGAACTCTGATCAATTTGTTCAAATGAGCTTGTTATGTTTTGATGAGAATCATCCCCCCCCCCCCCCCCCCTCTCTCCGTTAGATGTGGACGAGTGTGCCGAAGGTCTGAGCTCCTGTGGGAGCCACGCCCAGTGTGTGAATTTGCCCGGAAGTCACAGCTGCCAGTGCCAGAGTGGTTTTGAGCACAGACATGACACTCGCACCTGTACAGGTAACAGCCCGCGTGTGTTAGGGTTCTAATGCGTCACTCGAATACAAACCCATTGAGTAGATTCTGAGTACCAGGAAAAAGTGCGAGCGTGCTTTTCCTACTGCTTCTTTAGCTAGTACCGAATGTTCCACCTGTATGGCTTTTGCTACTGGTGGAAAAAACGAAACCAGTGGGAATGGAAGCTGGAAGTCAAATAAACAACTATGTTAGCTTTGCTACAAAACATTAAAAGGAACAGAAGTTTGTAAGGTCAAATCCCTAACCCGAAAGACTGCAAGATTTTCAACTGGTGAAAAATCATCCGGTTTTTATTATTTTCTTTATTTTTGTTTGTGTGTGTGTGTGTGTGTGTGTGTGTGTGTGTACAATCCCAGTGTTTTCAAGGTAACAGGAAATAATCATGACTTGTCATATGCAATCAAAACCCTATTTGCTTCCAGGCTCTCTCAAATCTTTTCAACATCATGTTTACAAAGAAACTTTTTATGTTCAGCGTACAATATGAATCTCGGCTATAAAGTAAAACCAGCTGCTTATGTTTTCTTTTTTTTTCTCCTCTGTTTATCCATCTGGGTTTTGAATACATATGTAATCAGTGTCGTGATGTTACGGGCTAATGTGTCGGCACCGCACACATGTGAAAATCAGTGTGAGGTGTGCGTTCTTGGAAAGGGTTAGTCTGTTACAGATGTTCGGTGTTGATTCAGACTCTCGTTTTCTGGACCAAAGCCCAAAGCGGAGAATGAAAGTCTGTAGGTGAAAGGGGCCGATGCGTAGCTTGAGGCGAGGGGAAGCTGAAGAAGAAGAAGGTGAAGAAGAAGAGTGTGGAGGAGGGGTACTTTTGAAACAATGGACTAATGTGCTGTGAAGGGGAATGTGTGTAGGAGACTCCCGGCTCATGAAATTAACTGTTAACTCTCGAGTGGAAATGTTCAATAGACCGAGCAGACTGCCTGAGTGATAATTAACGCGCGATCTTCGGCGACAGCTTGAGATCTTGTTTTGTAATGGAATTCCAGGTTAGTTATTATACTTCTAGTGTAGAATGTTCTTCCATCTATAAGTTAGTCTACTGTTATTCTAATCAATTGGTGGAAATATTGTTGGTGAGTGCTGAGATTCCAATGAAAATTATCTCAGTTTTGTCCATATTAAGTTTCAGAAAATTTAAGTTAAGCCAATCTCTAAGGTCCTTAACACAAGCAGAGATTTTTTCAATTTGTGCAGATGGAGTAGCTGTACAAATAGAATAAAGTTGAATGTCGTTGACATAAAAGTAATAGTTAAGACCACGACGTTAAAGGATCAGACAGAGTGGGATTATGTAAATTGTGAATAATAGTGGGCCAAGAACAGATCCCTGGGGAACACCGCTCTTCAGGGGGACGGTGGGTGATCGAAAATCCTTAACAGAAATGTAGAATTGTCTATCTGAGAGATAGGAAGAACACCAAGAGAGAGCAGTACCAGAGATGCCCATACCAGAGAGACGAGAAATTAGTACATCATGGGAGACAGTACTGAAGGCAGAGCTGAGATCAAGTAGCAGTAGTATAGACAAGGAGCCAGAATCCCCGGAAAGCAGTAGATCATTCACTACCTTTACAAGTGCAGTTTCAGTACTATGGAGGGGGCAAAAAGATTATTATCAACTAGAAAAGAGTAAAAGAGTACTTTCCAGTAATTTAGATATGAAATGGTAAATTAGAAATTGGACGATAGTTAGATAGAACTGAGGGGTCATGGTTGGGTTTCTTGAGCACAGGTGTAACTGCAGCAGTTGACGTACCGCCACCGATGCAGCACTGCTTTAGTTCTGTAGTCTGTGCATCTCTCTCACTTCATTTGTAAGACTGATAAGAATTCTAAATCTTCAGCTTTAATGCTAATACCTCCATCACCTACTGTACGCTGCACCCGCCATCCCATAGATCGCCAACTAGCAAACGTATTCTGGTTATGCTTTCAGAAAGACATTTCTTCTGTCCTTCATGTTCTTGCACCTCATGATGGACTCTCACGGTTCTAATATTTCGCTTGATTTCACACTCAGAAACACATTCTAATCAAGTGCTCGGATTTATAACCACTTCCTGATTAATTAGTGCTGTACTCATTAATCAAAGCGTCTATAATCGGATAATAATCAGATCTTTTGCTCTCCGATTGCAGATGTCGACGAGTGCCGAAACCATCCGTGCCACCATCATGCTTCCTGCACCAACACCGCGGGCTCCTTCCACTGCCGATGCCAGGCCGGGTTCCACGGCGATGGCTTCCACTGTCAACGCCAACCCGGTCATTATTTAAACATTTATTATTTCTGGATCTTTCATACAGTAAAACCCATAACAGCCATTTAACAGATGTGCTGTAGATCTGTTTTAGATCCATGTCTTTCATGTTGCTGTTCCCAGAGCGTCCCAAGACTCAGTGTGAGCATCACAGAGACAGCGTACAGAGTCCGGTGGAAGGTTTGCCTCTGATCGGAGCGTACGTTCCTCAGTGTGACGAGGAGGGGCGCTACAGGTCTCAGCAGTGCCACGGCTCTACAGGATACTGCTGGTGTGTGGACAGTAGGGGGCAGGAGAGAGCAGGAACCCGCACCCAACCTGGGACCCCACCTGCCAACTGTGACGCTCCAGGTAAGCGTGCCAGATACATATTGTGGGAACAGGTTAACTGTCTTAGCAATTATAATTTATAGACCGCAACTTTCCAGATGTTCCAAATGAGGAGACATTGAAACCCAGACTTAGGTCATGTAGGTGTCAGAAAGTGATGAGATCCAGCCCAGACAGAAATCAAGCTTGTATCCTCGTTTGGTTTGGATGTTACTAATTTAATAGATATGACTCTTTTAGAACGTCCCAAGTCTCAGTGTGAGTCTCACAGAGACAGGGTGCAGAGTGAAGCACGGTTGGGAGCCTTCATCCCTGACTGTGATGATGAGGGACACTACAGGTCTCTACAGTGCCACGGCTCTACGGGACACTGCTGGTGTGTGGACAGTAGGGGGCAGGAGAGAGCAGGAACCCGCACCCAACCTGGGACCCCACCTGCCAACTGTGACGCTCCGGGTAAGCGTGCCAGATATGTCTTGTGGGATCAGGTTAACTGTCTTAGCAATTATAATTTATAGACCGCAACTTTCCAGATGTTCCAGATGAGGAGACATTGAAACCCAGTCTTAGTTCATGTACAGTCGTGGCCAAAAGTTTTGAGAATGACACAAATATTAGTTTTCACAAAGTTTCAATGTTTTGGTCCTCGAGCCA
The DNA here is from genome assembly GCA_030347435.1 of Clarias fuscus. Taxonomy (NCBI): domain Eukaryota; kingdom Metazoa; phylum Chordata; class Actinopteri; order Siluriformes; family Clariidae; genus Clarias; species Clarias fuscus. The sequence continues at coordinate 2,414,014 of CM059216.1, read as the reverse complement.
CTTAGTTATCACTTTTGCCTTATGGCACGGTGCTCCATCTTGCTGGAAAATGCATTGTTCTTCACCAAACTGTTGTTGGATTGTTGGAAGAAGTTGTTGTTGGAGGATCTTTTGGTACCATTCTTTATTCATGGCTGTGTTTTTGGGCAAAATTGTGAGTGAGCCCACTCCCTTGGATGAGAAGCAAACCCACACATGAATGGTCTCAGGATGCTTTACTGTTGGCATGACACAGGACTGATGGTAGCGCTCACCTTTTCTTCTCCGGACAAGCCTTTTTCCAGATGCCCCAAACAATCGGAAAAGAGGCTTCATCCGAGAACATGACTTTGCCCCAGTCCTCAGCAGTCCATTCGCCATACTTTTTGCAGAAGATCAATCTGTCCCTGATGTTTTTTTTGGAGAGAAGTGGCTTCTTTGCTGCTCTTCTTGACACCAGGCCATCGTCCAAAAGTCTTGGCCTCACTATGGGTGCAGATGCGCTCACACCTGCCTGCTGCCATTCCTGAGCTCTGCACTGGTGGCACTCCGATCCCGCAGCTGAATCCTCTTTAGGAGACGATCCTGGCGCTTGCTGGACTTTCTTGGACGTCCTGAAGCCTTCTTAACAAGAATTGAACCTCTTTCCTTGAAGTTCTTGATGATCCTATAAATTGTTGATTTAGGTGCAATCTTAGTAGCCACAATATCCTTGCCTGTGAAGCCATTTTTATTCAACGCAATGATGGCTGCACGCGTTTCTTTGCAGGTCACCATGGTTAACAATGAAAGAACAATGATTTCAAGCATCACCCTCCTTTTAACATGTCGAGTCTGCCATTCTAACTCAATCAGCCTGACATAATGATCTCCTGCCTTGTGCTCGTCAACATTCTCACCTGAGTTAACAAGACGATTACTGAAATCATCTCAGCAGGTCCTTTAATGACAACAATGAAATGCAGTGGAAAGTTTTTTTCGGGATTAAGTTAATTTTCATGGCAAAGAAGGACTATGCAATTCATCTGATCACTCTTCATAACATTCTGGAGTAGATGCAAATTGCTATTATAAAAACTTAAGCAGCAACTTTTCCAATTTCCAATATTTATGTAATTCACAAAACTTTTGGCCACGACTGTAGGTGTCAGAAAGTGATGAGATCCAGCCCAGACAGAAATCAAGCCTGTATCCTCGTTTGGTTTGGATGTTACTAATTTAATATATTTGACTCTTTTAGAACGTCCCAAGTCTCAGTGTGAGCAGCACAGAGACAGGGTGCAGGGTGAAGCACGGTTGGGAGCCTTCATCCCTGACTGTGATGATGAGGGACACTACAGGTCTCTACAGTGCCACGGCTCTACGGGACACTGCTGGTGTGTGGACAGTAGGGGGCAGGAGAGAGCAGGCACCCGCACCCAACCTGGGACCCCACCTGCCAACTGTGACGCTCCAGGTAAGTGTGCCAGATATGTCTTGTGGGATCAGGTTAACTGTCTTAGCAATAATAATTTATAGACCGCAACTTTCCAGATGTTCCAGATGAGTAGACATTGAAACCCAGTCTTAGCTCATGTAGGTGTCAGAAAGTGATGAGATCCAGCCCAGACAGAAATCACGCTTGTATCCTCGTTTGGTTTGGATGTTACTAATTTAATATATTTGACTCTTTTAGAACGTCCCAAGTCTCAGTGTGAGCATCACAGAGACAGCGTACAGAGTCCGGTGGAAGGTTTGCCTCTGATCGGAGCGTACGTTCCTCAGTGTGACGAGGAGGGGCGCTACAGGTCTCAGCAGTGCCACGGCTCTACAGGATACTGCTGGTGTGTGGACAGTAGGGGGCAGGAGAGAGCAGGAACCCGCACCCAACCTGGGACCCCACCTGCCAACTGTGACGCTCCAGGTAAGTGTGCCAGATATGTCTTGTGGGATCAGGTTAACTGTCTTAGCAATAATAATTTATAGACCGCAACTTTCCAGATGTTCCAGATGAGTAGACATTGAAACCCAGTCTTAGCTCATGTAGGTGTCAGAAAGTGATGAGATCCAGCCCAGACAGAAATCACGCTTGTATCCTCGTTTGGTTTGGATGTTACTAATTTAATATATTTGACTCTTTTAGAACGTCCCAAGTCTCAGTGTGAGCAGCACAGAGACAGGGTGCAGGGTGAAGCACGGTTGGGAGCCTTCATCCCTGACTGTGATGATGAGGGTCACTACAGGTCTCTTCAGTGCCACGGCTCTACGGGACACTGCTGGTGTGTAGACAGTAGGGGGCAGGAGAGGGCAGGCACCCGCACGCCACCGGGTGCCTCACCTGCCAACTGTGACGCTCCAGGTACGTACACACATTGTTTGTGTTTGAGTGAACAGATTAACACCAGCAAGTTAACAGTCTAAGCGATGTCGTTATGGAAAAAGACTCAGAATCAGGATCACGTGTTCTCGAGACGTAGGTATAGCCGTGAAAGTTATATTCACATTTTCCGTCACATTAAACTCCTTGAAATTGAGGGAACGCTTCAGTGGCTGAAATTGAGACCGTCTCTTTCTCGAGGTCAGTCTTCTGCAACTGATTTAATGTAGCATGGAACACATTAAATGGATTGAACTTCATCCTCAATTTCATTAGATTCCATGTTAGCAAATGAAGCCGCTTAGTAGTGCGGTCAGGCCTGGCATGTCACTGTGTACTTTTCCTCACCACAGACATAAATGCCTTCTTATTTTAGCATCCTGTGTTCATGACCACGGCCAACAATTTAGCCTGGCAAGAGGAACGTAGGGCACAAGGGCTTCCTCCACTCTCTATGCCAGCTGCTCAACTGAACATTTACTAAACATTTATTATTTCTAAATACTTGCGTTAACAGCCGTTTTTAACAATTTTAGCTTTGATAATCTGTGTGAGCTGTTCCATCAAGATCCATGTCTTTCATGTTGCTGTACCCAGAGCGTCCCAAGACTCAGTGTGAGCATCACAGAGACAGCGTTCAGAGGCAGAGCCAGGTGGAAGGTTTGCCTCTGTTCGGAGCGTACGTTCCTCAGTGTGACGAGGAGGGGCGCTACAGGTCTCAGCAGTGCCATGGCTCTACAGGATACTGCTGGTGTGTGGACAGTAGGGGGCAGGAGAGAGCAGGAACCCACACTCCACCTGGGACCCCACCTGCCAACTGTGACACCCCAGGTAAGCGTGCCAGATACGCAGATTTTTCCACTTAAAATCCTCGAAATTGAGACTGTCCCTTTCTCGAAGTCTGTCTTAATCTCTTGGTTGACAGTGAACATTAATTTGTAGCGCAGTCTTGACAGCCTATCATGCGCTCGTTTCATAATTACCTACCTGAGTACCCGATTTAATACCGTATGGAACTGACTGTGGAGATTCTATGGTTGCAAACGAAGACACTTAGTAACGCAGTCGGACTTGGCATGCCACTGTGTACTTTTCCTCACCACAGACATAAATGCCTTCTTATTTTAGAAGAAGTTCTTGACCTCAGCCAAGAATTTTGCCCAACACAGGGAACGCATGGAACCAATTCAACGCATGGCCCAAGCATGCACTCTCTCTCATGTCCATACTCTACAGGCAATTTGGAAAACCCAGTCAGCCTACACAAAGTATCTTTGGAATGTTGTTAAGAACCCCACCAAGTACAGGAAGAACATGGGGAACACGGGACCAGATATGGGATTTGCACCCCCGGGTCTGGAGGTACAAGGCGACAGCGCTCACCACTATGCCACTAAGCCACGACCAGTGTTTTAGCTATTTTAATTGGGAACTGTTCCAAATGAAGCTACTCTGATGGACAATGAGCTGGTACCAACATTGGGGGAGTGCTGTTCTAGGAAAGTAATAAAGGACGGGTTGCTGCAGTGAGCTGATTAGTTTCAAATAACGTCACACATTTTAAAAAGTGTATAGGTAGAGATTAGGTTGTGGAACCTCCATGAGACAAGTCCTTTTCCATGTTAAGTTAAGCCTTTATTTGTCACATATACAGTACTGGTTAAGGGACTTGTTCAAGAGCCCAACAGCGGCAACCTGACCCGCCAACCATCCGATCAATAACTCGGAGCCTTAACACACTGAGCCACCACTGCCCCGTGTGAGGACACTGGAGGCTCTGTCCATAAAATGTTGAGTAAAACTCTTTGGAAAAAGCTTAACCATTATCAACAATGAAACATTTCCCCATAATGCTTCATTATTAGCTGTCAGGTATATTGAACCATCCACCATATAACCCGTGTAATGAGAATTCAGCAGCACTGTGGTTTTAAGGTCTCTAAGACTCTTATTTAGAGAAAAGTGCCTTTAAATATTGAATCCCTTTAGAAGGCATGCAAACCTCTTAGACTTAAAATAGCAACAAAGTCAAGTAAGAACATGAGAAAACAATAGTGTAAGAAGAGCAGTGTTGTCTGTCTCCTATGTGGCTAAGAAACCCTGGGGGAAGCTCAACAAACATTGCATTCCTGTGTGTTTTCAGGCCCAATAGCACATCTCGGCAAAAGGCGCTAGGTCCAGAGGACCATAAACTTAAATAGACAAATAAAAAATACATGCTATCGAGAGTTTTCTAGCTGTATTGATTAGTCACATTATGTGCTTCATGGGCTAAAGGATAACGCTTAATTAATTACAGTGGGTACGGAAAGTATTCTGACCCTCTAAAATTTTTCACTCTTTGTTATATTGCAGCCATTTGATAAAATCATTTAAATTAATCATTTAAGCAACCCATATTGACAGAAAAACACAGACTTGACATTTTTGCAGATTTATTAAAAAAAAAACTGAAATACCACATCGTCCTAAGTATTCAGACCCTTTGCTCAGTATTTAGTAGAAGCACCCTTTTGATCTAATACAGTTCATGAGTCTTTTTGGGAAAGATGCAATAAGTTTTTCACACCTGGATTTGGGGATCCTCTGCTATTCCTCCTTGCAGATCTTCTCCAGTTCTGTCAGGTTGGATGGTAAACGTTGGTGGACAGCCATTTTCAGGTCCCTCCAGAGATGCTCAATTGGGTTTAAGTCAGGGCTCTGGCTGGGCCATTCAAGAACAGTCACGGAGTTGTTGTGAAGCCACTCCTTCATTATTTTAGCTGTGTGCTTAGGGTCATTGTCTTGTTGGAAGGTGAACCTTCGGCCCAGTCTGAGGTCCTGAGCACTCTGGAGAAGGTTTTCGTTAAGGATATCCCTGTACTTGGCTGCATTCATCTTTCCCTCGATTGCAACCAGTCGTCCTGTCCCTGCAGCTGAAAAACACCCCCCCCACCATGCTTCACTGTTGAGACTGTATTGGACAGGTGATGAGCAGTGCCTGGTTTTCTCTACAAATACCGCTTAGATTAAAGGCCAAAATGTTCAAACCAGATAATCTTTTTTCTCACCATCTTGGAGTCCTTCAGGTGCTTTTTAGCAAACTTTCATGTGTCTTGCACCGAGTTGAGGCTTCCGTCGGGCCACTCTGCCATAAAGCCCCGACTGGTGGAGGGCTGCAGTGATGGTTGACTTTCTACGACTTTTTCTCATCTCCTGACTGCATCTCTGGAGCTCAGCCACAGTGATCTTTGGGTTCTTCTTTACCTCTCTCACCAAGGCTCTTCTCCCCCGATAGCTCAGTTTGGCTGGACGGCCAGCTCTAGGAAGGGTTCTGGTTGTCGCAAACGTCTTCCATTTAAGGATTATGGAGGCATCTGTGCTCTTAGGAACCTTAAGTGCAGCAGAAATTCTTTTGTAACCATGGCCAGATCTGTGCCTTGCCACAGTTGTGTCGCTGAGCTCTTCAAGTAGTTCCTTTGACCTCATGATTCTCATTTGCTCTGACATGCACTGTGAACTGTAAGGTCTTATATAGACAGGTGTGTGGCTTTCCTAATCAAGTCCAATCAGTATAATCAAACACAGCTTAAATGAAGGTGTAGAACCATCTCAAGGATGATCAGAAGAAATGGACAGAACCTGAGTTAAATATATCAGTGTCACAGTGTCTGAATACTTAGGACCATGTGATATTTCAGTTTTTTTTTTTTTTAAATAAATCTGCAAAAATGTCAACAAGTCTGTGTTTTTCTGTCAATATGGGATGCTGTGTGTACATTAATCAGGAAAAAAAATGTACTTGAATGATTTTAGCAAATGGCTGCAATAAAATAAATAGTGAAAAATGCAAGGGGGTCTGAATACTTTCTGTACCCACTGTATATCAAGTCTCAGCAGTTCATTTTCTTCAAACACATCCACCAATCAGACACAACATTTAAACCATTAACAAACAACAAACACCGAGGTTTAAGGTTCCCCTCTGACCCCTGGGTACAAGGTTCTGCAGGGTCTTTGGGGGAATACTGTGGTGTTTGTCACCAGGACATTTTTTGGGTGCTGTGGATTGCGGGGTGGGCCTCCATGGATCGGACTTGCTTGTCTGGTACTGGATTTGGATCTGGGGCGTTTGGAGGCTGGGTCGGCGATCGTGGACTCTTTGCCTGCTGGGCGCTGTGTGCAGCAGTCTGTGGTGCACTGGGTGTTCTGGTGCCTTTGTGTTATGGCCAGCAATTTGTGCTGCATTGGGATCAGGCCTTTGGTCCCCATGGGCATGGATGAGCCGTGGATGGCAATGAACCTGTTACCAGTTTACTGGTAATCACTGTTGTTCAATTCATCTCTCAGTGTGCTGCAAAATCTTCAGAATCTCTTCATTGTAGGTCTTTTTCCATGGTTTAAAAGAAAAGAAAGTGGAGGGTGAAGGGGGCCAGAGGTTCCAGAGGGATGAATTACTCCATGCTGTATGTCGTTCTCTCATTACTGTCATACGCTGATGAGATCCAGCACACTCGAAGAAGCAGAGATTTTTCTCATAACCCTGACAGAAGAATCATGGATGACAAATAAATCAGAATGTCCATTTTTTATACTTATTTTTAGCTTTTTTTAGTACATTCATCAATATGATATCTTAGTTATGTGATGCTTTGCCCTGATTCTTGCATTTCTCTTGCATGGACTCTGCATACAGTAGGTCCTGACCAGTTTTGGACTTCTCGTACCAGACACAGGTTCAGTGATCTCCCTACTGAAACAAACCCGCTAGCGCTGTCTAAATACTGAATGATAATGCGGAGAAGACAAGGTTTATTGAGGTTTAGCCCTATGAACACATCTGTAAAAATAGAGCAGCTCCATATGTGCGTGCTATTCTGTAATACTTCATGTTTAGTGCTCTAGATATCAGTATCTGTATTTGTATTCGGGTTTACACCCAGTGTGAGGGCAGAAAACAGCTGTGGTTTCGACAGCTTCTCAACCGCAGCTACATCACTCAGGTTTATGTTCGGTCTCGACTAGATATGTGCAGAATTGTTTATTTAATTTTTCTTTAATTCTGATTATCTCACTCACTCACTCATCGTCATTACCGCTTAATCCTGTATTCAGGGTCATGGGGGGCCTGGAGCCTATCCCAGGAGACTTAGGGCACGAGGCAGGATACATCCTGGAAAGGGTGCCAATCCATCGCAGGGCGAACAGACATACACACACTCACACACTACGGGCTATTTGGGAACGCCAATTAACCTACCCTACATGTCTTTGGAATGTGGGAGAAAAAACCCACCAAGCACGGAGAGAACATGCAAACTCCATGCACACAGAGACGGGAATCGAGCCTGTCCAGGGATCGATCCCAGACTCTGGCGGTGCAAGGCGAACGTTCTAACCACTACACCACCATGGCGCCTTAATTCTGATTATGTAATTATTATTTTGTTGCAGTTTTTGGTGGTTCTAATTCACAAAGTAGTAGTCTGATTTAAATCCATTGCAACTGACCAGGCTGGTACTAAAGATAAATAAATACACACCCTTTATATTTGACCATGTGTTAATGCCTGCATTAAGGCTTTTTTTTTTTTGCTTTTTTGCGTCCTATTAAATCCCATTCTGATGCACACTTCTAATCTTAACCTTTTTATCAAGATGTCTGGCTTGAAAAAATGAATAGTATACCTGCTATTCAAATCTGTTTTTCTATGTTTATTATTATCTTTCATTCAGAATAATATTTGGTTACAGGCAGAGCTGGGCAAAGTACACAAATCCTGCACTTGCGTAAAAATTTGAGATTCCTTAAGGCAAATATTACTCAAGTATAAGTAGAAGTCCTCTGTGTACTCGAGTAAAAGTCAAACATTTACTTATTTACTTTACATTTACTTACTGTACTTTTCCTCACCTCGCCTTCTTATTTTAGCATCTCGTGTTCATGCCCGCTGCCATGATGATACTTTCATAAGCCATATTTTGAACATGGTATATAACAGATACAGTGCCACAAGCTTTGATCAGGTGTGTTTGGTATCTAGCTGTCTTTCATGTCACACACAAATGTGCACGCAAGTACGCAAATCCTGTACAGGATTCCACAGGACAAATATTACTCAAGTAAAAGTAAAAGTATATTTTGCAATATAAAAATCTCTCTCTCTCTCTCTCTCTCTGCTTCCTGATTGTGAACATGCTGTTTTCCTCGCTATCTGCAACTTCACATTTCTAACACCTGTGACGTTATTGGGCGTGTCTCAAAGGGAAAGCAAGTCACCCAATTACTATACATCACTGCGGTTAGGTAACGCTACGACTTGCCGAGATATTTTGCTGAGTGAAAGGAAAAAAAATGATCTTCTAATAAAACTCCACAAGTAATGTACAGATAAGAAAATATATGCTTAAGTACAGTAACGAAGTACATGTCCTCTGGTTACATGCCTATAAGATAATCCGGTTAAAGGCAGCGTGCTCATATACAGTATGTGTCAGTTATAATGGAAATAAACCCTAAAAAGCAGATTCAATGTAAAAATGTGAACCACAGAAGAAAACCAAATGCTAAATTAAATCCTACATGTTTTATGAACTATGCAGGCTGTTTTTTTGCAAGGGGAGGGAGGGAGGGAGGGAGGGGTGTTGGCCAAAGACCACCGATTCTTTACGCTCTTTGTGAAGGGGTTTAATAGTTAAAATGACACAACGTCAAACCTCATCTTGTAGATTTGTTTTAGGGACATGAGGCTCTGCCCGCTCAAGTAGATCAGAGCCCAGTGCTAAAAATAACAGGCCGGGAGTTTTGCCAAGAAACGACAGCATAAGCACTTTAGGTGAAATCACGAAGCCAGATTTAACATTCTAAGTATATAAATCAGGATAATTCCACATGCTTGGCTCACTCAGCTAGAGCTCTGATTAGATCCACCTCATACATAAACTTTAACAGCACCGTGCAGGATTCTCAAGAAACGGCTTCGATATTTATTGGGTGGTGCTCGGACGTGCAGAGATAACGGGAAGTCTACTATGTATATATTTAGAATGAATCCACCGTAATGTTATCTAATCTTTTCTCCTCTCTTAATTTCATCCAGAGCGTCCTAAGACGCAGTGTGAGCAGCACAGAGACGACGTCCAGGGCAGACCTGGTGGTTTGCCGCCGGTGGGAGCCTTCATCCCTGACTGTGATGAAGAGGGGCGCTACAGGTCCCAGCAATGCCACGGCTCTACAGGACACTGCTGGTGTGTGGACAGCGAGGGCCGGGAAAGAGCAGGCACCCGCACCCCGCCTACCATCACACCTATCAACTGTGACGCTCCAGGTAAACGGATCAGCTCACAGAATCATAATGTAAAGTTGATACTGGTTTTGTAAGTTTTAGGCGTGGCCTTGGTTAATATTCACTGTAAAACAGCAGATTATTTTATAATTCATTCAGAGCGTCCTAAAACTCAGTGTGAGCAGCACAGACACAGCGTGCAACACGGAGCCCACGGTGCGCTCGCGCCAGGAGCCTTCATCCCTGAGTGTGATGAAGAAGGACGCTACAGGTCCCAACAATGCCACGGCTCTACGGGACACTGCTGGTGTGTGGACAGTTCGGGTCGGGAACGAGCAGGCACCCGTACCCCAGCCGGTACCACACCTACCGACTGTGACGCTCCAGGTAAAGACTAGTAGTACTGGAGGAACTCCACCACTTCTGTGTCAAGTTTTTAAACAGAATTCACAATGGTAGTGTGTGCATGTCTGTGTACCCTGAAACAGACTATGGCACCAGGTTGTATTCCGCCTTTTGTAACTTAGTCCTTATATCGGTGGTCATGTTAATTAGTTACCTTTGGTTTACCACTTAGGTCAGCCCCATTACAGTCTGTTTAGTACCTTTTGCTATTGTACAGGTACTTCACTGATATAAGCGTGTGGTACACCCATAGAATGTCTTTTGTGAGTTGTCAATGCCAATCAAAAAGGTTACCGGAGGGTGGAACTGACGGTCTTTGTTAGAACCTTCAACAAGGAACACAATCTTCCTCGTCGCTGTTAGGTCAAGGTTAAGGTTGAACTTCTATTGAGCTCGTAGGACTTGACTATGCCCTTCCGGACCTCATCTTTCAGCTGGCTTTGGTCAAGCTGTACGATTCCTCTTGAGGGTTCAATCTTTTGAATAGACTTTCACATATGATATTGCATAACATTTGGGGTTTTCTTCTTCGAACTCCTTGGGCCATCTTCCTGGAGCTTCAGGAATTCCTGTGGGTGAGACGGTGGGGGGAGTGATAGATACGTTTCACTTTTTGAAGACGTTCTGGACAATCGGACAGCTGTCTGAAGTGGGACTTGGAGTTGTTAGCTCCTCTTCATTGGATCAGTCTCCTTCCTCCTTATCCTCTGTTATGTGTATTGGACTTGTCTGGGGACAAGCCTTGTAGCAATGATGGAATCTTGATTAAATCATGAAGTTTCTGCCTACTAGCAAAGTGCTTGAGATTGTTAATTAAACAAGTAGCGAAATCCAATTTGTATTTCATTATTCACAATTACGCTATGTCCGGGATCAACTCCAACCAGATGCCCAAACCAATGCCCACCGGTTGCAGTGCCAAGTGCCAAGGTCCCAGTGGGAGGGTCGCATGAGTAAAGGGCATCCTGTGTAAAACCTGTGCCAAGTCGGTGTGCAGATCAGATGGTCCGTTGTGGAGACCGCTCAACAGGAGCAGCCGAAAGACTAGCAACAATAACAGTTACGCTAGGCCTGTGCAGACATATAAACATGCCGCTGGGAGAGTTCCTGCTAACCGAACTGGGATAGCAAGAGAGTTTAAGACTAGCGAGTTTGGTAGGGCTTGAACTGAAGTTCTTGCAAATTCTGCCTACATCCTTAATGACTGAAGCCATCCTCATCTTGCAGTTTCATGGTCTGAAAAGTTGGTTTATTTGGGCAGTTTATTCTTCCTCAAGTCAAGTTTATTCTTTGCCGGCTCTTGTCCAGGACAAGGTTGGCCTCAGCTTGTTTCCAGCAGAGGTGGAACTCTTAGATGCTGCTATTCTGGGTGTTGTTCCTGTACATCTGCATGGGTGTTGCTCTTGCACATCTGCTTTATTATGCACTTGTGCACAAAGTCTTCCTCTTCAGCAATAAGTTACTCGCATAAAACAATATGTTATTCATATATGTTCATTGTGTTTTATTCAGTAGAACATTGGCAGGCGTGCAGATGTGCGCACGCACACACACACACACACACACACACACTGAGTTTCATATTAAAGCATAAATACGGGACGACCTGTCCGTTGTGACGCTCCATATATATACAGTACATGAATTGTTAATATTTCACTGAAGTCTAGATTCATGATCAGTATGAGGTTTAAGAAGCCCAACATTTGTTTGATACCCCAGGTCACATGCTCGAAGGAAATGTTCCGCTGTTAGCACCTTGTAGGGCAGCCAGGATGTTAAAACTGGCAAAGATAGAAAGAAATGAAAACATGTCCTTCAACAGTATGCCTGTTTCCTCCAACATGTTTAGGTGGTCATGTGATTCTAATCAACATTATATTTACAATAAGTGAGGATGTGATGATGAAAATTAAATCTCTCTCTCTCTCTCTATCTCTCTCTTTCTTTCTCTCATTCCTTTGGATGCCGTCGTTGATGCAGAACGTCCTAAGACTCCGTGTGAGCAGCACAGAGACAGCGTCCATATCAGAGGAGACGCTCCGGTGGGAGCCTTCGTCCCCGAGTGTGACGAGGAGGGGCGCTACAGGTCTCGACAGTGCCACGGCTCTACAGGACACTGCTGGTGTGTGGACAGTAGGGGGCAGGAAAGAGCAGGAACCCGCACGACCCCTGGTACACCACCTACCGACTGTGACGCTCCAGGTACGCACATCAGTCTCGTGGGCGTGGTTCAATATTTGGTGCATCAAGCTACAGAGAGTCTGTGGATTTTAGCGAGAACTCTTTTTTTTGTTTTTCCATTCTTGTCTATGTGTTTGCTTTGTGTGCTCTAAACTTCCCCCTGAGAATTTGCTATGATGTTCAACCCCTAGATGATGAGGATGTTTATGCAGAACATTTAATTGTCCTAAATAGGAATGGATCTCTTACACAGCATGGATGTTGGGTTGATTCTGAGAAACTTTGGAGAGAAATAATAATTTCTGTATGACTCCATGTTTCATGTAGAACGTCCCAAGACTCCGTGTGAGCAGCACAGGGACCAGGCACAGGGCCGAGGAGACGCCCTGCCTGTGGCGGGAGCCTTCGTTCCTCAGTGTGACGAGGAGGGGCGATACAGGTCTCAACAGTGCCACGGCTCTACGGGACACTGCTGGTGTGTGGACGGTACCGGGCGGGAAAGAGTCGGCACCCGCACCCCAGCCGGTACCACACCTGCCGACTGTGAGGCTCCAGGTAAAGACTAGTGGGGGAACTTGGATGTGATTCTTCTTAACGATCACGTGGTTTCAAGAACTCATTTTTGGACAGAATTCATTTCACCAGTTCATTGTAGATCTTGAAGTTTGAGAGCCAGTGGGTGAGTGGGTGGTGTGTAAACAGGGGGGCGGGGAAATGTGTGTAGAAATACGACATAATGACTGCAGATGTTTCAAGATAGGTGTACAGTTAAGCACGTAACATCCTTTATGCCCTATGGCGTGTTAGAAAAGTGCCAAGCATGCCCGGTTGACTTTAATATCAGATCAACGTGGCAAGAAGAAAACATCAAAGTGACTTTATTAGGGCCAGATGGTGAAGTTTTGTTTCAGTGAACACATTGGACTATAATTGGATTATACGCGGTATGGTGGCGTAGCAGCCTCGCACTTTCACGGTCAAAGGTTTCAGACGCACCTCAGGTCTTTGTGCATGGAGTTTGCATGCTCTCCTTGGTGGATTTCCTGGAGGTTCCCCATTTCCATCCTACAATCCAAAGACATGCAGATTAGTCTAAGCTCTTGTTTCAAAATTGCCTTTAGTGTGTTTGCGTGTGTATCCGGAGATGGACTGGCACCCCGTCCCAGGTGTATCCCACCTTGTGTAACCCAGTCAACGCCATTCCCCACTCCAGAACGATTGGCGTTTTTCCTTATCTTGCGGTTTCATGGTCTGAGAAATGGGTTCATTCAGGCGGTTCGTTCTTCCTCAAATCTGGGAACTTATTCTGTTCTGGCTTCTGTCCAGATGTTGTTCCTGAACATCTGCATGGGTGCTGCTCCTGCACATCTGTTTTATTATGCACTTCTGCACAAATCGTCAGAACGCCGAACGATTATGTATATTTTCCGTAGAACATTGGCAGACGTGCATGCATGTCCGCACACACACACAATTCCGTATTAAAGCACAAATTCATTGAAGACCATCTTGATAAACCTTGCCAACCAATCAAAGTGATAAATCGTCTAAATCGACTTCTTGCAGAACGTCTCAAGACTCAGTGTGAGCAGCACCGGGATCGCGTACACACAGGTGCACATGGTTCGCCTTTGGAAGGAGCTTTTGTCCCTCAGTGTGATGAGCAGGGGCACTACAGACCTCAACAGTGCCACGGCTCTACTGGACACTGCTGGTGTGTGGACAGTAGGGGGCAGGAGAGAGCAGGAACCCGAACACCACCCAGTGCCACGCCTGTCGACTGTGACGCTCCAGGTATATACATCATTTGTTCAGAATTTCTCTGAAGTCTATATTCTGCTGTTAGACCCTGGTAGTGCAACCATAATTTTAAACCTGGCAAAGATAGAAAGATCATGTGATTCTAATCGGCCCTTAACGCCTTCCCATTCAGTTTTATATTACCAATAGTAAGATGTGATGTCTTTCTTTCGCTCATTCTTTTGGATGCCGTCGTTGATGCAGAACGTTCTAAGACTCCGTGTGAGCAGCACAGAGACAGCGTCCATGTCAGAGGAGACGCTCCGGTCGTGGGAGCCTTCGTCCCTGAGTGTGACGAGCAGGGGCGCTACAGGTCTCGACAGTGCCACGGCTCTACGGGACACTGCTGGTGCGTGGACAGTAGGGGGCAAGAAAGAGCAGGAACCCGCACGACCCCTGGTACACCACCTACCGACTGTGACGCTCCAGGTACGCACATCAATCTGTCTAGCTGATCCTGTGGATCTTAATGAGTGTCTGCGTCTCTGTTTTGAGTGTAAACCTCTTCCTGACACTTTCCTAGGATGCTTAACACTTAAACATTTTAATGAGCTTTTTTGTTGTTGTTGTTCTTACACACGCAGAACATTTAATTGGCTTAAATAGGAACGGATCTCTTACACAGCATGGATGTTAGATTGATTCGGAGAAACTTTGGCAAGAAATAAAAATCTCTTTGTGATTCCATGTTTCATGTAGAACGTCCCAAGACTCCGTGTGAGCAGCACAGAGACCGAGCACATGGCCGAGGAGACGCCCTGCCTGTGGTGGGAGCCTTCGTTCCTCAGTGTGACGAGCAGGGTCAGTACAGGTCTCAACAGTGCCACGGCTCTACGGGACACTGCTGGTGTGTGGACAGTAGAGGGCAGGAGAGAGCAGGCACCCGTACCCCACCTGGCTCCCCTCCTAGAAACTGTGACGCTCCAGGTAGACTCATCAGTTCGATTAAATAGTTTGTTTATAGTGTTATAATTATGTATTAATCTGAAGTTGGTAATAACAAATCGCTCAATAGTTAAAATAATTTTTCTAACAGATTTAACAAAGTTTAACGTTTCTAAAGTATTGAAGCTATTTTTTTTCCCCCATCATGCAGTGGTGCCAGTTCCGACCCAGCATCCGGAGACGGTGTGTGAGCGCTGGCGGGCTAGTCTCATGGAGCACTACGGAGGCCGTCCAGGTCCCGAACATTTTCTTCCCCAGTGTGACGCATCGGGCGAGTTCACACCGGTGCAGTGTTACGGCGAGTCCAGTTACTGCTGGTGCGTAGACAAAGATGGCCGAGAAGTTCCCGGGACGCGCTCAAACGACCGGGTCAAACCTGCATGTAAGTGCAAGTGTAAATGTTTTTATGCAATTTTGGGGTAGCATCCAGATGTTAAACATCTGCAGTTCTTGTTTTCTTGATTTATCGAATTTTTTGTCATTCATCTACCTTGGGATTTTTCAAACTCAATTTATGACTTTTTTTATATACGTGTGTCATTTAGGTATACCAACGGTGGCTCCGCCCACTATGCGTCCGCTGCCACGCCCAGATGTGACTCCTCCCCCATCATCAGGCACTACCTTGCTGTACGCTCAAGGCCAACAGATTGGAGCGCTTCCTCTCAACGGCACGCGCATGGACAAGGAGAGATCCTCGGTGCTTCTCGCCCTGCATGTGAGATTGTCACACTCTTCATTCGTGCGCAATTAACGATCTGAAAAATGAAACTACACAATAATTCATTCATTCATGGTATACTGTATTTCTTGGATTTGAGCTCCTTGCTCCTTGTAGAATCATATGCACTGAACGTGCACTTGACCGTGTGTGCTCATTAGGGCTCCATAGTGGTCGGTATCGACTACGACTGCAGAGAGCGGAAGGTTTACTGGACTGATCTTGCTGGACGGACGATCAGCAGAGCCGCACTGGAGTCTGGAGCAGAGCCTGAGATTCTCATAAACACCGGTAACGCCGAGCTCGAGTTCCGTGTTTAAACACACCGTGCTTTTCGCTCCAGGGAAAATGAATGAGCAAATACGGTGTGTGTGTGTGTGTGTGTGTGTAGTGTGTCGTAGCTGCTGAAACATAAAAGTCAACTAGAAGAGAGTGTTGTAAAGTGTTATTCATTCCTATCTATAGTCATCCACACCGCTTGTTTTCAGCTGTGTATTTGTTTTGCGTATTTTTTTCGGTCCCATACTTTGTTTTTTATACCACAGATTCCTCTGTTTCACTTTTCTTTTATTTAAATGAGCTACAGCTAAGCCACACCCCCCCAAAAGAGAACAGCAGAACTGAGCAACAAGCCAGGCGAGGGGGATCTACTTATATGAGGTCACAATAGGGGGAAAAATCTAATTGGCTTGTTTAAAAAAAAAAAAAAAAAACAGGGCAGGGAATGTTTTTTTCTTTCATCATTTCATCTCTTTAAAAGAAAAAAAAAAAGCATGTCTAATATTAAGATTCCAAAAAGAGGTTTTTTTTTTAACTGTACGTTTTTATGCTTAGTGTTACTCTTGTAAAAAAAACATTTTCAGGTCCCATATTTAACTTTCCTCAACAAGTTAACGCAGGTCTTAAATCTGTACAACAGCTGAAATAATCCCCAGATACTCCTTTTAGATAAAGAGCCACGCCCCTCCAGAGAACAGCAAAGCTCAGCATCATAGATGTTTTTTTCTTTTACCATGTTTTTTTTTTTGAAGATTGTCTGAACTCATCCCCTTAAAAAGGAAAAATCATGTCTAATATTGAGATCCTACTTTATGTCCACATTTTAGTGTTAGACGCCTACTGTATGTCTGGTGCAGTTTTAATATATTAATAATTGAGGAAAATCTGTATCACTTTCGTGCACTGATTTAAAAAAAAAAAAAAAAACATCACCTTAGAATCGTTTTGCTTAGTTTTTTTTCTAAATAAATAAATATGAAATAAATATGTTCATGAGCATAATGTCTAGTTTGTTTTTAAGGCCTCATGAGCCCCGAGGGTTTAGCCGTGGACGTGGCACGCAGGAGGATGTTCTGGGTGGACAGCACGCCTGATAAAATCGAGACGGCCAAACTGGACGGGAGCGAGCGGCGCGTTCTGTTCAACACGGATTTGGTTAACCCGAGAGCCATCATGGCGGACTCTCTCTCAGGGTAAACGTTTATTTATATCCTGCACACTTACACTTACACTGTCTTTCCATCGGTCACTGGACGCGATCCTGCTCGAGTGAGATAAACAGAGATAAACTCAAAAGCGGAAAGGAAATGAAGAGCGAGGAAGTAGATCAAAAGCTGAGTCGCGAGTGCAGATGGGAGGTCCAGAAATTTACTCCCACTCACTCACTTACTCACACACACACACACACACACACACACACACACACACACACACACACACACACACACACACACACACATTCTATCAAAGTTATCCATCTGCATCCATGTGTAGGAATGAAGGAAACTCGAACCTCATGTGCGTTTAAAATAGCATGTGAGCATGCACGAGTGTGTGTGTGTGTGTGTGTGTGTGTGTGTGTGTGTTTGTATAGTAGAAGTTTACATTCATCATCTAAGTTTATGTCTTGAAGGGCTGTATATATGTAAATTCCAGACCTTTGCATAGTGAAGCCTGATGTCGTGAATATTTTTCTTTTTTGCTTCTTTAATGCCGAGTCTGTTTGTATACAGTTATGTCGTATCCGGATATCCTCACTGTTACATCGTAGTTATAGAACTCCATTTTTAGGAGTTCTAGGGAAATGATCAACGATTGGATTAGAGACTCCTTCCTTTTTATTTCTTTATGAATAAGTCATGTTTGCGGTTTACTATAAACCCTTCTTTACGTTTAAGTACAGAGACGATATACACAGTTTAAACATGGAAATGTCGTTTTTGCCCCGTTGCAGAACTTTGTACTGGACCGATTGGAACCGGGAAGCGCCAAAAATCGAAAGCTCCACCGTGGACGGACAGAACAGGAGGGTGTTGGTGCGGGACGGCATCGGGCTCCCTAATGCTTTGACGATAGACCCGACAACGCGCCGTATCTGCTGGGCTGATGCAGGTACTGTGTAAACCATATTTCAAATTTCACATCTACAGTAAATGTTAGTGCCTTCTAGGGAAAAAAGAAAATTCTAGAAGCATTAACCTTTCCAATGAAGCGTGATCCAGATAACCTGATGAGGTACTCAGGGAAACGCAACTTCCTGTATTTTGGGATTTCCATGATGGAGTTTGTGTTTGATGATGTACAGTACTGTACTGTATTTAAAAAAAATTTTTTTTTTTTATGTAGTCTTAATTTTCAGTCCTGATTTGTCCCTGATCAGTTTCAGTGGAATGTTCTTGTTGGGCTCAGGACTTTTGCACAGTACTGTATTTAGGAGAGAAAATAAAAAGAAGTGCCTTAGACAAGATGAAACATCCTGTCTGGTTTTGTGTGTTTCAAAAGGAACAAAGCGTCTGGAGTGTATCGCGCCTGACGGGACGGGACGACGTGTGATTAACAGCAACCTGAACTACCCGTTCAGCATGGTGTTTTACGCCAATCACTTCTACTACACAGACTGGCGGAGGTAACGAGCCAGACAATCAACAATAATCGTATCTAATAATAATATCGTTAAGTCTAACGAGCTAAAATCATCGTCAGTAATGAAAATTGGGTAACACTGGTTTAGGTACCCACGCAGCACATTGGCGACACTTTGAGAAAGCTGTACGAGGCACGCGAAGTGTCATGAACGCTATTTAAAGTTCTGAGCATATTTTAGATCATCCATTTGGCTGACATATGGCCTTCATGATTCCATGATGCTGTAATGGAACGGGGCTTCAAGAGGGTTCGGGCGACTGACATGTGCCGAACAAAAGGTTTTGATGTTGCACTGAGAAGTAGGCACAAAAATATCTTACACAAGATAGAAACTCTTTACAGAATATTTCTCAATAAACAAAAACAAGAGGTTTTGACCAAGAAGAAGAAAAAGCATGCAGTTCCTCGAATGTCCACTGGGGGCTGGCTCCAACAGCGCACAAATCCCCATCCGTGCCCAAATTTACAACAAAAATCAAAGTGTAGCTTGATTTCCCATTCATGATGCCTAAAACTTCATATGTAACTCATTAGCTACAATTATATTCAGTCATAAAACGATGCATAATTAGGGGTGTGGCTGATGTGAGTGACAGCATAACTTTAGCTAACCAGCTTACAGGAATTGATGTAGTGAAACTTACTTCAAGAAATGTACTGTATTTTCTTTGCGACAGGATGACTTGCAGGGGACGGGTGGCGGAGAACAAGCAAATGCGTTAGCGTTAAATAATGTTAGCTGCCATAGCATTTCAGCTACGCTAAAGCTAAGTCGTTTGCTCCGGTTGTTTGGCCATTTATGGATTAACTGGGGATTTAGGCGGAGTCAGCTCCTGCCAAGATCAGAGATCCCACAGCTGAGGTTCAAAACCCGCTCTTCAGAAACCTACGGGTGGCGCCACTGAGCGTTCGTCCAGTTATTATACAATCTAAGCCTATTAGTTCCAACAGTATAACTTTGCAAGCTTCATGAGAATGTTACGAAGATCCTAAGTAATGACTCAGATTATTGTATTTAAATATGTTTAATTTTTTTTAATGAGAAAATCTGTCAAATAATAAGTAAAAATCCTGGCAGGAGGGTTCAGTTAACCCTGAGCTTGGGCCTCCAGTGGTTAAAGCGCTCGCCCTATCATCCGGAGATCGCTAGTTCGAATCCCGGGTGGTGCTGTAACCTCTCGCAGCCGGAGGTCTAGAGAGAGCTGATTGGCCGAGCTCTCTCAGAGGGGAGGGATGAGAGGTACTTAGTGCTCCTACATTAATCATGGCTCTACAGCCAATCAGGGGCGTCTGTGAGCTCGCGCAACGGAGGGAGCGGATAGCGCTGTCCTCCGAGTGTGTTACGCCGCCCCCAACGGTGCGCGAGCGAGCAGTTCGAAAAGATGCGGTCGGCTGGCGTCACGTGGTTCGGAGGAAACACGTGATAGTCTTCGGCCCTCCCGGCTGAGTGGTAGTAGTAGCCTTAATGTGGGAGCCCCCTAGTGACGGGGAGGAATTGGACACGACTAAAATTAGGGAGAAAATCGGGGAAAAATCCAAAAAAAAAAAAAAAAACCCTGAGCTTATCTCGATGTCGATTAATATACAGGACATATAAGTAGAGTAATATTTACTACATTAGACTACACAAGGAATTAAAAACTTTGACTGTATTCATGAATAATAAAAAGCTTAGATGTTGTATATTTTCAGAAACTTGCACATTAGTACTGTACGTCTCTGGATGTTCTTTCTCTCACACTCGTGGTTACCGTTGCAGGGACGGAGTCATCGGTGTAAGTCGAGACTCGAGCCAGTTTACAGACGAGTACCTGCCTGATCAGCGTTCACACCTGTACGGCATCACTGTCGCCTCGTCCAGCTGTTTATAAGGTACAGTTTATACAGTTATGTGCTGTACTGGATATTCTTCCTCTCTTAGTGCTCGAGCTCTGACTGAGCGTGCCAGGAGAAATGAGAGAGGTTTCAAACGCAAACATGGTATTGAGTTTCATCTGTGATATGAGGACGTGTATACGTTTTAATAGTAATTCTGGAAATTCAATTTTCAAAATTCAACATTCAATGCAGCGAGTAATAAAAAAAAAGAAAAAAAAGAGCCAATATGAAAAACCTAAACTTCTAAAGAACGCTGTCAAAGCCAAGTAACTGGGAATTACAGTACATTCAGGATACAATATGTTAGTTCACATGGGTGCTAATATTCCACTAATAATCATCATAACACGCCAACCTGAGTAGAAACCATGTGACCCGATCCGGCCCGATCAGAACGAGAAGGGTGTAATCGTAGACACTCGATCTGATCATGTCTCTCTCGTTGGAGTATTTACAGTGTAAGTACGTGTAAGTAGGTAGTAAAAAAAAAATAACCAATCATAGGCGAGATTGAAGTCTTGTAACCAATCATAATGCAGAAGGCGGGATTTATCGGAAAAGCTGCGAAGCCTAGCCGAACCTCAACGTTTGAGAAAAATACTACTTCTTCTCCTTTTGTTATGTTTCTGACAAATAAAAAAAAAAAATGATGATGATGATGATGATGATTCAGATGAAATGCTTTGAGCATGTACTGTACGTGCGCATCTTACTGGCTCAGCGTCCATGTAAAACAGTTCAGTCGGAATCAGAATAGGAACAGGATGATTTTCATTCATTTTTCCCTGTAACAGGAAAGCGATACTGTACGTGTTGTGCATTTCACGTTTTCTCCCAGTACGAGATTATTATGTTTTTTTAAACTTGTTCAGAAATATTCTCATTTTTCTCATATCTTTTAAAAATATGTTGTACTGCTTTTGTTGACCTCCAACCGACACCTTATCGTAAGTAAAATATGGGGTTGTGTGTGTGTGTGTGTGTGTGTTGACATGGTAATAAAGGTGAGTGAATGAAAAATGACAGACCCAAAAACGCTCACAAAGGCTTCAAAGCGTTTCGCAGAACACAAGCGTGTGTTTTGTGGCAGAGCTGAAATGACAAGAGGGTCGGCTCTGAGGAGGATCGTCCGTGACCTAACCTGGCTGTTTTCTGTCTTTCAGGGAGGACGTAATAACAGAGCCACTGTTACATGGTGCTAATTTTTGGGGATTTATAATTTTTTTCCTACATGTTGGGAAACGAACGTCTCAGCCGTTGCCAAAGCCACTGCGTCTTTATAAACCCCCTAAGAAAAGGTGACTTTCCCCTCTTGTTTAGTTTTGTACATTTGTTTTATACCTCATTTCTTTCTACTGTATTTTGATGTTGTTTTTTAATAAAATAATGCCAAAGAGGCCCACATTAAACGTATGAATACGTTTATACACGTGCGCAGTATCGGAGCCCTCGGTGCACTAATAACAATCTAAACGTTGCAGCTGAACATAGCCGACGTTTTGTCTTTACTACAATTCCTTTTTGTAACCGTTTAAAAAAAAAAAAATCTTTTGTAAGATGTGATATTTATAACAATAAAATGTGATCCACAGTTGGGACCTACGTGTGGTTTTTAATGCTTAATTGTGTTATATAGAGTTACTGTAGTGTTTTTATGCCTCTTACACCACAGCCAACAGCTGGATTCTTTCATTTATTAAAGGATGATATCGTTATCTTTATCCAGTCATCGTTAATCTTAAGGTATGTCTGCTAAATCAGATCATTTCTGCTGGGTAATCGATTATGGAAATGACAGGAAATTAATCGATTCATCCTATTTAAACTATTTAAACTTTCAAATGTCAAATTCTCTCAAATGAACAACTTCCTGTGTTCATATTTTTCACAGCTTTCTTTAGAAAATGCCAAACGTTTGCATTGTTTTGTAAGAGTATCGCTAAAAAAAAAAAAAAAAAAAAAAAAAAATTGCTTTTTATTCTTTTGGATTTTATGTGAGGTTGGTGCGATATCACCGCCTACTGGACTGGAACAGAAGTTCGTCAGGGGGGGAAAACAATCAGTTTGAACAAGTTACAGAGTATTTAAGAGGTTTTAAAGGCTTTTAGACGAAATATAACTGCTTGAGACGAATCAAGAACTGAACTGACATTACCGCGCAAAAAAAATCGATTTGAACCAAACCGAGGATTCGCAGAAGGGGGCGTGTCTGAATGAAGTCTCTCTCTGTGGCGTGTTAGTTCCCTGAGAGTCACGTGACCAACGACAAACGAATCACGCGACTGAATCATTATATTGGTGGTTTTTGTTCTAAAATTTCTAAATCAAGACTCAAGAAAACTTTTTTTTTTTTTTTTTTTGCATTTCACAATGAACTTTACATTTACTTCTTATATATGAAGAAGGAAAATGCACACAAAATCT
The DNA here is from genome assembly GCA_030347435.1 of Clarias fuscus. NCBI lineage: Eukaryota > Metazoa > Chordata > Actinopteri > Siluriformes > Clariidae > Clarias > Clarias fuscus. The sequence goes on along the minus strand of CM059216.1, from coordinate 2,391,132 downwards.
GTCCACGAGATGGCAGTACAATGAAACTTAATGAAATGAACTTGTTGATGAAACTCTTGGCTGGGAAGCCTCGACACCTGAATGAGACGTCCGTCACTAAGCTCTAATTTAAAAGTTGATTTTTATTCACTCACGTGTGCGTTTACGGCAAAGCTGATTTGCATTTCAAGAAACCAAAAAGCTGGCGGTGAACAGAAAGACAAAATGTCCCCCAAGTACTGACTGTAAACACGAACCCAATCTTCCAATACATCAGGCTTCAATACACAACACTTTTACTTCTTTTATAGGGTGCCATTTCTTTAGTCTGAACTCAACGGCTAGTCTATTAGTCTGGAATCGTCGCTACAAATGAATGAATCCGTGTCCAGTTTAATAAACGAGGCCTTGAATCTTTTTCAGTGTCCTTGTGTGATGATTCAGACCTACAGTTTGTACTGCGCTAATCTGGTATCTGAATAAATCTCGCACTTGTCAGCTACATTAGTGTTGTTCTGACATTCAAACTTCAGACACGGAGCATGTCTTAGACAACTACTAGTCCTGTAGCGAAGGGGAAACGGGCTACATTTTGCTTTTTGGCTGAACTCCTGCTTTAATGAAATGAACAGGATTATTTGCCAGCTGGATTTGGGAGTTGAGGAACACCGAGCTCGAGTTACTGCCAAAGAAAAAGCGCACGTTTAGAACATGGTTAAGTATCTTAGAGAAAACACAACCATTTGACACAACCAACTGTTGCATTAATGTCTTTTATATATATACACACACATGCCTTTGCAGTTTGTGCACATCATCTTCATTGAAAGAAAAAAGCCAGTCTCTCACACACACGAAGAAAAACAAAAACAAAAAACCCTTGCTGTCCAAAAGCCCCTTATTTATTTCCAGGGGAATAGATCTGTTATACAACACTTTGAAGAAAAGAACAAACTGCTAATGACAAACGTAGTGACTGTGCAACTCAAATTCTCTCCACATGTCCGCAACGTTTCGGATCTTTTAAGTCTAAATGGAAATCTCTTCGGGTTTTGAATTTCATTCATCCTGCAAACCGTGGCGCGCTTAAACCCAACGATCTTCCCGTTCCCAGACGCTCTGTCCCCACCGGTGCGCGTGTCGGTGATCATCTGCCCACTTTGCCGAGACGGTGATCGGTCTTTGGGTCGGCGATGATGGCCTGCACGGCCACGATGGCCTCGTTGATCCTCGTCTGGAGCTCGCGCAGCTCCTCGACGTGCAGGAGCCGAAGGATACGAGCCGCTTCGTTCAGAGTGGCGTCTAGGGAGGAAGAGAATAAACGTCCACATGTCAGGACCTGACGTCTCCTACGACTGGGGTGTGAAGTGATTATTTTAGGTTTGCTTGCTATTTGTCTGTCTTAAAAAAAAAAAAAAAGAAAAAAGAAAAGAAAGAAAAAGAACACGATACGACCACGACACATCCTTTGTACCTTTACCTTGTAATAGATACGCGTTAGTGTCAACATACCGCACTATTAAAAATGATTTACGGGGACATAATTGGATCTTAGAGACTACTATTGTACCTTTAATTATCTTTTGAAGTAACTACATAGAGCGATCTGAAACACACAGCGTGTTCGGGTCACGTCCTGCAGGGAGTCTAATCGGAGAAGTGCGTAGAAGGAGAGGACTGAGCACAACTCAATTAATTTTTATAAATAACTATCACTATCATCAAAAAATGCATGACTGGGGTAAGTGTGAAAGCTTGTACAAATTTTTTTTTTTTTTAATTCTCAGGGTATGTAAAGTTCTGCTGTGTTAAAATACAGTGTGGATGCAGGATTTATTCATTTCAGTACAAGGCGCGTTCAAGTCAAACCGGGACTTGTGTTTACTTGGGATTTTTCCCTGTCAGGACCATGTTCTGTTATTCTGTACAATCAGAAGTCCCACTTTGACTTTAACGAATATTAATGATGCACATCATTAATATTTTTTAAATAATAATAAAAAAAAAAAATACACAAGTGGTTTTATTGCGGACTTTTTTTTTTTTTAACTCTAAAATTTCTAAAGCTTTGTTTTGTCCGTGTGTGAACCGTTGCGGTGTCCTCTACATACCTCCGGTGTCAAATCCTAGGATGTGCTTGTCCAGAGCAACCGGCAAACCCTACACCAGCAAGACAGGTTTTAATTAGCTGTGATCTCCGAGTGTTTAACACACACCCGTCACCACAAATGGAGCTGAAAACTCACGTCCATTTCTACACTTCATTAACCTACGAAGAGCAGACAGTCAGCCGTCTAACCCCTCTGAGCTGTTATTATTATTATTTACAGACCTCTTTTGACTTGTTGGCTTTTGCGATGGCGTCAGGAGTCAGGCGTTCTTGGACGAGGATCCTAATGGCCTGTGAGATTTAATAATAAATGGATAAATAACAGGTTCAGTGGAGCGGTTAAATTCGAAATTGTAACTGGAACAGGAACCGGTTCAGGTCGGGATGTGTTTCTTCGTTTTTCACCTTGAGCATGACGAGATAGTCGTCGTGTCTCTGGATCTTCAGAAGGTTCGCCAGGGCCGTGACCCCGGCCTTAAAGTCAGGATTGTTGCCTGGTGAAAACACAAACGTATGAGCCTGAGCGAGAGCAGTAGTGTAACTGATACGGTTTAATGCACCATAAAATTACTCGCAATAATAATCTGAAATATTAAACTTACACAAACATCATGGAGAGAGAAAGACCTTCGACGTGCATAACATTCACAAAACACTATCTTTCTATCTGTCTATTTATGTGATTAAAAAAAAAGAGAGAGAAAGTGTGCGTCTCTCTCTCACAGACACAAGGCAGAGGGAGTGAGAAAGGAAGAAAAGAGTGACAGAAAAAGAAAAAAAAGAGTCAGAAATAGGGATAAATGAGTCATGTAGTGAGAGATGGAGAGAGAGAAAGAATGAGTCACAGAGAAAGAGGGAGAAGAGGCGTCATGGAGAGAGAGAGAAAAAAAATCAGAGAGGGGGATAAAGGGTAAGAGTCAGAGAGAGAGAGAGAGAGAAATCACAGAGAGGGGAGGCGAGGCACAAAAAGGAGTCAGAGAGAGGGAGAGGAAAAACAGAAAAGAATTATGGAGAGAGAGAGAGAGAGAGAGTCAGGAAGAGGGGATTGAAAACGAGGCAACGAGAGAGAGGAAGGAAAAGAAAGAGAATAGGAGTAAGAAAAAGTAACAATGAGAAAGAATAGTACGGACAGAAACAAACAGAGAGAGAGATTCAAGTCTCTTAGAATTTATTATTGAAGGTAAAGAGGAGGAAGCTCTCACTGTCCAGGTTAACGAGCGGGTCGGCTGGTTTCTCGCTCGCGTTGTTCACCTCCGCTGCAGGCGCGCAGTTTCTGTATTTCTCCACTGACAAAGCACACAAAGAGTTTTAGAATAAAATCCACAAAGCCTTAAACACTGATTAATGTGTGAAGACTAAATCACTCAATCCGTGTGACGCAAAAACACAGTGTGCGTTCATGGACAGAAAATCAGAGGCAACACTGCCATCTAGTGCCACCTAGTGCTCGCTACACGTACTCGTACTGCTGAACCTTGACCGTTCACCTCACTACACACCGTCATTTCCCATACAGGAAAAGTGATAATGTAGTCCTGCAGGTTATTATTATTGTTTGTTTACATCCTTAAACAAATATTTAAAAAAAGAAAAAGAAGGGGAAAAAAAAAGTACCATTGTCGCCGTATTCAAACCGAACTGCGAGGCCCAGCAACCAGTCGATGGACTCGCACCGTTCCTGAACACTGAACGGGCAGCTCACATCTCGTAGATACTAAAGAGAGGAGAAGATTAAAGGAAACACAATGTTTACAGGAGGTGTGAATCATGGGTATTCAATTTAATTTGAATTTTGCTGTGGTAATTTTAGTGCTCTGTGGTAGAGCACTAAAGCCTGTCGTAAATGCTTCTCGAGCAGCTCAAGAAGTATTTACAATTACTAAAAGCATCTAATTTGCACTAAAATGTTGTGTCATTTGTGTTATTAATTGATTAAATGTCAAAGCGATTAAAAGAAAAATCTGCACCACATTCCGGGCCAGTAGGTGGCGATGATGGACCATCCGCTAATATATTTTAGAAATTCATCAATTTTAGAAAGTGTACCTAAATAATTTATAAAAAGTGTGAATCAATTCTGATTGAAATTGAAATCGAATAAAAAAAAAAATAAAAAAAAATCACAGTTATACAGATAAGTGATCGTATCTGTTCGGTTCTGCTGAACCCATTCCCCGGCTCGTCTCAGACCCTCGTCCCTAATCCAGAAGCTCTTAAAACAAATCACCTTTTCGAAGGACTTGGGCCACTCGGAGCTGGAGATGTTCCTGAGGTTTCCGCGATCCTCGATCTTATAATGACGGATTTTCTGATCCTCCAGCCAGACGATGAAATTTCTGAACTCGGTTTCATCTGTGTGAGACAGACCACGGAAAGGTTAAACACAAAAGACTGTTAGGCCAATCTTTAACATTTGATCTAATGATAAGGGTCTGCTTTAGGACAACTTAATCTTATCAGTTTTTTATATTTAGGTGTCGGTCATGTTTTTATCCTAATGAGGAAAAAAAAAATTAAGACTTATGGTTCTTTACAGTAGCAATACTGTTATGAGAAAATTACAAATATGGAAGGAAGGTAAAAACAGAAAAGTAATTTTTTAAAATCTCAAAATGTATTGTTGTTACAATGTAGCATCAAAAAGTTTGGAGACTAATTTTGTAACATGCCAACAGTTTGCTGCACAGGGGCTGCACGCACAGTGACCGGGAGCACAGATCTTCATCATCAAAAATGTGTCTGTCCATAGGGAATTCTACAGCCAGGAGGACATACGTGAAAGCCCCTCGTATTCAGAGCAACTCATCATAAGCAATGCATTTACTTTGACTGGAACTCCCAGGCCTGTGCACTACAGTATAAGATTTAGTTTCAGCATAGTGTCTATGAGCTGTTGCTTATCACCGCCACCTTGTGGTCATCTACAGAATCGTCCCTTCCATTTTAAATCCTTTTTTTTTCTCTCGCATGTGAGCTGTTATAGAAACGAAAAAATATCAAAGATAACATTTAAGTTATTTAAGATTCTCTGTTATTTAAGAGTCTTATGTCTAAGCACTAATAAATCGAGTCTAATTTATTATTCTACGCCCGTGCCACTGATTCAAATTCGCACTTTCGTCATTTCTAGAATCCTATGGAGCATGGAGCCGCAGATCCGCTGTCACTCTCACACTGCTTACCTCTGCAGTCAAAAGCCGCAGGATTGTGGTAGTCTAAAGCCGTGAGCTTCCTACGGAACATTTTTATATTTCCAGAAAAACTGATTAATTAAGCTATATTATACTACAGAGCTGGCTACGTAGGAACTGCTCTGCTAGCAGCAGTGTGAAGCGAGCCACACTGTAGTAACTTCCCGTGTCTAAAGTTCACTTCCGGGTTCTGTTTTCCAAAATAAAGGATTTTAAAATAGATGGCAATTTATCTGACTGTTACTGAATAACGCCTTTCTTAAATGTTAAATGTTTAAATCTTAAGATGTTTTATCATATTAGCTATTAATAAAATATTTCTGTGGATTGTTTTTTATTTTTCTTTTTTAGATCTGGATATTAGGCTTAGATTATGCAGAGTCCAGGACACTACAAGTATTATTTATTTTAGAATTAGCGCATTAATAAAACACCAATCGTACAACCAAATCTATAATTATTACTCAGCACATTCTGACATAAGAATTAGCAGTTTGGCGGTCATCTGATATAATTTATTTCTAAATTTAAAAGAGTTTAAAAGAGTAATTTGTGTTAGCTGTGAACTTGTGGAAATTTAAATAATACATCAAATAAAAATGTTACCTTCCTTGAGTTTACTGTACATGAATTACGGTAAAATCACATTAACCGAGCTTGTTGACACTCCGAATCGCTAGAGGGCGCTCGCATCCCCCCCCCCCAAAAAAAACTGCAGGCGTGTGGAATGGCTGTACAACTCAACCGCGCTTATGTTTTTTTTTTCTCGAGAAATTCCGCCTATCATTGTGCGATTGGCTAAGACGCAATTTTACCGTCTTCTGATTGGCGGATTATTTGTGAGCCCTTTCGAGTAACCAATCAGCACCGGGAAGGTGGGACTACGACAGAAAAAGAAGGCACTGCGGATGAATTCCTTGTGCAATCGATTGCACGCTAGCTGTATATTGTATTATTGTATATTATGTAAAATTTACGGGGTTAAGCAATTATTATTTTCAACTCACACAAAAAAACATTTGCAATTAAGCTGACATAATTTTTACAAGCTGTTGCAGGATCAGTTTTTTTTTTACCTTCTGACTTTGTCTGCTAGCATGTTAGCATGTAGCCGACACTAACTTACATACAATTAGACTATTATCGTTATAATAATCAGCATAATATGACATTTGCGTAAATAATTAGTTGATTGGATGTGAATGGTGACGGCTCTTCGGATAATCCCAGTTTGAGTGAGTTTGTACTTGAAGCTTTAACATGGCGGAAAACAATGCAGAGGTAAGCAGCGCGCTCGCGCACCAAAAGCCTTCCAGCGCGCGCTCGCTCGCTCGCTCTAACTAGATTTAATATTTTCTCTTCATTTTACTGAGAGATTATAAACTTGTGCATCATCTACAAACCTTTCTGAGCGAGATTTGAATAAAATGCATGCATAAAAACATATATATATATTTTTAAACAATCCAGTTTAAAAACCTGAACGCTCGCGAGCTCGTGGTGTTGAAGGAAAAAAAAAAAAAAAACACATGAAACATTATTGTGTGTGTGATGTGTTTACTGCTTCTGCTGCTAGGCTTGTAGCTTGTCTTGTATGTTTTGTTATTCCTGTAAGAACTCCAGCTGGGGCCTAAAGTTTTGAGAAATGTTAATTTTCACAAAATCTGCTCCTCAGAGTTTTTAGAGATCTTTATGACCGATGTTACTCTGGTACACTGAAGTGTAATTACAAACACTTCATAAGTGCCAAAGGCTTTTATTGACAGTTATATTAACTTTATGCATGGAGTCGATATTCGCAGTGTTGACCCGGCTTTTTCAAGACCTCTGCAGTTTCAATTGACACCCTGCCGTGCTGTCAATCACCTTCTGGTCCACATCCTGACTGATGGAGTTATACTTGGAGTTTGTCAGAATTTGTGTGTTTTTGTTTGTCCTCTCGCTTCTTGAGAATGGACCACAAGTTCTCAATGGGATTAAGGTCTGATTAGTTTCCTGGACATTGACCCAAAATTTCCAAGTTTTATTCCCCGAGCCACTTAATTCTCACTTTTGGCCTCATGGCGAGGAGCTCCATCATGCAGGAAAAGGCATTGTTCATCACCAAACTGTTCTTGGATGGTTGGGAGAAGTTGCCCTAGAAGGATATTTTTGTACCATTCTATATTCATCGCTGTGTTCTTAGGCAAAATTGTGAGTGAGCGCACTCCCTTGGCTGAGAAGCGACCTGACGCGCGTGAACGTGTCACAGGATGCTTTATTGCTGGTATGGCGCCTTCTTTCTTCTGACCCCAAAACAATCGGAAAAGGGGATTCATCGGAGAAAATGACTTTACTCCAGTCGTCAGCAGTCCAATCCCTGTACCTAGTGCAGAATATCAGTCCGTCCCTGATGTTTTTTCCTGGAGAGCAGTAGTTTCTCCGCTGCCCTACTTGAAATGTATGAAAGTGAGTAAAGAAGCCTTCGTTCTTACAAGGTGAGCGCTACCATCAGTCTTCGGGGGGGAAGGGGGAGGCTCAATACTGCAAATATCGACTCTTTACATAAACTTGATTGTCGGTAAAAGCCTTTGACACTTGCGTGTAATTATACTTCAGTATACCAGAGTAACATCTGACAAAAAGATCTAAGAACTCTGAAGCAGCAGACATTGTGAAAATTTATATTTTTAATTTTCAATACTTTTGGCCACAACTGTAGGTGCTTGTGTGACGCTCTGATGTCATACTGCGAAAAAAACAAAACAAAAATAAAACATCAGTAATGTTAAACATTAGGCTTAAAATGGATGAAATTCTTTTTATTCCGTAGTGCCACAGTCAAAACAGGTGACCTGTATAAATATTCAAACCCTTTCCCATGACACATGCACCTCGAGATACTTCTATGACTTGGCATGAGTCCACCTGTGCCTCCTAATCGGATATAATAATTAGGAAAGTCAACACACTCATTCATTGTCTGAGGGTGTTGCCGTAAACGGGGTGAAAACAACTGCAATCAGGTCGAGAGAATTATGCGTAGACCTGCGAGACAGGGTTGGCCCTCGAGGTTAATATTGAATTGAGTATTTTCTGTAAAAAAAAAAAAAACTTCTTAAAATATTTTCCTTAGTTTATCGCTTGAATCTCGCATTTAAAGATCGGATACAACTTGTACAGATTTAATTTTTTCTACATCAGAAAAATCTCCAGTGATCACAGAGGCATTAAGACGTTTTGTTTCCTCTATACCTGTGAATGTTAATCCGCACATTCCCACTGCCTAATCTGCTGCTCTAACCCGAATCCAGCTTTTTATTTTTTCAGAAATAACAGTACAGTCATGGTCATGTATGTTTATTTTGTATTTTTTTGGCTTTACTCTTTCCCTAACTCCAGAATATCGCCTCTGTGGAGGAAGAAATGCAGGAGGAGACGGAGTCATCATCAGGTAAAGTGCAAGCTAATGAGCTGGTGAATATTTAGGATTTAGCGTTTAAAGAGGGAGTAAAAAAAAAACACAGTTCTGTAATATAAATGTTAAATTGTAGATTGTTTACTAGTTTACTAGCTCCTTCACATTGTTGTTGCCATGAGTTCATCTATTGTTATATTATGTAAATGAATAAATCCATAAATTTATTAAACCTCAATCTTTTATAAAGTTTATTATTATTTAGTGAAAATTGTTTTTGATGTTATAATAAGGCAACATAATAATTTTGATTTTTAAGATTAGTCACAAGATAAAGATTAAGGTAATTCTTTGATTTGGAGAATTATTGCTAGATTTACTGATGCAATTTCATGTCTTATGGTTGTTTGTAGTAAAATGTCAGGAAATGTGTTTGACGCTAAATTCAGTTCGCACCATAGGATGCTTTAAGGCCATGGTAGTTCATTTAGTTCCAACCATTCTAGGTCTTTATCAGGTTTTAAAGAAAATTACATTTTCCCCTTTTCAGACTCGTACTTCTTCACTGATTAGCGAAACCTGTCCGTGGTTCATTTCTACGAGGTGGTATTATCAAAAAGTTTCGAGACTAGTTTTGTAAGACGCCAACAGATGGCAGCACAAGGCTGCACGCACAGTCACAGCGAGCACTGTCCTTCATAAGTCAGCGTGCCAAAAGACATCGCCCTGCGCAATTGGTGCCATCCTGACCACGTGATTTACTACGTCTGTCAATTCATCATGGACAGCAAGTTACAACAAAGAGCGGACGTGAAATTCTGCGTGAAACTGGGCAAATCTGCCACCGAGACATTTGAGATGATTCGGCAAGCTTACGGCGATGCTGCGATGAGTCGCGCAAGATGTTTTAAGTGGCATGCTCGCTTCAAGAGCGGGAGAACATCACTGGAGGACGACGAGAGATCAGGAAGACCTTCGACGAGCACGACCCCCGGAAATGTCGAAACCATTCGACAACTCGTGCATGATGATCGTCGGAGAACAATCCACAACATCGCTGCCGTTGTCGGTGTGTCATACGGAACAGTCCAGGCGATCCTCACGTGTGATTTGAACCTGCGCCGCGTTGCTGCCAAGTTCGTTCCCAGGCTGCTGACCCAGGAGCAGAAGGAACATCGCGTCAAAGTCTGCCAAGAACTCCGTCAGCGTGCCGCGGATGATCCGTCCTTTATGTCGAGAATCATTACCGGTGACGAAACTTGGGTGTACGGGTACGACACTGAGACGAAGCAACAGTCTTCACAGTCGAAGAGCCCATCATCTCCGCGCCCGAAAAAGATGAGGCAGGTCCGCAGCTCGAGCGAGTGCATGCTCATCGTCTTTTTCGACATCCACGGCGTTGTGCATCGAGAATTCGTCCCCAGGAGCCAGACCGTCGATAGCGAATTCTACTCCCAGGTTTTAACACGTCTGAGCGAGGAGATACAGCGAAAGCGACCGGATCTGTGGCGCGCAAAAAACTGTGTGCTCCACATCGACAATGAATCCTGTCAACAAGCTCTCGCGCATGAGTTTCTCACCAGAAACAGCATGAGCTCACTTCCGAACCCACACTACTCGCCAGATTTGGCTCCTGCGGACTTCGCTCTCTTCCCGAAGATGAAGGTCCTGCTCAAAGGTCGTCGTTTTGACACCACTGAGGAGCTCCAGCACGAATCGCAGAAGGTGCTTGACACGCTTCGGAAAGAAGACTTCCAGGACATATTCCAGAAGTGGCAGGAACGCTGGGAGCGCTGTATTGCTGTGCGAGGGGACTATTTCGAAGGTGATAGTGTGTAAACGTAGATAAATGAAGTACTTTCTAGTAAACGGAGCTAATCTCGAAACTTTTTGATACCAAAAAAAGTCAGCGGATTCTTTTAAACAGAGCTAATCTCGAAACTTTTTGATAGGTCCCGAGATCCCAAGGTCCGATGCGTCCAAGCCAGTCACGGAGGACGACGAGCTGGACGGGCTTCCCGTTTTCGGGGCGGATGAAGACGAAGCTGACCTGGGGAGCAGCTCGCCTCAGAAAGACTATCAAAACAGAAGCAGTGAAGAGCCAAAAGAAATCGAAGGAGGTGAGTTGTTGCTTTAAATATGCCTGTAAGATGGTGCAGAAAAACTGATCTTCTGTCAAGTTATATAAGTATGTTTTCTTTGATGGATAAAACTGTACAGAATTGTGGAGGGTTTTTCTTCTTTGTCGCTTAACGGCCGCCGGAATCCATTAGGTTATACAGGCAGTCCCCGTCTTATGAACGAGTTCAGTTCCGGGAGAATGTTTGTAAGTCGGATTTGTTTGGCAGTCCGACAAAGTGAGTCTCTTACGCCTTTGACACGATTACCAATCCCCTCAGTCTCTCTCCCCTTTCCCCACACTGCCATCATGTGACCAAAAATCATAACACTGCGTAAGGTAATGAATTTCACACTTCTCAAATTTAACAGTGTTGTCTCTGCGCCTTTAAATCGCAAGTGGAATCCCAGACCCCATTTTGTCTCAGAGATGTTTTCTTTGTGAACTCTGTTTTATTGGGGATTTCCCAAAATTGGGATTATTCACCATCAGGGCAGCTTTACAGGACAGACATTTTCCATCATCGTGACTGTTTTATTGAAACCGGTGAAGCCGACTCATTTCTGCTGCGCGCACACACACACACACACACTATATACAATATATCGGACTTTGTACGTACACTTACACACTGAAAATATTGTATATAATTGTAAATATTGGTATCTGGTGCACTGCAGTGTCTATGTATTGGACAATATACATGAGCCACTTCTGCAATTTGGCATAAAATTCCTTAATTGTTAGGTAATAAAAAGTTTGTGTATTAATTTTCTCTGGTTTATTACAGGCGAGGGTGTGCAGTGCCCTCGGACAGAGGACAGAACCTCACAAAATGAAGACGACGTAAGTTACACTGTATACCTTTTATATTTTTGTTTTTTTGTAAACAGCTAAATCACAGCATAATCACGTGAAAATGTTGATCATACATGTCGACACTAGGTGTTTGTCTAAATAATGCCAAGTGTTAATAATAAGTGTATATGGATGCATGCAAAACACTCGTATAAAGTTCACGCTCTACGTTCTACAGGCATCATCACAGGTTCCAGCTGAAGGAAGCAGAGATGAGGTCATCTATTGTCCTTTAAAAAAAATAAAAGATGAGCCTATAGACGAGGACTACGATAAAGCGCTCATCAGTTCTACAGACTCGGACATCAGTCGTGTTAAAGAGGAGCTCGAGAATGGAGATCATGAGGTAAGGGTTATTTTATTTTTATTATATATTATTATCCACTTTGTGTCCTTTTAGTGTAGTAAGTCTGTCGGAGTCTAGCTCAGATATTGATACACTGATTGATACGTGGTCAAACAGATTAATGCTTGTACGACCTTTATAGTTACGGAAATTTGTAGTTAAAAAACTCTTAAATAAGTTTCTCTCACAATTGAGCGGAGGTAACCGAAAGCAAGAGCACCTCTCAAACATGGGTTTGAATGTATACAAGTTCGTAAATATCTGAATGCTATCATTTTTGTATTTATGCCTAGACCACCACAGTGGATTTTAAACGAAGCAATCAAGATGTGGTTGATTCAAGTGTAGGCTTTCAGCTTTCAAAGGGGTTTATCAAAGTTTAATAAAAAATATTGCATTAACAGTTTAGCCATTTTTCCTTTCAGTTTTTTTACAGACTTGAATTTCAGTGGACAGATTAGCTGAATCAGGAATATTTGAATTATTTTTAGCGCTTGAAGTCTGGAAACCATGGGCCTCTCGTGAGCTGCTTAGTCCAGGCTTTAGAGCAGCTGCTTGTTTGAGTTTCACCGGTTTCAGGGTAAAAAAAAAAATCTGTTCAATTGGATTGAGGTCAGGTGGTCTCGTGGTCTACTTTAAATCATTATCCATCTGCACTATGAAGCGCTGTCCTATCAGTTCGGCAGCATTCAACACTTCGGAATTCATCCCTCTGCTTCTGTTAGCAGTCACATCATCTATGAACACCGGTGATCCAGCTCCACTGGCAGTCATATTTTCCCATGCCATCCAGTATCACTATATTTGACAGATGATGTGATACCTTTGGGATCATGAGCCCTTACTTTCCTTGTCCATACTCTCTTCTTCTCTAATAGATTCTTTCCTAAATGGTTAATGCCATATTTTTTGTTTAGTCCCCTGAATTAGATGTTAGATGCTGTTGAGTTTCTTCTGGAGTTATTCTTAGTTTTAAAAACCACCTTCGCTTTAGGTGGCCCTGTATTTTCCCTGGACAAATCCACAGGGGTGGCCTGAATCAGTCATCGACATGGTGGGGAACCGTCATGCCGAACAATTTTCCGATCATTTGGACAAATTTGCATGCAGTCTGACAGTGTGTAGAGGGTTGAGAGATGCGTCACTGAAAGTGACTCATGTTCCAGGGGTTATAAATTGGTGCACAGGTATGCTCAAGGGAGTCGCTTAAATTATGGGCATTGGAAATCGTTAAAAAAAAAAAAAAAAAAGTTTAGTAAGGTCTGGATGTGCTCTGGGAAAGCGACCATGGACCCGTTTCCCCATGATGATGGATGTCTCCACTGTTAAAACAGGAGGTCGAATCCCGTAGGCAGTAACTGACCATTATTACATTGAAATGGACAATCTGCCGCTGTAATTTTACTAACTTTGGCCAATGTAAAGGATGTGGATCTGGCACTCATCCGGATTGCCTGGGAAAACCACGTCTTCATGGAAATTTATTATCTCAAAAAAAAAAAAAAGGAGAAATTCTTATATTTAATTTAAAGTCCAGATGTTTCCAGTATGTACGACCAAGTGTAAACCAGTGCACGTTCCTCTTGAGTGTTTTTCCTAAAATTTGGGCTTCACCATACAGATTTCTGGGGTTTTATAGGATAGATGAGATTACACCATCTTTAAGACGCATCATATTAAATGTAGATGTGGACAAAGATTAAGCACTTATTTGCTGATGTCCCGTTCAGTTTGCGACAGCTGTTCTTCGAGGTGAACTCGCCTGGTCAACAGACACAGACGACATTTGTTGTGTAGACTGAGGAACACGCGTAAACATTTAGAGTGACGGGTTAGCATTGAGTTGGCTGTTAAATCCATTTTTTAATTTGTTAGTTAAAGGTAAATTCTTACATTTTGTGTAAAGATTTTTGTGTGAAAGATATTGGTGAATTGTGCTGTTTATTTTATCTATGTGATTTGATTGTATTTTAGTCATTGGTTCCTCTGGATGAACTGAGGATCAGCTCTGTGTTTTCCGTTAGAGGAAACAGTGATGCCATTTCTGGTGAGTAAGCAGATCTGTACATTGATGTCCACTTGGCTACGCACTAAACACAATACGTAATATTGTTTTGCAACCACATAAATATGCCTTCTTCGGATTGTTGGCATGCAGTGAATATTTTTAATTGTGACAAGACAAATTCCTGTCTCTGCATTACCTTCCACAGCTCCTGTTGCAGCCCCGCAACCGTCCACATTCGCTGCTCTGACTCCGTCAGCCTCAGCAATCAGGCCACCTCCAATAGTCCTGCAGGCTCAAATGCAGCCACATTTTCAAGCACACCTCCAGCTCCAACCCAAGACTTTAGCTCAGCTTCAACCCCATTTGCAGACTCATCTTCAGGCCCAGCTTCAGACTCATCTCCAACCTCAACTTCAACTCCAAGCACAGCTTCAAGCGCACCTTCAAACGCAGCTCCAACCGCAGCTCCCGCACCAGCTTCAGCCGCAGCTCCAACAGCAACCGCAACTCTCGCACCAACTCCAGCCGCAGCTCCCGCACCAGCTTCAGCCGCAGACCCCACCTCAGCTCCAGACGCAACCCCATCCTCAGGCTCAGCCCGCGCACCAGCTCCAGCCGCAGCCCGCGCCTCAGCCCCAGCCGCAGCCCCCTCCAGCTCCAGTGCGAATCTGCTGCTCGGGCTGCTCGAAGGCCCTTCAGAAAGGTCAAACCGCATTTCAAAAGAAGGGTTCTAATCAGCTGTTCTGCTCCACTGTGTGTCTAACGGGATTCACCCTGCCTCCAGCCCCCATTATCGTCCCAAAGAAAACCTGCCACCTCTGTCTCAAGTGAGTCACATAAGTATCTGAATCATTCGTGTAAGATGGCCGATTTCATTCTCCGCTCTTCCTGATTGCGAAGTCTAGCTTTTATTTCAACTGTTTAAGTAAAGGTAGAATTCAAAGGAGCTCTATGCAGCTATATATATATATATATATATATATATATATATATATATATATATATATATACATACATACTTATATATATATTTTTTTTAATGTGTGATTATGGTTTCTATTTAATTTCTCCCCTCAAGGGTGATCGGAAATCCTAAAGACTTGATCACAGTTCCAGTTGACTCATCAAACACTTTGAAGGAATTTTGTAGCTTGTCATGTCTGAGCATTTACAAGTCCAGGGTTGAAGGCTTAGCTGAAGAGGACCCCGTTGTTAGATGCGCCGTGTGCAGAAATTCCAGCGAGGTAAGCTTCAGCGGGCAAAGCGTCAAAAACGGGTAAACGTTAGGTACGGGAATCACCAGTCACCACCCAATACGATGATGTCACGATACCCAGGTGCCGATTCGACTAGAATTGCGATTCTATAAGAATTTTATAAATATCCCGATTCGTTATTATTATTTTGCAGATTATAACTTGTGTGCTGATTTTCATGACCTTTGAATGTATTAAGACCTCCAAAAAAGCCCCGGATGCTTGGGGGGAAAAATAATAAAATCCTCAGAAGAACAAGAGGGCATTTCACACGCTGACATCATAGGGCTGCTGTCATGGTGTTTAGGCCCCAATAATATATAAAGCGCTGAACAAAACATGAATTAAAAAAAAACAAAAAAAACCAAGGCTTCAAAGCATACTGAGTAGATCATGGTCATAGAAGCAACAAGGTAAGTTGCAAAACCTTACTGGGCAGGAATGCACCATGAAGTGACCCTGAGTGTCTCCATGGCAATATTAGAGATGGTCTATCTGTGATCAGAAACAATAAAGAACAGTACTGATCACTGGGTTAAGATTTCTATAAGATAATGTTTCATACAGCCTGGACACTGTCTAATATCCACTTCTATGATTCCCACAATGTCTGACCTTGACGAGTCTCATAATTGGAGCAAGATTAAACAGATTATAAACTTACAGGCACCAAGAATAGGGCTGTACATGCTGTTTAGTGTTGCGCTGCAGATGCTTTTGCCAGATGTGTAACATTAAAAGCTAAAACGCTATCGGTTACATTGGCTCTAGTTATTTGTGGAAAACTCTGATCACATTTCATAAGTTCAAGAAGATGCAACGGTCGGCTTTATTTGTCTAAGATGAAGCATGGATTTAGATATATAGATTTAACTAGTGGAATAGAATTGGCAAATGACCCATTTTGAGATGAAATGGGCAAAGGTGAGGGTTCTCCTGTGGACAGATACCGTCTTGTATCCATGCCTTCTCCACTGTTATTCTGCTCCCTGTCATCTGGCCATTCTGCTGCTGACTGACCCAAGGCTGTGGAACTCATGGGCGCCCAGCATTAGGTCCTCCTCACCGCTGCTATTCTATCAATAGGGTGAAATTTACAGCCCGTGTTCTCCAACGACATTTCATTTCACATGTACACAAGCTATACAGAGGAACGACAATGAAGTCTCACTTCACGTGATCGGATGCAGGTAGAGTTCTGTACACTAGAGGTCCTTGTTTTGATGTCTTGTCCCAGTTGCTTGTGAACGCTCCAGGTTAAATTAACTGCAAATTTCTCCTGGGAAATTAAACCATAAACTCATTCTTTAATGTGCTCCCAGCAAGTGTCTGTCCTCGGATATATATATATATATATAGAATTTTTTGCATTGTGCTAATGTGTGCAGCATTTTCACATGCTCTCAATCTGAAATACTTGACTAAAAGATGTGTGGGTAGGGAAATCCAATTTATTTATTTATTTTTTCACATTGGTATGTGGGACAATATGTTCTGGGTTATCAGAGCACAGGTGTTTCTGTACATAAAGTTTTGATTTATGTGTGAAGTATAGATTTTGGTGGTTCTGAGTATCTCTAGTAAGTTTCCAATCCTCTTTCAGATTCTGTAAAAGTGAAGGACTGTGTGCGGCCTTTTATTCCTATTAGGTAACACTCTCTTTCTTCGTCAGATTCAACACGAAGTGAATCACCAGGGCGTTCTGCACCGTCTCTGCAGTGACGAATGCTTTTCGCGTTTCCGCTCCTCTAAAAGGCTGTCCATGAGCTGCTGCGAGAGCTGCGGCAACTGCACCGTCACGGGCAACTATCACCTCGTCCAGGTCGACGACACGATTAAGAAATTCTGCAGCCCAGCCTGCATCAGCAATTTTAAACAGGTCAGTACTGCTGATCTGCATTCTTTTTATTCTGTAGTTTAAATTAGTTTTTTACGTCTTGACTTAACCTTGCATGCAAGTTTGGAGCTCGTACACTATATAGTTTGTGTATCTTAGCCATCCTACATTTGTTGAGGAAACTAATCAAAAACGGGGTGGCGTAATGTGTACGTAAAAACGTGTAATATGAAGAAGTACATTCTGCTTACAGAAAAGTGGTAAGAGGGTCCACTGCCCCTGCTGTCAAGATCTGAAAGCTATGGACCAGATGCTGGAAGGTACAAACACACAGGGAGTCATAGAGTTCTTCTGCTCCGCCAGATGTGTGGCTAATAGCCAGGCGTCCTGCACTTTGTCAAGTAGGTCTGATTCTCTATTCACTTGGACCTGTTCGTACTTTTGTGTCAGATTTGTCCGACACCATATATACATAGTTCCCCGGTAAAATAAATAAATAAATGATTGTTTGATGCATTTCAAGAATCCAGGCATGGCTTTCCAGTCATGTGTCAACATCTGTCGTCTGTATTGTTGCGCTCAAGTCGCATGTGTGATTTCAGTACATTATGTGTTTCACGCAGGTGCTTCATTCCCGTGCACGAACTGCCAGAAGTTAGCAGTGCCTCAGTATCACCTGGCTATGCCCGACGGATCCATTCGGAACTTCTGCTCGTACGAGTGTGTCGGCAGATTCCAGGTAATTCACATAAAACACATAAAAGCAAATAAAAAAACACATAAATAATTTGATTAAACTCTAGTTTAATTTAGACTAGTTTAATAAGTCTTAAGTGTTAAGTAAATGTATAATAAGCCCATATTGACGATGTCCGTTTCATTTGTGATATAGAAGGCATGTGCAAGGGGAGTTCAATTCAAACTGGGACATGGGATAAAAAGTCTTGCGCATGTTTCGCGCACAGTGCGGCGATGAGGCGTTTTAAAGAAGGCCGAATGTCGATAAATGACAGTCCCGGCCGAGGTGGCATGGAGCCCACTATGGTCTTGTTGCTGACTTCCCTGTCTGTGGGAACTGTACACACAATCAAAACCACTGGAACGTTACAGGAATTCGGCCGGGAGTTATTGCCGCATTCATATCCATGCATTTAGAGATGTTTGGTCTATTAAAGGAGTTCCTGGGAGGCCGGCGTTTCGGATGCGAGTCAGATCAGATGTTAGTCCGATCATGGCTCCGGTGTTCTGAGAAAACTTTCTACCTTGATGGTGTCCAAGCACTAGTGAAACACTGGGATAAGTGCATTAGTGTAGCAGGGGATTATATAGAGAAATAAAGGGAG
This sequence comes from Clarias fuscus, assembly GCA_030347435.1. Taxonomy (NCBI): domain Eukaryota; kingdom Metazoa; phylum Chordata; class Actinopteri; order Siluriformes; family Clariidae; genus Clarias; species Clarias fuscus. Next base: position 2,372,688 of record CM059216.1, on the reverse strand, counting down.
TTTTTACTCTCAGAACTGTGTTCTGTTATTCTGCACAATCAAACGACTTGATCACTCTTCAAAATATAAATTTTAACTGTGACTCTCTCAGGCATCTTTCTGTTGCATTTTATATGGCAGTATGCATATTGTATGTCGTTTTGCTTTATTAATTATGGCAGTAGTAAGTCCACGCTTTTAAGCATAAACTGTGATAATATATTGTTTGTACATAAATATATATTTAAAAAAAAATCCTGGGTGTTTTCTGAAATGTCTATTAATCTTCTTCCAGGAGAGGCTGAACAGGACCGTTCAGATGAATGGTGGATCCTATCACGGTCCCAACACCAGCCTCCATCCTCCTGTGCCTCATCGTTCATCTGCCGAAGTATACAACCCTCCTGCTAATGCAGTGCCTGCTTCCAATCAGAACACTATCCTGCCATACGTGCCTGCTACTCGACAGCAGCAGCCAGAAGCTCTCGTCGCCATCAAACTGACCTGCAAACAGTGTCAGAAGCAGTTTGGCTCTAAACCCGAGATCCTACAGTTTAAGGTATAGATCGGTCAACGGGTGACGACACGGTAGTTTTTGTTATTCATGCTGAATGTGTATTTGAATTAATCGACTTGGCTTCCCGGTTTTTGTCTTTCAGAATCACGTCGGCTTCTTCTGCTCCCGAATTTGTTGCGACATATATAAGAGGGAAAGGGATATCAGAGCAGTGTGCGAGTACTGCAAAGAGGAGAAGGTGGCCAAGGACGTTGTCGTTTATGAGAAGCAGCCGCGGACTTTCTGTTGCGAAGGTCGGGTCCAACGCTATGCACATTACAGCTTAGTATTTCACGTGTGATAAATTCCTTCTTTTTTTGAGACATCACCTTATTGAATCTGCAGTATTGGTGTGGGGTTTTAATAAACCTGAAGTTAAATCAATTTAAATACATTTAGAGAAGAAAAACAAATTAAATGATAAATAAATAGTAATAGTTTTTTAAAAATATAGAATAATGTTAAATCGAAAGCATACATTGGAATAGAATTTAATAGATAATTATATAATTAATTGTAATTAAAATATATACATAGAATATCTTCTTTTATTTAAATATGTATATTTAATTACATATTTTTAATTATTTACTGTTTATTAACATTATTTTTGTGTTGTATTGCAATAAAAAAATTACTATATTGTTAACGTTTATGATGAATGAATAAAAACAACAGCAGCAATAAAGAAATGTTGGTGGTACAACATTAATGCTTTCAAATATTATTACAATTAATTCAGTACAGTACTCTGTTTTTTGTTATACATTTTAAATAGGTATGAGTCATTAATTAAAGAGTTTGCTACATCAGTTGAATACTTTTTTATTGAATTATTTCGTTTTATTTGAGCATCTCATTTTGTTCATTTACATTAATTATGTTCATTCAGAATAAATGAAATATGTTTCAATTATATTTTATTTGATTTTTTAAATATATTTTATTGTGGTATAGATATCTGTGATCATAATAGTGATGGAGTAGTTGCTACCATAAAATAAAAAAATAGGTACTGATCTAGAAATGTAAGGATTATTTATATGCTGTGTAACTATTTTGAATTTAGTTATTTTTATTTTTTAAGATGTATTGATATTTACAGTTTCCTGTTTCAAAAGATGTTGATGTTTGTTGTTTCTCTTGAACAGGCTGCAAACTGCTCTACAAGCACGATTATGCCAAGCAGCACGGGGGTCAGTGCAGGGTTTGTGCTTACTGCTGCAATGTCACCCACAAGGCCATCCAGAATCACTTCGGGGGCAAACTGGAGGAGTTCTGCTCAGAGGAGTGCATGTCTCTCCACACTGTTCTCTTCTACGAGGTCAGAGCCGAGTACCTAGATAGATAAGTAGATAGATAGATGGAGGGACACTTTATTTATTTATTTATTTATTCAAAATATTTGACTAAAAAAGTATTCTGTCAGGAATAAAAACTGGGTACAGTGGAACCTTGGATTACGAGCATAATTCATTCCAAGAGCGGGCTCATATTCCAAAATACTCGTAAACCAAATAAAAATTTCCCATAAGAAAAAATGTAAACTCAAATTTTTTGTTCTACAGCCCCCCCAAAAAAATACTTAAAATAATTAATACAATATATAAATTAAAAATACAACTAACCTGCACGTTACCTTTAAAATAAAAAGTAAAACTAAATCCCGAAAGATAAGTGTTTCCGTTTTTGCGTGTCCGTATTTGTGTGTGTGTGTGGAATTAGCTCCTTACCTCGCCTCATCTTACACAGTAAAACTCCTCCTTCCTCCCCCCACTTCACTTTTTAAGTTTCACAACACACAAAGGAAACACTGTTTTAACGGAAAAAAAAGAAATCAATTTTCTTAATTAATTAGAGATAATGACACTCACGTGAACGTATACTAATGGAATCACTGTTGTAAAGAAAAAAACAAACAAACAAATGAACCAACACTTTACCTTTGAAAAGAATCGCGACAGAGCAGAGTTTTCTGTGTAAAGCAGAGTGTGTGTGTCTGTCTGTGTGTGTGAAGCCGGGGAGGGTGGTATAAAGGCGATTAGTGTGTGTGTCGGTGTCAAATTACGCGTGCACACGCATAGGATACACGTTGAAACAGAGAGGGAGATGTTGATTATACCAGTAAGAGACGAGCACTAAGACCCAGCAGGAGAGACTATTACCCACAATTCCGCAGCGCAAGAGAGAGAACAATAATTGGCTCAGTTGTGATCATGTGCCGCTCAGTGTCAAAACAAAAACCCGCATGCGTGATGCATGATACTCGGCACTCGTAAACCAAGACTTGCTCGTTTTTCAAGTCAAAATGTATTAAAAATCTTTGCTTGTCTTGCGGAACACTCGTAAACCGGGTTACTCGCAATCCGAGGTTCCCTTGTATACTGATATGGAAAAATAATCAGGGTGGAGTAATGAACAGAAGTAGATTTAGCTATGTGTGAAAGGATGCAGAACTGTTCTTCAGTATGAAATCCAAACCAAAAGTATGACATCACTATATGTTGCTTGATGACTTAATAAGGAGGAATAATAAAAATGTACAAAAAAATTGTATATTATGTAATAAAATGCTGTTCCATTTTACAGTGTTAAAGATTCAGTAGAAATTTTTAGCCTTATATTTACAGAGGTTTGTTGATAGAATTTTCAAATTACCCTGGGTTTATAGCGATATCTTCAGCACGCCAAGAAAAGTTCCTTGCATAGCATGCATTTGGCAATATGAAATCTTTAAGGTTGTGAGTCCGAGTGTTTTCGTTTTCACATCTCCTGCTTGTTTCTGTCAATAGATGGCAAAGTGTCACACTTGTAGGAATCAGGGACCACTTAAGGAGAGCGTCAGATGGGAGGAAATGGTCCGACACTTTTGCAGCCTGCAGTGTTTGTTGCATTTTTGCACCAAGAACATCATCCCTGATCAACCAAACAGCAACGGTATGGCCCCAGGAGAAATACTAGAAGATTATTACCTATGCATGTCTACACCCTTTTCATTAAAATGCCAGGATCCATCTATGGATGTACTTATAGCACCTATGCGCTTATAGTCATGTGGCTTAATAAAATATTTGAAGGAGTGATGTTAACTAGGAAAACATGTTGAGCAGCAGTGTTATTTTACAACAACAGCCCATCCCAACATGTTTTAGTCCTCTTCTTTACCAAAGGTTTTTATTATAATACTAATTAAATATTGTCACAGGAGTGATTTTATTTTCTTGCCTACAACCAGGAATCAACAGTGCTGCCACCACAGCCCAAGCTCCATTATCTCTCTCGAAAGACATGCCTGTAATCGGTGGTGTTGTGTCATTGGCCTCTGCATTAGCTGGCAACACTGCACTCACAGGTAACGCCGGCTCCTGTTAATGCGTTGTATTAAATAGGACTTTTCATGAAGAAGAATAACCCTAAAAATGTTATTCACAGGAGCGCTGCCTACCTCAAACGCCAGCTCAAAAATCATCGGCGATGTGAGTACAATCAACAACGCAGGCTTTTGGTGAGGATTGTTGTTTGCGCTCTTAGATTCTGATGACTCTTATGGTGTATGTGTCTTAGGCAAGCACCCAAACAGATGCCTTTGTGAACGGAGAACCTCAGCAGCGACGGATGTTGAAGAACAAAGCCGTCATGTGTAAACCAATCAACGATGAGCAGAGCATCCAGTGTGACCTCGAGCCTCCAAAACTGCTCTCTGAAACAGGTTCGTTTCTGTTAGAGATGAAGGAAAAATCGGTTCGATCATGTGTTGCGATTCTTTTTTTGTGTGGTGATGCATCTATCGCCACGCTGAATCCAAAAGTCAAGGATGGGAATAATCATTCACCTCCCAATATGATATTATTAAATACCTAAAATTTAATTAGGTGTTTAAAAAAAATATATATATATAGGAGTGGCTGTGAGCACACTGGGGCGTGCAGCTTCTAACACGTCGGGGTTTTAACACACGATTTTTGTCTAATTAGAGCTTGCAGTGTTTTGAGACTGGTATAAGTCTGTGTAATGAATAGATCTGGGACTAATTCGCTCACAGAGTTTGGAGAAAAAGGCGGATCGGAGACTTCTAACGCATGCGACTGTAACAACATAAAAATGCGTTTCTGTTGGGCTGCTCTGAAGCTTCTACGCTCAGTACAGAATTCTTTGTCTGAGGCTGATCGGCTGTTCACTGACCGCCAATCAAACTGAAAACCAGCCATCCTGTGTGGTAGGAGCAGATTATTTGCTGTTTGTTTATCATTGTAACAAAATCTAAAAAAAAAAAAAAGGATATTTAGAAAATCAGGAAACTAAAAAAAATCGCAATACAAATGTAGTCAGTACCTAGGTATCGTGATAATACTGTATTGGTTAGGCCCTGGTGATTCCTTTTCCTAATTCCTGGATTCACTTACATCTCTTTAGTCTGTAATTGTTCTCTTCCTTTAAACTAATTATGGGTAAAAATAGGTTCGGGTAATTCTCTTACTGTATTTTCTTGTATTTCCATCTCTAGAAGATACAATAAGAACACTTCATCATATAAAAACGTCTATATGTTAGTTTCACATTTTCAGGGTTTATTTGGGTTGACCACTATAAAAGTCAACCCTGTAAATGAGCTGTAACTGTTAAATTGATTTGTTTATTATTTATTATAAATCTGTGATTTCAATTGTAGCCAGAGGTGCTGTTATGGAATACTAAACATCATCATTTAAGCACATTCAAGGATTCATTGGTGGTTTAATATTTGTTTTTAATCATCATCCAACAGAAACAGATAAAATCTAGAGGGAGATCAAGATTTGGGAATAGAGAAGTGCTGCGTCCAGCTTTTAAAGCTGGTTCTTGGCAAACTTTCACTTCTTTAAGCATACTGAGGGATTATGAGCTATTAAAAAAATAAACAAACTTAATCTTGCATGCACCATGGAGGTTTTGTCATAAAAAAAAAATATTCGTCCTTTTCTCCACAGGTATTGATGAAAATGGAGAGAAAATAAGATTGGTGCCTCTGCCAATACCTGTTCCAGTGCCCGTATACATTCCTGTCCCCATGAACCTGTACACTCAGTACACACCATTACCGCTGGGATTTCCTCTTCCTGTACGTATTTAAATCTGTTTTTCTCGACATCTCTACCCTGTTGTGTAAAGTATTGTACGTGGTTATGGAGTGTTTGGTTTTTCCTGATTTTAGATACCTGTGCCAATGGTAGTGCCAGCTTCTCAGGAATCTACACAGCCAAGTTCGACTAAAGTTCAAAGCTCAGTGGAGGAGGATGAAATGGAAAAGGCCAAGACCAGGCCCTTGTCTCATGGAGGTATGTGAATGAACATTATAAGAACAGTGCGTATTTGTGCAAGGATTAATGTTACTTTTCTATGTGCTATTTTTCAGACCAGGGCAGTACCTACAGCGGGGATTTGGAGTCTGAGGCTAGGTCGACCCCCTTCAGTTGGGTAGACCATGAGGATTTTTCACACAATCTTAAGCCACCAGTACCTTCAACTGAGCTGGAAGGACCTAAAGATCTTCCTGCTGTCTCCATAGCATCCGACTTGCTAGATTTGGAAAAGGATATTCCTCTTGGTTAGTAACAATTTTTACTGCTTGCGAAAAATGCCAGTTGCATTAGCGTCTTAGAATATTTATTCTGATGGAAATTTTATAACGTATATAATAAATTTAAATAAATAAATGAAATATGTTAAAATTGAAATCAAATACATTATGAACTGTAGGTTATGAACCTTTTTCCTTTCTTTCTTTCTTTCTTTCTTTCTATTTTATTAGGATCAAATGATCAGGAAGCAACAAAGGAGCAGAAATCTTCAGCTAAACGACGCAAGAGAGGAAAAAAGGTATGTTTTTACACAGTAATGGAATCTAGCGCTTACTCAGGTTTATTGCATTATATGAACTTTCCCCTGTTAAAGTGAGGTTTATAGAAACACACCAGTCTGACTCATTACACCTCCATCTGGCATCATTGTTTGGACAGCCCGGCTGTGGGTGTACATCTGTATTTTTGGATGTGTTGGGGGACGGGGGTGAAGATAAATTTGAAAAGTTACAGTTTTAAAATGTTGGGTCCAAAATAATGTTATGTTTTTTATTTGAATAAAAGGTTTTATGATTTTAAGCATGTAATACACAGCATTCATTAGAGCTGTGGCTAAAGATAAGAGGTTCGATTTTGTTATAGCTACACCTATTTGTAATCAAATCTAATCTCTGTGTTACGCAAAGTACAACAACTTATCTATAGTTAATGTAGTTATATAATTTAATGTAATACTTTAAACAGAATTGAAAGCAGTGAAAGTTGCGAACAACGGTACAAACATGACTCAAGCTTATTTATCACTCTTTGTTTCATTATTAATGTTGAAGTCAAAATTTTGAAGCATTAGAAGGGTAAGAATCAAATTTCCAAACGCTTCTTAAAAACCGCTGACGACGTTATCCCGTGCAAGTTTTTTACCCCAAGGACTCGTTCAACCTAAGGTAAGATGGACTTGTTTCAAAACTTTTTTTGTCTTGATCACAATTTTTGTTTACTTTTAAATAATTTCTTAGTGCATGTGTAAAATGTTTTGCATTTAATGAACGAGTTTATTCAATAAAGAATTTCAATAAATCAATACCTTTTTAAAAATATTAAATTTTATGGTCTGTTGTTTTTCAATATAGTGAAAAACACTTTTCCTCAACTTCAGAATTACTTGCTTTTCTCCCAATGTATTGAGCTATTAATTAATTAATCAAAATTTTTTTTTTTTTTTTTGGCATTAAAGTCTTTTAACATTATATGTAATTAGTTATGAATATCAAGAAGTCAAAGCTGGATTTTGTTTCTACCTGATCAAACTTTTGATCTCAAACCTAATTAGCTTCCTTTAGTACCAAGAAGAATTAAATTAGATAATTTTTTAGATTGCATTTATTTGCCATTATGCAGTCTTTTGGAAATCTTTACACTGTTCTTTGCTTTATAGACATTTTTGCTTTGATTGGTTCCTAAATTTACAACATTTTAGGCAGTTTATTGTGAAAGGCACTGTTGTTTAAAGTGTTACTTTATACTTAGTTTAATTCACTAAATTTACCCATTTATGTATTAAATTAAGCAAGAGCACATTGTACCCAGGTCTATTAGATTAACATAATTATTATTATTTTGCCCTTGTTCGCAACTGGCTTCCAAAATCTGAGCTTAAAAAACACTTAAGCATGTGTTGAAAAATGTTTATTCAGTAATATCCACATTAATATTTAAAGAAAAAAAATTGTTTAAGAAGCAAAGAGGAAATAGACTTGTGGAAGCCCATAAATATACCAATTTCATTTTTTCCCCTCATTTCTTTATTTTTATTTATTTATTTATTTGTTTTTATTCAAATGTTATTTCAAATGTTTTTTTCTCATTTCTCTATTTAAAACGGTTCATTCATATTAAATGCTGTTGTTCTTTCCCATCTTGGTCAGGGGTGTGATGTTGAAGAAACGAAGAGTTTTAAAGAAGAACTGGATGTAGCTGATTGTGCACACTCCATCTTGGACACTAATTTAGAGCAGTTCACTACGGAATCTTCCCAAGATGCAAAATCACTTTTCATTAGTTCAGAATGTGCTCCGATTGAAGATGATCTGGATGAGGAACAAAACACATTTGAATGTGATGAAGAACTTGGCTCGTTCTCTGGGTCACTGATACCTTCAACGTCAAATCTAAGACCAAGGAATAAAAATGTTCGAGCTCGGACATTGTGCACTAAAAAGCAGTTCTGTGTATACTGTCAAAAATCAAATACCAAAATAGCAAGGCACTTGGAGCGATTGCATTCAAATGAAACGGATGTCGCATATGCTCTCAGCTTTCCAAAAAAATCTAAAAGAAGACATATGCTACTGGAACAGCTTCGCAAGAAGGGCAATTATAAGCATAACATTGAAGTTATTCGGAACGGAAACGGGGATATAGTTATGCAAAAACGAACACACAGAAAAAGGTCTGTCAAGGATTACTTGCCCTGCCAGTACTGCCTAGCTTTCTTTGTCCGGCACGGATTGGAGAAACATGAGAATGTATGCAAGAACAAAATGATTTCACAGTCATTTTCCGAACGCTTGGAACTCCTGAACACTGAGTCCTGCTTCCATCCCGATCCAGAACTAAATGGCGAGTCGCTTGTCAAACTAAACCTGGTCCAATTACAAAGTCCAACTCTGTTCAGCGCTGATGCCCGGTCACATCCTGATATTGCAGCAAGTCTCCAGTCTAGTGCCATTGGCTGTTCTGAACTCCTCTCACAAAACAATCTTGAGCCAAGCTCCTTCTCAAGTACTCAGTCAAGTCCTGAATTTTCTGACCAAACAGATCTTAAACCAGGCCTTGGATCAAGTCCTGTGTTTAGCCGGCCTTGTCCTGAACCCTTCCTTCCAACCAATTCAGATCTTGGGCAGTCTCCTAGAGTAGATTTCTGTGATGAGCACACCTTTATATCTAGTCCTGATTCAAGCCCTCACGCTTTTGAATTCCACCTACAGCCTAATGAGTACTTAAGTCCCGCAGCAATTCATCCTACTACCGAACCTTGCTACGAAAGTAGCCTTACAATCTCTGCCGAAAGCAACCCAGATACCAATAATTTTGAGTTTTGCCTACCATCTACCCCTGAACCTGGTCCACTACCTTACCCTGATTCAAGTCCTAGTCATCTAAGTGTTGACACATGCTTTGAAGAAGTTTTGAGGTCCAGTCCTGAAACCAGTCACCCCCGTACTCCTGAATATTGCAGCGCTGTTGAATTCAATGTAAAAACTACTTTAGAATCCTGTCTCGAATCCAGTATGTTGTGCCCTGATGCACCTAGCAGTGCAAATATGAATTCAGAATGTTGCCATCAGCCTAGTGTTAGTCAAATGTCTAGCCCACGTTCTACTCAACCGAGTTTTGAATCTTTCTTTCTATCCAGTGTCGGATGTGAGTTTAGGCCCCCACCTAGTCCGGAATTGTGCACTCAAACCACTTTCATGTCAAATCATGAATCTATATTTCAGTCCTTCACACAAGATGAGAAAACTAGCCCTAAAACTAGTCCTTGCTGTAGTCCCAAATCCTACCACCAAACTGTCCCAGATCCAAGTCAGACAAGTTTAGAAACGCTATCAGTCAGCCCTAAAACTAGCCTTCTGCCTTATCCTGAATCAGATTCTGGTCCTCAAATTAGTTTTGAAAATGGCATTGAGTCAGTTTTTCAGTGCAGTTCTGGAACCAGCCTAGTTCCTTCTTCTGAAACTTTGCACCCCCAAAGTGTTGAGTCCAACACAAAACCTTCTGGCGAAGCCTGTCTCACATCTAGTAGAAAGTGTAGCAGTCCTCCACCCAGCAGTCCTAAGGCTAATGCAGAATCTTTACCACTGACCCCTAGTGCCCACTCCCATTGCCTAGACTCCGATGCTTCAAGTGGACTCGATAACAATCTGATTAACGGTCAATCGAAGAAGTCAATTGGGTCTTCAACAGAAAGCTTGACGTGCCAAAAGAAGCCTGTTGAGACCACTGACCTAGACTTAGATTTTAGCTCATCATCTTGCGTGAAAACTCGTTCACAGCGCAAGGCCACGTCTTCCCTAAAGTGCAATAAGGATTCTGGCTCACTCTCAAGCTTGAAGTCAGGTCCACAGTCTAGTTCAAATTCAACTTTAAACTGTAGTTCCTCCCCGGAACCAGAGCTATCCCAACAGATAGGTTTAAATAAAACGCCAAATCGTGAGAGGTTAGGAAAGAAAAGACAGTACTGTCTTTACTGTAAAAAATCCTGCATCAAAATGGCACGCCATTTGACCCAAAAACATACAAAAGAAAAGGAGGTAGTACATGCTCTTAGTTTTCGAAAGGGGTCTAAAAAGCGGCTTCTAATACTTGAACAACTTCGAAAGAAAGGGAATTATCAGCATAACATTGAAGTTCTCAAAAATGGAAATGGCGAGCTTATCACTTGTAAACGACCAAATAAAGATCATTCCGTGGGCATGTACCTGCCTTGTCAGTATTGTCTGGCATTTTATATCCGCAATGATTTGTGGAGGCATGAAAGAAGTTGCAAAATAAGAACAAATGGCAACCCGGTTAGCCTTAGAAGAACTGTATCATCAACGATGCTTCCGTTAAAAAGCAGTACTTCTGGAGATTTGGAAGAAGCTTTTGATGATATGATGCAAGACAGCATCTTCCATCATATAAGAGACGATGCTCTGATTTGCAAGTATGGCGCTAGGCTTTTTGTAAAACTCGGACGTGCTAAAAAGCATCAATTATATATAGCGCAGAAAATGAAGGAATTGGCGAGATTCATGCTAGTTGTTAAAGGTTTGGATGATTCTGTTCAGTACTTGCATCAACTGTGCACTCCATCACGGCTTAATTTGGTCATTAAAGGAGCAGGGATAGTTAGTGGGTTCGATGAAACTTCGAGGAAATTTGAAAAGCCGTCGGTGGCAATAAAAATCGGAAATACAATAAGACAAGCAGCTGAAGTGATTTGTGGTGAAACTGTTATGGAGGGTGATGCAGAAACTGTCGATAATGTTAAAGAGTTTATTAGGCTGTTTGAGAAAAAATGGATTTCTTGCGCTAAAAACGCTTCCAAAGCCGCCAAGCCTGGTCGCACCAAGGTTGACGGTTGCCTAGACAAGCCTACTCCTGCGCTCTCGTCACGGCAAGAGAACTGCCCGGTGTCCAAAAAACCCATAAAACCTCAAAAGCTTAAGTTGCGTTCCTGTAGCACTAATCAAGGTGATGGTGAAAACGCAGACAGCACAGAATCAAATGGGTCACAGATTTTTCCCGATCGAAAGTTACGCAGCAGCACTGCTGCCGTAGCGTCATCTACCGACCCTGCTGCACAGTCTTCTGTGTCTCAAGAGGTTAAGGTACCATATTCAAAATCGCAAACGTTTCCTTCAAAAATAAAAATAAGAACCCCAAATGGTGGTAAAAAACAGTTTTGTCATTATTGTAAGAAACCCTACATCAAAATAGCAAGACACTTGTCAAAGAATCACGCAGAAGAAAATGATGTAGCCCACGCGCTCAGCTTCCCAAAGGGATCCAAAATTCGACATACCTTACTTAAACAGCTCCGTAATAAAGGTAACTACGAGTATAACGTCAAAGTTCAGGAGACTGGAAACGGCGAACTCATCCCGCAGAGAATGGTAAAAAAGGATACTTTGTTGTCCTCCTACCAAGCTTGCCCTTTCTGTCTGGGTTTCTACCTCCAACGTGACTTGTGGAGACATCTGAGATCGTGCAACATGAAAAAGGAGGATAACGCTCGCCCTGGCAAAAGAAGGCCACGGTCGTCCTATTTCAAGAATTTTCCCATGCATGACTGTCTTTCTGAGGGCTGCCAGAACCTCGTTCGCAACATGAGGGATGATGACATCTCAAAATGTTTAAGGAACGATGCCTTAATCTGCAAATTTGGAAATAGTCTTTATGAAAAAAACAAGCTTGAAAAGGAAGGACGCGATTACATAGCACAAAAAATGAGAACACTAGGGAGATTTATGTTGGTCGTGAAGGAGCTGGATCGCAGTGTTTCGGATCTTTATCAAGTTTGTAATGAATCCAAGTTCAGTTTGGTTTTGGAAGCTGCGAGGAAGCTTGTCGATTTTGATCCGCATTCAAAGCAATTTAAAAAATCATTAGCTTTGAAAATAGGTGCTTCCTTGAAGGGCGCTGCCGAGGTTGCTTTAGGAGAGAAGGATATGCAACCTGAACCTAGAAAGCAAGCCGAAAAATTCATCGAGCTGCTGGGAACAGATTTGTTATTTTGTAAATCGTCACATGTTCACGCAGCAAGTAAGGAGACCAAACAGGATGTTCTACATCTGGTCAAAGATGTTGTTAAACTGCATAAGTTCCTCATAGACGCAGAAGACAAAGCAAAATCTGATCTGATGGAGCATTCCAATCGGGATGTATGGAAAAGGTTGCGTGAATGCATTCTGGCTGAAATCACTCTGTTTAACCGAGGACGAAAGAGCATGGCTGAGAAAATGCTGCTCAAGGACTACATACACACGGACAAACGGCCCATCACCGGAAAAATGTCTGAACCCTTGACAAAGCTGGAACAGGCACTTAGCAGCGTATTAATAAAAGCGAGAGTCACTTGTAAAAATGGATGCTGGAGTCCCGTTTTGCTTACCAAAAGGATGACATCGTCTCTGGACATCCTGATCAAATACCGTAAGGATGCAGGCGTCTTCGCGGACAACCCATACGTGTTTCCTCAAGTGACGAGCGATGGTCACATAAGGGCACACGACTGCATAAGAGCGTTTGCCCGGAGTTGTGATGCAAGCAAGCCCGAGGTTTATGCGCACAAGTCTGTGGCTACGGTTTTCCAAATACTGAGCCTTAATGGCGATGAGAAGGAGCAATTAACTGCGCTCGTGGACGACGGAAGCTTCGATTACCAAACACTAAATGAAGACATCAAACAGCTGGCAAAAATCTGCACTCTCCTGGAAAGCATAGATGAAGAAGTTGATAAATGCAAGGATACAGGTATTTATTTTTTATTTTGTGCAGGGTTTACTGACGCAGACTTGCCAGACCCTTTACATTTTGCGTCCAAAAGCTGTCACAGTGATCGCTCAAAAAGACCCAAATTCTATAGTGGTCCGTCCCTCCGTTTACAAATGCCAGATGTGCATTGATGGTTTAAAAAAAAATTCCGCAGAAATAGACACATCCACACATTCTGATTCATTTGTGTTTAATGTCTTTTTCCTAAAATAGACAAAACGGAAGTAAACTTTTCAACCTTTTTTTTTTTTGTTTTTCTTTTTTGCTGCAATTATTAGTGTTTTAAATCGTAACTAAAACATACATTTGGCAGATGAAATCATTCCTCCACCTGTTCTGCTAAAGAGCCTCCAGGTTTTATATCAAATGTATTACATATAAAGTATATAAATTACATTTACAATTATTTTGACACACATTTTAAACTATTTAACTGTTAAATGAAATGTAACTATTAAATGTACAATTTTGCGTTCAAACATTTTTCAAGGCCAACAGCAACTAATTGGATGATTTATTTTAGCATCTAAAAATGTATATATAATATTTCCATATACTTAAGGTATAGTCAGCACACTGTATTATTTGTTTTCAGGGTTTGCAGGTCTGAAGAAGAAGTTAACAAAAAAAAATGCAAATTACTTCATAACTTTAATTTTAACGTGAAGCATTTCCCTAATAAAGTTCCCTAATTTTATCCTCTTTATCTTTCATGTATGTATATAATACATTAGGTCCCAGCCGTGCCTCTGGCCCAAGACACAAATGGAAAAATGAGGAACAGGAAGCTGTGAGGCGGCAACTGGGAAATTACATCTCCATCAGCAAAGTGCCGGGCAAAATCGACTGCCTGGACTGTATCAGGGCCGAGCCACAGGCTCTCAAGTCAAGAACGTGGATGGACGTTAAATATTATGTCTATAACACAATCGTGGCAAAGAAAAGGAAAAAAAGCAGTTTGAATAGGACGGACAGTGAAGGCGAAAGTGACGAAGATGATCTAGTTGCTCTGGAGCCCACTGCAAAAAGAACTCTCCGGAAAAGAAGCAGTTCGAATAGGACGGACAATGAAAGCGAAAGTGACGAAGATGATCTTGTTGCTCTGGAGTCCACTGCAAAAAGAACTCTCCGGAAAAGAAGACGGCGACACCGTGTGTGAACATAATGACGCCCCTGGGTCAATGGGCCACGTTGAAAAGACAAACTAGATGGGACACGTGATGTTTAACTACATGTTCGTGGGTGAACTAGAGCGATAACGTTAACACTAGATGACAGTTTCCAGTTTTTCATTTCTCTCCTAATAGCTCAAGATTGATACAAATCCTTAGAAGCACTTTCTTAAATGAAGTTCTCTCTCTCTCTCGCGCTGCGCTTTTTTTTTCCTTTTACCATCGCTGCTGGCTGTTGCATTGTCATTATCTCTGACATTTATACATGCAATCAGCTGCTTCCTATTTTGATATTTGTTTTATAATCATCGGAAATGACAAATCGGATAAGATTATTCTAAAATGCAGTATAGAATATTTATTGTGTTGAACACCTGAAGTGACCAAATAGTTTGACAGTCATTTCTTGCTGCACGCATGGACAGAATGTTAGAGACATTATCACCACAGAGTTTATTATTTTCCGATAAATGCCTGAAATGTCTGAAATGTTTGTCCTCTTGTACCGTGGCACTTTTAAGATTATTTTCTTCATTAAAGAGAGAGACAGACTTTCTTTGGTATCTGTTTATATTTCAATTTACTCACTCTCCGTTGGAGGCAATAATTTGAAGAGTCATGTTGTATGTTACAGCGTTTGCGCTGTAAAATGACCGCACCTTACAAAAGCATGTTGACTAGCGATAAAATGCTAAATCGATACTTTCGATTCAAATTACATGGAGCATGACCCTAAGTGTACTGCGTTACAGCGGTGGTGTTACTCGACGTAATGAAAAGAAGCTCGCTCCACATGCTTTTCTGGCTTAATAAGGCTTGCTATTCTCCATCCTTTATTTGTAATTTCGTTACTTTAGTTGTGATAAAGTTCACTTGAGGCATTTGTGCCATTAAGAACAGATTTGTGTTTTATTTTTAAAGAGTGACGCTACAGATATTATTATATTTAGCTCGTTCAGAAGAACAGAAGCTCATCTGTTCACATCATGTTGTGAAATAATGATTATGACACTATAATTCCATCGTGAACCCTTATGGACCAACGGTTTCACAATCTGTCCGCATTTTGTTTAGGAACAACTGAGGACCTTGTCTTTTCCTTGATATGATGTGTATCTACTTTTTACATTATAAGAAGTTTTTGTTTGTTTTTTCTTTTTCTTTAAGTCTGACTTTAAAATGTCCTTTCAAAATGTAATATAAGGTCACATTGTAATGTTCCACTTTTATTTACTGCAGTTTATTTGAATATGTTCAATGTGTTTTTCTTTTTTTTTTTTTCTTTTTCTTATGCACATTATATTAAACCAGAAACCCACAGTTTTACCGCTTTTGACTTCTTAATTAATTAAAGCTTACATTGTCAGCATCATCAGAAAACTCTGTGTCATCTCTAAATGCTTTGAACCCAGCTTGTACTGAACTGAGTCATGGTGTTTTTTAGAAATGGAACAGTCACGCTTTTTCTGTAATTCTTTTGTTGTTCTCCTCCTCGTGTTCCTTGCAGATGGTTTGCACGGTTTGTGTAAAAACTAACAAGCTTCTGCCTTTTCCTTCCAGGGACGGAGGCGTTCAGGAACAGATGTGGCGAGCGGCGTGGTTCCTACTCCACCCAGCTCCAAACTCCAGCACATGTATGGAGTGAAAGCCTGGGCCACTTGGGTGCAGTGCAGGACTCGACACGCCGACGGTGAGCTTCACCCACGAGCTGCGGCTTAACACTTAACATTCTTATTTTATGCTCTTGTTATGTGAGGCACCCAGTGTGCTGTCTCCAACTGCAATGTTGCTAAGCAACAGTCTTGGGACAAAGTGCTCGAGTGTGAAGAAACATGAATATTTTTTTTTTCTTTTTGTCTCTAAGACACCTGATTTTTAAGAAATAATACAGTTCTTGCTCCACAGAAAGAAAAAAAAGAAACAAGTTTCTGAAGTTTTCTGAAGTTATTTATTTATTTAAAGTATATTTAGAAGCACATTCCAGAGGATGCATTTAAAAATGCATTATTGTTTATGGAAGCAATAAAACGTCTGGGCTGCGCTGCTGTATGAAAATAATCAACGTTGGGATGGTGTCATGTTGACCTGACTGCCATGTCTAAAATGTCACACAGTATAAAACAAAGATTTGTACTTCTTAACAATTGCAGTTGTTAAGAAGAGGAAAAAGATCTAACTATAATTTTATATAAAATTTATCTAAAAATAGTTTTTTCTAAACGCACACAGTTTGTTCTAAGAGGCTGTAAGGTCGCTGAATGTTAGTGTTTTGGCACTGGAGACTCCTTCCAAACATAAACTAAACAAAACTAGCCTCATCATTTATACAATAATGTTTTTTGTTTTTGTAGATTGTTTGCCTTACAAAGTGCTTGTGCAACTTGTTTCTGTAGTAACAATATAACATTTTGAATTACAGTCAGAACTGCTCCTGACCAATCAGAATGGAGAATTTGATTTGAATTAGCTTGGTATTAAATGTTTTAGGTTTGTGCTAGTCAGGTGTTTGGAAATAGTTTTTCATTTTTAGTGAAAGTAGTATTGTGAGAAAAATTTATAGTTAATAAAATGAAAATAGAATTACAAAAAAAAGAGAGAAAAAAACATGTCTGTCAAAAAAAAAAAAAGTAAAGCCATTAAAAATTCTGGCTGTACGATTTGATGAAAAAAGATTTTACACGTATTACGATTTAAAATTCAATATTTAACTATCAAATGCATCTTTTGTGTGTTCAAACTTATTTTATTATTGATAAATTTGACCTAAATGCCAATGTATAAATATGTGAGCTTCAGAAATATTACGCAAAACAAACATCATTCATAAATCATTCAATTGTTAAAATAATTGATGAACGATTAGGGAGTAACATCTATATTTAAGTATGAACGTTGGTCAGTTTCAAGCTTTACTTTACTAATTAAATAGACACAAATGTGTGTGTGTTTAAACTCTACCATCATAAACTTTGCTTTGTTTTGGCCTAATTAAATTTTTTAAAGCATTCTCACACACTATTTCCCTTTTTAAATGGACTTAATAATAAATTTTGCCCTTAATTTTATTAAGCAATTTGTAAATGTCATTTCTTTTGTTGTTGATTGCCCTCACCTTTTTTTTTTTTCCCACTAGAGGAATGCATCAACACCACTAAATGTCACTCTCCTAGTGACCTACTGTGTGCGTTACTGACATTTACCATCATCTCCATCTCTGCATTCATTTATTTATTTGTTTCAGCGAGCCCTCTCAGTGTGAAGGAGGACGTGTTGGATTGCAGCCCTGAGGAGCTCAGCGACGCTTTGTGTCATTTCATCAGCGAAGTCCGCAGGCCGAACGGTCAACCTTATGCACCAGACAGCGTCTACTATCTGTGCTTGGGCATCCAGCAGGTCTGATCTTTCAAAAGACGTTTTTTTGCTTTATTAATCCATCGGGCATCAGTGTGTATCCGTGGATGAGTCAAATATTATTCGCTCTCTGAATGTAGAATTTGTTTTTCTTAACTTTTAGAAAAGACAAACATCATTCTATGACATAATCACTTTGCTTTTTCATACACTATGTACATATGTCAACAAGCTTTCGTATTCCCTCATTAAAAAATGTCTTAGTCTGGGCTGCGAACCAGGAATGCACCGCTGTCCTCACTTCTTCATCGGAAGAGAATCTTCATCCTCGTAGTTCTGCTTTCAGGGAACCAAATAGGTGGAAGTCAGATAGATAGAGCGAGATAAGGACTACAGGGAGGACGCTTTAACACCTCAGAGTGTCGACAGTCATGCGAGATCACAACGCCCTCGGATATCAGTCTTCTGTGTTCAATCCAAAGTTTAGGCTTCAGCACTTCAGTAAGCGTCTCACTGTAATGAGCACTGTTGATTGTTGAATCATTTACCTGATAAGGTTCCAATACTGATCCTTGTGAATCCCAGAAAACTCTATAAACATTCAAGATTTATTCAGCTGATGGGACTTTTGAACTTTTTCTTGGTCGGCATTTGAAGATGTTTCCATTCTATACTCTGCTGTTTACTGGCAGACTGGTAGTGATTAAATTCCACACACACACACACACACACACGGCGCCTGCGCGCACCAACGGAAACACTTATCTGTCAGGATTTATTTGTACTTTTTTTTAAAGGTAAAGTGCAGATTAATTTGTTTTATTTTAATTTTATAGATTCTATTAATAATTTTTATGTATTTATTTTTGGGGGCTGTGGAACGAATAATTTGAGTTTTCATAATTTCTTATGGGAAATGATGGTTTGGTTTACAAGTGTTTTGGAATACGAGCCCACTTCCGGAATGAATTATGCTCGTAATCCAAGGTTCCACTGTAATGTCTGTTAATTTTTAAAGCCAAAGAAGATTTTTTTTGTTTTGTTTTGTTTAATTCATTTTCCTGTCTGTTAGTTTGTTTGTTTGCTTCATGTTTATAATTATTTCTCTATACGCTCTCTTTCTCTCTCAAACAGCACCTTCTTGAAAATGGCCGCTTGCAGAATATCTTCACGGATCCTCTTTATAACCAGTTCACCGCAGACATGACCAAGCTGATAAAAGACTGGGAGTGCAACTTGACACTCAATGGTAAGTAGTCTACAACCTGCACACATATACTCTGTATAATACACACACAGACAGTAGTGAGGTATCGGCTTGAATAGAGTGTCCTAACAAGAGCATTGGGACGCAGACCAATCTGGTGCTCACTGTTTTTCTTCATTAACATAAGTTGAAACTATCTTGAGTGACGTAGACATCGAGCGCTGGTGTGTGTGCGCAGGTTTCTTGCAGTCCCGCATCGAGGAGAGTTTCCTGTGGGAGTGTAAACAGCTGGGCGCTTCGTCTCCGTTGGTGCTGCTCAACACGCTGATCTTTTTCGGGGTCAAGCATCTCAACCTGAAGACGGCCGAGCAGCATCAGCAGCTCTCCTTCTCCAACATCGCGCGCTGCTCCAGGAGCACCAAGCACGGCAAGTCCTCCTACCTCAGGTTTCGATTTGCTGTAAAAGACGAAGGCGAAAAGGAGAAGCGAGGTGAGAGAGCGTGCGGCGCTCTGATGCTTTAATTGCCATCCGTTGGCATTATCGTACATTTGGTTATAATGTCGTGTGTATTTTCCAGTTCTGCTGGGTAAAAGGAGAAGAGAAGATGCAGACGAGAATGCGGAGTATGGCGAGATGACTGAGAATACCGAGGACGCGTTACACTGTCCTGTCAGACTATACGAGTTCTACCTCTCGAAATGGTGAGACGGAATGAACCTTAGTGTGATGTTCGTTCAATAACGGTCACTTTTTAACATCTGCACATGCACACGCAACATCTCCACTGCCTCCTGCTCATTTACCTCCCTTCCTTCCTTACCTCAATCATTATAGGCAGGAGTCTCGAGTCTCGCTCACAAATGGCCGACTTTCATTCCAACCAAACAGGAGTCGCACCTGATTCTACTTGTTTAATCAGTTTGTGGTCTCCAGGCTTAAAAAAAAAAAGGAAAATGGGCACCTGGTGTTATGCTGGAGTGAAACCCTACTGATCTTTGTGGATTAAATTTAAGGATGCGTTCAGAGTACAAATTGAGTCCTGAAACCTTGCTGACGTGCAGACCTCCTCAGGAGTCTAGAGATCGATTAATTGATGTATTGTGGCTTTTTTTTTTTTATTCATATGTTAAATTGGACATGAAAGTGAAGCTGAACATCTCCCATGACCTGCACAGTCAGGAGCGAGTCAGGAAACGTTTTCCTCCACCAGCATCACGTAGTGACCTGGACACTATTCTGTAAGAAGAACGGCTCAAAATCCCTCTGGACACCGAGCAGGACTTGTATCTGTCATTCCCAAGACGAATTGATGCTGTATTGTCCTCAAAAGGAGGCCCTACACCATACTAATGAATTATTGTGGTCTAAAACCAGGCGTTTCAGTTTCATTGCCCAACCCCGGTTCCATACGTTATTTTATAGTTTTGAAATCCCCAGTATTGTTGTAGAATGTAGAAAATAAATCGCAAAACAGAAATTTGTAAGTGATCCCAAACGTTTGAGCGGTAGAGTATAACAAGATCTCTCAAGTCTGGATATTTACGAAATCGTGATGCTTAAAGAATCCAATACACATTGAATCGGCAATAGGTATCGTGATATCGTATCGGTTGGTCCCTGGTGTTTCTGATCCCTAGGGACCACTAGGGTTGCAAATTTTGCACATTTTTCTTCCATTATCTTCCAACATCTTCACAATCAATATTAATAATAAACAATAACCAGATGCACTTTTTTTCCTTCACACTGATTTATTTGTGGCCGCCATATTGTGGCGGCCCACATATGACTATTGAATATACATATGAATATTAATTTTTTTCAATATTTAAAAAGGTTGTTGCAGTGTGCAGGTTCGCTCATGTCCTGTTTCTCAGAAACACACAGCATACGTCCGAGAATATTGGCTCTACTCGTATGACAGTTCTTGGTGTTGAACGTTCACAAGATTAGCAGAAATATTTTAGAACATCAGCGATCAGTTTTGTAACAGAGCGTTGTGTGAAAATAAAGATGGCGAAAGAAAAAAAAAATGGATCGTTAGGAGGCAGAGTCAGTCCGGTGTTCAGGAAATAAATCGTGGAGACCCGAGCCTTGAAACAAGTTATTAGCAAGCATAGTGTGTGTAGTGTTTTGTCCACAACAAGTGTACAGTGTTTTATGTTGGTCTGTATTTTGAGAACCACAAACGGACAGAATCGAATGAGTTAACATACTTGGCCCAATAAAACCCAGTTCTGATTCTGATGCAAGGAGTAGAGCTGGGAATAAACAGGGATCGCTCCAGACGATGTAACCACGATACCTAGCTGTCGAGTCGATTTTGCATTGCAAGTCTGTAAGTATCACAATTTCATGAAAATGGCAAAAAAAAAAAAACATTATTTTGTTGCAATTCAAAAATCTTGCCAGTGTGTGAATAGTTTAAACCTGCAGGATTACAGTATCTTCAATTCAGTTTAATTTTATGTGCTTTTAACAATCGTCATTGTCGCAAAACGGCTTTACACAATCAAAAGAAATGATGGACGTTTGTATGAAATGTAAATGTGTATGAATTATTAGATATTTCCTATAGTTATAGCACCATTTTATCACTTTAAAAAATAATTTATATAATTAATTAATGGTTTTAAAAAAACATGTTTCTGGAGTCAAAAAGTGCCTCCTGTTTAAAACCGCTCTACACTGTTAATATCTTTTGATTACTGAAAAGGAAAGATGTGAAACAGATAAATCATTTTTATTGGTCCATCCATCAACTTGTAAACAGTCCACGACTGCCATTGTGCCTCATGTATCACAATTATGGTCATGATTGGGTTCTGTCGTAGTGTGACGCCAGTATTCATTTCATTTCAACATTCTTGTACAGAGCCGGCATTACAAAGACTCATTTAATGAAAGATAAATCTTGAGAATATGATTAAGGTAAAGTATTGCCCATCTGTGCCATAATGTAAGTAAGCTAGGACTGGCATTATGTGTGGAGTGAGATCAGTGTGGCAATTACAACACTAAACCGAAGCTAAATGTATATAAACATATTCCTTATATTTTCTTTAACCCTCAGTCCGGACTCTGTGAAGGAACATCCAGATGTTTTCTACCTGCAGCCTGAGACCTCCTGCCACCCTGGCAGCTCTGTTTGGTATTCTACCCAGCCTCTGGATGCCACCATTTTGGACAGCATGCTATCGCGCATCGTGGCAGTCCGGGACGTCCATCTGGAGCCTAAACCACAGCAGCAGCCGAGCTCTTCGGATGAAGACACCTCGTAATTTTATTGTAAAGGAGAAAAAAAAATACAAATAGAGACAGAAAGACGTCACAGAGACGCTGGTGTTCGTAGTGCGCTGTCAGAGATTTAAGAAAACAATGATCGGGGGGTGAAGTGTGACTAATCATACGCCTACGTCCTGCCGTGGGTTCTGGAGCGACAGATTTCAACATTCGTGGATCAACTCAGTCAGTTTTCTTCTTTTTCTCTTAGTAGAAGTCATGATCATGTTACAAATGCATGCTTTAGTACATATTACTAGTTTACGATCACGTATCATTTTCAGGTTTTGTCAGACTCTACCTGGACAAAAAAAAAGTGTGTTGTGGAAAAGTATTATATACACATTTTATATATATATATATATATATATATATATATATGACAACTTGATCAATCCTGGGATTATTTTGTCATGCATTTGTGAGTCGTTCAAAATGTCAGGATAATTTTAACTCGTACAAGACCTCCGATTCAATGCATGAAAAACGAATTGAAATTTAAATGTTCATCATCTTAACGGTAGGTATTATTTAGTATTTCCGGTATGAGAGAGTGCAAGAAATGTATTTCCAAACTAGAAGTAATAATTCTTCTAAATAATGAAGCAGGTGTTTGTGTGGTTATTTGACCCAATTCGACATACTGTAATCATGAATACTGACAGGGGTTTAAAAGATCATGCCCAGATCTTCACAGCTTCATGCATCACACACAATGTTTTATGATTTTTTCATTCCCCCCCTCCTGCACCAACACCCGAGGTGCAGAACAGTATTTTCTGGCGATGGTTTCCCGAGTGCACTAAATGTAAATGTAAATATCGACATGTGGCACCAGCGGGCAGCTGTCGTGTACTGTAAGCGAGCCAGATTACAACCATGCTCAAAAACGGCTCATCACTTGCAGCAATCTCTGAGTAAAAAAAAAAAAAAAAGTGAACAAACGCTGTTATTTTATTTTACATTTGCCACATACTAATGTTTTGACTTTGAATACTCCTATAGAATATTCACATATAACTCACTAGTTCCTGATCGTGTTTCATTTGTAATTGTTCTTGCATTCTTAAACAAGTGTTTTTCATGTCTTTTCTTCCTTCTTTTAAAATTATTGATTCACACATGCATAATGTATTGGATTGCTCGACGTTCAAACGTTTGAGTTTTTAAGCGGCAAGGTCCACACGGTCACCAGAGAGGCCGAATTAGTTCTGCGATGTTTATCCACAAGATTATGCAGATATTTGCACAGATACATCCAGCGCCTGCCTACGATGTAAGGCCAATTGTCATTTGCTACCATGGTAACCGAGTGGAAGGCTTTTGCTTGAGCACTGTGCTGGATTCTGCAGGTTTCGAGACACAAAAAGTGGTAAGGATCCAGACGTTCGGCGTCACTTATGTAGTATTAAAAGTGTGAAAACTTGCTGCGGAATTTGTATTCTTTTTTGCTTTTTATCCAGACAAGGATATCTCAGATAAGTCGTACTTTGAGCTCCTAGACGGATTTTTCTTTTCTTTTTTGTGCCTCCTGTATCTGCAAGATTGCTCAATTATTTAGAGATGTATGTATTTCTGTATTTCTGATCTGTCACGATATACAGAAACAACCATGCAATAACTCCTAACCTAATCCTGTTTGTGTTCAAGAGAAGTGTGTGTGGGTGTGCGCACAGGGCACAAGAGTTGTCAATCGAGAGCTTTTGAGAAAAAGAGCATGTGTGTGTGTATTTGTGTGGGTGAGAAGTAGGGATGCGACTAACAAAAACGCTGGTTTTTGACAGCGTTAAGAAATCGATTTCTATCGAGGACAGAAACACACTGGCTCCGTGCTTACAAGGTAATTGTTTGTTTTACACTGTCAATAAAGTAAACATGGCGATAAATAAAGCAGTAATTTCTCCTTGTATGCTTGGAGTTTCTGGATCTTTTTACAGACCAAACTTACATTGAGATGGAAATGACTCAAATCAGGTGAAAGAAGGGGGAAAAAAAGTCTTGATAACTACAAAAGCCCTGAAGCAGCATCAGAACTTGGGGGGAGGGGAATCAGTGATTGAGAGAGAGAGAGAGAGAGGAGGGAGCTGGAAAGAGTGTGTGAGAGAGGGAGCAAGAGGGAAAGAGAGAGCTGACGTTGGTGTTGAAACAGGAGGCTGTCAGTGTTTCTCTATAAAAAAGGACGCTGCTCTGAAGAAAGACCGAATTCTCGTTCTTTACCGTGGACTATACACGCGTTTCCTGGACAGTTTTCACACTTGGACTGGAGAAGCATGAGACACTGGGGCTGTCCATCTGTCCTTGGCAGTGATGCTATGTTTTCTGGAAGGGGGTTCCTTATCCCCACTAATGGAAGTGATGGAGATGATTATCACTCCAAAGAAGCAAAGTAAAAAGACTCCAAATTTGACAATTTTGGATAAGCAGTGAGTTTTTTTTTTAATCTTGTCATTTTTGTCTATTTTATTACATGTTTTAACATTTAAACAACTAGATTTATTGCTCTGAAAGTATGATGTGCAGGTCAAAAATGGATCTGTTTGCAGAGCAGATGGTGAATAAGTACGGAATGCAGTGAAGATAAGTCGATTTATATTCCAAAGATATGCACCTGCACAGGAGTGGGATTCTGTTTGACTCAAGAAGTTGCACTTGTACCTTTAATTACTGCAATATCTGCAATGTAAAAAGTGTGCTATGGATCTTTTTTAAATAATGAAAATGACTTAACACCGCTGCAATCTTTACACTTTTAAACGGTCCACAATATTTATCTGAGGAAGCATATTTTGGAATATTTTTTTTCCCTACAATGGGCAAAACTCTGAGCCGACCAGGTTGCCTGCGCCAGAGCCCTTGTTGCTCAAAGAAAAGTGACCGAGAAGCCTACAACGAAGATGGATATATCCCTCAACGCTCCATTTATGACACAATGTGCATCAACGAGCAGATCGATCACAGCTCGGCACATAGCACTCTGGGGTCGAGGAGAGGTCGCGAGACTGATTTCTCCAGTAATGGCTCCCTGGGTGGAGACATGTTTGACACTAGGTCTTCTGTGCTTCTGACTGGTGGAAGAAGACTGGACGAAAGGTTCATTTTTGACTCGCTGAAACTGGCCAACGATGAGCTGAGATCTCCTGGCGGGTTTGTTAGGTCAGCTTCCCCGAGCGTGTCGTGTTCTTCGGCACCTGGGGGATCCATGAACAAGAGGCTTCACCACCAGGACAGCAGTAAAAAGGACAGCCTGTGTCGGCACTCCTGGAAGGTCCTTTCGCCTCCGAAGTTTCCTGAGCCTTTAGAGCTTTCACCAGGAGAAAAGAATTTTTTAAATCCAGGAGTGGCATTTTTCCCAAGCAGCATGACCTCTCCGCAGATCTCCCCATTCTCTGGATCCCCCTTCTCAACTGGCACGCACACGCCATCTGTCTTTTTCTCCCCTTCTCCGCTTCCCTACAGTCAGCAATTCCATAGGCAGTCTTTGCCTACCCAGCCGTCATCACCAAGACCTCCTCTTTCAGAACTGTCAGTGAGTGCTCTCATGTGTGGCCAAGACCTGCAGGGTGGAATAGAGAAGGAGCAGGAGATGAGAGGACATGAGATTGTCAGAAAAGAGCAGACACAATTTGAGACTTTCAAACCAAGGCCTGTTGAGCCCATAAGTGAGCAACAACCACCCACACCAGAGCCTGACCATGACACTGCACCTCTCTTGCCCCCTGTGATCCCTAAAGTTCCAACAATCTGCAAAACCTCAATTGAGTCCACCTGGCCACGGAGGCTGATTGGCAGGAGGAGGACAGTGAGACAAGGTGGAGCAGTTCACAACCTTCCCATTCTTCCTCCGTTGCCCTCTCTGCTTATACGCAGTGTCTCGGATAAAAAGCCAACACCTCGACTTTCCCCCTTTCCTGAGCATCAAGGAAAAGTGGAGGGGCATTTGAGTAAATCTTTGCTAAAAAATGAACTGAACGATTGTTCCTTGCAGGACTGGAAGATTTTGCGGGAAATAGAAGAGCGTAAATCTGGATCGACTAAAAATGAGCCGGAAACTGTGGAAGTCACTGAGAACCCGGGCAAAATGTCACCTCTTCAGGAGAAACCAGAGGAAAGTGTTGATGAAAACGTCCCTCCCGAGTGTGACGTTGAGAACTGGGAGGCCGTGCTCGAAATGGTCAACTCACTTTGGGATGAAACGTGTAAAGACTCCGATTCGCAGAATTTAGGCTCTTTGAGACGCTGGCCGGTCTTGCATCCTCCGACAGGTTTTGGTGGCTCACAGGCCCCTTCTGGTGCGAGTTCAGAGTTAGGACCTGAAGATCTGCTGGAGCTTGAAAGAATTTGTAGAGAAGACTCCATAGATTCTGAGCTTTTTGACTTGCTCCACTCACAGTCTGACTCCCAGCTAAAAGAAAACAAATGCAGTGTCATTGTCACACAACCAACAGGACAGTATCTTAATCAAGTTAGCGTTCCAGTCATACTGGATCTTGGTACTGCTGGGGCTCAACTGAGAATTAATGATGGGCAAACTGAATCGCCAGATTCCAATCTAACTTTGGATTCCGACTCGAGTGGGGTTTTCATGTCTAATACCAGCCAGACCAGTAAAGAGGACATAAACTCTGATGGTGACAGATCTGTGTGTGAATTGGACTTGGGAAGTGTCGCTATACCTCATAAAGGCAGCAATGAGTACGCCGTCACCAGAGTCACTGGAACATCCAAACTGCAAAGAATCGACCATAAAAGGTCAACTCTGGACAAATCGCAAACATTCGACACCACAGATTTAAGCAAACTCACTAATTTAAGAAAAGTTCAAACCAAAGGCATAAACTTGCAAAACAGTTCCAAATCCATGGACAGTGGATCTCTGGGCCAAGAGGAGATCAGTAACACTGTGAAAACATCAAAGACTGATTCGCTTTTGCAATTGACTTCTTCAAAACATGACATCAGAGGAACTTTACTGGACAGCGGTGATTTGGATCCTTTTGTTGCAACTGACAGCTTTGTCTATCTTGCGGTTTCAGTTCCGCCACCTCCCAAAACTAGGAACAACCTTCAACGCCAGGAAGCCGCATCCATTCCGACACTAAACGAGCCCTTACTTCCTCCCTGCATCCCAAAACCAGGCCCTCATCCCGATGAGTGTGACTTCCTCTCCACTGACAGCTTTGTGTACCTGGCTGCCCCTGATTGTCACCTGCTGGTTGCTGAAGGACGTTCCGTATATGATTCAAAGGACTCTGATTCTGAAGACAGTGGCTCCAGAGCTGAATTTGTTCAACCTTCTACGGTTGGAGACAGCGACTGGGACTCTGACCTCTCTGATTCGGATCATGAATGGGACCACTGGGAAGAGCTGGAACAGGAAGTCCTTCAGGGCCTTTTCTGCGAGGACCGATCAGAAACGGGTAGTGTGTGCCATGGCAAGCAAGCATGGCAGATTTCTTGCCAGCGCGCGGAGTTGGCTGCTGGTGTCGCGCAGGATAATGCTGGGGTGTCTTCACAGTACGTGCAGGGGGCAGAGCCACATGTCGAGATGGAGTCTGTATCCTAACAACTCTTCTCATATCTCTGACCTCTGGTAATCAGGCACAGAAGTTTTTACAAAATCCAGCCCTGGTCAATCACATTATAGATCCCGTATTTAAGCAGTAATTATACGTTCTATATCTAAGTAATTGTGAGTGGCTTCGATTTGTTCGCTTGGGTATTTTGTTGCTTTTGTGGATCATATTTAACTGAACAATCTGCAATTCATAGTGGTGATTCGTGATATTTGCTATAAGGGTTTCGATCGGAGGATATTAAACATGTTTAAAGCTCAGAATCTATATATAGCGCAATATATAATGTCCTTGTCAGAAATTATATAAAACTATATTTGCTATATATATATATAGGATATAGATGCAGGGCAAGTATTAATGCTTCGTTAATGCGCTGAAGTCTGAACGAGTGATCCGAAGCACATGGTTTTTTTTTTTTTAACGATTTATTTTAATTAGTTTAAATGACATTTACTTTGAAATTGAACGCTGCTGAAAATTTTTGCCGAGTTAGGTTTTGCACAACTTGCCAGCCACATAATATTTACAGTGCGGTAAATTTTACCTGTAAGCACATCAACAAGGCAATAGAAATGCATTATTGTACTCTGCTGTCAATAAAGCAAGTGTGAAAGAAAGACCAGAAATACATATTGGTGTTTTTTTTTTTCTCTTCCTTGTAGCTATTTTTTGCCCTCTGCTGAATCCCTGACAGGAAATCTTGAGTGTGCTATAACACCCCTCTTCCTCAACCTCTCTCTCTTTCTCTCTTCTGCCTTCAGCTTCTCTCTCCATCTGTCTCATGGCCTAGAAATATATGATTTCTCATGTGTATTGTATGAAGGGATGATATGAGTGGGTAACGTGGGTGGCCAAATAGGCCTATTTTAGGACAAATTAATTAGTTCACGGTTAATGAGGCCAAAAATGTAATGCATTGTGCGCCAGTATAAAACACAAATGGGTCAGAACAAATGACGACATGCTCCTGTGTATGTGCTGTTGTCGTCCGTGACTCGCTGGCACCTTTTATTGCTTCTCAGCAACCCACATTGCGCTCAGTGTGGTATCTTCCATCTGTTCCACACTGCGCTCTCTATGGCAGTATAACCCTGGTTCTCGGGGTGCGTCGCTAATTTATTTTGGCTTTCGGTGCAAATCCTGCGGCTGTGTTTGGGAGGAACTTCAGATGGAGGTCAAACTTTTGACCCTCCCGCAACACCGCTCTGGTGTTCATTACTTTATAGTGAGCCTTAACGCTCCCATCATCTCTTTTATGAGTGAGGAATTAATGAGCGTGAGCTCTTCAGTTCTGCTGGAGATTCAGCTGTAAAGGTTTAGGGAAGAACCAGAAAGTGAAGACAAAAGAAAGTGGTTCTGAGCGAAAACGTTAGCTCTGGTGATGGTGTGTGTGGGATGCTTCACAGTGTTCATGTGTGTGAGCCAAAGCTAGGGCACATGTGTAGGAGGAGCTGCGCTGAGTGGGTGACTCAGTGAGTGGGCTTTTTTTTTTTTCTTTTGTGCTCCCTGGTCAGTGCAGTATATTGATTTCTCAGGCTTCATATCACCCTCTGTGTGACTGTACTTCAACCATTAAAGCACTGATTAGGATAGCATCGAGGCTTCTTATTAATATTAACATTGCATGAACATAGAGGATGGTCCAGAACTTGAGATGCTCTGGATTTTTATTTTTATTTTTTTTACAGTCAGTATTGGTATAAGTGTGGTTGCGCATGCACAAAATGTGTAGGAGGGATTTAATCGTTACAGAAAGATCAAGAGGTGCCATTTATGTAAGGAATCGAAGTCTATCACGCTGCGTGGTTTTATTTATATATTAAATTGGATGCCATCGATGACTTTCAGAGAGTCTGATAGAAAATATGTGAAGGATACAGTGACTGTGTTTATGAGCTCGATGTTTAGGTTTCAGGTCTCCTGTATATAGAAAGCATAACCGTGTACATTCCTCGTCGAGTACAGATTTTACTCTGTCTATGGCTTATTTGAGCCATAGAGGAAACTATTTCAGACATTTCTAAAAAAAAAAAAACTTGTCCAGAACGACGTACATTTTTATTTCATTATACATCTGAGCAGTTGAGGGATAAGGGGCAACTTGGTCGTGCTGGGTTTTGAACCCAGGACCTTGTCATCAGTAGTCCCACACCTTAACCACCAAGTTACCCCTGCCAGGTGCTGTAAATGTTTGAAAAGTAAAACAAAAAAGAAAAAACAGTGTATTGCTTTTCTTGTCTGTTGTCACACTTCCCACGGCCCCCCAATGTCTTCTCACAACGAAACAACGCACGTTTCAGCTCTAAACATCCAAATACATCTGAAATCAAGCTTCCACAACCAGCCTCGTCAATAAATAACATCATCCCAAACAGGGGAAAAGGTTTGCAGTCCTTTTTAACCAGCAGTGAATCTATTAGTTGAGTGATGGCACGTTTACAAGTTAGCTGAGATTTCATGCTTTATAATATGCAGCCATTTAAGCGGTATATACTGTACAGTCCTTGCATAAGTGTTTACCCCTTGAATTTGTATTTTTTACTTTATATTTGTAGTTATATATACAGATATATGTGCTTTTCTGTAGATATGAATACTTCAACCCTGTGAATAACCAGACTTGTAATAATATTTGATATTGTAAATAGACTTGTAAACTTTCTTCCCAAGCATAAAATTCGGTTACAAAAATTCTAACCAGCTTGTTATACTTAGTGCACTGTGCGGGGGGGAAAGTCAAATTAGAAACTCGATCAACATTTTGTTAGTGAAAAATGAGCACCACTCCCTAACTAAATGGCACTTTTTTCAGCAGGTGGTTCGGTCCGTTTAATTAAGCTGAGGTTTTCCACACTGGGGAGGGTCGGATCTATTCTTCGTTTCTCTTTCAGATTTCCATGATCTGGAACGTCTCTCCCGCCAGGTCCTTTTCCAAGAAGCATTGGCTTTATTACTTTTTTAAATATTTTCTTCCCGATCAGATAGAATATTTCAAACACGCACATCACGATGCAAAATGCAGCCGTGACCACCATAAAGATTGTAAAGATTTTCTTCTCCGTAGGCCGCGAGATGAAACAGTCCACCGTATTCGGACACGGCGCCAGAGAACACTTGGAGAGACGTGGCATGTCAAAGCCGTCGTAGATGTAATAAAGGATGTAGAGGAACATGGTGTCGAAACCTGCTTTAAAGAAAAGGCTGATCATGTAGGTCCACCACAGGCCACCTCGCCTTTTGCCCGGGCGAGCGTACATGTGTTCACCCTTGTGCAGTGCCGCAAATTTTTTGTCCTTCTCTTCTCTTAATTTGACGTGAGCAACCACCAGGAGGGACGGGCAGGTGACGAAGATGAGCTGCAGAGCCCAGAGGCGAACATGGGAGATGGGAAAGATGCTGTCGTAGCAGACGTTGGTGCAACCAGGCTGCCTTGTGTTGCACACGAATTCTCTGGATTCATCACCCCAAACGCTCTGCACTGTCACAACGAACACCAGCACCCTGAACACAAACACCATGGAGAGCCAAACTCGACCGAAACTGGTGGAGTACTGGTTCGCCCCGCTGAGGAGGAGCTGCAGTCCGACCCAGTTCATCCCCGATCTGTGGCACTATAAAAACACACAAAGCAAATATTACTAATATTAATATAAAGATGTGCATATGATTAATTAACTCCCATGGAGAAAAATTGCGACGTACATTTAACCCTGGCTTAAAAACAAAAAAAAAAGATGATGGAAAAAAATAACTCTCATAACAGACGTTTTTTTTTTATTATTACTATTATTATTTCAATTGATTTAATATGTTAAATAACAAAGAAAAAAATCAGTAAGCTTGAAAATCTCAAGTGTAGGCGTCAGTGTTTTTCTCCTTTGGCTCCACAATGTGACCGAATTATAGTTGGTAATAAGAATTAGTCACAACCATGTACACAAGTCTTCACGCTGGCCGATCTCATGTGATTTTAGCCTCCAGGTGAAAGCAGCTGGCAGCACGGTGGTGTAGTGGTTAGCACTGTCGCCTTGCACCTCCAGCATCCGGGTTCGATTCCCGACCAGGCTCTGTGTGCATAGAGTTCGCATGTTCTCCCCGTGCTTGGTCCAAAAGACATGTAGGTTAGGGTAATTGGCATTCCCAATTATAAACTGTGCCGTGCGATGGATTGGCACCCTTTACAGCGTGTACCCTGCCTTGTGCCCCAAGTCTCCTGGGATAGGGTCTAGGCTCCCTGTGAACCTGGATACAGGTTTAAGCGGTATAAATGGTAAGTGAGTAAGTGAAAGCAGCTTAAACATCACACTTTATGGTTTAAATCAACACCAACCATATTTTATCTTCATAAACAAAGGATTTTTTTCCCCTACGTGTCATGTTCGGAAATTATTTACGTACTTTGTTCTATGAACAAACTAGTTACATCGTTAACTCCATCCCACATCTGACTAAGGGTGCTGTAATAATCTTTGCCTTATCTTCCTTTCTTTTTCACTTTCAATCCAGTTTTTGTGGCATCGGGCCTGAACCACACACCCCGTGCACACTATCTGTTTATTACACAAGCGAAAAAGAAAAGAAATGAAAAACACCCACAAAACGAATAGTGCTCCTTTTTACTCACGTTTGTGTTTGTTTTTACACAATATGAATTCATATAATTATATACAGTTACACCCCTTTGTACACAAACACAGCTTGGCACATCGTTCCTCGGGGCTGTCTGCAAATCAAGTCCATTTTCCATTAACATTTTGAAAAATCTACTTGAGTAGATTTGTGAAGAAGAAACGCGACTCTTACTCCGCTACACTCGGCTTGTTACTTTGCGTACCATTGATGCTGCACATGCAGCCGGTGAATCTACCACATGACTGTTTCACCAATCAGACGTAACAACGATAATCACATGACTCTTTTTGACCAGTCAGCCGCAGTAACAATAACACAAACTGGTGGCATAGCGGGAAATAAAACTTCAGCCGTGGTAGACAGAATGCCATGACAGAAGAGGATTGACACCCCTGGCCTCAAATTAATATCTAATTATTATAATTATACTATAATATGCAGGTACATACGCTCACCTAAAGGATTATTAGGAACACCTGTTCAATTTCTCATTAATGCAATTATCTAATCAACCAATCACATGGTAGTTGCTTCAGTGCATTTAGGGGTGTGGTCCTGGTCAAGACAATCTCCTGAACTCCAAACTGAATGTCAGAATGGGAAAGAAAGGTGATTTAAGCGATTTTGATCGTGGCATGGTTGTTGGTGCCAGACGGGCCGGTCTGAGTATTTCACAATCTGCTCAGTTACTGGGATTTTCACGCACAACCATTTCTAGGGTTTACAAAGAATGGTGTGAAAAGGGAAAAACATCCAGTATGCGGCAGTCCTGTGGGCGAAAATGCCTTGTTGATGCTAGAGGTCAGAGGAGAATGGGCCGACTGATTCAAGCTGATAGAAGAGCAACTTTGACTGGAATAACCACTCGTTACAACCGAGGTATGCAGCAAAGCATTTGTGAAGCCACAACACGCACAACCTTGAGGCGGATGGGCTACAACAGCAGAAGACCCCACCGGGTACCACTCATCTCCACTACAAATAGGAAAAAGAGGCTACAATTTGCACGAGCTGACCAAAATAGGACAGTTGAAGACTGGAAAAATGTTGCCTGGTCTGATGAGTCTCGATTTCTGTTGAGACATTCAAATGGTAGAGTCAGAATTTGGCGTAAACAGAATGAGAACATGGATCCATCATGCCTTGTTACCACTGTGCAGGCTGGTGGTGGTGGTGTGATGGTATGGGGGATCTTTTCTTGGCACACTTTAGGCCCCTTAGTGCCAATTGGGCATCGTTTAAATGCCACGGCCTACCTGAGCATTGTTTCTGACCATGTCCATCCCTTTATGACCACCATGTACCCATCCTCTGATGGCTCCTTCCAGCAGGATAATGCACCATGTCACAAAGCTCGAATCTTTAAATTGGTTTCTTGAACATGACAATGAGTTCACTGTACTAAAATGGCGCCCACAGTCACCAGATCTCAACTGGTATCTACAGTAATTTGCATAAAACAGGTAAACGCACATAGCCTCCTACAATGACTCAGAGAACTCAGAGATATTCATCATCCTTTTGTTCTACTAAATAAATTAACTCTACTAAATAAAATGACTCTGGTGCCAATGGTGTTTTTTATTTATTTATTTATTTATTTATTTATACAATTCTTTTGCAAAACATTTGGCACCTCATACCCAAATTACATATTCATTCATTTTCTATACCGCTTATCCTGTACAGGGAGACCATTCCAGGAGACTTTATGCTTGAATGATTCATAGGTGGCTTAACAAACAAAAACAATCCTCTGGAGCTGCTCTGGGATAAATATATATATATATATATATATATATATATGCAGAAAAAAGAATGAGCTCCAAATAGAAAAAGGCCTTCAGGAAGTCTTCCTCAAGACTACATTCAAATACAAGAAAGTCTAACTCTTTGGAAACAAAATATGAAGAAACGAGGCGGGATTGTGTATTATATTAATTATATATATTATTATAATTAATTTTGGAACAGGGCCTAAAGACATACTAGATTTGCTGATGCTATAATGTGGATATACCTTTGTACCACACAATTTCTCAAAGTAAAAAACTAAATCTACCAGACAATGTAAATCGGCCTCAAAACATTTTATCGTGGCTTTTGTAGCTCTCTCGACGTTAACACAGACACAGGCCAGTCCTTTGAAACGGGCGTTTATTGCTTGAATTCCTGCTGCCTTAGTCAAGCCGTGAGAACTGTATTGAATTGTGAATGAAGAGTAGAAAATGCATTAGCAATCTACACATCACCCAGCGTTTGCATACACTGAAATACGAATACAAGACCGTAGAAACATGAAGCGCGAGAGGTTTTACAATAACAAAATACCTCGCTAGCTGCCTGTCATGAAAAGAGGACCTTAAATTCTTAAGTCTCTTTGTCTACCTTCAGACATCAATAGTTCTAATAGCCGAGCATTGTGGGAGATATCCGCTCACCTGCAGCCCGCGAGGGAGACCTTCCTGATGTTCCTCCCGCGAACTCTTTCTCGCGGGACACCTTACTTCGCGTCTTAATGTCTTAACAATTACAAGTTAGCTGCAACACATTATTGTGCTTTTTACTGTACTGTAATGCCTCACATTTTCAAATTTAGATATTTTTTATTATAACGTTGTTTAATTATCAACAAAGTAGAATTTTAAGTTCTACTGAGCAAAACCTGCTGAGTGGCTGCTCCTAAACTCTGGAACGCCATTCCATCTGAGCCACATTATACATGAACTTGAAGTATACATTAATGAAATTATGTAATCCTATACAAATCAATTATTAATTTAACAACGACTGAGTGTTCAACAACATTTGCAGCTTCAATGCCTTCATCTATGGCCATGTTTATTTAAAAAAAATACACTATAGGTATACAGTATGTTCTCATGGTTACTGTGTGTGGAGCATCAGTAGAGTTACTGTTTTGTAAGCAAAGCCAGGTCATGCATAAAATCTTGCTTGAGGTGGGAAAAATACTTTAAAAGAGTTGTGTATGAAGATTCCTTAATTGCTAGTTTAGATCTTCAAGACTCGGTGACATGACAAGCTGTATGTAGTATATGTTAAAAGGCATGTACTGTACTTGTATGCATGTACTTAAATGACGAGTAACTTCATATGCAGAAAACTACATCAGTTTTTAACTGCTTTTCATTCATTTATTCATCTTCTATACTGCTTATCCTGTAGGGTGCAGCCTGGACAGGGCACCAATGCATCATCATCATCATCAAACATGCACGCAATTTGGGAACACCAATTTGCCTAATCTGCATGTCTTTGGACTGTGGTAGGAAACCGGTGTACACGGAGGAAACCCACCAAGCACGGCAAGAGCATGCAAACTCTATGCACACAGACCCCAAGACATGAGGAAATGTATTAAGTATTCATGAATAAAGAAATAAACTAATAGGGACAACTTAAACACAAGTGATGTAAATGCATATGGAAGTACTTTGTTTAAAACTAAATGCGCTTAATGCTTTGTTCTTTAGTTGAATTTTCATTTAATCAAAGTGGGCTGTATTTCCTTTCAGCCAATCGGTGTATAATATTGCTGTGTTTAAAACACGGATAGAAATACAGCGCCTATCCTTATTAACATTTATTCAGGTATTATAACCTTATCATAGTTATACTTTATAAATGTTATTCATTTCCATTATTAATACTGAAAAGCAATTAGGTTTTTTAAATTATTTTTTTATTTAATTTTTTTTTTTTTTACATTTTCTAGAAATACTGATCCAAGCTCTCTATATTATGAAGGTATAACACTGGATAACTTCTTTACTTCTGGACTATGTACTGTATATGCCACTGAAAAAAGACACCTTTTATTTTGTTGTTAATTGTCTTAAACAAATGATTGTCATGAGGCTTAAATATGCAAAAAACAATAACACAATGCAAGGAATGAAGATCAGTCGTGAGAGATTCCAGGAAGTCAAAGCCAGACGTCATAAAAGGTTTGGTCAGATGGGCGGGAAAAAAAAAAAAAAACTTGCTATGATTATAGCATTTCTTTTCTCTTAGGAGCAACATAATACACTGAAATACTCTTTTTTCAAAAATACTTTTGGGTATAGTCTCTAACACACACACACACACACACACACACACACTATTGCACCTGCTTTCAAGCTTTAAAATGCCATCTGAGGTCAGATTTTTTTTTCTCCGCAACATTGAGATAAAGCTTTGTACAGTACTAAGAACTAATACTAAGAACTAATAACTAATCAGAGGTTAATCATGTTTCTGGAGTTATAATTAAATGATGGTGATGATGACAGAGCTGACTGATCACATTACAGTAGATCTTATTAATTAAATGTGCATCCTACAGTAATTTATTCTGTATATAGATTGTAAGTTTCATGCTTTATTTATTTATTTATTTATTTACTTGGGCTCTAATTTCTTTCACTTGTATATATGCAAAAATGTTATTAATTTAAATTCTTAAAGTCAGTTTTATTTACCTGAAATGTATATTATTATCACGCCATAATCTTGTCATGCAACTGATTTCTGTATTGAATTTTATTTGTTTGTGTGTTTGTTTTATTGAGGTTGACTTTAGTTCCTGGGATGCCAAACATACCCAGTTGTAAACACACCCATTTGATTCTGATGTTGGCATCATCATTATTATTTATTATTATTATCATTATTTATTTATTTATTTTATTTTTTTTACATTAATATCACCATATAATATGTTTCCAGTAAATAATATATGAATATGTACATAATTATTTGTTCCAGATTAGAGATAATTTACTACTAATTACATCACTACAGCTACTGTGTACCTCATTTCCAATCTTCAACGTGAAACTAAACTAAACCCCATAAAGATTAGATGATTTTGATGACAAATTTTCTACAAGATTTGTTCACACAGATTTCATAAACTTCATTAACACCGGACACGATTGAAGCTTACCTTCTCATAAACCAGGCTCCGGTCGCACTACAGTTGAATATCGAGCGCAAACTGAAAGTTTGTACAGTGTAAGCAAAAATCCGGTCGAACCTGATCCGCAAGCATAAGCCTAAATAAAAAAAAAAAAACATCTCCCTGTCTTTCTGTAGATCTAATGTAGAAGTCCGGAGCGGTGCTTGGTTTGCACAAGGTGTCGTTTTTTACATGTGATGATGGTGATGATGATGATGATGATGGTGACGATGTTGATGCGGAGCAGGAATACGAGGCCTACAGTACGTGATTACACACCACCTTTTGATCTCTGTACTAAACACAGGTGCTGCAGCTGTACACACTGCCTGGTAAATAAACAGTCACAGGAATGTAAAGGGCCAACCAGCGGGATTTACGCCACAAAAACTAATCATTGTTTTCACATTCATTTAATTTGACTGCTCGCAACAAGAGGAGAGTCGGACTGCTTCATAGGCTTTTAATGACCAGTTTATTATGTAGTCTTATGCAAAAGTTTGGGCACCCCTTGATAAATAAGAGATTTTGGTGATTTTTTAATTGAAAAGATGTTAACACAGTCTCTCTTGGAAATGGGAAAAATTCACAATATTTTCAGCAAACATTGATGCACAGTTACTTCTTATGCCGTAAATGGAACAACAACAACAACAACAACAAAATATGGCACTATGCAAACGTTTGAGCACTCTAAGAGTTCCAGAGTCTCAGATACATTCTACAAGGTTTCAGACCTTAATCAGCTTGTTAGATTTGATGCAACATCTGTAATTACTCTCTCACTCACTCAACATCTATACCTCAATCCTGTATTCAGGGTCACGGGGGGAGCCTATCCCAGGAGACTTAGGGCACAGGGCGGGTGACAGGGTGCCAATCCATTGCAGGGCACACACACACACACACTACGGGCAATTTGGGAACGCCAATTAACTTAACCTACATGTCCTTGGACTGTGGGAGGAAACCCACCAAGCACGGGGAGAACATGCAAACTCCATGCACACAGAGACGGGAATCGAACCCAGACCCTGGAGGTGCAAGGCGACAGTGCTAACCACTACACCACCGTGCCACCAACAGTCTTTAGTAAATGCTCATTTCAAAGCTTTACAAATACTTTGACTCTTCAAACCTTGTGTACACACTTGCGGACACTCAACAACCATGGGTTCCTCTAAGCAGCTGTGTAAGAATCTGAAAATGAAAGTTATTGATGCCCACAATGCAGGAGAAGCTACAAGAAGATAGCAAAGCGT
This sequence comes from Clarias fuscus, assembly GCA_030347435.1. Lineage (NCBI taxonomy): Eukaryota > Metazoa > Chordata > Actinopteri > Siluriformes > Clariidae > Clarias > Clarias fuscus. The sequence goes on along the minus strand of CM059216.1, from coordinate 2,334,108 downwards.
TTGTCAGCTTGCAGTTTCCACAGTGAGAAATGTAATTAAGAGATGGCGGTTCAGGGGAACTGTGGAGGTCAGGATGAGATCTGGAAGACCAAGAAAACTCTGGGAGAGAACTGCTGGTATGCTGGTCAGAAAGACAAATCAAAACCCCCATTTGACTGCAAAAAACCTGCAGGAAGATTCAGCAGACTCAGGAGTGGTGGTAGGTGGTGTAGTGGTTAGCACTGTCGCCTTGCACCGCCAGGGTCCGGGTTAGATCCCCGGCCAGGCTCGATTCCCAGTTTGCATGTTGGTGGGTTTCCTCCGGGTACTCCGGTCTCCTCCCACAGTCCAAAGATAAGTTCCAAATAGGACTCTTTGGCAGAGGTGGAAAGTAACGAATGACATTCACTCGCGTTACTGTAATTGAGTAGTTTTTTTTTGTGTACTTCTAATTTTTAAAGTAGTTTTTAAAATCTGTAATTTTACTTTTACTTGAGTATGTTTTGTTTGAAGTATTGTAATTCGCTACATTTTAAATCATATTCGCTACTGAGTAAAACAAATGAATGAAAATGCAAAAAATATTCCGCTTTGTATAAATGCTTGGTTGCGCGCGTGTGTGTCTCGTGTCCTGGTCGCGCGCCGCTCCAGACTCCACTCCAGGTTTTCTGACTGTTTCCCGACATCGGCATCTACCTGACTTTCCACACGGCCGCTTCCGCCCTGAGAGTGACGTCATCAACCAGCGCCGCCATATATAAACCGGAGAGAGACGCGGGAAAGAGGAGAGAGATTGTGATTTTGCCGTTTTGATATTTGGTTGTGTTTTCTGGTTGTGACTTTTTGCCCCCCAGTGACTTTGATTATTGCTTTGGTTGCTCTTTGTATATATTTGTAGATAATTTCACTGTAAGTTTGTGCACTCACCAGTAGTAGGGGCGTGGCTGCCATTTATTTTGGGAAGAGGGAATTTATTCACTGTTTTTGGTTTAGGGAGTCAGGGAAGGGACCTGTATTTTTTATTTTTTTTTGCAGGTAATCTAGCTACTAAATATAAATACCATTTAGTTTATTATTTTGGCCTGGGTCCACCCTGAATCTGATCCTCCTCCTGTTGTGTGTGTGTGTGTGTGTGTGTGTGTGCGCGCGCGCGCGCGCGCGTGCGTGTGTGTGTGTGTGTTTTTGTAAAGCAATACAAACCTCATTATTTCATCAGTTAATGACTGGATCTAGTTCTTTCTGCCATATACCACCATTTCCATACAGTTTATAACAGAACCCTGAACCATTCTTTTGCTTTACGGCCCGAAACTAGACTGGGACGTGACGCCATATTTAAGTGACCACTTTGATTTTCAAGCACAAGAAAGACAACAGCTTTATTATGCAAAGGTGTTCCTTCAGTTAAAAACAACTAGTTTGAGATTTATATCTGCTCATCTTTTTTTAACTACACTAGAATGCCTCATCTCACCCCGCTGTAAAAAAAAAAAAAGTTACCCAATAACGTTTACTCGGAGTAATTTTTTTATGAGCTACTTTTTACTTATACTTGAGTAGATTTTTATAATGGTAACTTTACTTGTACTTCTGTACAATTTCACTGAAGTAGCAGTACTTTTACGTGAGTACAAAATTTTAGTCCTCTTTCCACCTCTGTTCTTTAGCCACAATCAGCAAAGACATGTTTGGAGAGAAAAAAGTAGCAGCATTTCATGAAAAGAACACCTTGCCAACTATTAAGTATGAGGTGGATCTATCATGCTTTGGGTTGTGTTGCAGCCAGTGGCATAGAAAACATTGCACGGGTGGAAGGAAGAATGGATTCCACTAAATACCAGCAAATTCTGGAAGCAAACATATATATATATATATATATATATATATACACACACACATATATATATATATATATATATGTATATATATATATATATATATATATATGTATACTCAATCTGACTTTCAGAGACTCTGATAGAAACTGTGAAGGATATGAAGAAACCATGCTGACTCCACAGACTGTACAGGAATACAGCGCTTAAATAAAGGTTTTATTGTAACATACAGTACTATAAAAGAGTTTTTCAGATGTTCCTGATTGCACAGGCCACATTTGAAAGTAAAACAAATACTTGTCTGTTGTCGCACCTCCCACGATCCCACGATGTCTTCTCACAACGCGACAACACACCCATCAGCTCTGAATGTCCAAATGCATTTGAAATAAAGCAGCAAAAGCTCTTCCATCATCAGCGTTGAGAATAAAACCATTTAAAAGGTATTTACAGTCCTTGCATAAGTATATACCCCTTTGAATTTTTATGTTTGACATTTTGTACTGTTAAATCCAAGGGTTTATGTATATGTGTAAATACAGACGTATGTATATTTACAGAAAAATGCACATTTCACTTGTACACTGTAAATAACCAGAGTTGCATTCTTCCCAAATGTAAAATATTTTATAAATTATCCCCCCCCCAACTAAATGGCAATTTTTCCAGCAGGTGGTTCTGTCTGTTTAATTAAGCTGAGGTTTTCCACACTGGGGAGGGTCGGATCTATTCTTCGTTTCTCTTTCAGATTTCCATGATCTGGAACATCTCTCTCGCCAGGTTCTCTCCCAAGAAGCCTTCGCTTCATTACTATTTTAAATATTTTCTTTCCGATCAGATAGAATATTTCAAACACGCACATCATGATGCAAAATGCAGCCGTGACCACCATAAAGAGCGTGAAGATTTTCTTCTCCGTAGGCCGCGAGATGAAACAGTCCACCGTATTCGGACACGGCGCCAGAGAACACTTGGAGAGACGTGGCATGTCAAAGCCGTCGTAGATGTAATGAAGGATGTAGAGAAATGCGCTATCGATTCCCACTTTAGCGAAAAGGCTGAGCATGTAGGTCCACCACAGGCCACCTCGCTTTTTACCCGGGCGAGCGTACATGTGTTCACCCTCATGCAGTTTCGCATATTTTTTGTCCTTCTCTTCTCTTAATTTGACATGAGCAACCACCAGGAGGGACGGGCAGGTGACGAAGATGAGCTGCAGAGCCCAGAGGCGAACATGGGAGATGGGAAAGATGCTGTCGTAGCAGACAGTGGAGCAACCAGGCTGCATTGTGTTGCACACAAAGTCTTTGGAGTCGTCACTCCAAACACGCTGGGCGGCCACGGAGAACACCAACACCCTGAACACAAACACCATGGAGAGCCAAACCCGACCAAAACCGGTGGAGTACTGGTTCGCTCCGCTGAGGAGGAGCTGCAGTCCGGCCCAGTTCATCCCGGATCTGTGGAAATTCTTTACAACCTATAAACACACACACAAAGCAAGCAAATTACAAATATTAATTTAAAGACATGCTAATAAAACTGTCTTCTTGTGCCAGGCCCAAGTCTGAATAAATGCAGAGGGTTGTGGCAGGAAGGGCATCAGATGTAAAATATTTGCCAAAATCATGCGAATCATTAACACGACTTCCAGACCGGATCAGCTGCGGCCCGGGGTAACAACGACCGGCACCGGTGCTGTTGACATACAGGGAAATTGGTAGAAAATGGCAGAGGAGGAAGGCGTGTTCATAGGCAGAGAGAAAAGATGACAGTAGGGACTTTGAATGTTGGGACTATGACAGACAAGGTAGTAGAGTTGATTGACATGATGCAGAGAAGGAAGGTGGATATACTGTGTGTCCAGGAGACCAGGTGGAAAGGTAGAAAGGCTAGAAGCTTAGGAGCAGGGTTCAAGTTGTTTTACCACTGTGTGGACAGGAAAAGAAATGGAGTAGGAGTGATCATGAAAGAGGAGTTTTTAAGGAATGTTCTGGAGGTGAAAGGACTATCAGATCAGGGTGATAGTCTTCAGATAGTCTGACGCTGGAAATTGATGGCGTGATGTGCAATGTCATTAGTGGTTATGCCCCACAGGTAGAATGCGAGTCAAAAGAGAAGGAGAAATTCTGGAGTGAGTTAAATGAATTAGTGCAAAGCATCTCTAGAGGTGAGAGGGTGGTGATTGGTGCAGATTTTAATGGGCATGTTGGGGAAGAGAACAGAGGTGATGAGAATGTGATGGCAGGTTTTAAGAACCAGGGAGATGTGCAGAGTTATGGCAACTACAGAGGCATAAAGCTGATGAGCCATACAATGAAGCTCTGGGAAAGAGTCGTGGAAGCTAGGTTAAGGACAGAATTGAGCGTTTGTAAGCAGCAATATGGTTTCATGCCTAGAAAGAGTACATAAGATGCAGTATTTGCTTTGAGGAACAAATGAGAGGAGCTGTGGTGTTGTATGAGGAAGTCTGGAGTGGCAGAGAAGTATGTTAGAGTGGTGCAGGACATGTATGAGAGCTGTAAGACAGTGGTGAGATGTGCTGTAGGTGTGACAGAAGAGTTCAAGGTGGAGGTGGGTATGCATCAAGGATCGGCTCTGAGCCCCTTCTTGTATGCTCCGGTGACAGATGAGGTTAGACAGGAGTCTCCATGGACTATAATTTTTGCATATGACATTGTGCTTTGTAGCAAGAGCAAGGATGGATCAAGAATAAGTCCATCAGAGGGAGAACCCATGTGAGATGTTTTGGAGATAAAGTCAGAGAGGCCAGACTGAGGGGGTTTGGACACATTCAGAGAAGAGACTGTGAATATATTGGTAGAAGGATGCTGAGGTTGGAACTGCAAGGCAAGTTGAGAGAGGAGATTTATGGATGCAGTGAGAGAGGACATGTGTTAGTTGATGTGGGAGAAGAGGATGCAGAGGACAGGGTTAGATGTAGGCAGTGGTCACTGGGGCGAACAGCCGAAAGACAGAAAAATACTTAACCCTGGCTTTAAAAAAAGAAACATGATGGAAAAAATAACTCATTTTATAACTGATTTTTTAAAAATTGATTTGATATGTTGAATAACAAAAAAAAAATGTAAGCTTGAAAATGTCAAGTGGTGTAGGAGTTAATGTTTTTCTCCTTTGAACACACAATGTGACTGAATTATAGTTGGTAATAAGCATTAGTCACAACCGTGTACACAAGTCTTCATGCCTCTACCTTTCTCTGTATGCGTAAGTAACCCGACACGACTCTCTCTACCTGTAGCTCTTCCTGTAAATACTGGGGCGATCTGGAGCTGCATGTGGATTTAACCTCCAGGTGAAAGCAGCTTAAACATCACATTTTATGGTTTAAGCAACCATCCAACACCAACCATATTTTATCTCCATGAAAAAAAAAAATTGTCTATTATAATTTTTTTTTTTTTTGTTCCTACCTGTCAAAATTCTCAAATTTTACTCAATTCAGTAGTATCATTAACTCCATCGCAAACCCGACCAGGCAGTGACTAAGCATGCTGTAATGCGTTTTTTTTTTCTTCTCATCTTCCTTTCTTTTTCTTTTTAACAATTTTATCTGGAAATATTTTTGCACAAATGAAAAAGAAAAGAAAAGAAAGACACCCACACACAAATAGTGCTCCTCTTACTGGTGTTTGCGTTTGTTTTTACACAATACGTATTAATATAATTAGATTCAGTTACTCCCCTTTGTACAAACACACAACTTGGTACATCGGTTTCTCTGGCTGTATCAGGCTGTAAGTCCATTTTACAGATACAGGCGTAAGTAAATGAATAAATTTGTAAAACAATAGTCAAAACAATAATATACATACAGTACAATATCTGTTAAAGAATTTTGTGTACGCTTGTTAGTAAAACACATACTACATACTATTCCCAGTTATAATGAGTTATAATCATTCATTGGCTCAAAAACACTAAAAAGAAGAAGGATCCATTCCACACTCACACACACACACACACAAACACACACACACTCTACAGGCAGTTTGGAAACTTGAAAAACAAATGTGAAAAATGGAATTATTTTCATTTTCTTAGATAAAATTACTGTGAATTCAGGTTTACTTTAAAATACATATTTTCACTACTAAACTCCATAAAATATGTATGATACTGCTTGAAAGTTTTTTGAAATTTCTTTGGAATAAAATTATTTATTTATTTATTTATTTATTTATTTTTACTGCGTGGCCTAACAAACAAAAAAAACACCCCTGGAACTGCTAAAAAAAACACTTGCAGAAAAATGATCAAGAGCCAAAGAAAGGCCTTCAGGAAGGCTTCCTAAGACTACATTAAAATACAAGCAAGTTTAACATTTTGGAAGCCAAATATGAAGAAATGAGGGAAGTCGAGACTTTCAAAGAGTATTGTATATTCACATTAAAACTTGGAACAGCACCTAAAGACATACTAGAGTTGCTCTTGCTGTGATGTGTGAAATAAACATTTCATCGTGGTTTTAATGCGTTTATGTGGCCACATTTATTTAAAAAAAACAAAAAAAAAAAACACTGCAGATACTGTATACAGTATTTTCTCACCAGCATACAGTAGTTACTGTTTTGTAAGCAAAGTCAGGTCATGCATAAAAGCCCGCTTGAGTTTTCAGCGTTTATTTCTAAAAAAAAAAATGGAACCGAGTAGTGTATGAAGCGTCCTTATGAAATTTTTTTTTTTTGCCTTTTACCTTTACGACAGAAATTATTTCAGATGCATAAAACTACATCAGTTTTTAAATCGTCAGCAACTTCATTAATTCATTCATTCATCTTCTATACTGCTTATCCCGTTACAGGGTCGCGAGTAAGGTCGCAGGTCGGAGACTAAGGGCACGAGACGGGGTGCAGCCTGTACAGGGCGCCGATCCATTATCATCCATTTACACATAAACACACACTACAAGCAATTTGTGAATGCTAATGATCCTAATCTAGGCTGTGGCAGGAAACCCACTAAGCCCGGGGGAACCCCCAAACATGAGGAAATGTTTGAAGTATTCATAAATAAATAAAATAAATAAATAAACGAATGAATACGGATAGCTTAAACAAAAGTGTTAGATACGCATGAAAGTACTTTGTTTAAAACTTTACGATTTGTTCTTTACCTACACCAGTTGAATCTAATTCAACTAGCCAAAGGAATTGTGTTACATGTTTAACGTGCGAAAAGAAAAGAAGAGTGTATTACAACCGAGATTCGTTTCTTGAATTAACTTCACTGCAAAGTTACACTAAATCAATGACTGCAAAACCCCCCCGGGCAGAGTCATGAAGGAGTTGTGAACTCGGTGAAGAATAAACAGGACATGGTTCAGGTCAGTCTGTCTCCTGGGAATTAATGTCAGAAATGTACAGTTTAAAATTAGCCCACAATTTTAATAGGTGCTTAAAAATGTCTCTAATGCCATTTGCTAAAATCATTTAAGTTCCTTTTTCCCCCTCATTAGTGTACACACAGCGGCCCGTATTGACAGAAAGCACAGATGTGTAAAATATTACATGTATAACTGAAACAGCACTGTATATGCTACGAAAAGAAGACACCTTTTATTTTGTTATTGTTAATTGTCTTAAACAAACGACTGTCATGAGGCTTAAATATGCAAATGTGTTAGAGAGAGAGAGAGAAAAAAAAAAAAACAGGGCAAGGAATTAAGATCAGTCATGAGAGCTTCGAGAAAGTCAAAGCCAGACAGGATGGTCATGAAAGGGTTTGTCGGATGGGAGAAAAGGAACTCGCTATAATTCTAGCATTTTTTTTTTCTTCTCTTACATGCAACATAATACACTGAAATACTGCAAAAAAAAATGGGTTTAAAAAATGGTTTTGAGTATGTTCTCTTTAACACACACACACATACACTCACACACACACACACACTAGTATCTGCTTTCAAGCTTCAAAATGCCATCTGATGGTGAGATCTTTTTTTTCTCCCCAACATTGAAATAAAGCTCTGTACTATTATGTTATACTTGCATGATGATGATGATGATGATGATGATAGAGATGACCGATCACATTATAGTATCTTAATCATTAAATGTACATACTACTGTAATTTGTTCTGTATAGAGATTGAAAGTTTCATGCATTATTTATTTACTTGGGCTCTAATTTCTTTTGCTGGTATTCATGCTAAAATGATAGCACTTGAAGTCATTTTTATAATTTAAATAATTATATATAAGTATTTTCTTTTTGTCTTTTTGTTCATTGAGGTTGCCTTCAATTCATAGAATGCCAAACATTCCCGAGAATAAATATATACGCATTTGATTCTGACATTATTATTATTATTATTATTATTATTGTTATTATATTAAGCTTACCATGTAATATATGTACATACAGAATGTAATTAATAACTTATGTTAATATATAATTATATATAAATATTAATATTTAATATTAGAGATAATTAACTACTAATTACAGCATTTGCAATAAATAAATAAATAAATAAATAAACAGATTCCATTAACTCCAAACATCGTACACGATTGCTTACCTTCTCATAAAACCAGTCTCCGGTCGCAGTACAGCAGGATATCCAGCGCAAACCGAAAGTTTTTATGAACAGGAATCTGGTCGAACTTGATCCGCAAGCATAAGCCTAAATAAAAAAAAAAACATCTCCCTGTCTTTCGGTGGATCTGATCGCGGGGAACGTCCGGGGCGGTGCTTTGTATACACAAGGTGTTGTTTTACATGTGATGATGACGATGAAGGTGATGATGATGAATGTGATGATGGTGATGCGGAGCAGGGATACGAGGCCTATGTGATTAAACACACCTTTTTGATCTCTGTACTAAACACAGCTGCTGCAGCTGCTACACGCTGCCTGGTAAATAAGCAGTCACAGGAAGTTAAAGGGCCAACCAGCGGGATTTACGCCACAAAAACTAACCATAATCATTTCTTTGCACGTTTCTTTACTTTGACTGCTCGCACAAGATTCTTGTCGAACTGCTTCTCAGATTTTGAATGAGCAGTTTATTCTATGTAGTTTCCCTGTGATCATGTGACCACAAGGACTAACCGGAGGCAAAAAACAATGGGTCCATCTTAAAATATTTATTTATGTGATGTAAAATTTTAAATCAGTAAAAAAGTAAAAAATAAAAAAATAAAAAAAAGGACAGTGTTTGTGTTAGTGCTATTGATCAATAAAACTGAGCACTGTGTAAATAGGTTTAATAATTAAATAAATTGGTCTAAAGACATATTTGTAGCACTATTAGAGTATCATTTGGATGTGCTTTAATGAATAATCTAATATCTGTGCTCATCCAAGCATTGTATGTACAGTAGTCTCAATCTGCTCATGCTGAACATCTCTTTAACACACTTTTACACACCTGCACACTGTAACCAAACTATTTATATTTTCACTATCGCGCTAATCCAGTGTCATCTTGGTCAGGTTGTCTCAGGATGTTGTTCTCGTCCCAGGTTTTTCCTCCGGCATACTAATTAACGAACCAATTAAAACCCTACATCTGGATTTCTGTAAAGCTGCTTTGTGATAAGATCCACAGCAATTATGAAAGCGCTGAACAAGTGAAATTGAATTGAGTTCAGATTGGTGAGGGATTTTAATCAAACCGTGAACTCTATTATAGAGCTACTATTTGCAAAAGTACAGATTTACTGTACATCATTAATAATAAAATGCATAAATGTAGGACTGTCTTTAAAGAAACAAGTTTTAAGTAAAGTGAAAATATTTAAGAGCTATTAGGCGTTACCACTAGCATGTAGCTGTGTTTCAATCTTATTTTAAGTTTTATGCGAACAATGAAATATGATCATACAACAGCACTAATTAACTTGACTAGTAATGTGTCTTTGTATCTCATTTTCTTTAAGAGAACGGAACATTGGCATCTCCGACTTCTCTTTATTTTTGCGGCATGTGTAGTTTATCAAAAAACATAATGGGGTCATTAAGGTCATGATACGCATTTGGTGGTTGTGTTAGTCCTTTCTGTCCTTTTGAAACCAGTGTTTTGTGCTCCTTCTTCTATAAACACATATTTTATGCACTGTTGTATTTTACACAGGATGGCAGCACGGTGGTGTAGTGGTTAGCGCTGTGGCCTCGCACCTCCAGGGTCCGGGTTTCAATCCCGTCTCGGGTCTGTGTGCATGGACTTTGCTTTGCGGGTTTCCTCCTTGTACTCTGGTTTTATCCCACAGTCTAAAGACATTGATTGGCATTCCCCAATAGCCCGTGGCGTGTTAATTAATGTGTGTGCATGTGTGGCCCTGTGATGGATTGGGACAGGTCCAGGGCTCCAGGCCTCTTGCAACCTTGCATACAGGATAAAACAGAATAGACGATGAGTGAGTGAGGACTCGCGTAACTACGTAAACTAACAGGCGTTGATGTGGTGTAATAACGTGTTGTAGTACCACCTATAACCACTAGGTATTGTGCTGTTAGCCAATATAGTCATTCAGTTATTGTCAAATATAAAAGGAGACAAAATACAGAAGAAGAAAAAATAATTTGTGAAAACATGAACAGTCATGTGTCAAATTTAATAATCTACTTATAATTAATAAGCTACTGATAAGCTACTTGTTCAAACGTCTGTACCAATAGTTATTACTGTAATTGCAAAAGCTAATACTACTGTATATGACTATGGAGTCACTGAAAATCCGGTCCACCAGGTGGCGGTAAGGAGTCAGCCGCCTTAAATCGAAGAAGAAGAAGAAAGGCCGTTCTGATCCGCTTCTCACAGCCGCCATCTTGGAGAAAAGATTCAGCGGTTTATTCAAAACGGAGGAACTTCTGTTGTGTGTATGTGTTTGTTTGGTTTTTTTTTTTTATCATGGTTTTGGAAAGTACAACATTAAACTCTAAAATATGCGTCTAATTTAATTCCCGGTCAGTCATCGTATACGACGAATTAAATTTGATATGGTAAGCAACCCGCTGAAAACCGGAACTAAATAAACTATTCGTTTATCCGTTGAAAGAGGTGGTAGGGTTGCCAGATCTCACTTTGTTTGCGACACCGTTCGGTTGCTCTCGTTTGTCCTTTTTTCGTTTAATCGTGTCATTGCTGAATAAGGAAAGGCGTAACATATATTTGACATATATTTATTTAAACGTTATGTAAAACGTTAGTGCCGATGTTCAAGTTTAATATATGATATGAAAATCGATTTGGTTTGAAAGGGGATCGCATGAGTTTGGACTGGTAATCTGGCAACCATGGTAGTTATTTAACTGTCAGGCCCTGCTCGGAGACGCGGCGAGATCAAAGAGTCCGTGGCGTTGCCATGGTTTTTATCAAACACTGCTTTTACGCCAGTAAGAGTTGATGGGCTGACACGTGTTTTTACAGCCCTAGATAGACCAGTGGTCCAGCGCGTTAGCTGCATGCTAACTGAGAGAGAGAGAGAGAGATTGTTTACTACTGCAGCAGCTGATCAGGAGTAAAAGTGGAGGATGAAGCGGAAGAGCAGGAAGCAGAGTCTCCTGAGCCCCAATGAGGAGGCGCTGCTGCTGCGAGACGAGCTGCACAGGAGGAGGAAACTGAGATTACAGCAGGTCTGATCACCATCCTGCACTCACAGCAGAGCTCGGTCTCTCTGTCCGTTTAAAGGAGAGGCAGGATCTGTGTGTGTGTGTGTGTGTGTGTGCGCGCACGTGACTGTCTGTCTGTCTATCAATCCATCATTCATCTCTCCATAAAGTTGTACAGTACTGTTAACTATCTATCTATCTATCTATCTACCCTATATGGACAAAATTATTTAGCCAAAAATATTAATTATTGAATTCAGGTGTTTAAGGGCTATAAATAAGGGGCGAGTCATATTGACCTCTGTGTATTTGTATACAATGTCAGTGCAGGTTTGGGAAAATACTTTTGTCCATATAGTCTGTCCGTCCATTCATCCAGTCACTCAGTCAGTCAGTCCTGCCTGCCCGCACGCACATCTGTTTAAGTACCTGTCTAAAATGTAAATTCTCTCTTTCTGTCTGTCATAAATGTCTGTCCATCCGAGTATGTACAGTCGTGGCCAAAAGTTTTGAGAATTACATAAATATTGGAAATTGGAAAAGTTTGCTGCTTAAGTTTTTATAATAGCAATTTGCATATACTCCAGAATGTTATGAAGAGTGATCAGATGAATTGCATAGTCCTTCTTTGCCATGAAAATTAACTTAATCCTGAAAAAAAAAAAAAAAATTCCACTGCATTTCATTGCTGTCATTAAAGGACCTGCTGAGATCATTTCAGTAATCGTCTTGTTAACTCGGGTGAGAATGTGGACGAGCACAAGGCTGGAGATCATTATGTCAGGCTGATTGGGTTAGAATGGCAGACTCGACATGTTAAAAGGAGGGTGATGCTTGAAATCATTGTTCTTTCATTGTTAACCATGGTGACCTGCAAAGAAACGCGTGCAGCCATCATTGCGTTGCATAAAAATGGCTTCACAGGCAAGGATATTGTGGCTACTAAGATTGTACCTAAATCAACAATTTATAGGATCATCAAGAACTTCAAGGAAAGAGGTTCAATTCTTGTTAAGACGGCTTCAGGGCGTCCAAGAAAGTCCAGCAAGCGCCAGGATCGTCTCCTAAAGAGGATTCAGCTGCGGGGTCGGAGTGCCACCAGTGCAGAGCTCAGGAATGGCAGCAGGCAGGTGTGAGCACATCTGCACGCACAGTGAGGCCAAGACTTTTGGAAGATGGCCTGGTGTCAAGAAGGGCAGCAAAGAAGCCACTTCTCTCCAAAAAAAACATCAGGGACAGATTGATCTTCTGCAAAAAGTATGGCGAATGGACTGCTGAGGACTGGGGCAAAGTCATATTCTCGGATGAAGCCTCTTTCCGATTGTTTGGGGCATCTGGAAAAAGGCTTGTCCGGAGAAGAAAAGGTGAGCGCTACCATCAGTCCTGTGTCATGCCAACAGTAAAGCATCCTGACACCATTCATGTGTGGCGTTGCTTCTCATCCAAGGGAGTGGGCTCACTCACAATTTTGCCCAAAAACACAGCCATGAATAAAGAATGGCACCAAAAGACCCTCCAACAGCAACTTCTTCCAACAATCCAACAACAGTTTGGTGAAGAACAATGCATTTTCCAGCACGATGGAGCACCGTGCCATAAGGCAAAAGTGATAACTAAGTGGCTCGGGGACCAAAACGTTGAAATTTTGGGTCCATGGCCTGGAAACTCCCCAGATCTTAATCCCATTGAGAACTTGTGGTCAATCCTCAAGAGGCGGGTGACACAAATGAATATTTGTGTCATTCTCAAAACTTTTGGCCACGACTGTACTTGTCTGAAAAGTGAGGGTTTTTTTAAATCTGTCTGTCCATTTTTGTACCTGTCTAGCATAATATCTATCTATCTAAAAGTAGTCAATCTGAAAATTAGTCAATTTATCTACTGACTGACTGTCCGGACATACATAAAATACATAAATCTATAAATCTATCTATTATCTATATAAAAATAGTATAAGTTTAGTTATCCGTCTGTTTGTCTCGGCCCATCCATCCTTCTACATAAAATTGTGCAATTTAATTATCTGTCTTTTATCATACACATACTTATCTATCTGTCTAAAAAAAGTAGTCTCCTTATCGCTTTACCCAACACTCAGGCCATATAGCCTGTAATAACCACCTAAATAGACAGTGTCGGGGTTGTGTAGTAATGCGTATGTTATTATTTTGGAACTGAAGGTGCGGGAACAGGAGCGCTACATTGCACTGCAGGTGCGGCGTGAAGTGCAGGAGAGGAAGGAGAGAGAGCTGCAGAGTCTCGCCACAGTGCTCCAGGATGAATGGCAAAAGCAGAGAGGAGAGAGAATTAAAAACCTGGAGAAGCTCTATAGGGAAAGCCTCAGAGACGTGGGTCAGGGACACCGAGACGCCAAAGAAAATGTGAGTGGAAAGACGCCGTCCGTGCCGTTCAGTAGTCTGACGATCTCGCAACGATCTGTTTAGCGTCCACAATCTAAGCTCGTTAAATCATCAGTCCTCTCAGTTTACATGACGGCTGCGTCTTAATCGTGTGTACGTGTTTCCAGGAGCCGAACCGGGAGGCTCTGGTCCTGAAGAAAGAGCAGGATGAGGCGCGCGCAGCAGAGAGGCATCAGAAGGCTCTCCGAAACCTCGTCACCCAGAGACAGGCTGAAGTGGAGCAGAGGAACCGGTACAGTCATCAATGCAGACTAAATGATATAATCCAGCATGTCGTATGAAGCTGATTTGAAACTTCTTCTTCATCCTCTTTGCGTCATTCCCGACTATTCATGTCACCAGGCTGTTTTTTTTTTTTTTGGTCTTTCATAAAAATGACGCTGATTATAGTTGAGCTCAGCAAGTCTTTTTTTTATTTTCTCCCTGAACTTGACAGCCAAGACTGGAGCACATTGTAATTTGTGTCCTGTGTGTTAGATAAAGGATTGCTAATAGCAGATGATGTTCTAACGCTGTTCTAATTCAGGCACGTCGAAGCGCGGAGGAAAGCTCTGATGGTGGAGAAGGAGAGAGCAGCGAAAATCGCCAGCCTCCCTCCCGCTGCCCCCGACCCCATCGAGGTACAGAACGATTCGCTCTCCGAGCAAAAGTTTTAGAAATTACAATAGTTTTTACAGAACCGTTGCCTAGGTGCATAGCTGGAGAATGGGACTAATACATAATCGTAATCTCGGGCACAATTTTGGCTTTCAACAATTAAACAAACATGAGTCTGTAAATTTTAAACATTGATATTACTGTACAGCACTGTACGTCTCAATAATCTCAGTGGGAAAAAAAAAAAAATCTCAATACAGCATCATAAATTTATTTAAAAAATTTGTCCATTGCCAGGAACATAGCACAACAAAAGCAGTGTTATATTCATATGGAAATGCATTCAAATATTTCTTTTAACTTGCAATTAACGAGTAATTGTGATCTTGCTAACGATTAAAATAATCACGATGATCACTGTCTGTAATCGAGCAGCTCTACTGAAGGAATGCCGTTATAGAAATCCGAATCACTTACCTGGAAACCGTTCGACTGGTAGACGTGTTAATACTGAGTATGTGGCCCAGAATTAATATGCAGAAGTGTAAGTTAGACAATCGTGTAGATTTTAAATCTAGTTCTAAACTGTAATTAGTACAGCCCAACAAAAAATACATTAGCAGACGAAGTTTGTCCTGGCTGATTGTTTCCTTTGAAACTTTGGATAAAAGAGTGATTTTAGAAAATAATACAAATGTTTTAAAGCCGATGTCATTTCCAGTATCTGTATTTTTCTTTCTTTTCTTTATTTTCAGAAGGTTGCGATTCAGCATCCAGTACAGCCCAAGGTGTCCAACACGGAGCATTACTGCATCACACACTACCACGTCCCAGAGACCGCAGGAGTGGACAGGGAGACAGTTACAGTCCAGGTACACACGCGCTTGTGTTCCTGTAGCCATATTCTATTAGTCTATTGGTTTACAAACCCAAATTCAGCAAACATAATTTATTATTGGTTATAGATTCAGCAGTGGGGAAAATGCAGGTCGTGCAGCACTATGTTGTGTCTCTAATTTGTTATTGTTATTATTATTATTATTATTATTATTACTTCATGGTTTGTATCCGTGCAGGCAGACGCTCAGGAAGCAGCAGTGATGGAGGCTCGGCGGTTGGAGGAGCTGGAGAAGGAGGAAGCCCGTGATCGGCAGGAACAACTCGAGAGGGCACGACTTCGAGGAAACCACGCCCTTCGTAAGGAAAAAGGCCTCCAGGTGATTTACAACATGGAGTCATGCATATCAAACCTCTCTGTTTCTGATCTTAGGCAAAGTTATTCTAAATAGTGTGTGTGTGTGTGTGTGTGTGAGTGAAGAACAACGTGAGGCTGCTGTGCGAGTTGGAGCGGCTGCAGCAAGCGGAGCTGCAGCGACGCAGACACATGGTGAACAACATGCCGGCGCAAATCTTCCAGCCGCTCTGCAGACAGGATGAGCTGAGAGCCGAGCGGCAGAGAGACCTGGAAGTCGCCTTTCAGGACCTGTGCACTGAAGATAAAGGTAACGTATGAGAACATGCATGCTAATGTAAACCTGTGTTAATGGAACTCAGCAGGCAGATTTAAGATTATTATATATAATAATAAATATGTTAACTGTGTTGCCACGTGAGGTGTGTGCGTATCACAAGATAAGCTCCATAGGCAAAGTAAAGAACAAACAAACAAACAAAAAACGTTTTAATGAACCGTAATAAAAATCAGTCTAAACGGTTTTTACAGAGATCAGAGACGACCTGGTGCTTCAGATGGCGTCTGAGCCTCTTCCTCACCCTCCTCTTCCGTCTAATAAAGCAGACAGCAGACCTGAAAGTGACCTCGACCTGGACGTGACCCTCGAACCCAAGGAGACACCGTTTGAGGAGGAAGAGCAAGACGGATACTCGGGGGAGGAGCCAGTTGCTTCTCAAAACCAGGCTATGAGTAAGGAAATACAACTGAATTTGTTTTGATTTATGCAATAAACTGAAAAGTTTTAAATAATTTCAAGGTTCTCTAATATGCGAAATTATTATTACAGTGGAACCTCGGATTGCGAGTAACGTGGTTTACGAGTGTCCCGCAAACCGAGCAAAGATTTTTTATAAATTTTTAATCGGAAACCGAGCAAGTATTAGTTTACGAGCGCCGAGTATCATCTGTCACGCATGCGACTCTTATTTTGACACCGAGCGTGACTCTCTCACCTTTTCACCAACGCCAGGTCAGAGAGATTTCTTTTTTCCCTGTTAAAACGGTGTTTCCGTTGTGTGTGTGTGTGTGTGTGTGTGTGTTTGTTGTGAAACTTAAAAAGTGATTCCTTTAGTATGCGCTCATGCCAGTCTCAGATAGATGTCTTTTTTTTTCCTGTTAAAACGGTGTTTCCGTTGTGTGTGTGTGTGTGTGTGTGTGTGTGTGTGTGTGTGTGTGTGTGTGTATATGAGTGTGTGTGTGTGTTCGTTGTGAAACTTAAAAAGCGAGGTGGGGAGAGGGAAGAGGAGTGTTACTGTGTAAAACAAGGCGAGGGAAGGGGCTAATTCCACACACACACACACACACACACACACACACACACTGCGCCTGTGCGCAACAACGGAAACACTTATCTGTCATGATTTATTTGTACTTTTTTTTTTAAAGGTAAAGTGCAGATTAATTTATTTTATTTTCATTTTATAGATTGTATTAATTATTTTTATGTATTCATTTTTTGGGGCTGTGGAACGAATAATTTGAGTTTTCATTATTTCTTATGGGAAATGGTGATTTGGTTTACGATTCTTTTGGAACACAAGCCTACTTCCGGAACAAATTATGCTCGTAATCCAAGGTTCCTCTGTATTACTTTCTCACTTTTGGTTATTCATATGGTGTTTAAACACACTGTGTGTGTGCCAAAATAAAATATGAATATAAAACCATCATCATCTGTAAACATGCTTGAACAAGCTGATCACACTTCCTGGCCTGGTATGACATCATTGTAATCGAAGAGCAAACAAAAACTACAAGGGTTACGCGCCACTCTCCTGCAGCTGGACTCCTGGACACCGATTCCTGTTTGCTGAATACTCATTGGCTAGAACAATGCACTTCCGCAAAGGGGTGGTGGGGGTGGGGGGTGCGGGATTTTGTAGCTCCTTTACATTTGAAGCTACAGACAGTGAACGAATAAAATTGAAACAAAAGGAATTTCAGAAATCTGAGTGTTATTAATATTCTAACTGTCATATTAACAAACACATTTTGGAGACCCCTAAGGCTCAAGTAAACTTGATATAAAGGTGTATGTTATGGTACCGTTAATATACTGTACAGCGGGACCTCGACATGCAAACGCCATGAACGACATGAATTTTCGCCTTTAGAACTGAGATTTTACAAGAAATTTGCCTCGACATACGAGGGAACAAACCGAGCCAGTGCCAAGAGGAATAATAAATTAAGGTTAAACGAGGTTTAATGTCTATTTTATATTATATTTTACTTTATTTACATGTCTTTTCTAAATGTTTTGTTTGTTTTTTAATATGATTATAGTGTTGGAAATTGTTGATATTGGTAATATTTTTGGGTGGCTGGAACGGATTATCTACATTTGCCTTATTTCCTATGGGACAATGCGTTTCACAATACGACGTTTCACTTTGAGAACTCGCCTCCGGAACGGATTAAGTTCGTATCCCGAGGTACCGCCGTAAGTCTGATTTGCAGTGTTAATGTTCCCCAGGGTCCACAGTGCCTGCAGACGGTACGGGTAGGGTGGCTCTGAGGAGGCTGCTGGATCGCATCAGGACTCAGAGAGATCAGTGGAGCAGGACGGAGCCTGCAGAGGAGCAGGGAGCGGTCCGAGTGGAGAACACCAGCAGTGACCGCGGATCTCTGAGCAACGTGGAATGGCAGCAAGCTTCTAGCCTGGAAGAAGGCACGGTTGATACGTCAGCGGTGGAAAATAGTCAGTCTGCTTGTTTTATCATCTACATCTATGTCTCTGGGTGGCTACTGTTAATATTTGAGCACTTCGGAAATCTAGCTTGCTTAGTTTCATCCTGCTTTTTCGTCAGATTCAAAGCAGAGTGAAGACTCCATCGTGGCCGGACCTGTGACGCAGGAAGACGAGCAGATCGCAGAAACGGACGGGGAACTGAGCGTGAGCGGCAGAGATAAAGTGCGTTTGAAAGAAAAACGTGACGTTTCCTGGATAATCAAACTGTAAGGAATAATATAAGGAATTATCTTGGGTTATGATTGTCTTGTCCAGGAGGAGGAGCTGCAGAGGCAGCAGCAGGAACAGTTCGCGCTGCTTCAGGAGCTGGAGGAGAAGCGGCGGAGTTTAGAGCTTGAGCTAGAGGAGGCACAGCGGTGTAGGCAAAGACTGCAGGAGGCTTTACAAGAAACGTCTTCACAGGAAACACCAACACCACTGCTACAGGAAACGATTTCCGAACCCTCACCCGAGGTGCAGGTTTTTACAATGTATTTGTTTTTTTTTTTTTGTTTTTTTTTAAAGATTTGACACCTGTTGTACATATAATACAGAAAATATGTGCGGCCAAAGAAGCTACTTCTGAAGTCTTGCTTTCCTGAAAATTTCCTGAAAATTCCAAAAATCTGTAGTGTCCGTAACCATGTCACATTCATGTTGCTATATCTTAAGGATTTTAGAATATTTTAGAATAATAAAATATTTTCAGATTGTCTTTTCATGTGAAATCTAAATTAGCCAAGTTTCATCTGAATGACAGTTAAGATCATTTGAAAGATTAAATAATTTTTTACACTTAAACATAAAAGGGCAAAAAAACTAACAAAGCATGGATCGAGGAATAAGAAGCGTTAAATATATGTATATCAAGTATAATTTACATGATCCTCACCTACTTGACACTTTTTAACACCGATACCGTGTTCTGGATGAATGTTTGATACTCGTGCAAACTGTCTAGTGAATCTAGTGGCACATTTATAATTTGCTGTTTGTTAGAGACTTTTGCTCGTTTCTGTCCAGGTGAAAGTGTCGGCACCCCTGTCAGACCGGGCACACGTACAGAGACTCCAGCAGTATCAGCAGCGACTTCTGATGCAGAACCGGTCAGTGCGTGCGTGCGTGTGTGTATGCGTGCGTCTCTCTCTTAGCACTTTTCTGAGTCACACTCATCTTATAGAGGGTTTTTTTTTTTTTTTCTTCTTCTTTTCATGGGGGCTTTTAAATAATTTGTGTCATGGACACATTATAATCTGTGTTTGTGTGTTCTAGCCTCCATAAGAAGACTATTGACGATGCTTGTCGCAGTCTTGAGGAATACAAGCACGCATTGAAGATACGTTATGCCCCTGTTACCATGACAACAGAACAAACGCCACCACCTTCAGTTACCGAGCGATCCGTTTGCTCCGTTCCTCCTTTGACGACCATCACACACCTTTTAAACACTGACCCCGGACCGTCCGTCTCCACTCAGACACCAGTTGTGAGTGACGGGCAAAGCAAAAACAATATCGTACTCTCAGACCCGACACGACTCGCTCAACCTCCTCTACCCAGCCCCGCCCCTGCCCTAACCGCGTATCCAGACACCCATGTAACAGTGCAAGCTCTCCCCGAGGACGACTCGTCTACACTTCCACATCCAGCACCGGCATCCTTATTAGACAAAAGGCTTTCAGATGGATCTCCAGAGCTTCAGGAAGTTCCTCTCATCCCACCTGCTGTCTTTCTGGAATATCTCCGAAGCAGACGTTCTCAGGCCACGCCCACAAACCGCGTTCCCGTCTCTCAGCTGGTCTCAAAAGATCCCGCGGTCGTGCCGGAGACCCGCGATCCGTGTTGGAACTCGGAAATGGAGAAAAATCAGCAGGTCCGAGACAGGATACAAAAACAGAAAGATGTCCTGCATGAGCTGCTCCGAGCACAGCATGCAAAGGTAGCTAGGATCGGATGAAAAAGAAATATCATATTTAAAAAAAATAATCTCTCTTGAAATGTTCCCTCGAATAATATTTTTGCCTTCGTGTCAGGAGCAGTCGGTCTCGCTGGGATTGCCTGACAGTGCTTTTAAGGCTTACGAGAAGAGTAATGAAAGTCAGAGCCGGGGTCACACTCCACACACTCCTGTGCTCGAGTTCAGCGGTGAGACACGATCAGATTTATTTATTTAACACCATGTTCTTATATATATATATATTTTTTTTTATTATCAGTTATGTACAGCTATAATTGAACCATTGCTATTAATTTGTCACTTTGTTAATGAGCAGATTTTTTTGTCCCCATCACCGTCCCTGGCTTGTATCTCTGCAGAACATCCTCAGTTCGAGACACCGGGTAGCGCACGAGTGAATCCGCCGGTCTCTTGTCCACCCCGGCCGCTCCAAATCCTCCTCCATGACTTCGAGCAGCACAAACTCAGCACCATCGAGGAAGTGGACACTCCGGTTAACGTTTCCATGGATACGGGTATACACCACGAACACATCTGCTTTCAGCTTGCGTCGCTCCGGTGAACTGAAAGTGTGTTATTTCTAAAGATAATGTGTATACAGTACGTATGTATCTGTGTTATTCCAGCTGCCGAGGTGTGTACGGAGAGCTCGTCGGCCGAGTGCTCGGATTATTCCAACTCCTGCGGTCTCTCTTCGACTCCACCCACAGTGGGCTCAGGGAGAAGTCCGGGGCCGAGCTTAGGCTCAGAGGTCATAAGGTCGGACGAGAGCTCGCGCAGGCCGAGCAAGCTGTCATGGAGAGAGATGCTACAGCTGGAATCAGGAGCTTCACATGCAGGTAGGGACACAGGCAGCGGAAACGCTACACACACGCACACACGACTATTTAAACAAAAACTAAATCTTTAAGTACAAGATCAGCATATAATCCTTATTAACAGTTTTACAACTAATACATTTGCGTTGTATTCTTCAATCTGTATGCTTAGGTACAGACTCTACAGAGCGGCATGTAGAAGAGGTGAGTGTTCTGTCCAGCTACATTATACAGTATTAACTCTCATATAATAATAATAGAGTGGAACCTTGGATTACGAGCATAATTCGTTCCGGAAGCGGGCTCGTATTCCCAAAACACTCGTAAACCAAATAGAATATTCCCATAAGAAATAATGAAAACTCAAAGTATTCGTTCTACAGCCCAAAATAATAAATAAATAAAAATAATTAATACAATATATAAAGTAAAAATAAAACAAATTAACCTGCACTTAACATTTAAAAAAAGTAAAAATAAATCCAGACAGATAAGTGTTTCCGTTTGTGCGCGCAGGCACCGTGTGTGTGGAATTAGCCCCTCGCCTTGTCGTAAACAGTAAAAACCTCCTCCCTCCCCACACCTCGCTTTTTAAGTTTCACAACTAACATACACAATGCAAACACTGTTTTAACGGGAAAATAAATCTCTAATGACATTCGCGTGAGCATACTAACAGAATCACTGCTGTAAAGTAAAAAATAACAAATGAACCAGCACCTTACCTTTGAAAAGAATCGCGACAGAGCTGACTTTTCTGTGTAAATAAGAGTGTGTGTGAAGCCGGGGAGAGTGTGTGTGTGGGGCACAGTGGCAAATTACGCGCCTGCGCGCATACAGAAGGGAGAGGGAGATGTTGATTATACCAGAGACGAGCACTAAGACGCAGCAGGGGAGACGATTACCCATAATTCCCACAGCGCAAGAGAGAGAAAAATCATTGGCTCAGTTATGATCACTTGCCGCTCGGTGTCAAAATAAGAGTCGCATGTAAGAGTACTTGTTTCCGATTACAAATTTGTTAAAAATCTTTGCTCGGTTTGCGGAACACTCGTAAACCAGGTTACTCGCAATCCGAGGTTCCACTGTAATAATAACTAGCGTTAGTATGCGTAGTTTACGGTTAAAGACTTTGTAAGAAAGAGTTATAAGGTGAAAGCTAAGAATAATCTGCTGATCTTTAATGTGGTCAGTGATATTATTATTATTTCGGGTTAAAGCCCACGTACATGTCTGTCTGTCTGTCTGTCTTTCTGTACGGCAGAACTCTCTGTCTAACTTAATACACAGAAATCACATTCTGTAAGGTTGAGTATCTGACGCCTTGTTTACACTAAGTTGTACTTCTTTGGTGCTCAGACAAATACACTCGCTGTTCGGTAATCGGAGAGAGAATCACAGATGAGAAATGGAAAAAGTAGATCAGATAAAGATGAAGTTTTCGTCTTAAAACGACTCCGGCGTGTTAAAATTCACTTATACCACTGTTATAAGCGCTGTTATTTCAGCCAAAGTGAAAATATGAACTAATCCCAGTCAAAATATTCACTTTATCTTTTCTAATTAATATCTATTGCTGCAGGTGTTTGTTTACATTGAGACAGTAGCGCATTAGTAGCTTTTTTTGAAGTAGATTATTAAATCCCACACATAACTGTTCATAACATCACTGTTACTCAACATTTAGATTTCACTCATGGTGGAACTTCAGGCAGAGATCTAAGTACGGCAAAAGATTAATTAATTTCTGTCCAGCCACAAAATTGTGTGTTTTTTAAAATATTTATTTTCATTTTATTTTATATGGATATCCATACAGGTGGGTGTTTACTGTGTCTTAAGTGCCTTAATCATATGGTGTGTGTATGTTCAGCTGGAGCTGGTCTTGCCACATGATGGAGCCACCGGTGTGCCAGATTTTCTTTCCTCCACCACCCTCTCAACAGGCAGCTACCTCTCTAGTGAACACGATCCCAATTTCAACACAACAGGTATTATGTGAATGTGAGTGGCCTCAGGAAGCAGACCTGTGTGCAGTTCATGTGTCATGTGATCTCAGAATAAATAGTATAGCATTATGTAGACCAAGTGGCTGTGAAAGCAATGATTCTTAAAAAAAAAACAATCTTTGAGCATATCTTTGATATGTTTTAATCTTTGTCTAGTTTTTGACATTTTTCTCCTCTCTATCTCTCTCTCTCTCTCTCTCTCTCTCTCTCTCTCTTTTTCAGATTCCTCTTTGATCAGTAACGAATTTCCTGCAAAACCTGAAACCTCCCTCAGCCGCTACAGCAGCCTGTTTGGTTTTAGCGTCCTCAAGCCAACAGACTCCTCGCATCGCACTAACAGTCTGCAGCACATCATCGATAAATACACCAAAGATCTGGACCGATCCCTCAGATCAGTTCATACAGGTGCAGGATGTGTGCGCATAGAGGAGGAGCTACACACGCAATATTCAACACCAGCATCGGGAACAGATATACACCTGATTCAGAAAAAATAGGCACCGATATGAAAAGCATCCCAAATTATCTATCCAAACGGATCATTTGCCAATTCTCACCCTGTATCCGTCTCTCCACAGCGTAACACACTTTGTATGTGAAAGACAGCGGATATCGCTTTTACTCAAACACCCATGATTTGGCTAGGGTGAAAACTTTTTCTCCTTCTTGTTGTTGTTGACTTCATTAACATCATAAAGGAGTATAATCATCATCTACCTTTTCTGATTGTTGCCAGGCGACCATGAATTAATTCCTAAATAGCCTGGAAGCACAATTTGCTCAGGGATGCCGATTTGTCCTGAATGGAGTGTGTGTTGAGTTTTCTGATTCGACAGGCTCCCAGTCACGACTACTTTCTCAGATTATATTGTGCGTCTGTAAATTTTACATTTTTGCCTGTGTTTATATTCTTTATGCTCCTCAGATGTGACCTTTGCTTTATTTCCTGTAGGGGGCACTGTGTCCGCGCAGGAAAGCGGGAACCCGTGTTTAAGCTTCCGTGCCGAGCAGAACCCTGATGCTGGAACACATATCACGGCAGCACAAGTACCCATGCTCCCTTTACATCGCAACCTGGAGGATAGCAATTCCCTTAATAACACTGCGCACGGTAAGGACTTAAGGAAAGAAAATACACCAGTTGTATATAAAATATATTTTTAAATATGTATTTGTTTATTTTTCTCCTGCATGGAATCAGATTCCTTTCAGCCGCTTTCTCCAGAGATCACAAACAATGACATGGCAGAAAGCTCCACGACTCTCCAGCTTCCATTAAATCCACGAGCCGAGGACTCCAGCACTCACGCAGACACAACTGCTTCTGATTGGCTCGATTGTGGCCTTCCTCAACACGTCTCCAGTGCGGACGAGCAGTCATCCTCCGTGTCTGCAGGCGTTCCTCAGTGGGAATGGACTCTGGTAAACACACAAAGACTCGACCTGACGATTCCTCTGTGTACAGTAGAAGCTTTATTCCTGCTGCTCATTCATCATGTTTCGTTTGATTATGAGCTTTAAGATCATTGGTCTACGTACAGGTTCGACGATTAGATCAAACATCAAGTGTCCTCGAGGAGCCTGAAATCTGCTTGTATATTTAAAGACACAATGAAAGGGCAATTTTGATGAACTATATTATTTTATGACTTATTTTTTTAAGTTATTACAAATTAACCTATTGTATAAAGAAAAGACAGAATTTACAGTCAATTTTAATATTAAAAATGATTGTTTAACGTTCCACGCTGTTCTTTTAGGCCTATAGAATAAAGTCTAGTATACAGATTGATGATAGAGTAAACTCTCAACTTGGGCTGTGTTTTTAATTCCTGTTAAAAGCCTGATGCTTCATGCATCCGTGCGGATTTGTTCAAGAGAGACTCTCTGCATGAAAGAATGCATTCTTATATTTCTTATATTAAAGTGAATAAGGTTATGCTCTTTATGCTTCATGCTCTTTATTATTTTACTCTGCTCTATACACACAGTACAGCTGCTAAACCTTTGTACGCTTTATATAATCGTGTATTGTTTGCGTTATGTTCGCAGATGAACAATAGTGAGTTCAGGAATGAAGAAACATCTGTCTCACAAGAAGGTAAGATCAGGAAAACTGAAGAATGTAAAATACTTGCTTAAATCTGTACTAATGACATTACATTAATGGCATTTGGCAGACGCCCTTATCCAGGGCGAAGCACATTTTTATCTTATAATACATTTGGGCAGATAAAGCAGTTAAGGGCCTTGCTCAAGGACCCAACAGTGGTGGTGGGGTTTGAACCTGGGACCTTCAAGGTCATAGTTCTAGTTCTGAATCTTGTGACCACCTAAGACTACATCTAAAGCCCTATTCACCTGGGATTAGTATTACCTGGGGACCTCTAATCATTTGTAATAATCTGCTGTCTTAATCTCTTGCGAATCTGCCATGTCTGTAATTTAAAAAAAAAAAAAAAAAAAAACATAAATAAATTACCCCATAAATTACCTAATAAATTTTGCAGAACACTGAGGTCCGGTGATATTAGTCCCGTGAGAATCAGCATGTCTCCGATTTTGCGGGTTCGTATAGAATTTCTTTCAAGGTTTTTGTTTCCTGTGCGCCTTTTCGTCCATCTTCCGCGGAGAGTGGAGGCTGCGCTGGAGTGCGTCAACAACACGATGTGCGGAAAGAGAAAAGCTGAAAACCATCATAAGAGCGAAAGCCGATGTTACGCAAAGCCTTGACATCGTATCTGGGAGATAAGGCAGTAAATTCGAGTCAAATCTCCAAAATCACACGAGGTCCCCAGATAATACTAATCCCGTGCGAATAGGACTTAAGTGGCTAAATACCTGATGAGGCTGATCATAGCAAGTGTAGATGTGGTATAGTCTATTCGAAGTTTGAAAATAAATAACATTTGGTATTAAGTAGTTTTTCCTTCCTGTCAGACACAGTTTACTTTGTTTAGAAAACTATACTTATAATATGAAACTGTAAATATCACTGTCCGGAAATGTTTTTACTAGAATATACTGTTGTAATGTTTTTTTTTTTTTTTAACTGAAGGGAAAACTGTTGAGACCTGGACAGTTGCTGCCTTTATGGGATTTATGTTATTATGGTACTTGGCACTCTAAGCACTTCTGTGTTGTCCCAAAATTAGCTAAGGGACTAACATACAGTAGTGATGCTGTGGGACTAGCTACAGATCTTTCCAAAGTACACTTTACCAAAATACAAAAGTTACTGAAATAAAAGTTATCTGTACTATAATGTTACTAAAGTTACTAAATTATACATATGCATGGTACTTCAGATCTATCAAGGAGGTAGGTTGTGTAGAATAAATGTATTGAAGTTAACAAAATACAAATTAGCAGCATTACCAAAGCACAAACTACCGGGTACCTTAGTACAAGTTATTGTACAGTTTTCCTTCCAAAATATGTTATGGTAGTACAAGTTGTTGAAGTTACCAAAGTACAAATTATCAGAGGCAAAAGTTACTGAAGATGCCCAAGTATAAACTGCTGAAGTACCAGCTACCAAAGTACAAGTTACCATAGTATGTTTCTGAAGTTACCAATGTATAAATTACTAAAACGTTTAATATTCTTGTTACTAAAGTACGAGTAAGCACTACTGAAATACAAGCTGCCAAAATACAAATTATTAGATTAAAGGTTCCATAGTGTGACTTTTTAAAATCTAGTTTACTGAGGGGAAAAGTAACCATAGTTACGTTACCAAAATAGTTAAAGTTCCCAGCAAAGTATAATATCCTGCAGTACAAGTTAAAGTAGTATACCAAAGTACTGTATAAGGTATCAAAGGGAAAAAAAAGCAAATGAATGAAAAAAACTGAAATATAATTTGTAATTGAGTACAGGTGACCAATGCACAGGTTACAGAAGTCACTTGAAGTCACATGTTACAGAGTACATGTTACCAAAGTGTGCGTGCGTGTGTATGGATGGGTGCTATAGTTGCCAAAGTATACTTGAAGCATGCGCTTCAAAAGTTCTTTCCAAAATGTTACTATAGTAAAAGTTAGTGAAGTTACAAGGTATAAGTAACGGAAGACACCAAAGTATTGTAGTGTTACTAAAGTTACCAAGGTATAAATTACTAATGTCACCTTTTAAATTACCTTTAGTTACTTTATTAATAATGAAAGTGTAAGTTAGAAAAGTACAAGGTCCTGAAGCACAAGTTACTGTAGAAAGTTACTGTAGTTACCAAATGGCTGAAATATTGATAAAATATAAATAATGAAAGTACAAGTTACAGAGTTACTGAAGTTAAATTTGATGTAGTTTATTATGAAATTTACCAAAGTACTAAGGTGTAAATTACTGGAATATAAGAAGTAATACAGTGGAACCTTGGATTACGAGCATAATTCGTTCCGGAAGTGGGCTCGTATTCCAAAACACTCGTAAACCAAATCATGAAAACTCAAATTATTTGTTCCACAGCCCCAAAAAATAAATACATAAAAATAATTAATACAATCTATAAAATGAAAATAAAACAAACTAATCTGCACTTTACCTTTTAAAAAAAAAAGTACAAATAAATCCTGACAGATAAGTGTTTCCGTTGGTACACACAGTGTGTGTGTGTGTGTGTGTGTGTGTGTGTGTGTGTGTGTGTGTGTGTGTGTGTGTGTGTGTGTGTGTGTGTGGAATTAGCCCCTTCCCTCGCCTCGTTTTACACAGTAACACTCCTCCTCCCTCTCCCCACCTCGCTTTTTAAGATTCACAACAAACACACACAACGGAAACACCGTTTTAACAGGAAAAAAAAAGAAATCTCTCTGAGACTGGCAGATTTACATGTATTTCTGTTAGTAGAAGTGTCCAGGCTGCAGAACGCCAGTGAGGTGATGGTTGGCCTTCTTCCACAAAGAAGCTTTGAAGAAACCGAGACGTCCCGATCTACTGATGGGTAAATTTCTGCTAGTCTTATTTCCTGTAAACTTTGCAAATCAGAATTTAATATGAATAATTAAGTTGATGATTATTATATGCAAATAGAATTATTTCGTACTGAGGAAGGTGTGTGTCCTCTCTGTGCCCTTTGTGTAGGTCATTCAGTCAGTCTGAGGAAGTGGAGCACAGGAGGGAGCTGCACAGCCGCCAAGATGCTTATGCTAAGAACCAAGAAAAAGCAAAACAGTTCAGAATGGTAACTAGTGACTCTGCTGTTTCTATGAATTTTCAACGCTCACTTTATAGGAACGTACTGGACTGAATAAATAAACCTGCTGTTCTTTAAGTAATCGATTCATTTAAGATTCTACATTTAGCAGATGTAGAATATTTTAAATGTGGGTGTGTTTTTCATTGTACTTCTTATTCCTTTGTTGTCTTGAACCTGTATCTTTTTTTTTTTTTTTTTTAAACAGAAAACCCTGGAGAAGCTACGGACTAAACAAAGATGAGCCTGAATCCTGTCTATTGTTTGGACGTTTTAAACATGTCAGGAAATCATGAACACCAATGATATGTTTTTATTGTGTTTTGTGAACTATGTATTTAAATCTTATATTAAAATAATCTACTTTCCAGAATTGTGTCTAACTTGTGCATTCATAAACTGTCGTACACTCGGGATGGGATGCCAGTCTACTTCAGGGCAGTATGTACCCACACGCACAACCACTAGCAACATTACCAAAGCACAAACTACCGGGTACCGGGTTTTTTTCTCCAAGATATGTTATGGTAGTACAAGTTATTGAAGTTACCAAGGTACAAATTATCAAAGCAAAGTTACCTTAGGGAAATTTTGTTAAAATGAATGACAGTACTGTACAAAAGTCCCCCCCCCCCCCCCCCCCCCCCCCCCATTACTTCATAATAAAGTAAAGAAATGGGAACAAATGTTTTCCACAAAGTGCCTAAAAATACAATTTATTACCAATTTCTAGGTCATGATCTTCTCCTGATTGGAAAAAAGTAGACTCCATACGCCAGGATTCTGAGAGCATGAAGAATCCTTTTACATGTGAATTGGCCGCCAAGTTGTGCGGCACAATCAAAGCTAATGGCATGAAGTGAAATATTAGCGAGTTATCTTTTTTTCTTGGCCAGGCAGTGTATTTCAGTTCAACCTAATTCAGCAGCACAGTTACACGGAATGAAAGAGAAAAGATCAATAAAGATTTCCTTCCACAATAAGGTTATATAATTCTCTGATGCACCGCTAAGGAGCCTTCAATAAAGAGGGTAGAATTGAGGTATTGGTTATATCCAATATAAAGTAGAAAAGTAAATATAAAAAATGAATTACGGAAGAATGTTGTCTAGTTGCGATGCTCTTCATCCCGTCACCCGGAAATACTCATCTGGGACACAAATAAGGCTCAGGCTTCGGGTCTTTGGTATGATGTTAAAAATGCTGCTGGAAATAAAAATCTACTATCTAAACTTTAATGACATAAAGCATCTAGGTTATCAGTATCATTATGAGTAGTCGCTATCTTTCTCTCTTAAAGTGAACCTAAACACACATGACCGAGCAGCACTATACTGGTACACACAATCAAGATGAATACCTGCTCCAGTGCACCCAGGATTTCAAAGCGGGGACAGAGGTTCACTTTCTAACATCTCAATGACCCAGAAAGTTAGACAACGCAGGACTCGTGCTTGAGTGGCCCAGCCGGAGGACTTGAACATAATTTCATCTCAAGAGTGACCTGAAAATCGTGAGGGGTTCAGCAGAGAGGAGTGGGAGAAAATCCCAATGATGGGAAGTTTGAATCATTTTAGTGACTCGATTCTTTGAATCTTTTTTTTTTTTTTGAGTCATTTAGTTCATTTCGTTCTTTTGATCAGAAATAAAATCAAATGTTACATTTTCAATGTAACGTCCAACAGACCCCCAACACGTCTACACACACACATTTTCTCTATAGTTCCAGTAATTCAAATGTTACAATGCAGCAAAGGACATGTATATGATAAACAGAATGAGCAGCTCACCATCATATCTTCGGGTCCGGATCGTTCATTCTTTTGTCACGTGACTCTCATAGACGCTATGCAGTGCATTACACAGGAAACAGAATTGAGCGGTTTTTCTCATGAGTCTTCTAGTCCGAGACATTTGTTCTTTTAAAACTCTTGCACTGCATCGCGTCTATGGGAGTCACATGACAGAAGAACGAACGACTCGGACTAGAAGACTCGAGAGGTAACGACTCATTTCTGCTGAGACTACTCGTTCTTCTGAGTCATGTTAAAGAGTCAAAAAGAATGAATCGTTCATGAACGACCCATCACTACTGTGTGTGTATGTGTGTGTGTGTGTGTGTGTGTAATGGGTGTGTCCGATTAGCCACAATGCCGGTGGCTCTGCGGATGCAGCGTGTGATGTAGATGTCTGTGATAGAGACGTGGAGTAAAAAGGAATAAAACATTTCAAGTTGTGCTGTTATTGAAAAATCAACTTTAGTTTCGGATCCAAAGGAGCCCTCGGAGATTCTGGATCCCAGACAGAGCCAACCCTTTTCACTCGCCATATCAATCACCATCATCATGAGTTATTTCCCAATGACATCATTACACACCAAGTATGTAAAACGCATGCTCATTGTGCAAGACAGTTCTTTATTTGAAATTTAGGACAACATAATGCCAACATTCCAAGTTATATTCGTAACAAAACGTGTTCACGTAATCCCTGGTCTCTGCCATAGAACTGCACAGACGCAATGTTTACCCCATTCTGTCACTTTATACTTAAGCTCATGCATATAAACCCTGGCTGGTGATGTGCGTCTTATGCGAGCGATCACGTCAGCGTGCCAGGAGATGGCAGTAGTTCCTACTTAATGAAGCTTTTCCACCTTGCTTTGAGCCTCACAGCAATAATAATGACGCAGCAACGTCCTGATGCCTTCTCTTCACCGCCACGTCAGGTGAGTCTGCTCCGGTGCTCGACTTCACACATTCCCAGCAAAGAGTTGACTGCGATAAGTTTGTGTCCAAAAGGAGTTCCACGGCTCGCTTGAATCCAGTTCTGTTAAAAATGAGACACTTTTCACAACAACAAGAACAAAAACAGATTGTAGCTCAGTGTGTGTGTGTGTGTGTGTGTGTATGAGAATACAGTAGAGAGCATGTACATGGTGACAACCTGCCAGGGCACATTTCTCTCTATCTCCGTCATAGCTCGTAGTCTTTCGCTTATTATAAAACGGGATGTCATTCATGTGCATGATGATGTTACGGGCGCAGATTTGTCCCTAAACGACAGACAGAAAAACAGGGTTTTCCAGTGAACTGGTTCCCAGCTTCGTCATCCATTTTGTGAGAAGCAGGCACACACTGGGGGGAAATTGGATGTCAACTGTGTTTGTCACATTAATGGGAAACGTGTGATTGTGACAGACAGAAACTTGCCGCGCTGTGCTTCACTGCCTCGCTCTACATGCCAGAAGGAGAGAAAGAGAGAGAGAGAGAGAGAGAGAGCAGAAATAAGACTAAAGGAAAAAATGGCTCTGATGAGTCTGAAAAAGTGACCACACACACACACACACACACACACACACACACACACACACACACACACACACTATGTCAGGCCAAAAACGCTCAATATTTCAACCGTAAAATTCATTCACCGCTGTTTCCTGAACATAGCTGGAAGTTCCTGAAAATCATTCAGTTGGCAGAATTAATGTACATTCTCTCCTTTTTTTTTTCTTTTTCTTTTTTTCCCCAGTAATAATTTTGAAATCAATTGGAGAATACATTTTGAAGTCACATTGTAAGGACAAATCTCTTAAACCCTGACAATCACCTAAAAGGATTTTTTTTAATGAAAAAAAAAAAAATGGGGATTGCATGTTCTCCCCGTGCTTGGTGGGTTTCCCCCGGGAACTCCGGTTTCCTCCCACAGTCCAAAGACATGCAAGTTAGGCCAACTAGCGCTCCCAAATTGCCCGTAGTGTGTGTGTGTGTGTGTGTGTGTGTGTGTGTGTGTGTGTGTGTGCGCTATGATGGATTGGCAGCCACATCTCATCTTTCCCGGGATAAACTCTAGGCCCCCAGTGACCCTGTACACAGGATAAAGCAGTGTAGACGATGAGTGAGTGCGATATATATCGCCTTTATCCCATTAGCATCGATGCTAGTTAGCTGTTTATTTGTGTATCTGCTAAATCTAAACTAAAACCTGTTACATTACAGCGTTTCTGTTGCCTGACATGAGACAACACATTTTCGTCTCGTCAAATGCTTGATTTTTTAAAAATGAATTATGTCTTAATATCTGTGTCCATATTTCACCATTAGTTGTCTTAATGGACAATCAGGACTGAAAGCGGTTCTCACATTCACAGCATTTGACAGACCCTCCTATCCACATCACCTTACATTTTCATCTCATTATACCTCTGAGCAGTTGAGGCTTAAGGGCCCAACAGCGGTAACTTGGTGGTTGTGGGGTTCAAACCTGGGACCTTCTGATCAATAGTCGTAACCATTAGGATTCATTATATTCTCAGCTTAAATGGCCAAATGATGGATAGATTGGTTTATAGAGAGGCTTAGACGTTTAAACATGGTACTGTATGGCTTTAGTAAGTGCTTTATTCCCGTCGTGGTTGCTGTGGATCCTGAGTTAATCGTGGGACACTGGGCGTGAGGTGGGAGAAATAGCAGAGGAGACTCATGCGGACAAGCTGAGAACAACTCAAATCCAGGACAGAACCAAGAACCCCGAAGCTGTGAGAACTGAAAGATCCACCGATTTTATTGAGCCATTGGGATTTGTCTCAATGCCGCTGGTTGATAAAAATGAATAAATGAATGTTTCAGCTTGTATTTTACATCTTAAAAGGAATTATGGCATATAAATATATAAATAAATATGTGTCATCAGTGGAGCGGACGAAATGAGAGTCATATGGTTAAAGCACAAGAAAACAGATGGGACTCACTTGTGCCTACCCCAGCAATGGCCTGTGTGTGTTTGTGTGTGTGTGTGTGTGTGTGTGTGTGTGTGTGTGTGTGTGTGTGCGTGCGTGTTAGGTCGTAAGGGTTCCGTTATTTCCGCCTCCGCTTTGGACCAGATGGTACCATGAAGGAGGGTGGACCCCTGTGGCTGGTGACATCACCATGGAGACCGGTTTATGAGACAGAGCAACACTGATCCAACACGGCTTCTTCCTCAAGAGGGCACTCTAGAGCCGTACTGCAGCCAGGCTGTACAGTACATACTGTATGACCAGATTCATGATAAAGGGACATTAACAGTTTAGCACTTTGTGCTCCAAAGGAACTTTCATTCAGGACCAAAGTACTAAAGACAAAGGATAGAGTAGACATCAAGTGGTGCATAAGATATGTAGAACGATTCCCCAAAACCCCCTAAAAGTGAAAAAGGAGGGACACAAAGGGCTTTACAGATTTGAATTTTAATTCCACTCTACATGCAAAATGTACAAACTAACCTCATGCAAAATAAATGGATAAATAAATACATCAATAAATAAATCACTGAGAAATTCTAAAGGCAATACTTTTCAATTGGAGATGAATTCTCACTTTGGCCATAAGAAATTTTACTGTGTTAAACTATACAGTAGTATATACCATAATAAACCATAATATTGCTCTGGAACTTGCATCATAGAACATTATAGCATATGAGAATTGGTACTATGGCACCTCACTGGGTACCGAGCCAGAACTATAATACACATCATCATACTTTGGTGAATACTAAACATTTACAATTTTAAAGTATGTACCATGCTTGATCCATGTACCGTATTATTTTACATGTACTAAATCAGAAAATAAGTACCATGTTAAAAATACAGGGGTGCCTATAGTATCACTTTGTGGACATCGATGGATCACTGGTAGGTTTCTTGCCTGCCATGCAAAATGTCTGGGTTCAGTTCCCACCCAAGCCCCAGCCACTGCAGTGCCAGTTCCACTCCAGGAATAAAAATGGAAGGGCATCGGGCGTTAAAACCTGTGCGGATCAGATGGTCCAACAACAACCTACTGTATATTTATTATCTCTTTATGCAGAAAAAAATCACTCTCAATGTTCCAGATGGGGATTTTGTGACCGGTTACATCCAGATAGTTGCCAGTAAGGATCATCCTGCATTAAAAAAAAAAAATTAATGCATGTAACAAACTTTAATCCTGTTATAGATTCTCTCGCCTGCTGCATCTGCCTGAGTAACAGAGTGCCGGAGTGTGCGTGATAGTGCAGAAGAGCTGCGTTCAATGCCATGAGAGATTTACAAAACAGCATAAGAGCTTCATCTTAACACTTCATTATGTAGTTTTATATGATCAGTGTTACATTTAAGAAAGATTTTCTTTTTCCTTTTTCAATCTCAGCTGCTCTTGAAACTCGCGCAGTGCTGCGTTAACTAACGCACGTGATGTAGCTGAACTGGCTAACTGTTTAAAGCTTGCTAACGTGCAGGAGGATCAAAAATGAACAATGATAATGCAGTAAGTCCCCTACATACAGACATTCGAGTTACAAACTTTTAAGGATACGAACATGCGTTTGCAAAAAGATGTTAGAAATAAAACAGTTAGGAAAAAAAAATAAATAAAGCTAGTACTGCTAAGAAACGGCCAGCGATAACAATGGAGACAAAAGTGAAAACAATTGAGACAACGAAGCGAGGTGAGAAGATGTCAGACATCGCACGTCCTTTTAACATGAATCGTTAACCATTGGCATGACTCTAAAGAAAAAGGACAAGGTCTTGGTACAATTTGGACTTACTGTACGAACGAGCTCTCGGAACGGCGCTTGAGAAGGGAAAGTTCTCAGGTACAGTTGTCAGTCATCATTACCAGATGATGCTAGCAAAGCACACCTAAGGCTCTAGTACTCATTTTAAATCAGCACGGCTACAGGGAAGTTTGATTTGGCACCTAAAAGAAATTCGGATTTAGGAGGCTGATCATTTTTGAATGTCTGGAGTCCTGCACATTCATTCATTCATTCTCTTTTGTTAGAAAGAGATAATACAATCAATAAAATAAAGTGCCCTCTATTTTTCCGGTCGTCGAAACCTTTTAAAACCGTGTCTGGTGTCATCCGTCCAGCGCATGCTATCGCTCGAGTCTGTTTTGATGATGATGTGACGCGACATTTTGACAGCCGGTGTCTGATTACAACTGGCTCGTGTTCATTTTGTTATGACACCGAGGGAAGATTAGAAAGTGGCCGAAAGAACAACATTCGCATGCAGCTTTTTCTTAAACGTACAATGCTCATCCGGAGATCGCTAGTTCGAATCCCGGGTGGTGCTGTAACCTCTCGCAGCCGGAGGTCTAGAGAGAGCTGATTGGCCGAGCTCTCTCAGAGGGGAGGGACGAGAGGTACTTAGCGCTCCCACATTAATCACGGCTCTACAGCCAGTCAGGGGCGTCTGTGAGCTCGCGCAACGGAGGGAGCGGATAGCGCTGTCCTCCGAGTGTGTTACGCCGCCCCCAACGGTGCGCGAGCGAGCAGTTCGAAAAGATGCGGTCGGCTGGCGTCACGTGGTTCGGAGGACACACGTGATAGTCTTCGGCCCTCCCGGCTGAGTGGTAGTAGTAGCCTTAATGTGGGAGCCCCCTAGTGACGGGGAGGAATTGGACACGACTAAATTAGGGAGAAAATCGGGGAAAAATCCAAAAAAAAAAAAAAAACGTACAATGCTTATGATTTCTTAAAGCGGAGGTGCTAGCAGAAAGAAGGAATTTGGTTAAAAAGCCCTGGCTGCTTTCCAGCACTTTCTTTTCTCTCTTCACACTCTGATGGCGCTGCAGAAGAAGGAAATCTCGCTATAGACAGAAAACGAGGAATTAGCATTTTCACTGGCAAAAAGGATTGCACTTTCACTTACGTCTGCATTCAAGCACTTTCTGTTCTTCTTACATCTCTCTCTCTCTCTCTCTCTGAATATCCACTCCTTAGTTCTTATTCCCTCTTTTTCCTCCAGTCAGAGCTTTGCAGCAGCTCAGACTCTGAATGACTCCATTCACTGCACACGTTCATTTCCAGTCTCACGTCTCACTGAACGATAAACGTGTGACAATCAACACATTTATCGACCCTGAGGGCCGTTTAATCATCGCTGTCACCTCTCCAGAATTTGAGACATAATTGTTGCAAATTTAACACTTTTGCTCATTTTAAAGGCACTTTTTTTTTTTTTTTTTTTTTTTCAAACATTGCTATCACAGATTGAAACATGAGATAACGATAATTAGAACATTTAGTGCAAGCTGGGGAAAAAAAAAAAAAAAAAAACTCATAATTTTTTTTATATCTTTGGCACCTGTGTGAAGCGCATGTTAAATCAGGACTCAGGTGTCGTATGACTATGATGGATGTCCAGAGACATCGGGTGGATCAAGTGTCTGGAAGACGTGTGTAAGCACAAGGACTGCGTATGAGTGATGTACTTACAGTGGAATTCAGGTACAAGTTAAAAGCCCATTATTATTATTTTTTACTTTTATTTTATTATCTGTCTTGTACAGATGTCTAAATGTTCTAAGTGTTCAGGAGAGACGGACGGTGGCCAACAACGACATTCTATTCACGTTACTGTACTTTACTTGAGTAGATTTATTAGTGGATATGTTTTACTTTTACTCCACTACATCCTACAGAAAATACACATCTGAAATTCCCGTACTTAAGACTTGCGTTACGTAACAACTACAGACTATTGTGCGTAATTGCATGATTTGTCTTCTCTCTGTGAAATGCTTAATCGTGAAGCAGTGGTACCTCTGCATACGAACTGAATGCGTTCCGGAGGAGAGGTCTTAACGGAAATTCATATTGTGAAACGCATTGTCCCATAGGAAATAATGTAAATGCAGATAATCCGTTCCAGCCACCCAGAAATATTACCAATATCAACAATTCAACACTATAATCATATTTTCGCATATAAAAACATTTAGTAAAGACATGCCAATGAAGTAAAATATGAAATAAACAGACATTAAACCTCACTTAACCTTAATTTATGATTCGTCTCGGCACCGGCTGCTTTAAAAACCAAACTTAAAGCTTTTCTTCATGCTACCGTCATTGATAACATTCTTGGGATCTTGCACAAAACGTATAGAAAGAAAATATGTAACCTCGCTTCGCTTGGCTTTCCACTGACGAAAACAAGTTTTGAACGGATCCTGAACGTACGTGCGGCTTGTTTCATTTCCTCGTATGCTGAAAATGCTTTTATTAAATTTGACATCAAAATTTATGCTTTACATTACATTTATTTGACGTTACATACTTTTGTGCTTTTACCCAAGTACAAATGTAAATGGAGGACTTCTACTTTTCCTTAAGACATATTTTACCCAGTGTATCTAAAGCAAAGGTTTTGCACACTCCTCTGATATCCAGTAACCATGAACAACATCTTGTTCAGGGTCATGATGCATCCTGGGAACGCTCAGAATGTATGAGCTCAGAATGCACCCTATACGTAATGCCAGTCCAGTGCAAAGCACAACACACATTCATTCACATCTACTGGCAATTTAGCATAACGAAAAATCAATCTCCTGGCTCAGAATCAAACCAAGGACCCTGGAGAACTGAAGCGAAAAAGCTAACTGCTACTCTATCATGCCACCTTTGTAAATGTTGCATTGTGAAACACACATTAACTGCACTGCATGGCTGTTTGGGTTTTATTTTCTAGTTTTGCAAACCGTGTGGCTATAACGGTTAGAGCAGCATGTTGTTCTTGTTTCCTCGGCTTGAGGTTTATCTATGAATTGAGACCCGTCATGTTTATCTGAGTACATAAACAATCATCCATAAAAGGGCAGTTTGCATTTTTTAAGGCCTCTGTTGCCTACAATTAGAATTGCAAAAGCAAAGAAAACACTGGCTTATGAGTTGCCTGTTAGGGAAATAGCTTTGCTTTAGCCTGGGTAGAGATCAATTAAAGCTTAAAAGAAATTAATTAGCATGGTTGAATGCGTAGCAGTATAGCAGTTAAAATATTTTTCCCAAGGTATACACATGTGGACAAAATTGTTGGTACCCTTCGGTCAATGAAAGAAAAACTCACAATGGTCACAGAAATAACTTTAATCTGACAAAAGTAATAATTTAAAAAAATTCTATGAATGTTAACCAATGAAACTCAGACATTGCTTTTCAACCATGCTTCAACAGAATTATTTAAAAAAATAAACTCATGGAACAGGCCTGGACAAAAATGATGGTACCCCTAGAAAATACTGAAAATAATGTGACCAAAGGGACATGTTAATTCAAGGTGTGTCCACTAATTAGCATCACAGGTGTCTACAATCTTGTAATCAGTCAGTGGGCCTATATATAGGGCTCCAGGTAGTCACTGTGTTGTTTGTTGACATGGTATGTACCACACTCAACATGGACCAGAGGAAGCAAAGGAAAGAGTTGTCTCAGGAGATTCGAAAGAAAATTATAGACAAGCATGTTAAAGGTAAAGGCTATAAGACCATTTCCAAGCAGCTAGATGTTCCTGTGACTACAGTTGCACATATTATTCAGAAATTTAAGATCCATGGGACTGTAGCCAACCTCCCTGGACGTGGCCGCAGGAGGAAAATTGATGACCAATCAAAGAGACGGATAATCCGAATGGTAACAAAAGAGCCCAGAAAGACTTCTAAAGAGATCCAAGGTGAACTTCATGCTCAAGGAACATCAGTGTCGGATCGCACCATCCGTCGTTGTTTGAGCCAAAGTGGACTACATGGGAGACGACCAAGGAGGACACCATTGTTGAAAACAAATCATAAAAAAGCCAGACTGGAATATGCCAAACTACATGTAGTGGGAGAATGTCCTATGGACAGATGAGACAGAAATGAAACCTTTTGCCAAGGCACATCAGCTCTCTGTTCACAGATGGAAAAATGAAGCATATGAAGAAAAGAACACTGTCCCTACTGTGAAACATGGAGGAGGCTCTGTTATGTTCTGGGGCTGCTTTGCTGCATCTGGCACAGGGTGTCTTGAATCTGTGCAGGGTACAATGAAATCTCAAGACTATCAAGGGATTCTAGAGAGAAATGTGCTGGCCAGTGTCAGAAAGCTGGGTCTCAGTCGCAGGTCATGGGTCTTGCAACAGGACAATGACCCAAAACTCACAGCTAAAAACACCCAAGAATGGCTAAGAGGAAAACATTGGACTATTCTAAAGTGGCCTTCTATGAGCCCTGACCTCAATCCTATTGAGCATCTTTGGAAGGAGCTGAAACATGCCGTCTGGAAAAGGCACCCTTCAAACCGGAAACAACTGGAGCAGCTTGCTCATGAGGAGTGGGCCAAAATACCTGCAGAGAGGAGCAGAAGTCTCATTGACAGTTACAGGAATCGTTTGATTGCAGTGATTGCCTCAAAAGGTTGTGCAACAAACTATTAAGTTAGGGGTACCATCAATTTTGTCCAGGCCTGTTCCATGAGTTATTTTTTTTTATAATTCCGTTGAAGCATGGTTGAAAAGCAATGTCTGACTTTCATTGGTTAACATTCATAGAATTCTTATTTATTATTACTTTTGTCAGATTAAAGTTATTTCTGTGACCATTGTGAGTTTTTCTTTCATTGACCGAAGGGTACCAACAATTTTGTCCACGTGTGTAGATCTTTTTTTAATGTCCTGCCTTGGATATGGGTCTGCTCCAGGTTCTTTGGTTTCTTCCCATTCTCCTCAAAACATGTTGGTTGGTATTTGGGTACACTAAATTGCCCTGAAATGTGAATATGTATGTACAGTATGCATGGTGCCCACGGTGTACCCCAGATGCTGTAGGCATTGGGATAAATCGGTTAATAATTATTTTTATGTATATACAACATACAGAATTTTTCCTCCAAGACTTTCAAATTTCAACCTAGACGTAAGTGTAAAATTTGGGCAACTTTCTGACTTACCAATTGCTTCACGAATGCTGCTTATGTGAATACACAGTATATTATTCTCTCACTCACTCACTCATCCTCTATACCGCTTTATCCTGTATCCAGGGTCACGCGGGGGCCTGGATCCTATCCCAGGAGACTTAGGGCACATGCAAACAGACTCAAGGTGGGACTCGAACCCAGACCCTTGAGGTGCAAGATGACACTAAGCCACCGTGCTGTAACACCATATCACATACATGTACAATGTTATAGACTCACTGGCAACTTCATTAGGTACATGGGATCAACCAATCACATGACAGAAACCTGGTCAAGATGATCTGCAGAAGTACAGACCGAGCATCAGAACGGGGCAGAAAGGTGATTTAAGAGACTCTGAGTGTGGCATGTTTGGTCTGAGTATTTCCAAACTGCTGATCTACTGGTATTTTCACATACACACACACACACACAGTCATCTCTAGGTTTATAGAGAATGGTGTGAAAAAGAGAAAATCCCCAGTGAAGACAGTTCTCTGGGTGAAGATGCCTTGTTAATGCCAGAGGTCAGAGGAGAACAGCACAGACTGGTTTGAGCTGATAGAAAGGCAACAGGAACTCAAATAATCATCTCGTTACAACTGAGGTCTGCTGAAGAGCGTCGCTGAACACACAGCACTTCAAACCTTGAAGCAGATCAAGCAGATGTGCTACAGCAGCAGAAGACCACACTGGGTGTCGCTCCTATCAGCTAAGAACAGGAAACTGATTCAGCTACAGGTCACATGGGATCAACCAAATCAGCCAATGGAAGATTGGAAAAATGTCACCTGGTCTGATGCGTCTGGATCTCTCCTGAGACATTCAGATGGTCAGAATTCGGTGTAAATGACATGAAAGCATGGATCTATCCTGCCGTGCACCAGTTCAGGCTGGTGGTGGGGGTGTAATGGTGTGGGAGAGATTTCCTTGACACACTTTGAGCCCCTTAGTACCAACTGAGCATAGTTTAAATGCCACAGCCTACCTGAGTATTGCTGTTGATTATGTCCATCCCTTAAAGAGTCATGTCACAAAGCTAAAATCATCTCACATTGGTTTCCTGAACATGACAGTGAGGTCACTGTACTCACACAGCACTTACATTGTGGAAATCTCTAAGGAATGTTTGCAGAAAATGTTAAATCTGTGCCATAAAGAATTAAGGCAGTTCTGTAGGTAAAAGCGGGTCCAACCCAGGACAAGCAGGGTGTACCTAATGGACTGGATGGGGAGTGTACAATACAGTATGGTTATGGAAGATGAGTATTATGTAATATGTACTGTGTGCGACATGCTGCACTGCCACGCACACAGACGGCAAATGTATTCAGTGTTGTCACAGGAACCTCCCATTGTAGATTGTAATTGTGATAAACATCAGTAACAGCCTGCATGAAAGACCAGAACGAGTTTCATTATGCAATTTTTGAAAACACCAAGAGGGTAATCTGTGCTACTATTGAGTCATGAAACCTGACCGTGTTGATAAGATACACCCCTGAGGTACGCCGATGAGGTATAATAAATAATGAGCGGGATGAACATACAGTACATACTTTTTTTTTTTTATTATTGTATTTTTGACACAATAATAATGATAATAATAAAAACTATTATAATAAAAATGAATGAAACATACTTTATGTGTGTCTTTGGTTGCAATCGTTATTCAGATGAATCCGAATCAATATACAGTCTGGAAGCAGAAAGCTGTTTATTTCGTATGAGAAACTGTCATATAAACTCGTAAATAAAGCTTTAATTAATTCTGACCTACTCGGATTTAAAAACCCTAGCTATAAATAGAGTTCATACAGTATAATCTGCAGGTACAGTTTGGAAATTATTCAGTTTTTCTACCTGATTGTGCTTTTAAATTGCTTGATTAAAACTAAACACATTTCCATAACTGTCATTCTATTTGCAGCAACCGCAGACAAAATCTCATCTCAGATTTACATAAATGCATTTTTTCCCTCATCACTGATTTCTCTCTCTCTCTCTCTCTCTCTCGCCTTGTGAATGAACGAAAGGACGAATTTCCCTCTGAACACTGCTGGAGAAAATATCCATTGTGATGACAGGAGTTCCTGAACTAGACACTGCTTAGTCAGTCAAGAAGAATGACTGGACTAAATATAAAAACTCTGAGTATTTATAGTATTTTTATCTGAGGAAACTTTATTTCATTTGGGGAGAGACTGTGAAATGTACAGCGTCTAATTGAAAGGAGAACAAAAGGACTTCATGCTTCTCCAGAATTAGAATCAGAATCAGGTTTATTGGCAGGTAGGCTTGAATGTACAGTACAAGGAATTTGCCTTGTTAATGAGGTGCAAACTGTTCTACATTACAACAAGGGAAAAAGTATAAAGCACTACAAAGGAAAATGCAGGTGAATGGTTTGCCAGCAAAACGAGATAAACGGCATTTTTGGACTTTGACTCATTTTGGTACAAAAAAATCATGATGTTTTTATTATAATAGAATAATAAAGTTCAAAGGGTTTTTGGAGAATTTTAAAGCCAAGAAAATGATGAGCGCACCGTCTTACTGCTGCTGCAGTCACTCCAACACTAATGAATTACAGGTAAACAGGATATCACGCAATACTGACCTGAGTTAAAACCAAGTTATATGCTTAACACAACTTTGTAGGATACTGATGTGTTTGCACTGTGGTTAAGCAGAGACTTTGAGATTGATGAGGGCATTGCTGAGAATTCCTACAAGGTGTGCTAAAACCGCGCTCACGACGGTCTGGAT
Organism: Clarias fuscus; assembly: GCA_030347435.1. NCBI lineage: Eukaryota > Metazoa > Chordata > Actinopteri > Siluriformes > Clariidae > Clarias > Clarias fuscus. The sequence goes on along the minus strand of CM059216.1, from coordinate 2,291,228 downwards.
ATTCCTCATTCTCGCCATACACTCACCATACCATCTTAAAGAACTCCTCATTCTCATCAAAGCTCATCTCAAATCCATACGCTTTCTGATGTACCAACTTTTCAAGGTCAAAATTGTTCCCTATGAGATTTCTCATCCGACTCCTGCATATATGAAAGTGGCTCGAGTCATCACTTCACTACGCCACGCAGCTTTATCCCTTTTCCATTAGCTGGCTGGTTATTTCACTCTAGTTTGTAGTGTTCAGAACGTCATTATTGTGAAATGGTAAACACATGGACTTGGATAAATACAGTCTTTTGGACTAGTTTTGCATGCAGATGATGATGATGATGATGATGATGATGATGCCAAAACAGTTAGCAGGTGGAATGGAGTTCTACTTTAACCAACTGAGATCACTGTTGAACCAACTGTTCACACAAATTCAGCTTCCACTAGCTGTGATTATAACCTCTGTTAAACCATCACACAATCCAGTGTCTCAGAACAGCTAATACACACCAAACACACGAAACACTGATTTATATTCATCAGTAAGAGTGAGACTGATATCTGGAATATTTAGTTTAAACTGTTTTTCTTTTTCTTTTTCCCGAGAAAGCACGGTAGCTGATATGTTAAGTTTAAAATAAATCTTAAAAGTGCATTTTTTGTCGTTTCTTAAATCCTGTTATTTCACAGCCAATTATAGAAATGACTCAACTGCATGTTGAGCGCTCATGGTAAGGTTTATCAGTGTCGGATTCACTTAATGCTTCTATAATAACAGATCTGTGGCCAAAGTGAAATCAGAGCCTTTTCAAATAGGAGATTAGCAAGAAGGAAATCCTGAAAATAATAATAATAATAATAATAATAATAATAATAATAACATTAGAGCCATAATAAATCACTGTATTTTTACATTTGAAACCTAAGTACATTTAGAGGTGAGTACTTTTGTATGTTTACTCAAGCAAATGGAGGACTTTTTTTTTCTTCTGTCCACCACTGGTTATGCATGATCCGTGTAAGAGTTTTAGAGGGTGAAGGTCAAATCAAGATCCAAATAAAGACTAGTGAAGCTTGTGACAATAAATAAATAAATAAATAAATTTTTAAAATTTTTTTTCTTTGAAGGGAAACATTTTTTTTTTTTTTACAAATCCTAGATTTACAAATCCCAGGACCATATTTAGCAAACGAGCAAAAAAACAAACAAAAAAAACAAAACAAGATTGAGACATTTACGTTTTGGCCATTCGGCAGACTTGACAAAGCTGATTTGAGTCTAAGACCAGACCCTAATCCTACAGCACATGACTATGTTACTATCTTCCAATCTACCACAGAATAAATAGAATGGCCATTATATCCTGGATGGGTGGATGGATGGATCTGCACAGCATCTTGCAAACCTTTTAAATGTCAAATTCAAGGAACACACACAATCTCATGGAACAATAACCTATTTCATGTCACTTTAAATCCTCCTGAAATATATTTTTCTGAAATGTTGCTAAAAATGTTATTATAAGCTCATGTGAATCGTCGGAAATATGAAAGATCGTTTTGGTTTCGCTCATCTGTTTCGCCGGATTATCAATCAGGGTCCAATTTATTATTTGTCTATTTTATTACCATATCCCTGCTGTGACTAGAGAGCTAAATATACTTTAAAGAATAAAATAAAGAAGAATTTTAAAGGCTTTCATACTGTATTTCAGAACTCTTCATCATCTTGTTATCACAGTGTTGGGAAATATTGTCCCGTACAGATTCGTACAAGAAATATGGCATGAATTGAAGAGCTGTGCTTAAAGAAATAAAAAGACCTGGGCTTCTTGTTCCGCAGCTTTAAAGTTACAGTAGGATGTTGAATAATGTAGAGATGATAAAGTTAACGAGAAGAAGCATAGAGGAAAGTAGACATAATTCTCTCTCTCTCTCTCTCTCTCTCTCTCTCTCACACTTTCTCGCTGCCTCTCATCAGGCTGATAAAGAAGAAAGCAAGAAGAAGTATTGAGGAGGAATAAAACCAGAATGCGTCGGGGAATTTATACTTCTACAGAAATACTCCAAACAGTGATAAAAGCAGAATAATGTACAGAGACGAGGACACTGTAGCTGACACAGTGTGCATCTGAGGCTTGCTCATAGACTATTCAAAAACAAACAAACAAACAAACAAACAAACAAACAAACAAACAAACAAACCGTCAAGGGAGATAATAAAATATAATATAATATATATAGACTTATCTATGATATCAGTCTTGAATCCAAACTTATGTTATTCAGATAAAACAAAACAAATGCAACAAACAAACAAAAAACAGATAAACCCAGCTGAGTAATTACAATTACAATTACTGGATAACTTAATGTACGTATGCAAAGGTTTTTATTTGTATTTTTTATTTTATATATATACAGCAGTTTTATGTAATATATTATATCACATGTTTTACATGAGTCCCAAATTGTGCTTTTTATTTTTTTTATCTTGTGTAATATTATTATTATTATTTTGAGAACTAGTTGTTATCATATGCACACAGGTTTTCTTGGGGGAATCATATATAATGTAATTAACATGTGGGAACTACTGTAGCATCTAACCACAAACTAACTATGCAAATAAAACAATGACCATGAAACGTTCATGTTTAAAATATTTAGTAAATCGGCATTGCCAGTGTAAATGCAAACACCTACAGTAGCATGTTTTATACAAACACCCAGCATGCCCTTAACCTCATGCAGATAAATCATTTGTGTGCGCAAGAAAAGAACTTTAGTCATACATTACATAAACATTATACCAAGTATGCTTGTACTGTATGTACAATAAATTTAATAAACATGTTCTGTATATTCAGTGGCACCTAAAGAAATAAAGATAAAACAATAATACAATATAAATGTATTTGAAGCTAAGCAACAAAAGAAATATCATTCTGAATGTGTATAATTTTAAACAGAAAAACCATCTGGGGGAAAACAATGGCTAGGATGAATTGTGGATATTTAATCCTCATCAAATATCTTTATAAAAAGATGACAAATATATATATATATTTTTTCCAGAATTCAAATGACACTTTTAAATATTTTCTACACTGTAACAATGAAAATAAATGAATTAGTGCAACAAATAGACAAAATAATAAATACGTGTAACAATTTAAGGACAGGCTTATAAGAGACGTTTGTGCACAATCGGGTGAAAAATGTGGATCAGGACATGGTTGATTATAGATCAGAGGGTGGACACAGCATGGACGCCCATGTCCTTCGTTTTGTCCTTTTATTTGATTTGTTTTTCCTGAAACTAGTGCAACATCTTTACTGCACAACCGGTGGCTTAATTTTTTTTCACCCTCTATATAAATTAGGGGTAGAAGGATCGAAACAGTGGTAACGATTAAGAAAAACATAACAACAGTTTTTAAAAAAATCTTTCAAGTGTACTGTGATTACCAGGTCTGAGGAAAAATTCCATCTGCTGAGTGGAATAATTATGCCTGCAGATCTGGCAGTTGAGTTGTTAATGGAAGTCCTTTAGTTCTACAGCGGAAGATGATTTACCTGCTAATGTTTTGAAATATGCCTAGCAAAACTGAGAGTAACGGCACTGTCTAAACCCAGGAGGAAGACTTTAATGCGGTGGTGAATACAGTAAAGAAGTAAGAACGAAACAGAGAAAGCGTGAAACGCAAAGGCGACCGACTGCCTGTCTGGAACGTTCCTGCTTCCGACTGAGTGTTTCAGAAATAGGCAGTGCAAGAGCTTGTAAGAATGAATATGATGTAAAAAAAAAAAAAAAAAAAAAAAAAAAACAATGATTAAGACACGACTGTTCATTAATATGACAGGAAAAATATCACCACTAGTACATTTCACTCGCCCACTCTTAATTAAGAGTTTCTAGAAAGCGTGCAGATACAGCACAGGTCAAGAGCTTCACATCAGACATCAGGGTGGTGGTGGTGGTGGTGGTGGGAGTTTTCACCAAATGGTGTAAGAAGATACAAAAAAAGACTTTGACGGTAGAAAGGCACTTTCTTAATGAAAGCAGGAATAGTCAGAAATGACAGAGTAACTCAGATAATCACTCTTTACACCCAAAAACACTGAACCGCTGCAGACTGGACCAAAGCTGTGGAAGCTCATGTGGTCTTCTTATGTAATACTGTAGATGAAATTACTTCAAAAGCACATCCGAGCACATCACATCTCATTCACCTCATCGGAAATTCCGAAATGAACACCAGCCAGTTTATTTTAGTTTTACACCAGTGGAATAAACTAGCGTTTAACTCTTAATTAGAGACTTTCAGATGGACTGAGTGGACATGGACTTGTGGCCTTTGCCTTGGCTTGGTGAAAAACATGAAGCTTTTGACTGGATGTCAAAAATGAAGGCAAGCTTTTTGAAATGGATATTTGTTGCTCAGTGCTGTAAAAGGCTTGTTTTGGACTGCGGTTGACGTGAACCCCGATAATGAAAGGTCTTGGTGGCTGTTCACGCTAAGATTTCGGTCAAGCTGAACAATGAGCACTAATAAGAGCGGTTCCTCGTGCTGGCCAAGCGGCTCCTGAGGACGATTTACAGTATGAGGTTACTGAGAACACCATTAATAATTCTATCCCGTATCCTATTCATTTATTTTTCATAGATTTACTCTCGAGGGTTTTCCATTCAAGACTGGACTTTAGACACAACAACAGTCAGCGTAGCCCTTAAAGATCAGAGCATTTTAGCCATTATTTGTTTTGCGTTTTTTTTGAGATGAACATATATTGGGATGAAGGTTGTGCAGTATAGAGTGACATATATTTTTTTCAACACAAAACAGGCAATATAATGCACAATATAATGCACTTTAATTTGACTCACTTTCCCAAGCACGACGAAATAGCACAAATCATGAGTTTCTGAGGTTGTAATAATAATAATAATAATAATAATAATAATAATAATAATAATAATATGCTCATTTTTTGAGTTCTACGTTTTTGCAGCTTCTTTCCCATTTTCTGGTAGTTGGTAAAATTGACCCTTTTATAAAAGTAATGGTAACTTTTGTTCTACTTGACATATCCAAAAACCCAAATACATAGTCTAAGCACATATGTACTGTATATTTTTATATCTATATTTTATGCTTTATCCATTAGTCACCGTTAATGAACAGTATATCCTAGTAGACTAGTTGATAATAGGAATGTCTGCTATGTTTTAACCAACATCAGCCATGGTGGTGCAGATCCTCACAGCTCCAGTATCTCTCTGGTTATTGTTGATAATATGCTGCTTGTTTTGGGACGTTTTACACTGATTGTCCACAGGCGTGTATGAAGCTTGGATTTTCTGGTGGGTTATCACCAGTCAGCAGAGTAACGTCATGAAGTTGGCATTTACCGCCTGACATTGGCATTTCGTTTTAAAACTCGACCAGGGTATCCTCTGATAGATTAAACAATATGAAATATGTCTAGACGTATTCACGAAATATAAACGACCTGCTTTTAGTCCAGTCTCAAAGTTCACCAATAAGTGTAGCTCACAGATCGCTCGCCACAGATTTGTTCCATCTTCCTATATGTTTTTTTTTTCTTTTCTATATCTGTTTTGTATTGACACGGAGAAGTTGATGAAAAAAAAGAAGAAATGAATGTAATTGTGTTTATTTATTGTATTATTTCATTTTTGTGTGAGTTTATGAAGTGGAGATCTTGGAAATGGAGCAAATTATAGCATATGTTATATGTTATATTACATTCCAGATACAGCTATTCTACTAGATCACATGATCTCTAATCAGGACCGTTTGTCGAACAAGACATCAGTAAGTTTCAGCTGGCATTCAGTTGCATGACTGGATGTATATTAACCTGCATAAGACGTATAAATCATTGTTAGTTACACCACAGTTCATGTGAATGCTGGATCGGTTAGTCTATGATGATGATGATTCATTTTCTATACCAGACAGTGCTGCACGGCACCAGAACCGATCTGTGATCCTGCAGCTTGTCGTTGCCATAATTAATTATCTGTACTGTATCTGGATGCCATCTTGCCAGGATGCAAACTTTGGAGCGTATAAAAAAAAACAATTAACAGCAGATACAGTATGTGCAGACCATCGACTAGGAAATCCAATCACAGGATCATCCCGATAATTGCTTGATACCATATGGTACAGCGCAGCAGATTTCAGAAACTGTAATGAGCCTAGACCAGGGATAAGGACTAAATTTAATGAACAGAGAAATGATACCAAATGCAGCAAAATATGCAAATACCAGAAGGATAAAAAACAAAACGGGCAAAAAAAGGCTTAGTAAACAGACAAAAGGTTACGCTAAGCTATGCTAATATGAAGACCAAAGATATCGAAAGGAAAAACAAAGTAGAATGAGCCGGCTCAAAATGAGATGAGAAACGAGCTGCACTGTACTGTAGGTGTTACTGATCAGGGTTGGTGCGGCAGTGTGATGTGTTTCCGTCTCAAGATTCTCTCTCTTTCTCAAGTTTCAAAGTACAGTTCAAAATGCATCGCTGCAGGACAAGTCACTCATCGGTTAATCGAGTCAGGCAGGACTGAGAATGTAAATGCAGGAAGAAGTGTTCTGTACTGTCGAATATTTGTTTGCTTCTAACTGCTGCCGGAATTTCAAATGCACTACAAGAAAGCGCCTAGAAAATACTGATACTGCTTCACACTTTGCAAACAAGCCGTGGCGTCTCCAATCCACCTAAAAGAACAAGGGAATGAATATTGGTCATGTACAACAACATGCTGAACTTCAAACATGATAATCCGTACTTACGTTTGGTAAACATGTAAACAGTTAAGTGGATCTGGGTACCTGAGCCACTTGAACAGAGAAGAAATCATATAAACTATAGTACATACCACAATATACCATATATGTACATACCACAATATACCATATATGTACATACTACAATATACCATACATGTACATACCACAATATACCATATATGTACATACCACAATATACCATACATGTACATACTACAATATACCATATATGTACATACTACAATATACCATATATGTACATACCACAATATACCATATATGTACATACTACAATATACCATACATGTACATACTACAATATACCATATATGTACATACCACAATATACCATATATGTACATACCACAATATACCATATATGTACATACCACAATATACCATATATGTACATACCACAATATACCATATATGTACATACTACAATATACCATATATGTACATACCACAATATACCATATATGTACATACCACAATATACCATATATGTACATACCACAATACACCATATATGTACATACCACAATATACCATATATGTACATACCACAATATACCATATATGTACATACCACAATATACCATATATGTACATACCACAATACACCATATATGTACATACCACAATATACCATATATGTACATACCACAATACACCATATATGTACATACCACAATATACCATATATGTACATACCACAATATACCATATATGTACATACCACAATATACCATATATGTACATACCACAATATACCATATATGTACATACCACAATATACCATATATGTACATACCACAATATACCATATATGTACATACTCCAATATACCATATATGTGCATACCACAATATACCATATATGTACATACCACAATACACCATATATGTACATACCACAATATACCATACATGTACATACTACAATATACCATATATGTACATACCACAATATACCATACATGTACATACCACAATATACCATATATGTACATACCACAATATACCATACATGTACATACTACAATATACCATATATGTACATACCACAATATACCATATATGTACATACTACAATATACCATATATGTACATACTACAATATACCATATATGTACATACCACAATATACCATATATGTACATACCACAATATACCATATATGTACATACCACAATATACCATATATGTACATACCACAATATACCATATATGTACATACCACAATATACCATACATGTACATACTACAATATACCATATATGTACATACCACAATACACCATATATGTACATACCACAATATACCATATATGTACATACCACAATATACCATATATGTACATACCACAATATACCATATATGTACATACCACAATATACCATATATGTACATACTCCAATATACCATATATGTACATACCACAATATACCATATATGTACATACCACAATACACCATATATGTACATACCACAATATACCATATATGTATATATGTACATACCACAATATACCATACATGTACATACTACAATATACCATACATGTACATACTCCAATATACCATATATGTACATACCACAATACACCATATATGTACATACCACAATACACCATATATGTACATACCACAATATACCATATATGTACATACCACAATATACCATATATGTACATACCACAATATACCATATATGTACATACCACAATACACCATATATGTACATACCACAATATACCATATATGTACATACCACAATATACCATATATGTACATACCACAATATACCATATATGTACATACCACAATATACCATATATGTAAATACCACAATATACCATATATGTACATACCACAATATACCATATATGTACATACTCCAATATACCATATATGTACATACCACAATACACCATATATGTACATACCACAACATACCATATATGTACATACCACAATATACCATATATGTACATACCACAATATACCATATATGTACATACTCCAATATACCATATATGTACATACCACAATACACCATATATGTACATACCACAACATACCATATATGTACATACCACAATATACCATATATGTACATACCACAATATACCATATATGTACATACCACAATATACCATACATGTACATACCACAATATACCATATATGTACATACTCCAATATACCATATATGTACATACTCCAATATTCCATATATGTACATACCACAATATACCATATATGTACATACCACAATATACCATATATGTACATACTCCAATATACCATATATGTACATACCACAATATACCATATATGTACATACTCCAATATACCATATATGTACATACCACAATATACCATATATGTACATACTACAATATACCATATATGTACATACTCCAATATACCATATATGTACATACCACAATATACCATATATGTACATACCACAATATACCATATATGTACATACTCCAATATACCATATATGTACATACCACAATATACCATGTATGTACATACCAGAATATACCATATGTGTACATACTAAAATATACCATATGTGTACATACTACAATATACCATATATATACATACTACAATATACCATAGTATTATCCTGGTTTTTCAGACATTGCCATGGTTGGCACCACTGGACTTTATACAGGGTGAGTGAAAATGAACTTGGCACTATTTATTGACTATAGAACTTGTAGTATCTCCCTGAGTCATGAGGGAAACAGCCTCTAAATAGACGATAGCAAATATTATTTTATATTTTCAGCCGCGAGAGCTGAAATCACAGCATGTTATGAATTCCGTTGTTCTTGTGCAGGAGTGGTCGCGTACAGCGAAAGGGAGGAATGCAACACTACGTCAGGGCGCAATAAAAATTCTCAGGCAAAGCTAATGGCCACAGGCTCAGTGAACGATGCAAGAGGAAGTGTTTGAGTTGAAATTTTAAGATTTGTTTTCATTTTCCTATGTAATATAGTACATGCACAATTTGTTTCAATCAGTTTGTATTAGAAATATGGACTTTATTATCAATTTGCAATGCCTAGTAACTTTTCATCCAACTTGTAGTGTACTAGGGTAGGGACTGTGGCACTTCAGTGGGTACCGTGGTAGTACTACGGTGTGTACCACAATACTTTGGGGAATACTATGGTACTTGTTAGGTACCACAATGGCTACCAAAGTTCAGCAGGTATGCGTGTTATTACTTACTGCTGGCACGGTATAGTACAATCAGTACTATATGGACTATAATGCTACCTACAGTATGCCATGGTCATTTTTTTTTACTCCTTTATCCCTTTTTCACCCAGGAAGTTTTCAGGCAGCCAAAGCACCGTCCCTCAGACAGAAAAAAAAAAAAACGCTTCCATGGTGGCACAAACAAAAACTTATGTCAGGGGCTGGGGGGCGGGATTATGAGTATTTCATGAATATTTATTAGTATAGCGCCTTTAACAATTGTCATTGTCACAATGCAGCTTTACACAATCAAAATTATGGAAATGTGAATGAATTGTGAAAAACGTGTATGAATCAGAATGATCAGATCGTCCCTGATGAACAAGCCGAGGGCGACGTTGCTGAGGGGAAAACTTCCTGAGATGGCAATAGGAAGAAACCTTGAGAGGAACCAGACTCAACAGGGAACCCATCCTCATCTGGGTGATAACGGATAGCAGGGATTGATCTGCACTCATACTGTGTGTTAAGAGGCTGGAAGTTCATCCTGGAAGTCTTTACGTTAATATGGAGTCTAGTTCTTTGTTGGAGGCTCAGGTACAAAACTGAAGGAAATTCCAGTCCTGAGTATGATAGTCCTTAACTGTCCTTAACTGATGAAATAATGAGGTTTGTATTGCTTTACAGGAGGAGGATCAGATTCAGGGTGGACCCAGGCCAAAATAATAAACTAAATGGTATTTATATTTAGTAGCTAGCAAAAATAATAATAATAATAATTTTGTACCTGCAAAAAAAACAACAACACAAACAAAAATCCAGGTCCCTTCCCTGACTCCCTAAACCAAAAACAGTGAATAAATTCCCTCTTCGCCAAAATAAATGGCAGCCACGCCCCTACTACTGCTGAGTGCACAAACATACAGTTAAATTATCTACAAATATATACAACAGACCAACCAAACCAAAAGGGGCAAAGCAATAATCAAAGTCAATGGGAGGCAAAACGTCAAAACCAAATATCAAAACGCCAAAATCACAATCTCTCTCCTCTTTCCCGCGTCTCTCTCCGGTTTATATCTGGTGGCGCTGGTTGATGACGTCACTCTCGGGGCGGAAGCGGCCGTGTGGAAGGTCAGGTAGATGCCGATGTGGGGAAACAGTCAGAAAACCTGGAGTGGAGTCTGGAGCGGCGCGCGACCAGGACACGAGACACACACGCGCGCAAGCAAGCAAGCGTTTATACAAAGCGGAATATACTCAGTAGCGAATATGATTTAAAATGTAGCGAATTACAATACTTCAAACAAAACATACTTAAGTAAAAGTAAAATGACAGATTTTAAAAAGTAGAAGTACACAAAAAAAACTACTCAATTACAGTAACGCGAGTGAATGCCATTCGTTACTTTCCACCTCTGGTTGGATCTATTTCGAATCTTGTTCTCACCACACAAAATCTGCTTTGGGGACGAAGGTTGGTTTGGTTTAAGACGATTGCTGTGTTCAGACCTGCTCAAACCAACCACACCAAGAGGGGAAAAAACAACCCAGAGTTTTATTCAAGGCAGGCCTGAAAATAGCATGAAATTAAAATAATGGCACAATTGGCTTCGTTTGTCGCTCACAAATGACTTTAATTCTAGCTTGATGTATCTGACACTTGTCTGGAGTAAGCACTTCGAGCCAGAGTACTATTTACATTATACAGTATATTCACGTCAGAGCATCAACTTGCAGTTTTACTAATCGAGCCTGACGTCTGTCTCAACAGAACCTCCGGAATGGAAATAAGGAGTGAGCAGCTAATGTCTCTGCTAATGTGCTGGAGATAATGCGCGAGTTTAAAGCAAAAGAACCAACAAAACTAGTTCATTAGTTGTAGAGTACAGACAAATACGTAGAGCAGAGGATGAGACGTAGGTTTTTAGAAAATCATGTATACAGTAGTATGAATCCATATATCTAACATCTATGGTGCTTTACATTCATCCACAATCCCCTGCGGAGGCTCCCTTAAGAGAACGCACCCTAGCTAGCGACAGTCAGAGCAGCCCGTGATGGATGTATTGGCAAGTACTTTATAATTATCATAGTACTGTTTATTTCACTTATCGAAGGCAGCCACTGATGTTTTTATGTGTCATTTAATATGATGATAACACAAATGATGCTGTGTGTTTGCTAATTAGCCTTGTGTAACTAATTAGTGTTAAAAGCATTTCTAAATATCACAGCAGCAGAATTAAATGTACCTTGAAACGATGGGGCGCTCAAGGAAGTGTTCAAATGAGATATAACATTTTACTTAGGCAACTTTTTTTATATAAATCGGTTTGTATTATTTATTTATTTGTATTTATTTATTTATTTATTTATTTTTGACACATTTGAAATTATGAAAACGTGTGATTTTAGGGAGAAATCCTTTAAATCCCACCTTAACTGTTTAGCTGATGTCATTTTACTGGATATTAAGATTTCATAAACAGACATTAACTTTCATAAACATGCATCATGATCGAATATTAGCTTTAATACACCATAAGTGACAATAGCAAATTAACTCTTGTAATAATTGAAAAAAAAAATTAACTAACAAATCCAAATTATTTCAATAATGAACACTTGCATTAACCGATGTTCAAACCACCAATAAGTAAAATGAAGTCCACAATGATCAGCCCTTTTGCAATTGTTAAATTCGGGATATTTAGGAGCTAGATACAGTATATAAAGTCGCCATTTCAGTTTACTGGCCTGCATCAGGTAACAAAAACAACTAAGGATATCCAAACACTACCATATCCAACACTTTGGAGCGATGGAAAAAGGTCATGTGACCTGATGAGTCCAGACTGAGCCTATTCCAGAGTGATGGGCGTGTCAGGGTGAGAAGGGAAGCGCTGTAATGAAGCGATGCTCCCATCATGCATAGTGTCCACTGTACAAGCCTCTGGAGACAGTGTTATGATCCGGGGTCGCTTCAGTCGCTCAGGTCGAGACTCAGCAACGTTATGTGGAGATAAAATGAAGTCACATGACCACCTGAACGTACTGAATCACCGGCGCATCACATCTATATACTCTCGGCCATAGTGCGAGAGAATGTTTCTCAGAGTGTGAGGAATAATTTTCACACATGAACTGGCCACCACATGGTGCACCGTAATCAAAGCGAAAGCTTAGTTTAAAAACGTTTAAAGTCATCAAATGAAATATTACAGTGTGCGACTTGGCCAGGCAGTGTACTGTACATTGACGTGACGTTTAAACAAGCTTCAGTTAATACATGTTCTACTTCATACCAGATATTGCTGAATTCCTGAATCTAATTGGTCATAAGTTATTAATTTTCTGGCAGCTACAAGGCAAATCAGACTAGCATGAAAGACTCGCAAAGTAATCTAAGCATAATCAGTTAATCATCCATCCATCTTTAGTAACATTTTTATCCTGGTAGGGGTGCACATGAGGGAGAATTCCTACTGGAGGAGACCCATGTCTGTTGCAGCTCCATCCACACCTATACACATGAAGTGCTGGGCTGCAGTGATGGATGTCCTGTTGTAAATGGAGTTCTTCAAACTGGGGAAAAGTGACAGTCTTAAACACTGGGCAGCATACTGGAACTGCCTTTTCAGCTTTCATTTCACCAGAACCTTTTCTTCCTCTTATACCTTCACTCTCCTTTTCTCACTACAATTGCTCTACCTCGTTATTCCCTTCCCATCTGCCCTGGTGGTCCCTCATCTAAAGGGAGCTGGCAATACCTGTTGCCGTGGTGATGGATGACTCTGTCTGAGTGTCAGAAACAAGTGAGGACAGGTACTCTCTGTGGTCTGCATTCACACATCCAAGCTTGTGTAATCTAACCCCATACTTGACAGTTTCCTGCTATGAGAGATACTTATTATTGTACATCCAGATTTTTTTTTGCCTTCTAAGAAAATACCTGTATAACATGAGTGGATCATTCATATAATGCAACAGCATTTGGGCCAAGTTCTAACTTTCAAACCAGTTTCTAACTAGAGAAATCACTCGGGTCACGGGATGCTCAGGGGCATGAGGCGGGATACATCCTGGATGGGGGACCAGTGCATTGCAGGGCACACAAGCACACACCTACTCACACGATACAGGGAATTTGGAAATGTCTGTTAGCTTACTCTGCATGTCTTTGGACTGTTGGAGGAAACCATACACCACGTGAAGAACATGCAAACTCTATACACAAATGATGTAGTGGTTAGCACTGTCGCCTTGCACCTCCAGGGTCCGGGTTCGATTCCCGTCTCTGTGTGCATGGAGTTTGCATGTTCTCCCCGTGCTTGTTGGGTTTCCTCAAGGTACTCCGGTTTCCTCCCACAGTCCAAAGACATGTAGGTTAGGTTAATTAGCATACCCAAAATTGGCCGTAGTGTGTGTGTGTGTGTGTGTGTGTGCCCTGTGATGGATTGACACCCTGTCCAGGGTGTGCCCCGCCTTGTGCCCTAAGTCTGCTGGGATAGGCTGCAGGCCCCCCGTGACCCTGAATACACGATAAAGTGGTATAGATGATGAGTGAGTGAGTAACATTAACACATGCACACAGTTAAGATCGGCAAAATGTGTTTGCAGTTTAGAGATAGTCCAGAAATGTGTATAACATAGGGTTGGGATGACCCCTAACGCTGAAAAGACGTGAAAAGACATGAAAATCCAAACGTATTCTTTTGTTATTCACTCCCAAGTGTGACTTTTACTGGTTGTACATTTTGAATCTAGAAAAGCCATCTCTTTCTATGTGAAGAACAACACGCCAACACTTTTATTTCTTTTATTTTCTTTCTAATGTGTGGATTTAGTTCTTGCTTAAGTGATTAAGTGTTTAGTGAAGAGGCGGGTCCTTAGTCATCTTTGAAAAGAAAAAGAAGAAAAATCCGGTGAATGTGTTGTTCAGACAGCAAGGAGAAGTTTGTTCCACCACTTCAGTGCCAGGACATAATCTTATGCGTGCTTTCTTTGTGTCTTCAGGGATAGCAGGTCAAGTTGAGTCAAATAATACTTTTGTAATTGATGTAGGTTCATCCAGCAACTTTGGGCTAGCACGCCCAGTCCACAAACAGTCATATTCCCGTAGTTGAATTTCATTTAATATCCCAAGAATACACATACAGTGAAACGAGACTGGCTTTGATGTCTGCACCCACTGAGAAACAGTACAGCCTCCTTGAACCCATTACAGAGCTCAGTCTCTACTCACACTTTTACACCAAGGCAAGTCACATCATTTAGGACAAGAAACATATTTGGGGGTCAACCTAGATTTACTCAGTTCATGCAGAGCTAGCAAACCCTTCCCTCTTATATCATATTTCTAACAAACAGGGTCCAATTCGGGTTCGCCAGAGGAAGTCACTGGGGACCCATGCCTTGAAGGAAAGATATGCTTGAAGGTTCACATGCTTGAGCAGAGGCTAGAGGTTGATGATCCCATCAACAGGGCCCTTTACAAAAACTGTGTATGGTTTGCCAATGGTGATCACTGAAGCAGGATAAAATCAGACTAGGGTTAATTTACAGTTTCACGATCAGCCAGAGACTACACCTGGAACAGTGTGCTCAAAGCAGGAATACACCCTTGAATGGATGTGAGTCCGCAAAAAGAGAACCATAGGATCACACCTCTGGGCAGTTTAGAATGAGTCTGTCTCCCAACATGTCAAGGGAGATTGGAGAAACTGTAGAACCAGATGGAATCTCATGCATCCTGTCCTGTGGGAAAACAAAACTAACCCTAACCCATTTAGGTATTTAGCGGGCAGTGGTACAGTAGCTCAGAGAGAGCTAAGGCACTGAGTTATTGATCGATCGGAAGGTCGGCAGTTTGAGCCTCAACTCCATCAGCTCTGACCCCAGTTACGCTGGGATATGTGAAGAAAGAATTTCACGGTGCAATGATGTATATGTGTCAAATAAAGGCATTTACTTAACTAACCACTGACACTAAACACTAACCTTGGCGGCACGGTGGTGTAGTGGTTAGCACTGTCGCCTTGCACCGCCAGGGTCCGGGTTCCATCCCCGACCAGGCTCGATTCTCCTCTCTGTGTGCATGGAGTTTGCATGTTCTCCCTGTGCTTGGTGGGTTTCCTCCGGGTACTCCGGTTTCCTCCCACAGGCCAAAGACATGTAGGTTAGGCTAATTGGCATTAGCCTGTGTGTCTGTGCCCTGCGATGGATTGGCACCCTGTCCAGGGTGTACCCTGCCATGTCTCCTGAGTCTCCTGGGATAGGCTCCAGGCCCCCCTGTGATCCTGAATACAGGATTAAGCGGTATAGATGATGAGAGAGTGAGTGAGTGAGATGGAAACGTAATCACAGCGCGAATCATGAAACCGCATAAGTGAGATAGGGGTATTAAAGGAGTCACACCTAATTTCATTGTACACTATAAAATCACAAGGAATAATCTATCTATCTATCTATAACCCTACCCGACCCTAAGCCCTAATCCCAACCCCTAAACCCAACCCTAAGAAGGACAATACCCTGAGCTCACAATCGAACTCCGGAACCGCGAGGTGGCAACTCTGCCGCCCCTGAGTCAAGTTCTTAGACCTGAAATATGTGTCACTGTTATAAATGAAGTATTCAATCCTCCTTTGATAAATAATGCAACACAGTTTTGATCCACTATGATGAAACTCATTCTTGGTTGTGGACCCAGACTTAGACCCTGAACATTTTCTATTCCGCAGAGGCATCTGTTGCAGGAATACATTTCACACTGCCATTACGGCAGTACACACGGCCCCAGGGGAGAGGAGGAGACCAAGGAAAAGTGACAGCCTCACACATGCTGTGTGGGTGTTTGGTTGTATTTGTGTGTGAGTGTGTGTGTGTGTGTGTGTGTGTGCGTGCGCGTATTTGCGAGCACAGAGTCGCTTTGATGGATGGATAAGATTTAACAACAGTGGTTCAGATCTGTCTTTGCTCCCACACATGCATACATAAATGTGTACAAAAGCACAGCAATGAAACTGGCTCACATGCACGCTCACACACACTTACTCACACACCGCCGTGCTCTTTTCTGCTTGTGCACAGGTGCATGCAGTGAGAGTGTACAGTATTAAGTTCAAAGATAAATGAGCGTAATCAGAGACACGTATTTATTATCCGTCACAAACATGCTGCACGCAGGTAACCTTTCTATGAACAAAATCCGCGTGTCCCTGCTCAGCCCATGCTCTGGCACCAACACGCAACACAGAACCGTTATTTGCAGACAAACTCGTCTGCATGAGTCAGTGCGTTACGTCTCTTTCAGCTTTTTTTGTTGTTGTTGTTGTTGTTGTTGTTGTTGTTGTGCAGGACAACTCAGTAGGCTGCGATATTTGGGAACTTGCTCTAAAATGTTTCTTTTATTTAAACTGTCATGTGCGATTGGTCTCCAATCGATTGTCTGTCTGCCAAATGCAAGGGAGGGAGAACCAGATCTAGTCATGGTGATAAGGATGACGGGCAACGGTCATCAAGAGGCGGATTTCCGTTAGCACGTTGCCGTGGGCGACACGTGAAAATAACATGAAAGTAATGATAACTAATAAAAAACAGAGGGCGCCGAGATCAATACAGAACTGTGTCTCACTTGTACCTTGATTCTAGTTTAAGCTCAATCCTACACATTTATCGCTCCACTACATGCAACAATGCTAAATTGCATTTTGATGTTTCAGTACGACGCGATTTTGCATCCCGTTCATTTGCTTGCAATACCTCGTGATTATAAATGTGTCTCTCTCTCTCTCTCTCTCTCTGTGCTGTTAGTGATCTTACAGGAGGAATGACACTAATTAGAACGGTTTATTTGTGGCTAATTGCACGTAGGCCCTTTATCAGTGGCATGGTAGGAGTGTGAACACACTCACTTAAATGGTTGAATATATTTAGCTGCTACATAGAGACAGATAGAGATTATAAATAGCTTAATTAGGGCACGCTTGTCTAAACAGCGACACTCTCTCTTTTTGTTCCAGACGACGTATGTAATGATTTTTTATTTCAGTAGTAAGTAATATTGTTCCAGTGTCTCTGGTCAGAAGACAAACAAAACTTCACTTTGTCTAATTATTAAATATGATGTTATTAAATCATGAGAATGTTTAAATTACACCACAAATTATTTTTTTTTAAAAATTTGCTAGTTTTTTGACATGCTAACCAGACACACCACCATTTTTGGAAATGATGTCATGGGTATACAAATTCACAGATGGTCACATGACTACACCATGGCGTACCATCCTATCCATCCATCCATCCATCCATCCATCTCGGAACGTCTGTAGTTCAACTAGGAACCGTGGAGGCCAGTGGTGACTATTGATGAGTATTTATTCCCATTTTTACGACTGTTGTAGGACCTCCAGTCAACATTCACATACTGTATGTTCATTTACACCCTAAGACAAGTTGTGGATGGCAAATTGACCTAATCTACAAACCTGTCTTTGGACTGTGTGAGGAAACTGGAGTACTGAGTACTGGAGTACCCTCAAGGAATGACACTAATTAGAACGGTTTATCTGTGGCTAACTGCACATTGGCCATGGCGGCATGGTGGCTAGCACCGTTGCCTTGCAGCTCCAGAGGAGTCCAGGTTCGATTCCTGCCTCGGGGTCTGTGTAAATGGAGTTTGCATGTTCTCCCCATGTTTGGTGGGTTTCCTCCCAAATACCTGCAGATTAGGCTAATTGCCGTTCCCAAACTGCGTAGGGCCCCCCTGTCCTGGGGTGCAGAGTCCTGGGGTGCAAAGTTTCCAGAGCTCCCGCACAATCGAACCTGGACGTGCTAGGCAACAGTGCGAACCTAGTGGGCCACCGTGCCTCCACCAGGATGTTCATTAGATGTCAATTAGGAATGCCATGTGTTAAAGTCAAGGATAAAGCTGATTAGAGAACTTCTCAGAACGTGTAACGGGTTTCTCAGACATGTGTCACCATGGGTTAAAATAAAATGGTGTAAAAGAACTCATTAAGTGATTTTGTTTAAAGAACAACAACAAAAATATTTTTTGAACCACACTGCTTGAAAATTCAGTTTTATTTGTCATTCACTGATAATAAGGAAAATCATTTTCTTTCTTTCTTTCTGTTTTTTTTTTTATTTATTTTTTTTTACAAATAATCATGCAGTGTGAACTGCAGCCTGTACTTGCCTTCGCACTGGACGACATCCAGAACACGTTTCACAACATCGTCCTGTATCTTAGACTTCGTGTTTTGATGAGAGATTTAACACGTTCGCTCAACCAACTGTCAGAGGAAAGAGTCCGAGCCTGTGCACTACATATTGACTGATTCTTGTCGTGTGCGGCTATGAAACTTTAATTATTGTTTGCAGCCATGCAATAGACACGAGAATTACTTTGTGTTTCAAATCGATAAAACGCTAAGACTGATTTTACCTGCCTCTCTGTCGAAGGTTTATGGGTATTTGTAACTCTTTATGGTTGGGTTTATGACAAATTGGTGCTGATTCGCACCAATCAGGATATAAATGAAAGTGTTTATAAAATGTTCATAACAATGAATGTAAAAGAGATAATAAGGTGAAACTGTATGTATAAAGCATCACTGGAAGTGCGAACTTTTATTGAGGTGCACAAAAGAACCACCTTTATTACACACCTCTAATGTGTAGGTGCAACACACATACATGTGACTACTCGGCGAGCAAGAGAGACTCAATTCTCAAAATCCTCAATTTTCTTTTAAAAGTACACACAGCGGGAAGAGGAATACGGCTGGCGGTGCTCCTGCTTCAACTGTCTAAATGATATATGTACTGTACATACTGTACATGCACATACATGCACTATATTGCCAAAAGTATTTACTCGCCTGCCTTCACATGCATATGAACTTAAGTAGCATTCAATTCTTAATCCATAGGGTTAATATGATGTTGGCCCCACGCCTTTTTCAGCTGTAGCAGCTTCAAATCTTCTGGGGAGGCTTTACACAAGGGTTAGGAGTGTGTTTATGGGACGGCCTGGCTCTGAGATCAGGACTGTGTGCAGGCCAGTCTAATTCTTCCACAGCCATGTCTTTAGAGACCTTGCTTTGTGCGCCAGTACGCGGTCATGTTGGAACAGCAAGGGCCCCCCCCCAAACCAAAAGGAGGTCCAACCAGTCCTGACCTCAACATAGAAAATAGAAGACCTTTGGGATGAATTAGAGCGGAGACTGTGAGCCAGGCCTTCACGTCCAACATCAGTGTCTGACCTCACAAATGCGCTTCTGGAAGAACGGTCAAAAATTCCCATGAACACACTCCTGAACCTTGTGGAAAGCTGAAGCTGTTATTGCTGCCAAGGGCCAACATCATATTAAACCCTGTGGATTAAAAGCTGGATGTTACTCAAGTTCATATGCATGCCAAGGCCGGAGAGCGAATACTTTTGGCAATATAGTGTGTGTGTAAGTCACGTTATTAAGCTTATACATTTAAATCACTTATTTTTTGCAGCAATTTCTTGCAAATGGTGTAAAACGATCATCAAAACAAAAACACATAGATACAAAATACAAATACAACCAGCCATTCAATTAGAACAAAAGTAATGACACCTTACAAAAGCTGTAAGAGTTAATGTGTGTCTATGGTAGCTGTTGCACTGCTGCATTATGGGAGGAATTAGCGTATACTCTGCTAAGTGCTCTCACGTTTAATCAACGAGTTGTTGCTTTTCAGCTTTCTGTAAGCATTGCCTGTTATGTATGAGTTTTGAAGGATGTTCCTTTGAATGCACTTGTACAAATGTAGGTATAGTTGGCATTTATCAAAGGCAGTGGAAGAAGCCTCACTGAAACTTCAGGAAATCTGTCAAGGAGCTTTTATTTTTTTATGTACTGAAACGTTCAGTGCAATAAGAACACTTACAGTACAAACTCTCACTCTCTCTCGTACTTATCCTTTATTCTGCTTATTCCGTACAGTTTCACAGGAAGCCTGCAGGCTATTCCAGGGGACTCTGGGCACTAGGCAGGGTTACCCCCGGACCGGGTGCCAACTAGCATAACCTGCGTGTCTTTGGGCTGTGGGAGGAAACCATGGAGCACGGAGAGAACATGCAAACTTCACACACACAAACGCTGAGATAGAATCGTTCCCTCGACCCCGGAGGTGCGCGCCCACAGTGCTAAACACTACTGAAATATTATTTCTATTACTTACCAGAAAAGTACATCTGCAACACATTTCACAAACAAATTGACTGACCAGCAGGTTCTACGATCACTCTTTATAAACGGATGATAGCGCTTCGCGATGTAGTCAAGATATCTGACGAGCTCCGCCCCAAATTCAGGAGGGATCCATATCCAGAGTAACCAAGGTTGAGCAACGGATCATGTCTAGAGAAAGAAGAACTCGCTTTAATTCCTAATTACTTACTTGGTCAACATTGGGCCGGTTGAAATCCCTTCCAAACTTCGCAGGCACTCACGTCGCTTCTCTAATGGGAGATTTAGAGCACGCGTGGACATAAATATTCATTCATAATCTGTTCCTTCATGGCTGATTCCTGTGTTATTAGTCCAATCCGTGGAGATTTGGTTAGAGGAAGATGAGACAAAGGTCACCCCTAATCACTCACACCCGGGGAAACCGTTATCTTGTTCTGTTGACAGAGTTTGGGGTTTTATCCGTTCTCTCTCTCTCTCTTTTTTTTTTTTTTTACAAGCAAACGATTCGGACATTAAAATGTAATGTAATAGAGGACGGTTCAATTTAGGTGATGAGACTTATAGCTTCAGATTCTAATAGGAAAGTGGGACATTTTATACCGTAGGAAACAAACTGCAGCTTATTTTCAGGACCAAAATGCCACTCTCGATGTAGTCGAAACAGAACGATCCAGTGCGTACGAATTCTTTACAGAAGCACCCAGAAGGTGTTGAGGCGCCACAGTTTTCATGGTGGTCTAAGGCCAAGGATCCGTCTCGGGTTTTCTGCCAAATGTAGGACTTTGTGCCAAAGTGAAAATGCTCAGGCTTTTTTTTTTTTTTTTTTTTTTAATAGATCTCCTTTTGTTCTCTCGTGTTTGCTGAATTGCCAATGTGTCTCTGTGTGAGAAAGTCCAAATGGGATATCATCTGGCTTGCTAATCTTTTTTTAAAAAAAAAACATGTCTGAAGCTGAATAGACATGTTCTTGACGAGGTGAAGAGTCAAATGAAAATCTCAAAAGTGTGGCAGAAATGACATAAACATACTGTACGCAGCTGGAACTTGCGTAAGTCATCAGTGATCACCCATAAGGCATTCTGTTTCTGGACCACTAAAGGAGACACCGGGTGGAAAAGATGGTCAGGTGAAGAAGTGGAACAGATGGTGTATCAGTGGCAGCACATATGCAACCAGAAGAATGGTGCTGGCACACTTGCACTGGATAGAGCAGACGTTATAGAGGAAATAAATGCAGTTTGTGACGTGCAATTGAAATAAACAATGCAAATTTGAATTCTGTACATTACAAAGTGACAAGAGATGGGTAAACGTTAAAACCCTAACCCTAACCCTAACCCTAACCCTAGGCACTGTACGGTATGTGTGATTAATTAAGTGTATGAAAGTGTGTGTGTGTGTGTGGTGCCCTGCAATGGACTGGCATCCCATACAGAGTGTATCTCAATACAGACTCCAAGGCCACTATGAACAGCAGAAATCAGCAGTTCTGCAAGAAGCTGTGGTTCTTATTCATCTAAAGTTTGGTTTGTATAAAGTAATCTTAAAATATGTGAATGTACAGTAGATCCACACAATATAATATCGTCAATATGCACGTATAGAAAGAAGTGCAGCATATAAAGTACTATAGGACATACGTATACATTACTATCTGCACTAATGCTAAACTGCATTTCGTTGCAGAGAACGTGTACTACTGTATGCAATAACAATAAAGTTGTACCTACCTACAGCGGGAACTATTAAACATATCAAATAGTACAGTAATGACCATGCACCGCTACTGTACATCGAAACCTTACACTAAAATACTGTACATGCAGGCGCGGTTTGGTGTCAACAATTACCTTACTCATGCGTGGGTCTTAATAAGCTGATTTTGAGGGCGGAGTTACAGGTGCATTTGTGTGCCTGTTATTTCCCGCATCATTTATTTGGTTTATTCAGGCTCACATACAGTACTGGGCAAAAGTCTTGAGTTGCCAGATTTATTATTATAAATTAAACGATGTACAGTAGATTTTATGAAATACATGGGAACAGATGTTTTACTGCGACAGGCTCCAAAGTGCAGAGGTGGAAAGTAACGAATTAGATTTACTCGCGTTACTGTAATTGAGTAGTGTTTTTGTGTACTTCTACTTTTTAATGCAGTTTTTAAAATCTGTAATTTTACTTTTACTTGAGTATGTTTTGTTTGAAGTATTGAAATTCGCTACATTTTAAAGCATATTCGTTACTGAGTGAAACAAATGAAAGAAAATGCAAAAAATAATAAAAAATAGTCCGCTTTGTATAAATGCTTGGTTGCGCGCGCGCGCGTGTGTCTCGTGTCCTGGTCGCGCGCCGCTCCAGACTCCACTCCAGGTTTTCTGACTGTTTCCCCACATCGGCATCTACCTGACCTTCCACACGGCCGCTTCCGCCCTGAGAGTGACGTCATCAACCAGCGCCACCATATATAAACCGGAGAGAGACGCGGGAAAGAGGAGAGAGATTGTGATTTTGCCGTTTTGATAGCTGGTTGTGACTTTTTGCCTCCCATTGACTTTGATTATTGCTTTGGTTGCTCTTTGTATATATTTGTAGATAATTTCACTGTATGGTTATTTTGGGAAGAGGGAATTTATTCACTGTTTTTGGTTTAGGGAGTCAGGGAAGGGACCTGGATTTTTGCTTGTGTTTTTTTTTTTTTTTTTTTTTTTGCAGGTACCATTTAGTTTATTGTTTTGGCCTGGGTCCACCCTGAATCTGATCCTCCTCCTGTTACGTGTGTGTGTGTGTGTGTGTGGCAATACAAACCTCATTATTTCATCAGTTAATGACTGGATCTAGTTCTTTCTGCCATATACCACCATTTCCATACAGTTTATAACAGAACCCTGAACCATTCTCTTGCTGTTCGGCCGACACTAGACTGGGACGTGACGCCATATTTAAGTGACCACTTTGATTTTCAAGCACAAGAAAGACAACAGCTTTATTATGCAACGGTGTTCCTTCAGTTAAAAACAACGAGTTTGAGATTTATATCTCAATGGTAATGGTAAGTAAAATTTCACTGCAGTAACAGCACTTTTACTTGAGTACTAAATTTTAGTCCACTTTCCACCTCTGTCAAAGTGCCTAAAGATATTTAAGGAATTTAAAAACGGATTGTTTATGTAACAGCCTCAGCAGCGACCTCTTTCCCCCTCTCGTCTGTTCCAACCACTCAGCGTTCAGCATCATCAGTATACTAATCACCGCCTGATCATCTGTCATCATCTGCACCTGTTTCTCACTGGCTCAGGACTTACGTTAGATGTTTTTTTCTGCTCGAATGATTGTTAGGTCACTGTGTGGCGTAATAAACAAACAAACAAACAAAAAAACAATTTAAAAAATCATAGCTCTAAATAGAGTTCACATAACTACCAGCAGATGAGCTTGGGAATACTGTTGAATATTTGGACCCGACTGTAGCCTTAAAACATTGACATCCATGACTCAGCCAACTGCAGACCAGAACACATCCGTCTCCGCGGCAGTGAACTTCCTGTCTTTCCTGGGATTTTATCAATCATTACATCATCTATGGCTTTCCTTTCATTCGTTCATGTTCGTCACACTTGCATAAATCATGCTGTACTTACTGTAAATTGGATGTATGTATGGGATGTATTATTAATATTAAATAGTATTAGCATATGTAAATAGGATTCGTAGGAGGCTTGCTTTCATGCAGCCGAAGCTGATTCATCACTGCTCGATTAAAGCCATACGACGGTTTTATGAATCACAAACGCCGATTTGTTTGTATGTCATTCCAGGCTCTTAAAACTGCAGATGAGTAACAGGAAGTGGACTTGCTCAGAACTGTGGTAATCAATCGAAAAAATACTTTCACTTTAATCCTGTAGTCTGGTTCCTTTCAAGTTTGCTTTCTTATATGGTCTTGTCTTATATAGGAGATTTTTGTTTGCTCGTCAGTAGCACTATAACTTCTTCATAAATCTGCATATCCGCATGTCTATCTAGTGCTGCTTTGTTACTATTAAAAGTGTCATACAAATAAAACCCTGAATTGGGTTGATTTGAAAATGTCCTGAAAGAATCCTTTTAGCATTAAACGCTATAATATTATGAGTCGTAACATTCAGACCGCCTGCCTGATGTTGAGTAAGCCCTCGTTCTTCCACCAGTGAGAGCACCGTGTGTTCTGACTCCTTTCTATCAGAACCTGCATTAACCTTTTCATCAATTTGCTCTACAGTAGCTCTTCTAATGGCCACGACCACCACGTTGTCCCTGTTGGGCCTTTGAGCAAGACCCTTAAACCTCAACTGCTTAGATGTGAAAAAAAAAAGTATGTCGCTCTGATTAAGGGCGTCTGCCAAATGCCGTAATATGTAAATGTGAATGGATCGGATTACACGGGTCAGCCTTCTCTCTTTCTCTACGTCCATCAGTGAGTCTTGGCCGTCCATGACCCTGTCATCTCCGCTTCACAAGTTTTCCTCCCTAGGATCACTTCTGGTACAGTATGTTCTGACCACTGCAGACCGGGAACAAGATCCAGACGTCTAGACATCACAGTTTGGCCCTTTTCACATCCTTATACTTACGTCCATTTTTTTTCTGCTTTCAACACATCAACTGCAGGAACAAAATCTTACCTTGCTGCCTAGTATACTGTATCCCACCCACAACTGTGACACGGGCCAGACTGTGGTGGCTAGACGTCTGCATCAGAGCAACTCCAAATGAGACTTGCACATTTGCATATTGTATAATGGATTATTTATTTAAGTACAGTGGAACCTCGGATTGCGAGTAACGTGGTTTACGAGTGTTCCGCAAACCGAGCAAAGATTCTTAATAATTTTTTATTCGGAAACCGAGCAAGTATTAGTTTACGAGCGCCGAGTATCATGCTTCACACATGCGACTCTTATTTTGACACCGAGCGTCACTCTCTCTCCTTCATCTTATCTTATTCCTGTTAAAACTGTTTCCGTGTTTATGTGTGTGTCCGTTTGTTGTGAAACTTAAGTGATTCCTTTAGTATGCGCTCATGCCAGTCTCGCTTTTTTTCCGTTAAAACGGTGTTTCCGCTGTGTTTATGCGCTTGTTGTGAAACTTAAAAAGTGAGTCTGTTAATATATGCTCATGTCAGTCTCAGAGAGATTAATTTTTTTCCTGTTAAAACGGTGTTTCCGTTGTGTGTGTGTGTGTGTGTGTGTGTGTGTGTGTTTGTTGTGAATCTTAAAAAGCGAGGTGGGGAGAGGGAGGAGGAGTGTTACTGTGTAAAACGAGGTGAGGGAAGGGGCTAATTCCACACACACACACACACACACATGGCGCCTGCGCGCACCAACGGAAACACTTATCTGTCAGGATTTTTTAAAACTTTTTTTAAAGGTAAAGTGCAGATTAATTTGTTTTATTTTCATTTTATAGATTGTATTAATTATTTTTATGTATTTATTTTTTGGGGCTGTGGAACGAATAATTTGAGTTTTCATTATTTCTTATGGGAAATGATTTGGTTTACGAGTGTTTTGGAATACGAGTCCACTTCCGGAACGAATTATGCTCGTAATCCAAGATCCACTGTACCAGGACCTGCTCCAACAATGCAGTAAGAAAGTGGGGTAGGTTTGGATTTTTCCAGTTGATGTTGCGTGTATGGATGTCCAAGGAAGGTCTGTGTGGAAGATGTTCACAGCCCTCAGGATGACAGGAAAGGAGGGTTGGGCGAGACAGTGGAAAGATTCTCTTGTTGCATGTCGAACAGGAGGTTGGAGTTGAATGGAATCCGGGTGAATACTGTACGGGCAGTGACTGGCCCTCGGTGCCGACCCGCTGACAGGAGCATGTTGTGGTTTAGGTTCAAAACGTTACAAGGAATGTTGGATGGCACCTGCTGAACTTTTCCCAAGAAGCTTCAGTCATAAGAAATTGACTAAGGTTGTGTTCACATTACAAGCAAGTTCAATTCTGACTTTTGTTTTTGGTCAGATCGGATTTGCTTGTTATGACGGGTCACATGTATACAGTAAATCCAAGTGACTTTTACTGTATCTGACTCTAATGTGGACGCATCCGCGCTCTGAAATGGCACACGTGCACACATTGATACAGCTTTGCTCGCACCATCTGGGTTAAAATACATGTACGTCACAAGTTTTTAAGAGCGCTCATTCTTTACAAACAATGAATGTGATTTTAGCCCAAAATACAGTATGCTTGGGATTTTGCTCTGCAGTTACTGTAGTCGGCTGAGGTCCTGAAGAAGAAGGAAAGCCAGACGCTGAGCTTTAGCTGTTATAGGGGCTGTTGCTAGCACTGATCTGAAATCCTTGTGCTGACGGTGCTGACGTTCAGTGCCCGGAAGTCACACGAATTCCGATCTGCCCATGCTCGCTCAGGTCACATGACTAAGTATTGTATACAGTGCCTCGCAAAAGTCTTCATATCCCTTGAGCTTTTCCACATTTTGTCAGGTTACAACCACAAACGTCAATGTATTTTGTCGACCAGCACAAAGTGGCACGTAACTGTGAAGTGCAAGTAAAACGTTAAAGGGTTTTCAATTATTTTTTTCTCTTTTACAAATAAACACTTGAAAAGCGTGGCGTGCATTTGTATTCAGCCCCCTTTCCTCTGAAACCCAGGGAAAACCGGTCGCCTTCAGAGGTCACCTAATTAGTAAGTGTGTCATTCAATCTCAGTATAAATCCAGCTGTTCTGTGAAGCCATCTAAGGTTTGTTAGAGAACATTAGTGAACCAACATCATGCGTCATGAAGGGTATGAATACGTTCGCGAGGCACCGTATACAGTATATCCGTCTGGGACCATGTACTGTACAAAAGGGACTCAGATCTGATCTGAAAAACATTAGATTTGTGCATTTAGACAGCCATAAAAAAAAAATCAGAATTGAGTCACTTCAGACTGGTGGTGTGAACGTCGCCTAAAGTCGTTAGCATCAAGATGCTTCTGTACAGTACAGTATGTATTGCAGTTATGTATATGTAGCATATTGCAAAATATTGTTTTAGTAAGTAACCGCTCTTAAAATAGCACAAGTTTAATTCATACTGTTACTCATGCAGACATTTTTTTTTTCTTTCATGCATTTATAACGGGTGTGTAGTCTGTACGATATGAACGATCATTTGCTGAAATGGCCGCGTGAAGCAACGGCTGTGGCAAAAATTAGAGGATAAATGACCTCTCTGGCTGCGTGTCTTTTTTATATTTAAACCACAGGGGAA
This sequence comes from Clarias fuscus, assembly GCA_030347435.1. NCBI lineage: Eukaryota > Metazoa > Chordata > Actinopteri > Siluriformes > Clariidae > Clarias > Clarias fuscus. The sequence continues at coordinate 2,262,674 of CM059216.1, read as the reverse complement.
ATATATAATGAATATCACAGACATTCGGAAACAGTTTGTTTGAGTGCCACGCGCCTTGATAGCTTGAACATAATGACACCATTACTGATAATGAAGTTGTTGGCCTCATCTGCAATGTTGTGTTACTAATAGTGATTGTGTGTGTGTGTGTGTGTGTGTGTGTGTGTGTGTGTGTGTGTGTGTGTGTGTGTGTGTGTGTGCATGAGGATGTCAGGGATGGTAGCTGGCATATTGGCATGAGATGTCATGTACAGTACAGTATGTGTGCCCAGTCATGTACAGGTTACTGCACCATGACCTTCACAGCGCGTCAGTTACGCTGCTGTGTACAGGAAAAAACAGAAGGAGTGAGAAGAGAGGAATTGAAGAGGCAGTGGTGATGAGAAAGAGCCTGAACAGAGGAAGCAGTTTGTGTGTGTGTGTGTGTGTGTGTTTGAGAGTGTTGTAGCAGGAAATCTAGACGATGAAAGAAACGACAGAAAAACTTTATGGAAATTGAGGAATGCATGATGAGAAAGTCGTGTGTGTGTGTGTGTGTGTGTGTGTGTGTGTGTTTGTGTGTGTGTGTGTGTGTGAGAGAGAGAGAGAGAGAGAGACACACACACACAGAGAGTGAGAGAGAAATAGAAGAACCAGTGAAACTGAAAAGAGGTTTTTATCTCTGACACTTTTAAATGAAAGAGTCCACAGACAGCTTGTTAGCTCCGTTGTCTTCAGTTTTCTTTTTCTGGAACAGTTACAGAAGACAGGCGTTCTCCCGCAAAGAAACCTGAATCTAGCAAGCGGGTCTTCCAGCAGATTTCTTCATGAAACTTCTGCAGCAACAAAACCCCCTCGCCCGCCCCACCCCACCACCACCACACACACACACACACCATCACACACACACATACACCCCTACTCCACACTACACTACGTGGAAGTCACTTCTGTGTCTCGCTGTCTGTATGCAAGCAGGAAAAAAAATCAGCATTGCGATTGCGATTGTCATGAAGAGGAAATCAAGTTGGCCTAATCTCGTCTGATCCATCACTGCATCGTTAGAATCCAGTAGCTTCAAAGTAAAGAGATTCGATTCCGACTTCGAGGTTTATTGTCATTAAAAGGCCACTGAGAAATTAGATGGCAAGAACAGCGGTGCGAGAGATGATTCCCTCTGGGTGATTATTTCTCCTTATTTCATTTAAGCTTTAAAAAAAATTTTTTTTTTTTTTTTTTACATATCTGCAAAAAAGTTGCATAACCGGTAAGTACAGCGGTGCCTCAGGATACGAAGCTATTTTTTAGTTTAGTTGGATTAGTTCTTAGAGTGACATTCCGTATTGTGAAGCGCATTGTCCCATAGGAAATAATGTTAATGCAGGTAATCTGTTCCAGCCGCCCAAAAATATTACCAATATTACCAATTTCTAACAATATCATCTTTTTTTTTTTTTTTGCATATAAAACATTCAAAACACTGAATGTGGAATAAAATATTAAATCAACAGACATTAAACGTCGCTTAATCCTAATTTATGATTCCTCTCGCCACCAGCTGCTTTAAAAAGTAAACTGAAAGCGGCTCCGTTTGATCCTTTCTGACGTGCTTGATGACATACTTGGGACCCACGGTGCTATGTCTGCACTAAATAATGCACAAAATGCTAAAAAGAAAAACCCATAAAAACAAATGTGAACTTGTCTCGCTCGGCTTTCCACTGACACAAACACGATGTGAACGGCGGTCATGCTGAAAGCGCTTTGCATGCCGAGGAAATGTCTTGCTAAATTTCAGTTCTTAAGGGCAAAATTCTTTAGGCGGGGAGGAACCGAGGAACCACTGTATGTGAACGAATGCGCTCACGACGTTGCCGGTCGACAACACAAACACATGGTTTAACAGCTGGTATATTTCCACCCTAACTGGCCTTGTTTAACTCAAAGCATTTGCATTTGCGTACTCGCATGAACCGTGTTTCAGGCCTACCATTTAAATGCCTCCTATTGTATGCTTGTATAATAAATAGTATTTCTCTTTTTTTTTTTGTTAGGTGTCACAAGTAATCTGGAGTTTAGGAGAAAAGATGCACAAGGTCATAAAACATTCCTTTAGAAGCATGGTGAAATCCAACGGCTACTCGAGAGAAATGTCCAAGAGTTCAGCTAGAGGTTCTCCTAAGAGACCTTAGGACATCTTCACAGACGGGGCTGTTCCAGTCATCTGGCCTCTGTATCCATGGCAGTGATCTAAAAACTACAAAGCAGCGATGCAGACTACAATCCAGTTAAACTGTGGAGAGACCTGCACACGGCTGTCCGGACACATTCTCTGTCCAGTTTGGCCAAGTAGGAGACGATTTACATTGTGGACTGGAAAAAAAAAATAGCAAAAAGAAAATGCAGAAAAGAAAAATAAATTTCAGGAATTCTCATGTACTTCATTTTATTTCTTTGGAGAGTCAAAGGAGATTAAACATATACCGTTCTGCTATGATAATATAACGTATGCAAGATCAGTCAGAAGTGTGATCACAGACAGATTACATTACAATGCAGCAAAAAAAATAAAAAAAATAAAAATGCTGCTTAGCGGAGAATACTTTATGGAAGCAGTGTATTAATCTAACAAATGCTTTTGGCAGTGAAGGACTTTAACCACATCAGACTGTACTGTTGTGTGTGATGGGCGTTCAAGTCAAACCAGGACTTGTGATGAAGTCCTCGTGTGTGTGTGTGTGTGTGTGTGTGTGAGATGCTTCAGACATCAATCTATACATTTTTGGTTTTAGATATGTCACATAGAAAAAAAGTTATCATTATTTTACCCCCACCAGAATATGGGAATGACATCCCACAAATGTAGAATTCTCATAATGGACATATTATTATTATTATTATTATTATTATTATTATATTGTTTGGTCATAGAAACAAACAAAAAACAACCATAAAAACATGTGTATCTGCCTGGCTCGAACGCCCCTCTCTCATTGCATTTTCTCTTCACTGTTTCTGAAACTGAATGATCCATAAAGGTCCTCAGTGTGTACAAGGATATATATATATATATATATATATATATATATATATATATATATATATATATATATATACAGGGTGGGCCATTTAATGGATACACCTTAATAAAATGGGAAAATGGGAATGGTTGGTGATATTAACGTCCTGTTTGTGGCACATTAGTATATGTGAGGGGGCAAACTTTTCAACATGGGTGGTGACCATGGTGGCCATTTAGAAGTCGGCCATCTTGGATCCAACTTTTGTTTTTTTCAATAGGAAGAGGGTCATGTGACACATCAAACGTTTTGGGAATTTCACAAGACAAACAATGGTGTGCTTGGTTTTAACGTAACTTTATTCTTTCATGAGTTATTTACATGTTTCTCTTTGTTCACAACCATTGACATGTCGAAGAGGTTAACAAGTGATGAACGGATCGAAATTGTGTTGATATCTGGTGAACGCAGTAACCGGGTCATTGCAGCAGATTTCAATGCAAGACACCCTACTAGACCACCCATCTCCCATGCTACAGTTAGCAAACTACTTGCTAAGTTTCGTGAAACTGGTTCAGTGTTGGATTTGCCAAAATGTGGACGCATGAAAACTGTCACTAATGAACAAACATCAGTGGCTGTCCTAGCTTCATTCAGCAAGAGCCCACAGCATAGCACTCGCCGCATGTCACTGGAGAGTGGCATTAGTCGAACATCCCTTCGGCGGATATTAGCTACTCACAAATGGCACCCTTACAAACTCCAGCTACTGCAGCATCTCAACGAGGATGACCCAGATCGGCGCACACAATTTGCAGAATGGGCAAAACTAAAATTGGAACAGGACCCTCAGTTCACGCAGAAGATTTTGTTCAGTGATGAGGCAAACTTTTATGTGAATGGTAAAGTTAACAAACAAAACCACCGCTATTGGTCTGACACTAACCTACATTGGATAGATCCCTCCAAGACTGTTGGAACAAAAAAAGTGATGGTATGGTGTGGTATATGGGGTACAAAGATAGTGGGGCCATTCTTCATCAATGGAAACCAAGATGGCCGACTTCCAAATGGCCACCATGGTCACCACCCATCTTGAAAAGTTTGCTCCCTCACATATACTAATGTGCCACAAACAGGACGTTAATATCACCAACCATTCCCATTTTATTAAGGTGTATCCATATAAATGGCCCACCCTGTATATATGGGTGGCCATTTGGAAGTCGGCCATCTTGGATCCAACTTTTGTTTTTTCAATAGGAAGAGGGTCATGTGACACATCAAACTTATTGGGAATTTCACAAGAAAAACAATAGTGTGCTTGGTTTTAACGTAACTTTATTCTTTCCTGAGTTATTTACAAGTTTCTGACCACTTATAAAATGTGTTCAATGTGCTGCCCATTGTGATGGATTGTCAATGCAACCCTCTTCTCCCACTCTTCACACACTGATAGCAACACCACACGAGAAATGCCAGCACAGGCTTCCAGTATCCGTAGTTTCAGGTGCTGCACATCTCGTATCTTCACACCATAGACCATTGCTATTCCTATTGCTCTTCTTATTGAAAAAAACAAAAGTTGGATCCAAGATGGCCGACTTCCAAATGGCCACCATGGTCACCGCCCATCTTGAAAAGTTTGCCCCCTCACATATACTAATGTGCCACAAACAGGACGTTAATATCACCAACCATTCCCATTTTATTAAGGTGTATCCATATAAATGGCCCACCCTGTACATATAGTGTAGTTGGGAGAAAATGTCACGTCCTAACATGAGGACATTTGCGTCTCAAGACGTTATAATCAAATTTACAAATTCACCAGGTCTACTTACTGCATAAAAAACTTTAACTGTGAAAAAATATATGGCATTTAAGCGTTTTAAATTTACAAATTGATTGTATTGCAAGAAACTTCTCCAAAAAATGTGCAAATATGATGCAAACAAGTTTTGAACTTCAACTTAGCCGCCATTGGCTAAGTCTCAGTTCATCCTCTCATATGCCGGAGCAAATTTCTTGCAAAATTCCAGTTCGTAAGGCGAAAATTCGCAATGGTGTAGATGAGGTACCACTGTACTGGATTTTTTCAAAACTATGAAATAACACATATGACATTAGGCAATTAAGTAACAACAACACCAACAATAACAACATTCAGTTTTAAGACATGAAAGCCAGCTGTCCTGGAACAGTTCTCACAAGAACAGTGTGTTTGTAAAACCCATCGAGCTCCACGATGAAACTGTCTCTCATGAAGACCTTCCCAGGAAAGCGAGACCAAAACTTACTGCTGCAGAGGGGAAGTTCATTTAGAGTCACCAGCCTCAGAAATCCCCAATTAACAACCAGCACCTCGGATTAGAGCCGTTATGAAGCTTTACAGAGCAGAAGTAGCAGATGTACATCTCAATATCGACTGTTCAGAGGAGATTATTGTGTGTTTTGGATAAACGCCTTCAGTCGTGTTTTACAGTGTAGAGAGAAATAAAAATCTGGAAAGATCATGGAGTTAAAAGGGATGTCCAAACTTTTGCCTGGTGTTGTATTTGATGTGCAACATGGATAAGGCTTTATTCATTTATACTGTTCGACTCATTTGAAGACCACACGCTGTTTAGTAAATAAAGCTTGAAAATGAGTTTTAATTTTTTACACTTTAGCAACTTTGCCATTGTATTACACATACACCCCCCCCCCCCCCCCCCCCCCCCCCCACACATCTATACCACAATAAGCACGGTCACTATCAGTTTACGTGCCAGAGGAACAGTATTCTGCGTTGGACCATGCATGCTGTGTTTTCAGTACAGTATCTTTCTGATGTTTATCTTATGATGGTGTGTGTGTGTGTGTGTGTGTGTGTGTGTGTGTTTAAATAAACATTCCGCCTGACATTTCTGTGAAACACTCGTTGCTCCCCCCAAGTTATTTATGACAAGTTTAGCAGAAAGGGAGGAATAAATATTCAGCCATTTTTATTATTATTATTATTATTATTATTATTATTACAGTGTTTATGTGGATTCTTGCTTGTTATCATTTGATGAGATTGATTGAGTGAGAAAAGCTCCAATAATCCCAAATCTCAAGCTAAAATGTAATCAGCTCTCAAAATTGTAACTCAGCTCTCGCGCAAAAGTTAGTTAGCTAATGCACTTTATGGTTTAAATCGTCTGTTCAAGACGGTAAATCAAGAAACAGTTCGTTTTTGGTTCCGTCATTTCTATGTGTGAGGTTTGACCAGAGCGCAGACGAGTTTTATAGATGATGTCTATCTTGTTTTTCTCCTTTGCCTCTCCTGGCTTTGTTCGCTCCGTTTATTTCTCCACATGTTCTGCTCAGATGGCAATGCGAAAACTCTCCCCGACACTCACCACAAACAGATGCTGCGATGAGTCAAAGGACAGGGGGAAAGACCGTACACAAATACTTGAAAGCAAGGCAGGGGGAAGTAGAAATAGCTTTCTCATGAGTCTTCTTTCCCAGACTAAGCCATAAAAGTTTTTTTCTTCTGTTTCTTCTACTACTTCTTCTTAATCCTTGTTTCTCCTGCACTGCAACACTAAAAAAAAAAAAAAAAAAAAAAAAACGCTGATTTAAATTATGATTTGCAAGCTTCGAAAGAAATGGTCTTATGGAAAGCTGGGCAAAATTTCTGCATCACCTTGAATTAAATCCTGCTTTAAATAAGTGTGTGTGTTCATCAGACGTGGTGTTCCAAAAGCTTCATCCTGAATGCAAGGACACACTCTGGATTATTCAACAAAACATTTTTTTGTTTTGTTTTGTTTTGTTTGTTTGTTTGTTTTTATGTCACTGTAAACACTGGCGGTATTAATATCACCACTGATAATGGATGCCACTAAATGCTGCTTACTGAAACGCTACAGCAACTGTAAAACAAATAGGCCCAGAGGAAAATGATGCTTTACTGCAAATTTAGGTGCTGTCAGGGAGCTCCAGGGATAAATGCTGATGCAGGGAGTGGGTCTGTTCAAGGCGAGAGCAGCCTCATCCTCCAGTGGCTGAACATAAACAGGAATATGCACTGGCATGTTGGCGTTACGCGCTAAATTATTAATAATGTCGTGAATTATATCATGAATTATTAAACCCTTCAAGTGATGCCATTATTCACTTTAAACAACGCCTTTCTATAGCACAACACTATTGCACCCAAGCAATATATGTGTGTGTGTGTGTGTGTGTGTGTGTGTGTGTGTGCACTGTATGTACGTACTGTATAAATATATATACAGGTTTCGTGAGAAAATAGGATCGAGCACTACTGAGATACAGTATGAGGTTGAGAGAAGCTGAAAGAAATCAAACCAATCACACTCTTTAGACTGATCCTTTTTTTCTTTAGTCTAAACAAAGTTCTATATTAATAGACATCAGTATTTCCATTAAGAAAGTTATTTATATTTTGAGTCTGTCACATCTGTCTAGAAAATAAGAGAAATAATCCTACATCATCAATAACATACTGTACAGTAGTGAGGACTTCATTAACTTTTTCAGTAACAAAATTGTAAACATTAGGCATATTGGGTTTTTAAACCAGACACTATTATTGACGCAGATGTTGAACTGACCATATCAGATTAAAACCTAGAATACTTTACTCCCTTTGAAGAGAATGAATTAATGTCACTCAATTCTTCTGCAAAACCATTAACTGTGTATTAGATCCTGTACCGACCCATTTTCTCAAACAAATAGCACCAGCAATAACAGAACCCATGAAAACCCCCTGAAAATAGTTAACTCTTCACTCACTGGTGGGTACGTTCCAAAGTCTTTTAAATTAGCGGTTAGTAGTTATTATACCGCTAATTAAGAAACCCGACCTCGACTCCTGTCAACTGTCCAATTACAGGCTGATATCAAACCTCCCCTTTATCTCTAAGATTCTGGAAAAGGTAGTAGCGCAGCAGCTAAAGTACTGTATGTTCATATGTACATATAAATAGCATACACGAACTGTATCAGTCAGGATTTAGGCCTCATCACAGCATCGAGACAGCGCTCGTTAAAGTAGTAAATGACGTCCTATTGGCCGCTGATCAGTGTTGCGTATATACTATACTTGTGTTACTGGACCTCAGTGCAGCTTTTGACATCATCGATCATACTATTCTCCTTCACAGATTAGATAATGTAGTAGGATTTAAGGGAACGGCCCTCTCCTGGCTCAGATCCTAATTGAATGATCGTTATCAGTTTGTAGATTTACAGTAAATGGCGACTATTCCGCATGTTCTCAAGTGGAGTTTGGTGTTCCACAGGGTTCGGTTTTAGGCCCACTGCTTTTTTCTCTTTCCATGCTTCCTCTGGGCAACATAATTCGTAAGCATGGTATTAGTTTTCACTGTTATGCTGATGACACACAGTTATACATCTCAGCAAAAGCAGATGGGAAAAGCCAGCTTAATAAAGTTGAGCAATGTGTGAATGACATAAGAGACTGGATGTTAATTAACTTCCTTCTGCTTAAAAACAAAACAACAACAAAAAAACACACAGATGTTCTGGTACTAGGACCTGATGCAGCTAGAATGAAGCTTTTTGATCACACGGTAACTCTGAATGGAAAGTAAAAGACTTCGGTGTTATTATAGATTCTAATATTTATTTGAAAGATCTTTCATATTAGCTCATGTACTGTAGATAATATTACCAGGATTGCATTATTTCATCTCAGAAATACTGGTAAGATAAGGAATATATTGTCACCACACGATGCAAAAAAAAAAAAAAAAAGAGTTTTTTATCACCTCTAGGTTGGACTATTGTAACGTCTTACTGTCTGGATGTTCAACTAGGTGAATAAACAAGCTTCAATTCGTCCAGAATGCAGCAGCGAGAGTCCTCACTAGAACCAGGAGGATCTTAAAATACTACTTTTGACGAATAAAACGTTAAATGTTCTCGCGCCGCAGTATCCGAGTGAACTGCTAGTGTCTTACGATCACGTCTGACGTCACGTCTACTTAGATCAAAGGATGCAGGCTGCTTGTCAGTACCGCGTATTATGAAAACTACAGCAGGGGGCAGAGTAATGGAATAACCTTCCAATTAATATCTAGGACACAGTCTCAGTGTTTAAGTCTAGACTAAAAACCTATTTATTTAGCCAAGCATGTTTGTAAATAGATTAGCCTTAGGTAAAGGAGCAGATCTGGGGGACTCATGGACGTAGAGTATTCTGGTGAACTGGTATGTTTAGATGCTGTCCTCCCCACTCTCATTGATCAATCAGGTTTGTTGACGGTGAGGTGATTGGTTGCTTTACATCCCAGCTCCCCCTCATGTCTGTGTTCGTGACAATGAGCATTGTTAAAAGCGCTATAAAAATAAAATTGAATTGAATTCAATATGTTTTGCTTTAAAATGTACATTTCTGAAAATTATATTCTTATTCTCATATTTCCCTTTTGTAAATCCTTTGATTCCATATATTCTGTTTGTTTATCATCATTGTAAATTTTGCTTTAATGTACATTTTCTTTTTGTGTGGATTGATTTAATTTTACTTGTATTTAATATTTCTATGGCACAAAACAGTTCTAAAAAGCATTTCACTGCACATTGTGTCACACATTAATATGAATATGAAATTGAATTGTGCCCCTGAGACACTAAATTGAGGTCATGAAATCATAAAGTGTGCATTGGATTTCATGACACTGTCGAGTAGCTATGTTGAGCAGCTGACTTAACAAAATAATGCCGGTATTGATGTAAACCTGCTTAATGTGCTGCACTGGGAAGAAAACATGGCCACTGTTTAAATGATTAGAGTTCATGACCGAGCGCTCATCTGATTTGCTTACAGCTTATGATAATTCGTAACAGAACGTTTAAGTTATTTTATATCTACTGTATATGTATTGTGTTATATGTAGTGTTTATTATTGCGCTTACTCAAACGGCATTTCTGTATTTTTCGGAGCCCAAATCATATCATATCATACTCCCTGACATCTTCTTTCTTCAAGTGCCCTTATGTTCCACACCTGGTCAATAAGGTTTCTCCATGTTGAGCGACCGGCTGTCAGCATCAATGACATCTCACACACTTTTAAGTTATTTTAGTTATTAAGTTATCTCCAGGGTTTGCTTTCGGCTTCGGGTCCGTGTGCATAGAGTTTGCATGTTCTCCCCATGCTTGATGGATTTTCTCCAGGTTTCCTCCCACAGCCCAAAGACATGCAGATTAGGCTAACAGGCATTTCCAAATTCCCCTAAGTGTGTGTGCTTGTGCCCTGTGATGGACTGGCACTTAGGCCTAAAACTGGTTCTCGATGTACCATTAGTAATTGTGAGTGTCCCGCTGTTCTGTTATACAAGACATCCTGGATCTGGACTTAACGTTCACTGATATAGCACAAGAAAAAACAAAAAACAAAAACGGACCAGGGTTGGACTGGCTCGGGTTTCCCCGTGGACGTGCCTGATTCATCCTCATACTTCGTCACAAGTGCTTGGAGCTTTTGTACTCGTGACTCATGTTCCTGCGTCCGTGAATGCTCTAATGATTTGCACTACTAAAAACAGTTTACACACAAAACTTTACCTGTACTGCATATGCTTGCGTCTGGGAATCGTCTCACCCGCATCCAGTTGAATTGTACCTAAAACCCTCTGGTGCAGTCCTAAAAACTCTCCATCCCAGGAGTCTTATTGATACTACTGTATGCTCATACTGGTACTCCATCCTTTCAAGCCACTGTCGAGTCGGGGTCTTTCCCAGGTTGTCATCGTACAGAGTTTTTCCCTCGCCACTGTCACCTCTGGCATCACCACAGACTTTGAGATTGAGGCTATATCATAAAAAAAATAAAATAAAGGGGGAAAACCCCAGAAAGGGTCTAAATGCACTGTATAAAGTGACATTGAGACTGGTAGGGGACGTGCAGTTTAATCGAATGAGACCGCTAACGTTTATATCTGCAGGCTGGGTATCTGCAATCCAATTTCCTAGCGTTCCCCTATTGACCGTGACTTGTTCATTTTTGAATGGGAGCACTTACTGTATTGATAAATGGCTTTCCCTGGCTCGGGTCACAATGCACCGGGGACGATAAAAAGCCACAATATCCGTTTTACTGTTCTGCGAGGACAGGATCATACAATAGCGCCGTCATTAATTTCGTCCTGTAAAGTACCCCGCTTGTGGTGTGCTGAAGTGTTTCTTTCAAACCCTGGTGTGACTTGGGGGGAAAAAAATTGAGTGGATGTCAAGCAAAAACTGAACCGCATCTGAACCGAACCGAGATGTGAAAGATTCCATTGTTTCCCGAGCAGTCGGTCTTCTCGACAGGACGTTTGTGTGTCAGAGTCTGGTGGAGAGCTGGATAATCGGCTTTTTAAAAAAAAATTTTTTTTTTTTTTTTTTTAAACGAGGCATGTGTTTGGCCTGTAGAGTGTTTTTTGAGAAACAGCTCAATCATGCTGAACTTTGGAAAATGGAATTCACACCATAGGCTCGCGATTTTATAATAAATGCACACTTCCATCTTGTACAGAGGAGTTAGCAATAGTTATGGTGGAAAGGAAGGTCATAAATGGTCATTACTGTTCTTATGATTTTATTTTATTTATATATATGATAGAATTCGAAGAGGGATTCGGGTCTTTGTATTTAGTGTTCATTTATAAATGACGAGGGGCGTTCAAGTCAAAGCGGGACTTTTGATTGTACAGAATAACAGAACGCAGTCCTGAGAGTAAAAACTCCCTTTATTTCTCTATATAATCCCCTGATACACTAATGCACTGATCCCAGTGCGTCACTAGAGCTTAGATACCATCATGAAACACTGGCCTCCCAGGAACTCCTTCAACAGCTTTTCCAAACATGCGGAACTGTCTTGGAGTGAGGTCAGGGCTGTACAGGGGACGTGGTGTTGGTGAATGATTGTGAGTACGGTTCACACAGACAGATGCATGTCTCCCTTTCTCAAAAAAAAAGTGTTTTTTTAAAGATCTGGCGTTCCACTTGCCTTGCTGAATGTTCACGGGAACGACTGCAGTGGGCGGCGAGCTAACTCACAGCCTTCTTTAAAACGATTGCACCATTGAAATTTTTTTTTTACTGTGGCTAAAAAACTCCTGTTGTAAATGTCAATCGCTTTTACACCCTCATGCACCAGAAAGTCCCAGTTTGACCTGAACACCCCTTATACTTATATACCTAACCAAACAATGTTTTAGCCAATGTATACAGAACACCCATCGAGCACGTGGAGAACACGAAAACTCTGTGCGCACAGACCCGAGGCGGGACTCGAACCCGGACCCTGGAGGTGCGAGGCCACAGTGCCACTTATACAGAACATGGCTTCATCAAATATTTAAATGCCCCCCCAGTGTAAATGTAATTTAGGGGATTAATTTCCCAACCACACTTGGTCGGATTAGAAATAATTCCGGTCGATTGGTTAATATTATTGCACTAATACATTATTGTAAAAGCTCATACGCTGGGGCTTGTAGTTCGTAAGATCTTTATTTCGCAAGGATGAGAAGAAATGGACCAAAGTAAAACCTATAATCATCAATGCAGTGACTTTTTGTTAGAAGGCATTTATTTTGGCTAACATTTACAGTAGGTGTGCATTAACTGGTATAACTGGATATATTCCGCTAGATTAAATCTAACTGGTAACCATTAAAATGCACGAGGCTTCATAATTTATAAAGCAAACAATATACTGTACATGTAATCCTGTCTAAAGCAGAAGGACACACTCCTCGCTGTGCAGTTTTACAAAAATACCTCACCTCTGGAGGCGAGTGGCGTCCTGCTCGCGTGTCGTGTCACATCAGACCCCCCGGAGTTCAGTCTGCTGCGTGTGTTGTTCCTTATAATAACAGAACGTGGCATTTCTTTAATTCCTTATATTTATATTGTTAATCATTAATTAAAGACACGTACCATGTTTTTTTTTAATAGTTATATTAGTGTTGTGGAGCTTCCACAAAAAAAAAAAAAATTAAATAAAAACAAAATAATAATACAGTTCCTTTTATCACTTTTTTTTTTTTTTTTTTTGTGGCTGTAAACATTTTTTTCTTCAATAAAACACACACTGTGTCAGTGTTCGGTGTTTGGGCGCCCTTGGTGGTGTGATATTGTTTAAGTGTAGCATAGCATTCATTAGCGGTGTCGATGAAGGTCTCACAAGGGTAGTACGATATTAGCGTGGTGTGTGTGTGTGTGTGTGTGGTAAGCCCTTTAGCACTCATAACTCTAGGGATAGATGTTTCTCACAGCAGGTGAAACCACCACTTTTATTACAGCTTCTGTCAGAAAATCATTACAAACCATTTAGTGCTTTTATGTTTCTTTCCACACACACACACACACACACACACACACACACTCCGCCTCTCCACTATCGCCACCTGTTTCACCCTTCCCATCTCCTCCTTACCGTTTCACCGTATCGCCTCGTCATCCATGCCACCTCGCTCTCATCCCACTGCACTGTTGTTGTTTTTTTATTTTTTATCTTTTTGTTCTTTCTTGTTCTGCGTCGCTGCAGTTTAACGGCGACTCTTTAATCCGCTGTGCGTTCGTGTCAGGGACAGAAGAGCAGCCGAGGCAGTGATGATGATGATGATGATGATGATGATGATGACCATCTGGGAGCACTGGGACTGGGAGATAAAAAGGTCTGAAAGGAAGGGGGAAAAAAAAAAACAGTTTAACAACTAAATTCATTACCGTCATATTAGGGAGACGTTTGGGGAAAAAATAAAAGTGTTTAAAAAAAAAAAAAAAAGGAAAAAAAAAAAAAAACGCCTGAGCGAGTAAGTGAGCGGCGAGAGCGGGAGGGGAAAAGCATCAAGATTTCAGCTGGAATGCCATTTTTCACAGAGTCTCTGGAAAGGTCAGCAGTCTGGTTGCAATATAGCGCCATCGATAATTGGTTTTCTATCAGTCATTAAAATTTACTATGCTCCAAGGCACAAGGCTATTATTAAAAAAACATTTTCCTCATCCAGCAAGTCCTCGCTGTGCTGAAGTGACCAATATTCAAGCTCCCCTTTTCACCTCTCTCACTTTCTCCCCATCTCGCTTTCATAATTTAGTTTCTAATTAAGTCACCTCGCACCGTACCAGTTTGGCTCTCACCCTTTCCCTTCTCTGACACACTACGAGAGAAGTGTGTGTGTGTGTGTGTGTGTGTGTGTGCTGCTTTCTTTGCACTGACTGAAGGCAGCTTGCCCTTTTCAGTTGTGAAGTGAATGGTTTTTGTAGCCTCCAGATCTCTGACACAAACACGCTGCCAGTGTGAGGTAATAGGAGAAACACACCTCCTGCCTGAACACCACCACCAACGAGACTCTGCCCTTTTCTCTTGCCTTTCTCTCATCTGTACAGTATTTTTTCACACCTCACTACGTCCTCGCGACTTTCTCCGCTTGCTGGAAACGAAGCCTCTTTCTCTGACCGGCCGAGCGAGTTAATAAGTTTACCGCGGTAACCTTTAAATAACGCTCTGTGGATCGAGAACGCGGAGAAAGTGATATTTAGCCGAGGTTATGGAAGGAAAAGGAAGCTTGCGTGAAGAATGAGCTCATTGTCTTGATGGCACAGGTGTAGATGTAGGAGAGAGAGAGAGAGACAGAGAGAGAGAGAGAGAGACAGAGACAGAGAGAGACAGAGAGAGAGAGAGAGAGAGAGAGAGAGAGACAGAGAGAGAGAGAGAGATAGAGGCAGCGAGACAGAGAGAGAGATAGAGGCAGCGAGACAGAGAGAGATAGAGGCAGAGAGAGAGAGAGACAGAGAGAGAGACAGAGAGAGAGAGAGAGACAGAGAGAGAGAGAGAGAGATAGAGGCAGCGAGATAGAGATAGAGAGACAGAGAGAGACAGAGAGAGCGAGATAGAGGCAGAGAGACAGAGAGAGACAGAGAGAGAGATAGAGACAGAGAGAGAGAGAGAGAGGCAGAGAGAGAGACAGAGAGAGAGACAGAGAGAGATAGAGGCAGAGAGAGAGAGAGACAGAGAGAGAGACAGAGAGAGAGAGAGAGACAGAGAGAGAGAGAGAGATAGAGGCAGCGAGATAGAGATAGAGAGACAGAGAGAGACAGAGAGAGCGAGATAGAGGCAGAGAGACAGAGAGAGACAGAGAGAGAGATAGAGGCAGAGAGACAGAGAGAGAGAGATAGAGGCAGAGAGACAGAGAGAGAGAGGCAGAGAGAGATAGAGACACAGAGAGAGATAGAGGCAGAGAGACAGAGAGAGACAGAGAGAGAGATAGAGGCAGAGAGACAGAGAGAGAGAGATAGAGGCAGAGAGACAGAGAGAGAGAGGCAGAGAGAGATAGAGACACAGAGAGAGATAGAGGCAGAGAGACAGAGAGAGACAGAGAGAGAGAGAGAGACAGAGACAGAGAGAGACGACAGCTGTGACATGATAATTAGCTCTGACTCAAACATTGAATAAAATTAAAAGTTTGAATATTATTACTTACAGATATACTTTGAGAATGTGTGTGTGTGTGTGTGTGTGTGTGTGTGTGTGTGTGTGTGTGTTGGTGCAGGGATAGTGTGATCACTGCCAGTGACTGATCGAATACTGTCGTGAATCACCTCCAAAAGGGATTATGGGTAATGTTGGAACAGCTGGTCTGGTGTGCTGGACCTGCTGACTTGGCAATGAAGTGTGTGTGTGTGTGTGTGTGTGTTCATTTATTATTTCATTATCAAGATTGTTTAAATAGTTTAAAATATTGTAATGCACCATTTGTCTTCTAAATGTATAGTAAGATGTGAACACGTGTGCACACACACACACACACACACACACACACACACACACACACACACACAGTAATAACTTTCCGATCTGATTGGTCAGAATGTTTTGATTCATCTTCTATAAACGTGGCTCTGACCACCGTTATTTTATATTAATGCAGTTCCAACTGGATACTTTAACAGCACACTGGTTTAACATTCACGGAAGGAGTCTCCAGTGTCAGTGTTCATCCAGAGTATATCTCACAAACTAATCGACACTGATGGACCAAATAAAATTTTGTAGTGTTTTAAAGTATTTTCTGCAATAAACAATTTTCTCCAGTTGGAAAAATTTGTAGGAATAAAAATATGTAAATTGTTCAAGTGGTTTATTGCACTTTATTATCTACACTGTAAGTTGGCAAAACTCAAAAAATTTCAGGTAATCAGTTACATCACATTTTTTAAGTAATGATGTTTCCAATTTTAAGTAAACAGAACGATCAGTTTTTGAGTTTGTTGTACTCATTCATATTAATCGTTATTTACTTGCGTTACTGAGTAGCCTAATTTTTTTATTTGTTGCAAATTAAATAAATTGTTGTTGGTCTCTCGCCTGCTCCTGGCAATGAGTCGCCACAGCGGATTGTCACAAGTTGAACTAATTGTAATTGTTTAAGGTTAACAGTACTCAATATGCTTAATTACTTTGAGCATTAAGGTTTACAGTGTAGTTACTTGGCATTTCTTTATATACATTATATATTATAGATATTCTTATATATCCCCTTGAATATATAGGAATGATTGCATTGATGTATGACATATAAAAATGCTCCAAACCGACACTACAGCATGTAAATATACTAAGCCACACCCTGGGGAAGTTCTGCTATGGCAAGGATTAAAAAGTCCCACTCACCTGTCCAACAAGTGATCATTATTAAACCTCGTTTTTTAAAACTGTATCTCTAAGATCACAAGTTTCTGAAAGTTTGTAGCACATCAGTTTCAGGTCATACTTTAATTTCTGAAATATTTCAGTCAGGACATTTAGGCCTCATCATAGCACAGAGACAGCGCTGGTTAAAGTGGTAAATGACCTACGCATGACCTCTGATCGGGGCTGTGTCTGCTTGCGTGTGTTACTTGACCTCAGTGTGCTGTACGTAATAACAACGATCTCTCCTGACTCAGGCTTTATTTCACTGATCATTATCAGTTTGTAAGTACAAATGGTGAAATAAAGTTCAGTATTCCAGAAGGTTCTGTTCAACCCCCGTGTACAGTGAGCTGTAATCCTGGTACAGTGGAACCTTGGATTATGAGCATAATTCGTTCCGGAAGTGGGCTTGTATTCCAAAACACTCGTAAACCAAATCATCATTTCCCATAATAATTAATACAACATATAAAGTAAAAATAAAAAAAAATTACCTGCTCTTAACATTTAAAAAAAGTAAAAATAATAATCCTGACAGATAAGTGTTTCCATTGGTGCGCGCAGGCTCCATGTGTGTGTGTGTGTGTGTGTGTGTGGAATTAGCCCCTTCCCTCGCCTCGTTTTACACAGTAACACTCCTCCTCCCTCTCCCCACCTCGCTTTTTAAGATTCACAACAAACACACACACACAACAAAAACACCGTTTTAACAGGAAAAAAAGAAATCTTTCTGAGACTGGCATGAGCGTATATTAAAGAACTCACTTTTTAAGTTTCACAACAAGCGCATAAACACAGCGGAAACACAGTTTTAACGGGAAAAAGCGAGACTGGCACGAGCGCATACCAACAGAATCACTTAAGTTTCACAACAAACGGACACACACAAACACGGAAACACCGTTTTAACAGGAAAAAAAATAAATCTCTGAAGCCGTGGGGGGAGGGGGGGGGAGGTGAGAGAGTGACGCTCGGTGTCAAAATAAGAGTCACATGTGTGAAGCATGATACTCGGCGCTCGTAAACTAATACTTGCTCGGTTTCTGAATAAAAAATTATTAAAAATCTTTGCTCGGTTTGCGGAACACTCGTAAACCACGTTACTCGCAATCCGAGGTTCCACTGTATTACCTTCCACTGTTATGACGATGACACACAGACGGACTTTTCTTATATGGAAAAAAGCCAGATGAGAGACACCGGCTGAGGAAAGGGTAAGATAGACACTGTATGCTTTATTAACGTCCCTCTACTTAATTCCAACAAGACAATCGTCTTGAACATCAACTAGGATCACTGGCATGTCCGAGCACTGGGTGATGCTGGGTGGCCTTTCCGTTTCATCACGTGCAGCAGGAAAATGATCTATTGATTCCAGTCTTCCATTTGAAGCGTGTGCAGACGATATTACTAGGATACTTTCATCTCAGAAATATTGCTTTGATGACGTCACTATATGATGCAGAGAAACTAGCTGATGTCTTTTTTTTTTTTTTTTTTACCACTAGGTTGTTACTGCCTAGATGCTCCACAAGCTCCAGTTAGTCCAGGATGCAGCATCCAGACTCCTTACTAGAACCAGAAGATATGAGCACATCACCTCTATCCTATCCACACTGCATTAGCTCTTGATGAAGATATAGATTATCAATCTGCTATTGAATTATAAAGATTAGATAGTGATTGGTCTAAAGCTGCAGTACCTGAGTGCATTCTTAGCCTGTTTTGATTAAAAGGTGCAGGTATTTGTTGGTACCTTGAATAGTGACGACTACAACACAATGCAGAGCCTTCGCTTTTTATTATTATTATTATTATTATTGTTTTTTTTGTTTTTTTACAAAGCCTACCTGTTATGGAAAAGCCTTTGAATTAGTCTTTAGCACTCAGACACATAATGAGGTCAAGACTAATCACCAACTTCTTTGCTCAAGCCTTTGGTCACTAGTGTTTCTTTTAACGAGCAGATCTGAAGGGTTTATAGAGTGTTTTGGTGAACTGCGATGTTTGGATGCTGTCATCACCCCACTCTCATGTGTTCATGCTGATTTTTTGACTGTGGAGCGACTGGCTGCTTTATGTCCTAAGGAGCCCTCATGTCTGCGCTGCCTTCTGGCCCTCCCTTTTAGTTATGCTGTCACAGCTAGCCGTGCCAGAGTCCCTGTTTGAACTGTGCTATTTCATTTCCCATCCTCGTTCTGTCTCGCTCTATCTGCTGAGCAGATGACAACAAGAAACGTAATACTCTAATAATGCTCATATTCACCTTCCTTTCTCCACACTTACCACTGTTTGAATTTATCGCATACACTTACAGAAGTGTGTAATGTGTCCTAATCACGCTATCCGGTGTCACCCAGACGTGGCACCCGTTCCTCTCAAGGTTTCTTCCATTTGTCACCTCAGGGTGTTTTTCATTTTCTTCTTCGCATCCATCGCCTCTGGCTTGTTCATTAGGTAATAAATGTAAAGTTAAATTTATGACAGTGTCCATCATTAAAAGCACTAGAAAAATAAAATGAAGTTAAATTGAATGGAATGCCAGTGCACCGCAGGACATCACACACACACACACACACATTAATAAATAACTTCATAAATGACTCAAAGCAAGGCCGTAAAGTATTTAATAGAAATGCCACTCAAAGCTCATCTGGTCCTGGAGTCATGGCTGGGGTTGAAACCAGCAACCACTTGACTCAAAGGTGATCCGTATTACAATGAGCTGCAGTGTTTCATGCAGGTTTTCACATTCTTATACGTTATCGTGAACTACAGCTAAAGCAAAACATACAGACCTGAACCAGGGACATTTACCACTACACCACTGCCGGACAGGTCATACAGTACATACCATGTGCTTAATGGTCTTTTGTCTTAATAAACAACTCAGTGCAAGACAAAGTGTTTATCAGAAGAGGACCTGGACAAGGTCCACCTTTCTGCACGTCATCTAAGGAGCTCTGGGAGCCGCGCTAACCAACACACTCTGATGCACACCAACACACTCTGTACCTGTGGGCTTTCCGAGATGTCTTCAAAACGGAACGGTTTCAGCGCTCAGGAAAGCTGCCGAATTAATCACATAGGGGATGCACATAGTTATAGGTGTTAAACCCAATGTTTTGTGTCATCCAGAACATCGAGCCAAGAGTTCAAGGTGTCAAAGAAGGTTTATTACCGAACCTTAAGTTAGTCTTCACAGATGTTTTCATTTGTAAACTTTTGCTCCTGAGTAATTTCAATTTCTCTTTGAACTCCGTTTTTTATGTCGAAGTTATTTCCAGTTAAAATGTGATTTTATTACAAATTATATCTTTAACTTTATTTAATTGTATTTATTTTTTTTCATTTATGAATGAAAGCTAACCAGGAAATCAAACACTAATCGATAGCTAAACTAGTGTTCAAGTTAAAGTTAACCTAGTAAATAAACTACCAGGTGTGTGTGAGTGTAGCGAGTGTGGCGTATTGACACTTTTATCTGTTTATAGTTACATTTAATGCTGTAACATGTCCTTTAAAAAAAACAAAAAAAGAATTTACTGTATAAGATGGCTATGATTGGTTTCTTCACATTTCTGTCAAATAATCCACTTTACAAAACTTTCATTTAATTGTTACTTAATCAAATCTCATTTGTATTCATAGCAGTAGTAATTACATGTCAAATTATTTGAAACATTTCATAATTAACTAGCAGTGTTGGAGGACGTTACTTTTTAGAGTAACTAATTACATTACAAAATTACTGTCTTCAAAAAGTAATCAGTTACATTACAGCGTTACATTCTAGAATGACTTTCTCTCTCTCACACACACACACACACACACACACACACACTAATGGATTGGGAATGACTGCTGTCTGGCTCACGGATAACATAAATTGTCTGAATATCGGATTACATTTTTGAAAAAGTAACTAAGTAACTGAGTACATGAATGGCGTTAGATTACTCATTACATCAAAAAATTAATCCGAGTACTCTAACGCGTTACTTTGTAACCAAACTTTGTAATGTGTTACACCCAACACTGTTAACTACTAGTATACAGTACAAAATTAAGCACATTCATTTTATTGGTCATAATAGGGATCTAAAGGTTTTACTGAATGACGTATCAGCTCATTTCCAGCAAATATTGAAACTACAGTGGAACCTTGCATTACGAGCATAATTCGTTCCAGAAGTGGGCTCATGTTCAAAAACACTCGTAAACCAAATCATCATTTCCCATAAGAAATAATGAAAACTCAAATTATTCATTCCACAGCCCCAAAAAAATAAATACATAAAAATAATTAATACAATCTATAAAATGAAAATAAAACAAATTAATCTGCACTTTACCTTAAAAAAAAAGTACAAATAAACACAGATAAGGCGCCGTGTGTGTGTGTGTGTGTGTGTGTGTGTGTGTGTGTGTGTGTGTGTGTGGAATTAGCCCCTTCCCTTCACTTAAGTTTCACAACAAACGGACACACACATAAACACGGAAACACCGTTTTAACAGGGAAAAAATCAATCTCTCTGACCGGGTGTGAGCGCATACTAAGGGAACCGCTGCTGTAAAGTAAACAAATTAAAACAAATTAACCAGCACCTTACCTTTGAAAAGAATCGCGACAGAGCAGAGTTTCTTTGTGTTAGTGAAGCCGGGGAGGGGGTGAAAAGACGAAAGAGCGTCTGTGCGTGTCTGTGTCAAATTACACACGCACACGCATGACAGACGAGCAGAGTTTCTGTGTGTTTGCGAAGCCGTGGGGGGGCTGGGGGGGGGGGGGGACGGGGGGGCGGGGGAGGTGAGAGAGTGATGTTCTGTGTCAAAATAAGAGTGATACAAGATACTCAGCGCTCGTAAACTAATACTTGCTCGGGTTCCGATTAAAACTTTATTACAAATCTTTGCTCGGTTTGCGGAACACTCGTAAACCACGTTACTCGCAATCCGAGGTTCCACTGTACAAAGAGTCTCAGTGAAGTACTGTACTGTACATGCAGTGTCAAATTCCTTGTCAAATTAGTCACAATTCTCCAATTCTCATGGTTCAGCCAGGAAGTAACCAGAGCTGTTTACTTGGCTGAACCATGAGAATGGGAAAGGCTGCATCAAAGCTTCCAAACAAAAGGTTATTAAAGTGTATTAACATTAAGATATGACACAACATTTTGGTACAAGTCTTTTTTAAGCTCCCAAGTACTGTATCTATACTGTATGTGCATTTGAAATGACTTGGCTTTGTTCATTGTGTCACATGTTGAAGACGACCACAGTGATGAGTGAGGTACAGGAACAGCGCATGAAGATGAACATATACACATCCTTGTACAATATGCGTATATAGTTAATGTTCTACTCTGTTCTTTCTTTTAGTTTCAGGTTCTGGGTATGCTGCCTCTAGGTGATTTTATTAAGACAAGCTAACAAAAAACATGTTAAAGACGAAATGTTTTTGAAAGCAAAGGTCAGTTGTATGGCAGCGCAAATGTGGCAATCAAGTTACAACATTGATGCTTCAAAGTGTGTTGCACTAAAGTAATAATACTGAAATACGTTAATGTTGTTCGTATTTTTGTCTTTACCCCAAGTAATCATATGTGTGTGGTTTAAGGAAATTTGATATCCAGACTCGAATGTGATAGAGCTGGGGAGTGCCAGTGAGTTTTAAATGTGCCAACGCCTGGACTGGGATTTCCAAGAATTATGTGAATTCTGTAGACAACACTTTACCCTTACCATTAACAATAGTAACTGACCATAAAACCCTTTTTTTTTTTAAAACCTACTTTCCCACAATGTTTGCTTATTGCACAGGATTACTGGTGGCACATGATTTGGATATGTTCTCTCTTATTAAATTAGGGTTTTAAACCATTTGTGAAAAAGATGCTGCATTTTTGATTATTATCTATTACACTGTATATGAACTGCAGTGGTTAGCATCTTCCTAAAGTGATGCAAAGAAGGACAACCAGTGAGGGGTAACAGGGTCATTGGCACCAAGTCTTACTGAAGCAGGTGGAGGGAAAAGGCTACTCCGTCTGTCCATACTGATGGTTTGCAAAAGCTGTGATATAACATACATGAAGGTCAAGTAGAGAATAAAGTGAAGGATGTTAATGAAACACGGTTTTTCCCCCTTGGGTTGTTTTATTATTATTATTTTTTTGGTTCTTCGGGTGTCATTTAAGAGGTCACAGGTGCTATAAGATGTGTGTCTCAGTGTGGGACTTTAGCGGTGAAGAAATTGCCTCTGGAGTCTGAGGCTGCTGGTTTGAAGCTGGCATGTCCTTGCGCTCGCTAAGTGATGTAGAGGGAATTGGTAATGGTTTGCAGGAGGGGGCGGTTGCTGTAAATAATGCTGGCACATTCCATTAAAGGTAGGTGTTAGGCTTTTACAGCATCCCCTATTATGCAAAAAAACCTACGTCAAAAGTCTCTCTTCAAGCTCCATGATGCCTTTCTTGTCAGACTCCAATCCTGGGGGGGTGGGGGTGGGGGATGGTGGGGGTTGGCATGCGAGAAGCTGACCAGAATCATCCAGGAACCAGGAACCTTTCGACACACAGGCAAGTGCTCATCCAAATGAGCTGCAGGATCTCGGGCTTTCGTTTTGTTTTGTAGAGCTTTTCAAGTGACTAAGTCAAGCACAAAGACTCAAATTGGGAACGTCACGCACCACCAGCCACTACACTGCTGCAGGATCAGAGCTTTGTGGTGCTTATTGGACTTTGGTCTTAATGAACAACTCAAAGCAAGACAATAAATCTTTTAGTAGGTGAGGTGCCACGCAATGTTCTCATGCTGGGGTTCAAACCAGAAACCTCTGCACACACATCCAGATGAGCTTCAAGACCCCATGACAGTGTTCTTTTCTCTAGAGCTTCTCAGGACGTCATGATTGTTACACTAACCACTAGACGACCAGAGAATGAGACTGTTGTGGTGCTTATTGGCCTTTTGTCTCAATAAATGAATGAAGATAATAAACTGGTTAGTCGGAGATTCGATTCCGAAGGTGTTTTTTTGTTTGCAGGCGGAAGTCCTGAGTGGAGTTTAAACCAGCAAACTCTCATCTTTGGAAGGGAAGACTTCATTTCACCTTCATGTTAGTAACTCCAGACTACAGCTGAAGTAAAACACACAGACATCTCATGCACCAGACACGGCTACGCTAACCACAACGCTGCTGTATTATTGGCTGCGGCTGCCGTGTTGTTTACTAGAGTTTTGTCTTAATGTAAAATATAATGATAAGTAAAATGACTCAACGCAAGCCTACAAACAGTTTAGTAGGAGAGAGTTTTTGTAGCGTCTGGTCCTGGCTGGGGTTTGAACAAGCAGTCTCTCCACCCAGAGACAAGAGGTCGTCCACATGAGCTACACCAACGTGCTCTTAAATAGATGCTTTCCACTTCTGTAGCTGTAGTACAGTTAAAGTAAAGAGAGACGCAACAAGGGCCATCCTATATCAAGAACCTGTTACATTTACCACTACACGACTGCAGGGTGGGAGAGGTGTGGTGCTTATTGATTTAGCATCATGGAGCCCAGAACCAGCAAGCTCTACACCCCAAGGCAAGCACACATTCACATGAGATATGCTGTAGAAACTGGTAATAGCGAGCTTTTCTCTAGAGCTTTTCACCTACATACTGTATACTGTATACAGTATGAAACCCTGAACAACAGCTAAACAGTAACCCAGACTGCCGTAGCGCAACACGCTAGAGACTACGACACTAATCACTACCACAGCTCAGCATCCCTGCTTATTGGAATGTTATCCTAATGATTGACTCAGAGCAAAGATTTTTGTATTCTAAATCCTTGGCTTGAATTCAAACCAGCAAGCTCTCCGTCTAAAAGCAATAGCTCTACTACTGTACATGAACAACTGCAATTCAGAGCAGCCGAGTCTCGTTTTCACCTTCATATACTGTAAGCGACCCTGACCAACAGCCCAAGAAAACTGCGCAGCCTGAACCGGGTACATGATAACCTAGCTAACCTAACAAGCAAAAGCTAACTCTACAAATAAAAGGTGTGTGTGTGTGTGTGTGTGTGTGTGTGTGAATGTGGCTACTGTCACATTGTCAATGTCACACTGTCATCATTGTCAATGTCAGACGTACTGTAGTGCTGTCAATCAAGAGTGCTCAGTACAATGTTAACCTTCTGACTGTCTGGACAGTAGCTTCAGCTAGTGATCATGTCAACAACAACGTAGCATTTATAAAATAATTATATTTCTATCTGTTTATATTTACATTTTATGTAAAAAAAAAATAAATAGATGAGCTATCTATGACTGGTTTCCTGACGTTAGTCAAAAATCCATTTGGTAAAACCTTTGTTTAATCAATTAAATCTCATTTATAATAATAGCAACACCCAAGGACCATCCCATCCTACAGTATAGTCCCAGCCAGAGATTGAACAAGCAAGCGCTTAAGTACAAGGCAACACGCATCCAGATGAGCCACAAGATCTCAGACTTTTACAGTGTTTCGTAACCCAGAAAGCCAAAAAAATACAGACTTAAACCAGAAATGTCAAAGTCCAGAAACTGTAACACTGACCACTACAGTACTGCGGAACAGGCCAGGGCTGGTGCTTATTCAACTTACTTGTTGTAGTAAAGACCTTAAAGCAAGACAATAAAGCATTTAGTAGAAGAGGAAGTCCACTCAACTCAAACGTCTTTGTATCCTAGAGCACATGTTCGGCCTAGAGGGGATGCACAGTCACATGAGGCACAGATGCTCACATATTGTAAGTACTTGTGCTTTTTCTTTTTTTTTTAAAGAGCTTTTTATTTTCATATTAATGAACAACAGCTCAAGTAAAACATGCAGACTCAAAGCTAGGATGCTCAGACCAGGAACTACAGCCCTAACCAGTGCACCACTGCAGGACAGGCCCACCCTGCTGCTTAGTGGACTTTTGTATTAATAAATGACTCAAAGCAAGACCATAAGGCATTTGTAAAAGAAATCCAACTCAAGGGTCATTCTGTCCTGACGCTCTGGGTGGGACTTGACTCAGAGCAAATGCTCATCGACATGAGTCACAGGATCTTGCATTTACTGTAATAGAGGATTTTCTAGAGCTTTCACTTTTAGCTACGCAACCCCTGAACGTCAGCTAAAATGAAACATCCAGACTTGAACCAGGTATGTCATAACCAATAAATACATAAATAAATAGAACTGCAGCACTAGCCACTGCAGGACAGAACCATCCTGATACTAATTGGACTTTTGTCTTACTGAGCAACTCAATACCAGACAATCACTGTAAATGCTCAGTAGAAGAGGTGCAACTCCTGTGCAAGGTCCCGTCTGGGGGGTCAAACCAGCAACCTTTCAAATCAATTCAATTCAAATTTTTGCCCTCACATAGACAGTCATACACGAAGTGAAATGCTTATACGACTCAAGATTTCAAGAAGAAAGTTTCACCGTGAAATAGGAGAAATAAGAGAATTAACAAATTAGAAATATAAGAGAAATATGGAAATAAACTAGATGAAAAGGACACATTTACATAATGAACAAGCAATAAAATTAACAAAAATAAAATAGTATAATATATATATATATATAGGGTAGCACAGTGGTGTAGTGGTGTAGTGGTGAGGGTCCGGGTTCGATTTCCGTCTCTGTATGCACAAACTTTGCATGGTGGGTGGGTTTCCTCCCACAATCCAACATGTAGGTTAGGTTAACTGGCATTCCCAAATTGGCGTGAGTGTATATGTTTGCGCTGCGATGGATTGGCACCCTGTTCCTTGTGCCCTAACTCTCCTGGGATAGGCTCCATGCCCCCCCCTCCCCCCCCGTGACCCTGAATACAGGATAAAGCGGTATGGATGATGAGATGAGTGTTACTTCAACTTTAACGCAGGTGTTAAAATGTCCAGGTACCAAAATTCCACAACAAAATAGTTTTGGTTATATTACTGTAATTTTGGGATGATTTTGAACTCCACTAGCCAAAGTTTTGTTTTGCCTTTTTAATAACAAGGTTTGTTAAAGTTCACAAGAAACATGAAAACCAACAATGCATTATCACCAACATAACCGGACTCACGTCTCCTGAGTGATGAACGCAAGAAACGTAAATTTCTGCTCATTTTTCTTTTGGAAAAGTTATATGTTCATCAATGTTGAAGGGTCTCATGGCTCCAAAGTTCAGCAAAACCAGTGATAGTGATGATTCCAAGCTTCAAAGAGACGACTATATGGCTATTTTTCAATTAAACAAACAAACAAAAAATCCATCTCATAAACAACCATAAACAACAATTTCTGAAAATGAGTGAAAATTTTAATCTGGTCTTTATCTCATTTTCATTGCACTGTTCAAATGTTCTTGGACGGTGGGAGGAAACCAGGTCAATTTTAGGAAACCTACAAGAACATCTGCACAGAAACGACCTTGAGCTAAAGATTGAATCAGGGACTCTGAAATTCTAAGCCGTCAATGCCAACAATATAAAATGTAACGGTAAATGGATAAAAAATACAATGTGTGGGAACAAAAACAGGAAAATAATGAACTTCTGGTTGGTAACGCTAACTGCTCTTGGTATTAATTAACATCACATCACATGTTTTTGGTTATTCTACATCAAGTGTTTTATTCCTAACTTTATTACAAAATCCTCGTGAAACTTCTGTATTAAAAGCGGGGTGTGACATCTTTTACTGAATAATGATGCTTTTTTCAATTTTTCAACATTTTCTGTAGTTACATGAGTTCACCTTCTATGAGTTTGAGCAATGTGTTTGTGTGTTTTCACAATGGCTAACAGATTGTGTCTCACAAGTTGGATTGAATCCATTAGCTCTGTGCTGAAAGGTAGAATTTATTTAGTTTTGTTTATTATGCAATTTGTTAGACGGTTTATATTCAGATCCGTGTTTGCTTTACACTGAGTTACTGGTTTAATATGAAAAACTCTCAGCTGGAGGGTGTGTAAATCTCGTGTACGGACATAGTTTGTAAAAATATAAAGTAAAAATAAAAATAAAGTATGCATCCCCTCCTTCACCAAGAGAGATATACGTTCAACACACCGACACACACACACATGAATGAAACTGTATATATACACAGTATTAGATGCAGGTTGACCGTCCAATACCTAATCTAACATTGACTTCCTGATTTAGAAGAAGAAAGAAGAAGCAGCTTATTTGTGTGCTGAACGCACATGTGAGAGCCGGAACAAAGCGAACCTGAATTTCATTTACAGAGAATTTTAAGCAGCACACGCTCATGAAGACACTCACAGAGACGCTGTTAATCACATCTGTCATGGTGGACGCATACAGATTACAGAATATCCCGGTTAAAGATTCAAATAATAACAATAAGACAACTCAATATATTGATCATACGCCATGAAAGTCAATGAAACAGGAAGCGCCTGGAATTTTATAGATTTAGGTTTCAGGTGATCAATTGACACACTGTCTCATTTCGGTCCCTTAAATAATAAAGGGAAAATAAAACAAAATGACAAAATTGCAATTTACTAGAAAACACAGTATGTACATAAAGGAAGAAGTCTAATAAACAAACCAAAACCAGCCAACATGGTGTCATTAGTTTAGAAGGAATTGCCTGAAAATGAAAAGCTGATACGCTCAGATATGAAATCCAATCCAATTTCTTTTTCTAAAAGCCTAAAAAATAAATAAATAAATAAAACAACAACAACAACAACAACAACCTAAAAAGGCTTTCAGAGAGCAGACTGGACATTGCAGCTAGAATGTTGTGAAAGTGCATGTAATGTTCATCAAATCTCAAGAATGAGAAATAAAAATAAAAAAATCACACCGAGTGATCATCTGTAAAATGTTTCAGTCTAACACAGCCATTTATGCCTCCTGTATTCCGTCCCTCATTATGGACTCATTTTCAAGCCATCATTTTTTTTTATAGCCGCAGAAGCTATTTGCATGTTCCCCCCGGTAGCCCAGAAATACACCAAAGTGCACCATCTACATCAAAACACTTTTGGCAATTCATACTGCAAGCACTACGGGATAATTTGGGATTCGGGTCCTCGCGGTTTTTTCGAGTCGAAACAAGTTTATTTCGACACGACGTGATCTATCGCTTGCAAATCCGCTACCGGTGCTGAACACGAGCAGCGAAGCAGCAATTAAGTCGGCTTCGCTATTAAATAGGATTGTCATTAGAATCACTATTGACAGCGCAATTTAGGCTGAATCCTGCAAAACAGCCCTGACTCAGAAAGCAGCCCTGCCCCATCTATTTTAGGCCGAGTGATCGATGGCTACAATGGCGTGGGCAGTGACGGGTGTGTTGTGCTCTCTCCTCAGGAGGCTGCGCCGAGGGTTAGACGAATGTATGTGCGCGGAGCACAAACGTGGCAGTGTTGACAGCATTGCGCAGCGGCTAACAGGTCAGTCGATAGGCAACGCTCTAGCGGTTGATCGATACACCGATACAGATCAGGGAAACGAGGACTTGACAAGAGGGGGATGGAGACGGCTCAGACTAACTCGATGTCATGCAGAATTCACAGGAATTCCAACCACAGAGAGCGAGACCGCTGAATTTCGTATACAAATGCATTTTGCTAAGCGCTACGGCTAACTGTGCGTGTCCTTTGAAGATGTTTTTTTTTTTTTTTTTTTTTTAAATCCTGTTTTAGTAAAACACCACAGAAAGAAATCACGGAAAATCATTCTGTACTTCTCTTACTCAGGCCATGCGACAGTCTTTTACTCATTTTAAGCATGCATTCCTAGAACAAAGGAAATATTTTTAACTAGCGTTAGTATGCGTCGTTGACGGTTAAGGAGTTTTGTACAAATAGTTAAAAGGTTAAAGCTAAAAATAATCTGCTAAGCTTTAATGTAATGAGTGATATTATTATGATTATTATGATTATTATGATTATTATGATTATTATTATTTGAGGTTGAAGTCCACGTCCATGTCTGTGTGTCTCTCTGTACAGGCAGAACTCTCTGTCTCACTTATTAATACACAGAAATCACATTCTGTAAGGTCGAGTATCTGACGCCTTGTCTACACTAAGTTGTACTTCTTTGGTGCTCAGACAAATACACTCGCTGTTCGGTAATCGGAGAGAGAATCACAGATGAGAAATGGAAAAAGTAGATCAGATAAAGATGAAGTTTTGTCTTAAAACGACTCCGGCGTGTTAAAATTCACTTGTACCACTTCAGCGCTGTTATTTCAGCCAAAGTGAGAATCTGAACTAATCCCAGTCAAAATATTCACGTTATCTTTTCTAATTAATATCTATCGGTGCACGGTCTTTGTTTACATTGAGACAGTAGCGCATTAGTAGATTATTTTAAAGTAGATTATTACACACGTGGACAAAATTGTTGGAGCCCTTCGGTCAATGAACGAAAAACTCACAATGGTCACAGAAATAACTTCAATCTGACAAAAGTAATAATTTCGAAAAAATTCTATGAATGTTAACCAATGAAAGTCAGACATTGCTTTTCAACCATGCTTCAACAGAATTATTTAAAAAAATAAACTCATGGAACAGGCCTGGACAAAAATGATGGTACCCCTAGAAAATACTGAAAATAATGTGACCAAAGGGACATGTTAATTCAAGGTGTGTCCACTAATTAGCATCACAGGTGTCTACAATCTTGTAATCAGTCAGTGGGCCTATATATAGGGCTCCAGGTAGTCACTGTGTTGTTTGGTGACATGGTATGTACCACACTCAACATGGACCAGAGGAAGCGAAGGAAAGAGTTGTCTCAGGAGATTCGAAAGAAAATGATAGACAAGCATGTTAAAGGTAAATGCTATAAGACCATTTCCAAGCAGCTAGATGTTCCTGTGACTACAGTTGCACATATTATTCAGAAATGTAAGATCCATGGGACTGTAGCCGACCTCCCTGGACGTGGCCGCAGGAGGAAAATTGATGACAAATCAAAGAGACGGATAATCCGAATGGTAACAAAAGAGCCCAGAAAGACTTCTAAAGAGATCCAAGGTGAACTTCATGCTCAAGGAACATCAGTGTCGGATCGCACCATCCGTCGTTGTTTGAGCCAAAGTGGACCACATGGGAGACGACCAAGGAGGACACCATTGTAGAAAAAACATCATAAAAAAGCCAGACTGGAATATGCCAAACTACATGTTGACAAGCCACAAAGCTTCTGTGAGAATGTCCTATGGACAGATGAGACAGAAATGGAACTTTTTGCCAAGGCACATCAGCTCTATGTTCACAGATGGAAAAATGAAGCATATCAAGAAAAGAGCACTGTCCCTACTGTGAAACATGGAGGAGGCTCTGTTATGTTCTGGGGCTGCTTTGCTGCATCTGGCACAGGGTGTCTTGAATCTGTGCAGGGTACAATGAAATCTCAAGACTATCAAGGGATTCTAGAGAG
The DNA here is from genome assembly GCA_030347435.1 of Clarias fuscus. Lineage (NCBI taxonomy): Eukaryota > Metazoa > Chordata > Actinopteri > Siluriformes > Clariidae > Clarias > Clarias fuscus. The sequence goes on along the minus strand of CM059216.1, from coordinate 2,231,507 downwards.
AAATGTGCTGGTCAGTGTCAGAAAGCTGGGTCTCAGTCGCAGGTCATGGGTCTTGCAACAGGACAATGACCCAAAACACACAGCTAAAAACACCCAAGAATGGCTAAGAGGAAAACATCGGACTATTCTAAAGTGGCCTTCTATGAGCCCTGACCTCAATCCTATTGAGCATCTTTGGAAGGAGCTGAAACATGCCGTCTGGAAAAGGCACCCTTCAAACCGGAAACAACTGGAGCAGCTTGCTCATGAGGAGTGGGCCAAAATACCTGCAGAGAGGTGCAGAAGTCTCATTGACAGTTACAGGAATCGTTTGATTGCAGTGATTGCCTCAAAAGGTTGTGCAACAAACTATTAAGTTAGGGGTACCATCATTTTTGTCCAGGCCTGTTCCATGAGTTCATTTTTTAAAATAATTAGGTTGAAGCATGGTTGAAAAGCAATGTCTGACTTTCATTGGTTAACATTCATAGAATTCTTATTTATTATTACTTTTTGTCAGATTAAAGTTATTTCTGTGACCATTGTGAGTTTTTCGTTCATTGATCGAAGGGTACCAACAATTTTGTCCATGTGTGTAAATCCCACACATAACTGTTCATAACATCGCTTTTGCACAACATTTTGATTTCATTTACGGTGCAGGTTAAACTTCAGGCAGAGATCTAAGTACTGCAACATTTTCATTAAATCCAGCCAGATTATGTCACAGCATCACCCAAAACTGGCTGGACAGACAGACAGACAGACAGACAGAAGATTTTCTGAGGCCGGTTTCGGGTCCTCCATACATTGGATACCACCAGTGTAATACTCTGTAAAGCTTCATAACGGCTCTAATCTGAGGTGCTGGTTGAGGTTAATTGGTGATTTCTGAGGCTGGTGACTCTAAATGAACGTCTCCTATTCCTCCTAAAACCCAACAGTTAACCAGTCAGACCGTGCCTTTAAGCCATTTATAGTTAATTCATGTGGTGGAACATCTGTAAGACTTGAGCTCTTGTTATCATTTATGTTTAAGTAGCAAAAAGTAAAAAAAAAAAAAAAAAGTCAATCCGTCATCAGACTCAATGTTTTTACTCAAGTGAAGTTTACACAGTTTGCAGTGGTGGACAGACTATACAAACACAAATTCTGTAAAAGTAGAGATATCCCAGGTCAAATATTACTCAAGTAAAAAAATAAAAAATTCCTCCATTTACATTTCCACTTAATAGAAACGTACTCGCCTTCAAATGTACTTAAGAATCAAAACTATTGAGCTTGTATTAGCTCACAGTACCCTTTAAATTATAGCAAAAGATGCCCTCTCTCTCCCTCTTTCTCTCTCTCTCTATTCTATTCTGTTTGCTATCTCCAGTTCAGTTCTGATTTTAAACATCTGCTACATGATTGAGACGGAAGGCAAATCAGACAATAATGTTCCGTAGTCAGCGGATGGCCGTATCACCTCTTCAAATGCTAAACACCGCTGTGATTATGTAACACAACACCATGCAGAAATGTAGTGAAGTAGAAAGTACAGATATTTGCTGCAGGATGTAGTGGAGTGAAAGTGAAACGTATACGCTAATAAAACTACTTGTGTGAAATGTGTCATTAATTACAGTATGTTAGGGTTACGTGAGGTTTAATGTCTATTTATTTCATATTTTATTTAATTCACATGTCTTTTCCAAATGTTTCAATTGCTTTTATATGCAAAAAATAGGATTACAGTGTCGGAAATATTAGTATAAATAAATAAATAAATAAATAAATAATATGGTAATATCGGTCATATTTCGGACGGCTGGAACGGATTATATGCATTTACATTCATTCCTATGGGAAAATGTTTTTCGCAATACAAAATTTACCCTTAAGGACTCACCTCTGGAATTGATTAAATTTATATTCTAAGCTACCAGTGTATCTTTATTCCAAAATTTATGGATCTGATTGCAAATATTGAACACTATTTTGTCTGAATGTTTTTGGAACATGTGAGGCTAATCTGATATACAGTATTTAAATAATGATGCATTGCAAATTACAGTTTATTTACAAATTAGAGTTTAAATTTCAAATGGAAAATGTACCTGTACATATTAAATATAAATGTTAAATACAAATGTAAAATTTTATGATATAATACACACGTGGACAAAATTGTTGGTACCCTTCGGTCAATGAAAGAAAAACTCACAATGGTCACAGAAATAACTTTAATCTGACAAAAGTAATAATAAAAAAAATTCTATGAATGTTAACCAATGAAAGTCAGACATTGCTTTTCAACCATGCTTCAACGGAATTATATAAAAAAATAAACTCATGGAACAGGCCTGGACAAAAATGATGGTACCCCTAGAAAATACTGAAAATAATGTGACCAAAGGGACATGTTAATTCAAGGTGTGTCCACTAATTAGCATCACAGGTGTCTACAATCTTGTAATCAGTCAGTGGGCCTATATATAGGGCTCCAGGTAGTCACTGTGTTGTTTGGTGACATGGTATGTACCACACTCAACATGGACCAGAGGAAGCGAAGGAAAGAGTTGTCTCAGGAGATTCGAAAGAAAATTATAGACAAGCATGTTAAAGGTAAAGGCTATAAGACCATTTCCAAGCAGCTAGATGTTCCTGTGACTACAGTTGCACATATTATTCAGAAAGTTAAGATCCATGGGACTGTAGCCAACCTCCCTGGACGTGACCAAAGGAGGAAAATTGATGACAAATCAAGGAGATGGATAATCCGAATGGTAACAAAAGAGCCCAGAAAGACTTCTAAAGAGATCCAAGGTGAACTTCATGCTCAAGGAACATCAGTGTCGGATCGCACCATCCGTCGTTGTTTGATCCATGTGAGACGACCAAGGAGGACACCATTGTTGAAAACAAATCATAAAAAAGCCAGACTGGAATATGCCAAACTACATGTTGACAAGCCACAAAGCTTCTGGGAGAATGTCCTATGGACAGATGAGACAAAAATGGAACTTTTTGCCAAGGCACATCAGCTCTATGTTCACAGACGGAAAAATGAAGCATATCAAGAAAAGAACACTGTCCCTACTGTGAAACATGGAGGAGGCTCTATTATGTTCTGGGGCTGCTTTGCTGCATCTGGCACAGGGTGTCTTGAATCTGTGCAGGGTACAATGAAATCTCAAGACTATCAAGGGATTCTAGAGAGAAATGTGCTGGCCAGTGTCAGAAAGCTGGGTCTCAGTCGCAGGTCATGGGTCTTGCAACAGGACAATGACCCAAAACACACAGCTAAAAACACTCAAGAATGGCTAAGAGGAAAACATTGGACTATTCTAAAGTGGCCTTCTATGAGCCCTGACCTCAATCCTATTGAGCATCTTTGGAAGGAGCTGAAACATGCTGTCTGGAAAAGGCACCCTTCAAACCGGAAACAACTGGAGCAGCTTGCTCATGAGGAGTGGGCCAAAATACCTGCAGAGAGGTGCAGAAGTCTCATTGACAGTTACAGGAATCGTTTGATTGCAGTGATTGCCTCAAAAGGTTGTGCAACAAACTATTAAGTTAGTGGTACCATCATTTTTGTCCAGGCCTGTTCCATGAGTTTTTGAGTTTTCATTTTTTTTTATAATTCCGTTGAAGCATGGTTGAAAAGCAATGTCTGACTTTCATTGGTTAACATTCATAGAATTCTTATTTATTATTACTTTTGTCAGATTAAAGTTATTTCTGTGACCATTGTGAGTTTTTCTTTCATTGACCGAAGGGTACCAACAATTTTGTCCACGTGTGTATAATTGTATCATTCATGTGCTAACTGATCCCGGTCTCTTGACGTGTGTATCTGGTAGCTTCAACAGATTAAAACTATAGCATGTTTTAGCATGTAAAAAGCAAGCACGTGGGTGGCTTCTTTAAAAAAATAAATAAAATAAAAACAGTCTGTGACTGCCAAGATCTTAAAGCAAATATCAACATTTAATTAAATCTTTTTTCTGCAAACATGTCGTCTAATCAAACGGTGATAACATTGAAATCCAGGCTGAATAAGGCCATAACTAGAGCTGCTAATTTAACATTAGTTTGAAACATTAGTCTCTACTGTGAAAAGACAGAGAAACCGAAGTAGATCACTATAAAAGTATATATGGATATTATTCTATATTAAAGGAGAAAGTGTCAGAGAACCAGCTTAGCTATCCGTTATATAAACACCTTATTTTCATCTTTTGTACATTTGTAATTGCATAGTGGAGACTAATTTCAGAGACAAAAAAAAAATAAAAAAAATCAAATGTAGAACATAATGTTAAGATATAGATGTAACAAACATTATAAATTACTTTTTCTATTAATGATTTACACTGACATTGTGACATGAATCTCTATCTACATATAAAAGTGTTTAAAAAACTGTCATATGGATTTATATATATATATATTTTTTATTTTTATTTTTTTTTTACATTTTGCACCATATACAAAACCTCATCAGATTTTAGTGTTGTAGTTGATTACCATCTCACGGATGGCCGACATTGGCATGGGAAGCAACAGCCACGTCCAACGTGACCCGGTGATACATTTAATCCACAGCCAGAGGACACTGTGCATAGATGATCAAGAGCAGGAGAGATCTGTCAGTCAAGCTCAGGTAGCTCGTAGAGCTCAGCCAGAACCGCGCCCGGAGGATAATTTGACAACCAAAAATAATAAAACTTAAAAACATGTTAGTCAAAGCCCACTCTCTAATTAACTAACTAACCGAGGAATGGAGAGAGATCAGGCTTTTAGATCAAGGACAGGGGCAGAGTCAGACTTGAAGTAGTGGGGGGATGGGAGGGGAGGGGGGTGCAAAATGACGTAATGTGTCATAACTTGTTTTTTTCCCAGTTATAGGTGTTCTTTTGGCTGCTCGCGTCAAGGGGTCGCCACAGCGGATCATCCAATCTGCATACAACTTGGCACAGGTTTCACATCAGATGCCCTTCCAGATTCAATCCTCTAATTCCACCCGTGCTCGTGAGCAACACTAAGTACATCCTGCATCCAATGGCTAAGAATCAAAGGCAGGACTTCTGCATTGGAGAACAAGAATACTACCACTGAGCCAACACTTCCTTTCTGTTAATCGAGGAAAAAGTTTTTTCCCTTAGTAAATACATTTTGTATTTACTCAAGCTATCTCTGTGTAATAATGAAATGTGTTTGATGATCTGAATCATTTAAGTTTGACAAATATGCAAATAATAATAATAAATCAAAAAGGGGGGCAAATACTTTTTCACGGCACTGTATAACACAATGTTGGGTGTAGAATTCCTTCCGATGCATGACGATCGATAACCTTTTGTGCCTGTAAATAATAATTTGATGAAACGGGTGAATGTCTGAAAATGTAATTTATCTCATTTTGCTGTGAAACTGTGATCTGTTTAAGTATTTCAGTGTTTGAATGAAAGATATATTTACTGTACTTCTCCACCTTCCTTTATTCAGACATACTCTCATCGCATCATCTCGTGTCTCAGGCTTCCTTTGTCTCCATCTCTCTCTCTTTATTTCCGCAGATGGTTAGATGTACTGTACGATGATTTATATGTTAAGTTGGCACCACCATCCATAATGGCGGGAGATTCATGGAAAAATCTTGGTGAGTGCGGCGTTCCTGCTGCGCCCAGAACGACTTCCTACTGATCTCATCAAGGCTGCTACTATCGTCTCTGTGGTTCACCAATCCAAGCAATTACACACACAGCTGACTCTAACCTTTAGTTACCATATGGAACATTAACAATGTTCATCACTGGCTCAAAACGCAATTCATTCTCTTTTTTTTTTCTTTTTTTTTTACCTTTAGCCATGAGATGGATTACAACCACGGTTTGCTTTAATAAAAATTTTAAAAGATATATTTGTAAAGCCAGATTCCATGTGGGATCATGAATTTGTAATGGCGTTTTGGAGTTTTAAATAAACCCATATAATTATATATGAAAACAATCCCTCGTTTACAGAAATTTAAAAGCCAGAGAAACCTTTAACAGTATAATAAGTCATCAACAAATACATATATATATATATATATATATATATGAACATAATGTGATACTGTTTATATTTGCGCCTAATACTTGAATAATGCAACTATGATCAGTTTGGTAGCAAAACAAGATAAATCCCATTTATTGACGTTTTAAAACAACAGAAGCTTTTCTGTTCTCTACACCCAGAGTTCTGTCCACTACATCCTGTTCTCCAGTTCCTGAACTCTATTATAACCTCAAATAACCATAGATTTATATTTTTATATTATTTAAGATTAAGCATTGTCCCACTCATACCTGTATACCTATGATTACAACCACCAAAGTGAAACTGAAATTGGAGGAGAGTAGAGAAGGAAGCTGATGATGCTTTGCAAACTTAACATTTTCGAGTTGCTTTCAACAATCTTTATCATTAAAAAGGTTTTAAGTGCAATAAAACATAACTGTTTTCCCTGTGGGCGGCACGGTGGTGTAGTGGTTAGCGCTGTCGCCTTGCACCGCCAGGGTCCGGGTTCGATCTCCGGCCAGGCTCGATTCCCGTCTCCGTGTGCGTGGAGTTTGCATGTTCTCCCCGTGCTTGGTGGGTTTCCTCCGGGTACTCCGGTTTCCTCCCACAGTCCAAAGACATGTTGGTTAGGCTAATTGGCGTTCCCCAATTGCCTTAAGTCTCCTGGGATAGGCTCCAGGCCACCCGTGACCCTGAATACAGGATTAAGCGGTAGAGAAGATGAGTGAGTGAGTGAGTGTTTTCCCTGTTCCAATTTCCAATCACAGCAGATAAAAATAAACATTCAACTAACATATTATAATTTAACTTGCATAGTTACATGGCCACAAACTGTAGGAGGTAAAGTTATAGATTTTTGCAAAAAGAAAATTCTACAGACATTTCAGCCATTTGTGGTTTTTAAAAACTTTTGTAAGAAAAAAGGTAATTTTGTAATATCATGAGCAAAATATTCAGTTTCTAATACTTCTTATTTCTTTTACGGAGAAAAAAAAACTGTAAAAATTGAGATATCTCATTTTGCTGTAAAACAATAATAATGTACTTGTTTTTTTTTTTTTTTTATTGTTTTACTAAAGTTTTGAAATGATAAAATAACTTAGGTTAATGCATTTTCATATTTAGGGGAAAAGTTCCACCATCTTACATGCATTTTATAAGCATCATATAACACATAACACATAGCGACGTTGTTTGTGATTATCATACAGGAGGCTAAAATGTTATACTGTAGCTTTAATACAATAGATTAACATGTGTAATCACCTGATTGCAGTTTGGGGATTAGTGAGGTTCGGATTAAACCTTATCAAAGCGAGTGAACCATTATAAACAAGCTATCAACCTATCAACCAAAATTATTGATGAAATTCAGTCATCAATAATTTCATAATGATGTCATTTTCATCCAAGTTCACAATCACAGACCTCCTGGGGGAACCACGGCTAAACGTTCCTTGCACGCTGATCTAAAATGTTTTGAATCTCTTACTTTCTGTCAGTTTTCAAGCTTTGTATACTGCATCCTTGTTATCTAGTGTAGGATGGTACATTTTATCTGCTTACTGTTTGTAGGAAATTGTGTCAGATCACAGTGGTACGGTTTGCTCCATTTCATTTGAAGGATACATGTTAGTCGGGGCAGATGGTATAAATGAGCTAGCAGCGTTAAGCTTCCTGTGTCTTACACAAAACAACAACAACAACAACAACAACAACAACAACAAAAAGAGCTTGTAGAACCAAGAACAACAGCATCATTAATGGTTCGAAGAAGCTGTTGTCTTTTTAGATCTGATTTCCTGGACGCTGATCAGTGATGGTAAAGTCAGGTGATTACACAGAATGTGTTATAACAGTTCAGCCTGCCATATAATAATATATAATAATCACACACAACTATGTGACTATGTGCTACATGTGAAGCTTATGGGATGCATGTAAGATGGTGGAATTGTTCATTTATATATGAGAATGCATTAAAAAAAAAAAAAAACCACATACTGTACAGTAGATTGCGCTGTGCAGAAAACAGCATGCTCCATATGTAGAGCAGGGCATGATGGGAAAACGCTACCGTGCACATTGGGTGAGCAGTGACCCGTTTGTAGACTTAAATCTGTGTCTCCAAAAGTTAGGAATACTTCCTACTGACGATCACATTAAATCTAATGCATTATGCATTAAAACACATTTCCATTAGAATACATTTACATACACCACAAACAGATTTTTACACAATATTAACTTTATATCTTTAGGGGTTTGTGAATCCCGGCATTATTCTAAATCACTAAAGCAATCATCACGCAGTTCAATCTTTCCCCTCGTTGCTTGTTTCAGCTCCTCATCACCTTCTCCACGTTCTTCGCCGCGCTCCCGCTCTCCACCTCTCACTCCTGATGAGGAAGTGCTTCTCTACGGTACACTGGGAACGAGAAGTGAGAATCTCAGCTGGAGCTGTGGGCATTACTGACTCACTCTACAAACCTCTCTCTCACACACAGAGAAAAAAAACATCAAGCCACTCACTATTAATATATTTACATATACACACAGTATATACTGTACAGTACACCGATCACATAACATTAACACTGATTATCAATCACTGTATAGACCAGTAAACTGGTTATAGGATCACGTGCGGAACAAACGCCAGCCTGCGCTGGCCATGATAGAAAGGCAGCAGAACATCCAGCGCACCACAGCCGATGCCAACAGAGCCCAAGGTCGCCAACCTGACCTCCAAACTTGGCAGATCCCAATCTGATCAAGCTCCTGTGGGCTGCACCAGACAAACAAGTCTCATCCATGGAGGATCCAACTCGCAACTCACAGCACCCAAAGTATCCCCTGATAACATCCTGGTACCACACACCACAGCACCCCCCCAGAGGTCTTCTGGTGTCATGCCAGAGCTGCTCCACTGGGAGGAAGGTATAATGTTTTGCGTTATATGTTTACGGCAGAATAAGAGCACACCAATCAGCCATAACGTTAATACCAGTTTGTGTAACTCAAGATTGTGTAGGTCCCTTTGTGCTGCCAAAACAGCTCTGACCTTTTGAGAGCTTCACGAGATCTCTGAAGGCATGCTGCAGTGTCTGGCACCAAGACCTCACCAGCAGATTCCTTAAATCCTGTAAGTTACGAGATATGGCCTCCATGGATCAGATTTGTTTGTCAATCACATCCCTCAGTTGCCTGATCAGACTGAGATGCCGCAAAGGTGTTCTTGGTCTGCCTTAATGTTTAGGGAGAGGTACGAGTCAAAGTAACACCCACATGAATACCAGGACCCAAGGTTCTCCAGTAGAACATTGTCCAAATCATCTACTTCTATCTGATTGCCTTTCTCCTCATAGCGCACCCTCGTTCCCCAGGAGATTAATATTTACGTGATGTAAAAGGAATCATGATTCATCAGACGTGGTCATCTTCTTCCATTGCTCCATGGACACGGTCTGATGCTCATGTGCTCATTATACGCACTTTTGTCAGGAGACAGGGGTCAGCATGGGCGCTTTAACCTGCCTGAGGTTATTACACAGCACGGTGTGATGCTCTGCGTGTCCCGACTCCTTTCTATCAGAGCCAGCATTCGCTTTTTCGGCAATTTGTGCTGAAAGTCTTTTCAGTGGGACCACACCACATCATGGAGCCTTGGACACCTATGACGCTGTAGCTGGTTCCCCGGTTATTCTTCCTCAGGGGAATTTTGGTAGGAACCCCCCGCGCCCCCTCACAAGACCTGACAATTTGGAAAAAAGCTGTGACCCGGTCGTCTAGCCGTCATAATTTGGCCTTGTAGTTCAAAGTAGTTCAGCTCCTGGTGCTTGGAAATTGTTCCCTGCTTTAAACAAACCGCATTTGAGAAGTGATTGTTCACTCGCTGCCTAATGTACTCCACCACTTGACAGGCGCCATGGTAACGAGATAATCAATGCTATTCACTTCACCAGTCAGTGGTTTTATTGTAATGGCTGATTGGTGTGTATGGATTGGATGTATACAGTTACTCTTGGTAAATGTAAATGTAAGTGTGTGTGTGTTCCTGTATGAATAGGCAAATCCATATTCTAGTGGTATTTCATAGCTGATGTTGCTAATGCATGCAAAAACGCATATATGCATAGACTCGCATTTCAAGTGCAGGGAGTAAAAAAAAACAAGAGAGAGAGAGAGAGAATGACATCGTTGCTTTTGAAATAGACTGGAAATGGCATTTTTTAAATGTCTTCTTGTACAAGAGCAATTTTCCAAATCATTTCCATCAAATGCGATTTACTCAGCCTAACAGGGTTTAAAACTCGTCTAAAGCATCAGTGTGAGGCTGGTAACAAAGGGGAGAAAAAAAGAAGAAGAAAAAGCTTAAACGGATTTGGAACACATTGCATATTACATACTATTTGAAAAAAAAAAAGATATAATAACTTTTTGTTTTGCACAATAAAGGCTACGGTTTTGAATAATACACACGTTGCATGCATTACATCTGCCTACTTGTCTCTTGGGCCTCATTCAGATGAATATGGATATAATAAAATATATATATATATATATATATATATATATATATATATATATATATATATATATATATCAAAGACACACAGACCCTTTCACTCTATTAAAAAAAAAAGTACATCCATATGACAGCATATCCCTCAAACCACATGAGCAACATGAGCATGCCAGACCAAAAGGTGGTGATAATGAGTCATACAATTGGACGCCAAATGCATGAAGAGCCTGGAGAGAATACAGACACCCAGAATGCACTCTGGCAGGTCTGCTGGCCCGTTTAGCAGATCCACCTACCGTACCTAGCACTTGTAGGTATACTTACTAATTACAGACTGCGTCTCGAGCTGGCAGCGGCGCCGAGGTGTTTATAAAGTCTCAGCAGCACTGCTCTACCCGATACACTCGTACCCACCCCAGTCACGCACCGCCATGTGCTAAGAAAAATCCTCCACCCAAATAGGCCTAGCGGCTCAGACGCTCATTCCTCTTCCGCTGATGGACAGGACAGACGAGACCCCGACTGACTGCGCATCGCAACAGATGGCCTGCTACATACGTTTGCGTTATTTAAAAAAAAAAAAAAAGATTAATACAGCGCAGGCAGACTATAATGTAATGATTTGTCAAGGAATGTGTCCAAAAAAAAGGTAGTGTTTTAATTAATGCATGTGGTTTCTGTAAGAAGGAGAGACAGCCAGGAAGGCACGGGGAGGAGAAGGGACGTGTCTCATATGCGAGAAGTAATTTGGATGAGATTATGTGTTATAATTGAGGTCCTACAAACACTGTTGGAATGAATAATTGGAAGACGTGGGTGCGACAATGCAGAGAAGAAAAGGCGTAGAAAAGGAATCCAAGAAATGTGTAAAGAAGTGTCAAACATCGGGTCGAGGGACGCGGCAACTCTAGGGACTATAGAGGGCAGGAACGTACAGTAAGTGGGGTGTTTTTCCATTAATTCTGGTATCAACTAAATAGATTAGAAACATAATAACCGGCCTGCGAGTGGTGCAGCGGTGAAGTGTTCAAATCCCAGGTGATGTACTGTAAGGTAGGACGCGTGCCTCGAACCTCACGCCACCGCCAAACAAACAGAATATATATATATATATATATATATATATATATATATATATATATATATATATACAGTATATATGTAATTAAAATCAATAAAAATAGCTGCTGTTTAATTTCCCACTCAGTTACAGCGAGTGTCGTAAAAAAATAAAATAAATTAAAAAAAAAGATCAGTTAATTATTTAGTAGCCAACCTGTGGATTTTTATACAGCCCTTAAGTTTTACTATTACAACTTTAAAAAAAAACCAACAACAACAACAAGCATTACACAGTACGCATTCACTATTATTAACTTGCTCAAGTCTCTTTAGTGCAAAATGGACCTCTTTGCCTTTTATATCCAAGATCCATGGATATGAAAAAAAAAACTCAATTATTTAAATAAAAAACAATTAATAATGATAAAAATGATAATTAAAAAATGAACTCATCCCGCTTCTGTTCTGCTGCTGCTTTCACACTTGTTTTTTTTTTTTGTTTTTTTTTCTCGGACCTGGCAGCACACATTTTACATGCCAGCCTTCTGGAAGCAGCCAAAATCCCAACATTTCAATCTAGCTAAAAACAACAATTTGACTATTTTTGACTTTTTAGATTCATAGACATGATGTGACGTCCCACTGCAACTCTGCTTAAAACCCTTTAGATTTTCTGCCTCTAAAGCAAAACATATAGAAAGACCTGGAATTATCTGGATGCTTTAGATTTACCATGCTGTGAATCCACTGGCGATGTGTCCTCTGTTTTGTTTGTCGCCATCTGATTGGTCAGGAGGTAAAAACACTGCTCTTGACCTCTCTTGCCGGAAAATGTTTACTTTTTTTCCACCTAAATGTACATAACTGGAATATCTTGTTATATGATTGTCTATCCCTAACCCTTTTCCTAACCACATACTCAGGACGGTTCCACTCGATAACCATGAAGATGTGACTGCAATCGCTCAATATTTTAGGACTGAAATTCCCTAAAACATTTTTGTCTCCAACAACCAAAGTCATCTTTACATTAACTCTTTGAACTTTCAGCCTCATAGCGAATGCTGTATCTATTCTGATTTCACCCAAATGACGATGCTGAGTCTGGCTCCTCTCAAGTTTTCTTCCTCTTCTCATCTCAGGTAGCCTTTCCTTGCCACCGTCACCAGTGGCTTGCTCAACTCATAATTATGTTTTACTCTTTTCCTTACATTTTTATTGAGATTATTTCCAAATCCAATTTGTGACAATGAATCTCTATAGAAACAAAAATGTAACTGAATTGAATTAAAGGTGCTAAGAGACCCAACGTTGTCCATCGTGTTCGGTAAATCACACAGAACCTAGGGTGATAAAAGTTGGCGATAAGCCGCCTCAGCATGTGCTTTCACAGAGCACTCCGCCACTTTGCAATAAGACAGCGCATTACATCTCACACAACAACATGGAAAATCTGGCGTGGTGTGTTACTGTACATGTGCGTTGGAAACACCATGCACAGCGTTGCTTTCCGAACAACAGGTGTGCTAAGTGCTAATGTGCTCTTGCTAGCATTTACAGTACTGCGCTCACCAAGTGCAGCACTCTGCTCAGGGGTCACTGTCTCCCCAATTCACTGCGTATTTCAAACTGCTGAGGTGCGCAACTGCACCAAACAGAAAACCATGCTGCCTTTGAGTCCCACTTTTATGCACTAGGATGGGATTTTTTTTCCAGGTTATTTATTACATCTATGAGTGCAGTGCTGTCAATTGCGCATTGAAACTAAATTGAAATTTTTCCCTGATTTTCTCCCTAATTTAGTCGTGTCCAATTCCTCCCCGTCACTAGGGGGCTCCCACATTAAGCTGATTGGCTGAAGAGTTGTGACTAATGTGGGAGCACTAAGTACTTCTCATCCTTCCACTCTGAGTGAGCTCGGCCAATCAGCTCTCTCTAGACCTCCGGCTGCGAGAGGTTACAGCATCACCCGGGAATCGAACTTGCGATCTCCGGATGATAGGGCGAGGACTTTACCACTGCGCCAACAACATTAAATATTTTTAATGCATTCCGGAATAAAATGCCTGGCACTGCTGATTCTCCTCAATCTTAGTTAATCCTACAGGTCATTGTTTTTGATTTGGGTTTTTGCACTATGGTATCTGATCTGATATCTACGGTGGCCGTGAAGTGCAAACCAAAATAACAGAAAACAAAATAACATTCAAAAACAAAATAACAACACCCAAAACAAAACAACAAATTCAAAAACAAAATAACAAAACCCAAAACAAAATAACAAAACCCAAAACAAAATAACAAAACCCAAAACAAAATAATGAATTAAAAAACAAAATAACAAAACCAAAAACAACAAACCAAATGAAAAAACACAACGACAATTCACTCAAACTGGTATAGTGAACAAAAGGTATAGTTGTCGAATGAAATTCTTAGCGCTGATTGGAAGAGACCTCCGTCACTCAAAACATACAAGCAGTACTATCAAGTGAAGTCAAACTTATTTTAAAAGCACATTTAGCACAACTTAGTTGACCAAAGTGATGTAAAATCCTAAAATACTGAAATGAATCCTTAAATGAAAATCCATCTCAATGTCCGCGAGGCTGCAGTACTTCCTGTAGAGGTAGGATTTAATTTGCAACCCGACGTAAGCATGTTGATTCTTACCGCTGATTGGACGAAACATCTGTCACTCAAAATATACAGGTTATATTGTTATATTGTATACTGCAGTCTCACGGACATTTAGATGTATTTTCTTTTAAGGATTATTTTTTTAGTATTTTAGGATTGTACAGCACCTTGGCCAACTAAGTTGTGTTAAATGTACTTTAAAAATAACTTTGTGACTTTACTTGACAGTACTTCGTGTATGTTTTGAGTGACAGATGTCTCTTCTAATCAGCAATAAGAATTTCATTTGCAAACTATACCTACATTTTCCGGTTTGACTGACATGCTGTTGTGTTTTCTCATGTGGTATTTTGTTTCTGGAGATGTCGTTGTGTTTTCTGATTTGTTGTATTGTTTTTGGTTTTGTTATTTTGTTTTGATTTTGTTATATTGTTTTGGAATTTGTTATTTTGTTTTCGGTTTTGTTATTTTGTTTTGATTTTGTTATATTGTTTTGGAATTTGTTATTTTGTTTTTCGGTTTTGTTATTTTGTTTTGATTTTGTTATATTGTTTTGGAATTTGTTATTTTGTTTTCGGTTTTGTTATTTTGTTTTGATTTTGTTATATTGTTTTGGAATTTGTTATTTTGTTTTTCGGTTTTGTTATTTTGTTTTGATTTTGTTATATTGTTTTGGAATTTGTTATTTTGTTTTCGGTTTTGTTATTTTGTTTTGATTTTGTTATATTGTTTTGGAATTTGTTATTTTGTTTTCGGTTTTGTTATTTTGTTTTGATTTTGTTATATTGTTTTGGAATTTGTTATTTTGTTTTCGGTTTTGTTATTTTGTTTTGATTTTGTTATATTGTTTTGGAATTTGTTATTTTGTTTTTCGGTTTTGTTATTTTGTTTTGATTTTGTTATATTGTTTTGGAATTTGTTATTTTGTTTTCGGTTTTGTTATTTTGTTTTGATTTTGTTATATTGTTTTGGAATTTGTTATTTTGTTTTCGGTTTTGTTATTTTGTTTTGATTTTGTTATATTGTTTTGGAATTTGTTATTTTGTTTTCGGTTTTGTTATTTTGTTTTGATTTTGTTATATTGTTTTGGAATTTGTTATTTTGTTTTCGGTTTTGTTATTTTGTTTTGATTTTGTTATGTTGTTTTGGAATTTGTTATTTTGTTTTTCGGTTTTGTTATTTTGTTTTGATTTTGTTATATTGTTTTGGAATTTGTTATTTTGTTTTTCGGTTTTGTTATTTTGTTTTGATTTTGTTATATTGTTTTGGAATTTGTTATTTTGTTTTTCGGTTTTGTTATTTTGTTTTGATTTTGTTATATTGTTTTGGAATTTGTTATTTTGTTTTCGGTTTTGTTATTTTGTTTTGATTTTGTTATATTGTTTTGGAATTTGTTATTTTGTTTTCGGTTTTGTTATTTTGTTTTGATTTTGTTATATTGTTTTGGAATTTGTTATTTTGTTTTCGGTTTTGTTATTTTGTTTTGATTTTGTTATATTGTTTTGGAATTTGTTATTTTGTTTGTCGGTTTTGTTATTTTGTTTTGATTTTGTTATATTGTTTTGGAATTTGTTATTTTGTTTTCGGTTTTGTTATTTTGTTTTGATTTTGTTATATTGTTTTGGAATTTGTTATTTTGTTTTTCGGTTTTGTTATTTTGTTTTGATTTTGTTATATTGTTTTGGAATTTGTTTTTTTTTGTTTTCGGTTTTGTTATTTTGTTTTGATTTTGTTATATTTTTTTGGAATTTGTTATTTTTTTTTCGGTTTTGTTATTTTGTTTTGATTTTGTTATATTGTTTTCGGTTTTGTTATTTTGTTTTCGGTTTTGTTATTTTGTTTTCGGTTTTGTTATTTTGTTTTGATTTTGTTATATTGTTTTGGAATTTGTTATTTTGTTTTTCGGTTTTGTTATTTTGTTTTGATTTTGTTATATTGTTTTGGAATTTGTTATTTTGTTTTTCGGTTTTGTTATTTTGTTTTTCGGTTTTGTTATTTTGTTTTGATTTTGTTATATTGTTTTCGGTTTTGTTATTTTGTTTTCGGTTTTGTTATTTTGTTTTCGGTTTTGTTATTTTGTTTTTTAATTTGTTGTTTGGTTTTGCACTTCTCAGCCACCGTAGATATCTATAGGTATTAACTGTTTACCATATGAAGGTATGTCGCACACATCACACGTCTCAAAATGTCAGACTTCAGTTCTGTGATGGCCGACTCCGTCCTCGTTTCACAAACAAAGAGCTCATCCCAGCAGTCACTACCTCTGCTCCTGGATAAAAGGTTCGACGACAACAACAAGTCCCGATACCGTGCCCCCAGAACACCAAGGCACAAAGATGGAGCAACGTTCCCTCCTTGAACGGGCCGTGTGAAAATGACTCACAGAGCATTTTCCTACTCCTGACACTCACGGGTTTTCAATGTTCTCTCGTTACCTGGGGCAATATATACTGTATATAATGCTCTCTTGATGTGTGGTGGTTTGGGTAAATGTGCTACTTAGCTGCTGAAATTCGATCTGGAAAGTGGATGCCCCCCCTGAGATGAGGTCCCTGATGTTTTCAGATGAGATAAATAATAGCATCTGCTTATCATACACAGTACATTTTTATACATTTGAACCAGAGTCTAATCCTGAAAATGCAAAAAAGTCAACTCCACATTCAGCTGCTTTTTTTTTTTTTTTTTTACCCCCTAATGGTGCATTTTTACATTTTCTTAGTGTTTGTCATTCTGTGATATTATTTTATACATGAGAAGGTTAAAACGCTCCACAAATCATGCTGTTCACAGCCTTATTTCCATAAGTAAGGGGTTGCTAGCAAACATAATTCATAGGAATAAGACTGGGAAAGTAATCACACTCGCAACGTCCCAGAGAGTGTACCTAATAATATTATATTATAGGCTGTGAGTGTGGGGTGTAATGGCTGTAAACAACTGAAGAAAAAAAAAAAAAAAACACAAATGAACTCACTAATGTCCTTAAATGATAAATAGTTTTTAAATCACTGAAAGTTGGCAATCCCGAACTCTGAGTAAAACCACAAAACTGCGAGGTTTATGCATTTCTAACATTGCTTGCGTATGACACCATAATTACAAGTTGAAAGCTATTAAAATATAGATAAATACCAAGGTGTACATTTAAATCATGCCATTATAAGGGTTGTAAGGTAATGAGCACCTGAAGTGGAATAAAAAGCTAAATATACTCACTGGCCACTTCATTAGGTACACCTTGCTTCTACTGGGAAGGACTCTTTTGCCTTCAGAACTGATTCAACAGAGTGCTGGAGACATTCCTTGGCGATGTGAGAGCATCACGCAGTCACCACCACGTCCCAAATGTGATTGAGATCCAGTGACTGTGAGTACAGTGACCTGACAGTCAGCAACAATACTTAGGTAGGAGTTTAAACCATGCTCAATTGGTACTAAGGGCAAGCGCCACACCATTACACCACCACAGGCCTAAACCGCTGATACAAGACAGGATGAACCCATGCTTTCATGTTGTTTACACCGAATTCTAACCTGACCAGGCAACATTTTTCCAATTTTATTGTTTATTGTTACATTTAATTTCATGGCATTTGGCAGATACACTTATCCAGAGTGTTGCTCAAAGGGCCAACAGTGGCAGCTTGGTGGTGGTGGTGGTGGGGGTTTGAACCTATGACCTTCCAATCAGTAGTCCAACACCTTATCCACTAAGGTTCCCCTTATGTGACAGGTGAGCCGCACCCAGTTTGCTCTTCTGCTGCTGTAGCACATCTGCTTCAAGGTCCGACGTGTCGCTTGTTCAGAGATACTCTTCAGCTTACCTCGGCTATAACGAGATGTTTTTTTAATTACTGTTGTCTTTTTATCAGAGATATCTTGAACCTGTGCTGACTCCTATTGTAGGTGGTGGAATGAACTTCCTCTAAGATGTCCGTACAGCCGAGTCACTGACGAACTTTAAGCGCTGAATAAAGACCTGTCTGTTGCTTACAGTATATATTTGGGTTAATTCCTGCCCAAAAAACCCTTTCCAACAATGTTCCACTGATGTTTCTTACACCTTAGTAAAACAGTAACCCAGTGTAAGTATCTATCCAATGATGGAAACTTGATTAGGGCCAAATGCCTAAATGTAAATGAACCAGTCTGGCTGTTCTCTTTCGATCTCTGGAATCAACGAAGGCATTTTTAAACCGCCCTTCGCTGGATATTTTAACCCTAGAGAGGGTTATGAAAATCCCAGTAGATCAGCAGTTCCTGAAATACTCAGGTCAGCCCACCTGGCACCAACAACCATGCCACATTCAGAGTGATATAAATCACCATTCTGATGATCGGTTTGAACTTCAGCAGAACGTGTCTACTCTACATAGACTCTAAATGTCTCTGTAAAGTTTCAGCATGCTTTATTTAAGTGACAATTTTAAAATCTTTAATCAGTGAGGTTTCATTCATAGATCCTTTTTGCCCATTGAGATGTTTTTTGTTTTTTCTCACCACTCTGTAACATTAAAGATGTTGTGTGAGAGATCAACATCTCCTGAGATGTTCAACCCAGGTCACCTGGCACTAATGACCGTCTCCTGGTCAAACATTGGTCTCATTTGGACGCTTGATTTCATTGTCAACTGAAGCTCTTGACTTGACTTGACTTGACTGCTGCCACAACCGGTAGAGGTGTTGCTAATAAAGTGGCCGGCAAGAAAAGAAGTTAAAAACTAAACATCCTTCCCCCACATTTGGATTGTTTGTTTTTTTTTTTCACCCCATTTGGATTGATAATGATTTGTAATGTTGCTCATTAATAGCCCTGAGCAAGAGTGTCGTTTGATTGTCTTTTTGATTGTGTTTTTGCAATGCTACTGAACATTCTCTGTATCTAACTAACTGTTTCTCTAGATTCTGTTTTTGCTCTCAGTATTTTCAACCATTTCAACTGCAAAAACCTTTCAATTTAATGCTTGGAAATACCTAATAAAGCTGTCTGGAACTACAAAAGGAGTGAACTGAAAGCCAGATCAGTAGCACTGAGAGCGGAGAAATAAACCCCGGATCAGTTGATGGAAGGACGCGGAAAGGGGAGAGGTGGTGGGGGCATTTGGGGGGGGGGGGGGGGGGGGGGGGGGGTTCGAAGCCCGGGCTGACAAACTCATAAACGAAATAGAAAAAGCAACACTGTTCCAGATGACATTTTTATTGATTGGTAGAGAAATAGCTCTGCCGCTTGACATTGCTAATCTCTTGGGCTGTGATATCCACTGAATGCTTGAGTGTGTGTGTGTGTTGTGTGTGTGTGTGGATGTTCAGACATGTCAAGCCAGCTTGTCGAAGCTTGTGATAAATTCATTGTTTTCACGTGAACATGAGGTACTTACATGGCCTGTTTTCACTAGAAGAAAAGAGAATGTGTGCACACACACACACACACACACACACATGCATACACAAACAGATATGCATGTGTATTTTACGGTCCTGTTGACAGAAAAGCCATCAGAAGGATAGAAATGTAGAGAGAGATGTATTTGAAGAATTTTAGTTCTTTGGTTCCGTTTTTTCCCTCAAATTCAATTATATCCCCATTATGAAATTGGTTTCTTTGCTTTTAATTAAAGCTTTGGCAACAGCCGTTAACTTCAATCCTTGCCAATAAAGCTATTTAGCAGCAGAATCTGAAATACTCTAAAAACGAAGCAAATGGAAATAAATGCATGAAGCACGAAGAGAGGAAGCAGGCAGACGCGGCGTGAGAGAGGTGAAGGACAGAAGGTGAGCAGAATGTGAGGGATTAACTCCCCGTGTGTGTGGACGGTCAGGTAGCATCTCAGGACGTCTTCCTGTTTCCTGTTTAGGGAAAGCTGACAATGAATCAGCACACTCGGTACTGCCAAAGCTCTATGTAGTCATACTGCAGCCAGTACCACACACAGGGCTACAGGATGCACACACACACGCACACACACACACACACACACACACACACACAGTGTCATATATTTTCTGTCTGTGAAGGAGACGGTGAGGAGAGAGAGAGGGCAGAGTGAATGGATAGTAGATTACATGAAAAAGCATTCCAGCTGCGTCAGCACCACAACCCTGACCAGGGCTGCTGCCGATAAATAAATGAAAAGGGCTTCTATCTGCAACACATGGCAGAGATGATGAACAGACAGAAGAGGAGATAAGGAGAGGATGAGAGTGGGTGAGAGGAGAAGACAAGAGGAGGGATGCCAAGGCCACACACAGGGAGAGCCACATGGCAAAAAAAACTTTGTGCTGTTCATTCGCTTCACCATGCAGAGAGCTCCAACAGGGTCATCTGGATACAGGCACAGTATGGGCGCATTGCTCTTACAGGGGGAGACGGAGAGAGAGAGAGAGAGAGAGAGAGAGAGCAGGTTTTCAGGGCTACAACTTGATTTATGTTTAGTATTTATCATATATTAAAATTCAAACATCCGTGGCAGAATTCTACAAGGCTCCGGATTTGTGCAGAAAAGATGAACATCCTTCTTCCAAAAGATATTTCGGTTCCTCCAGTTGGTGTTTCGAAGATGACGAAGGTTTAGTCTCCTTTTAATACGACGCTCCAAAGTATCCCATATGGTCCCATTAAAGCACCCAGCGAGCCCTTGTGGAGACGGCTTTGAAGAGAGAACTTCAAATGGAATGGAATCATTATCATCATCATCATCATCATCATCGTATGATATACATAACTAGTGTTGTAATGTAACAAAATATAAATACCTTGTTACTGTAATGCAGTTGAGTGTTCACATACTGTATGTGTACGTTACCTTGTTATTTATATTTTTGCCAACTTTCACTTTTACTCCATTACATTTGCTAAATAAAATGTGTACTTTTACTCCGATACATTTCTTCGCTACTCGTGACAGCACCCGTTCATCGAGCATCACAAGCGTTTCAGATATGTAACAGGACAGCTAACATATAACATTAGCCAGATATCTGAAACTAGGGGTGCTCCGATCAGGATTTTTGGGGCAGATCACCGATCTCCGATCACTAGAAGCTGTATCGGCCAAAACCGATCACCGACTAAAGGGTCTACTTGAAGCCTTATCATGTAGCATTATAACACAGAGCGACCATTCTCCGCTGAACATCAACAGCTCCTCTGTGGAGATCGTCAAGATCACCTAATTTCTGGGTGTCCACCCGGCGAAGAATCTCGCCTGGCTCCTGCAACACCAGCTCTTTGGACAAGAGCGCCCAGCAGCTCTTGGGAAGGCTGAGGAAGGCCCAGCTTCCACCAACGACTCAAACCATCCTTTACAGATGGACTATCGCGAGCATCCTGAGCAACTGCACAACCAGTGACTGGTTTGGGAATTGTGCCATCTCGGACCGCAAGTGAGGACAGCCGAGAAGATCATCGGGGTCTCTCTTCCTTCTATCACAGACATCTACACCACACACAGCACCAGCAAAGCCACCAGCATTGTGGATGATCAGACACACCCATCACACTCACTCTTCACCCTCCTGCCATCTGGAGAAGGGTACCGAAGCATTCGGGCGCACACATCCAGACTGTGTAACAGCTTCTTTCCACAAGCCACCCGACTCCTCAATAAAAGGGGACTGGACTGATAAACACACACACACACACACACACACACACACACACACACACACACACAGATATTTATCAGCTGTTATTTGCATATGAACTCTTTTTTTTTTATCCTCGCTGCGACTTTAATAAGGTTTCTCATCTACCATCTCACAGACTTGCACTACCTCAGCTCATTACCTCATTACCACAGAGTATTGGCGTGTGTCATGTTGTCGCGTCGTTGCTCTTGTTTACACATTCGAACGTCCACTTTACAGTATGTTGTCTTTTGTATAGTACTCCAACAGTTTTTGGTTCATTTGTGTTGTTCATTTGTTCTGTCTCGGCTAGTCAGCTAATTAGCTGTCTTACTCCGCTAGTTAGTTTTGTTAATTTATGTTGTACGTATGTAGCACCTTGGTCCTGGAGGAACATTGTCTCGATGTTTCACTTTGTACTGAACCGTGTATTGTTGAATGACAATAAAAGACGACTTGACTCGATTATTGGACCCTGGATGTACGGTATTAAACGTCAAATGCTAAACCTGAAGTTGTACCTAAATCAGGTTACAAACCAGGTAAGCTGAATTTGATTAGAAGAAACAGCAAAGTTAAACTTGACCATTAAAAGCGGATAATCTGAACCCAGTGAGTTACATCTGATACAGCTGAAGTTGAACCTGATGCGTTCAACCTGACTATTGAACCTTATAAACTGAGGCTGAAAGATTCAACCTGGCAAGTGGTGCAGTATTTAGTTGAACCTGCTGTTTTAAAGTATGAAAGATATGACACACTAAACTGTACGGTTCAACAACATCTGTAATTCAACGTTTTAATGGAATACTTCTGTCTGTCGTTTAAAAGCCACTCAAACCAGGAATTTGCATTCGGCAATTGAACACATATTTTCATATCCGCTCATATACACATCTCTCTCTCTCTCTCTCTCTCTCTCTCTCTACTTTTATCTCTTCCTATTATGCATTATCTTTTCTGACTCACACAGGCCAGGGCCAAGCATTTGCCTCTGACTGACACATAGTCCAGGCAGAGTAACTGACCGTGTTCGTCCATCTTGTCCAGCTCGTCATTCTCAAACGTCCGTGGTGTCATCCTTTCACTCCTTCCAACTTACTCTTGTTACTCTTGTGTTTGTATTGAGATTTTTATTCTTTAAACAGTTTGCCAATACCTATTTCCAAATCTGTGTGCTAGAGCGAGTAGATGCAGAGAGCGAGACTCTGTCGAGAGCCAGAAGAGATTTATATTTTATTGAACACGGGTCAGCCGGATTTAAGTGAGTGCCAATATTTTCTTGCTCTTTTTCTGTATTTGTAGAGGATAAAGTCCAGGCTATGCCCTGCTGGTGATATTGGTGTGTTTCATTGAACTTTTATTTATTATTATTATTATTATTATTATTATTATTATTATTATTATGTTTATTTATTTATTTAGACTTTAAGCTCCAGTTGTATTTTCTCAATTTTTAAATATACCAGAGTTGGTTTTATCACTCAATTAAACAGTTTTTTTTTTTTTTTTTCAAAGATTGAGTGTGAAATTAATTTAGTTGAATCTTTTCTTGATGGCCTATAAAGCCCTTGTGGTTGTCTGACTGAGAAAATGTTACAGCCAGGACAACTTTCTGATGAGTTAATAAGACTCAACAAAGGAAAAAGGGAATTTTTGGTTGCCAAAACGTTGGTGGTGATGTTAACATCGTTGGTTTTAGATTGTTCTGAAAAGTTTTGAAAAGAATGACTTTTTGTTAGAATTACATATTCGCATGCTGGACTCACTGTATAATTACCGCATTTGTCACAGGTATCATACGCAATATTTGCCATTCCATGTAATGTAATTTCACGTATTTTCAAATATTCTGCATGTATTACTTTTCATTTAGTTTTCTTTTTTCTTTTTTTTTTTTAGATGATTTTTAGATCAGTGCGCAACTGTAAAACGGCAAAAGCAATTTCCCTCTGGGATTATTAATTAATAACGTTCTTTGAGTCACGAATATTAAATCTACATGACTATGGGATAACGGATGCTCCGAATGCACTCTTGCATGAACTACATCATTACAACAATATTAATACCAAACCAAGAATAGAAGTGAACGTTTTTTTTTGTTTGTTTTGAGCTTGCTTTTGCAAAAATATGTTTGACTTATTCATTCAACATTAATGTTGTTTTATGTTTTTATATAAAGCATTCTAACCCATGACTGAATGTTGTGGCAATGTTTCCACAATCAAGTGACAATCACCGTCCACTGTCCTGATGTCACGAACTCGGGTGCGAGGCATAAATGCAGAGGTCCAGACGATGTTTTTATTTAACACAAAACAGGGAATTCAAATAAACAAATAGACTTAATAAGTAAAACGAAACCAAAACACGAATAAAGACAACAGTAGACACGAACTAAACTCAGACATTAACCACGATAAATCAACAGATGCAAGACAGCTAACTAAAGGAAGCAAACAACCTATTTATAAAGAAACTAATTTACTAATTTACTAACTCTATTTATAAAGAAACTAATATCAACCTTTATAAACAACCTATTTATAAAGAAACTAATAATCAACTCGGTTCAGGTGAGCGCCCCACGTCACCTGACCGAGGTGCATAACTACAAACAAAATCACAGGGCGCTTTGGCGCCCTCTAGGGGTTATCCCTGACACCTGATAGGCCGGTAGGTTTCACTGATACACGTGTTTTTTCTTTCAATGTAGACTGATGTCTGCTTTCCTTATACAGTATATATAAAATTTATTTATTTATTTAGTAGGGCACATTATCATCAAGTCATCAGCATACAGCAAATAATTAAATTTATTTGAGATTTTATTGCCATTTGCTATTAAAACGGTAATCAATCATTTAATAAAATCAATTGTTTCCTACCAACAGTATTCCAATTTGAGGAATTTTACACAGTAAACAAAGGCTTTGTGAAAATGTACAGTTTCAGTCAGAAGTTTGGACACTCATTCTAATTCAGTGTTTTTTGTTTAGTGACTTATTTTCTACATTCTACAACAATACTGGAGATTTCAAAATTTCTAAATAACACATATGGCATTAGGCAATTAAACAACAACAACAACAACAGTCGGTTTATTTTATAGACATGAAGGTCGGCTGTTCCGGAACAGTTCTCGCAAGAACAGTATTGTGTGTCAAGTGCGTTTGCAAAACTCATCAAGCTCCATGATGAAACTGTCTCTCATGAAGACCTTCCCAGGAAAGAAATAGCAGATATACATCTCAATATCAACTGTTCAGAGGAGATTATTGTCTATTTCAGCATTATTTTATAGTGTAGAAAGAAAGAAATGGTCTAATATAGAACTCACAATACAAATATCCAAAGCATTAATGCAAGCACTAGGTCAGATGCAACAAGGCCAAGAAGAACCACAAAGTCAAATACAAGAAACACGACAAGGACTTGAAACAGGAATCCACTCCAGTCCTGCAGTGCCAGTGTAGTGTCCAGCACAGGTTGTAACACACTCTAGATCCTGGTAATAAACAGATTAGTTGAATCAGCTGTGTTTGAGCAGAAAAATCACCAAACTGTCTTGGACACGGGCCCTCCAGGACTGGAGGTAAAAAAAAAAAAACTTACAAGCAACATCGTGAGAACCTACTAAGACTAAGGAAAGGGCAAGACTTTGCAATAAGTGTCTGTATGTGAACTGCTTAAATACTCTAAAACCAGGAAAGAGCACGAGGTAAACAGTAGGGGTCATGCTTCAATTCCTGGTGATCAGAACCGCGGTTAAAGAAGAAGAAAAATGCAATACTTCCTTGTTCGACTTCATGTGTAGCATGCTGTAAATGTAGAAAAGTGTTGCATGTCGAAATACATTTCATTGATTAAGTGTGATATTAAAGCATGCCAAGAATATAATTCATCTGAAATGCAAAGTTTTGGTTAAAAGAGAGAGAGAGAGAGATTTGTTCAAAAGATTCTGATTGTACCCCAAAATTACTGCATATGCAAATGTCTTGATTACTGCAGTCAAATTTGTCATAGTGCTTGGTTCCAGGTATCATGAAACTGTCTGATTGTAATATTACATTAAAAGATTGAATCAGTGCTTTTGTTATTTTGGGGTGACAGAGTTCAAGCATTTTGTTAGTTCCATTGTCTGGCTCAAATTTTATTTAATTTCCGTATTTTGATTAGCAAGTCAATGCGGTTTGGGTTCGGATTGAAGTCCGTGTGGTCTGTTTTTCCGAGAAAGATTTTCACATTGTTTCATTTTGGTTCGGCAGCTCTGCATCAAAGCAGGGAAATATTTTGTAGATCTCTCAGAAGGAGTTCTGCATCTTTGATTTGGTCAAATTTTTAAAACATTTAGATTTTCTTTTGTTTAACTAAGACTTATAATCTTTTGATCATAGATCTGCGTCCTAATCGTTCTCCTTTTTATTTGATTAGGCACGAATGTTTTGGATTACGAGAGTTTCCTGAGTGATGTTTACCATTGTTTACCATTTTGATCAGGGTTTTGTTATTAATGTTGTATAATTGTTAATACAATGGAAACTCGGTAATTCGTTCCTGTTCCTGTCCTGGACGTAACCTGATTTGCTCGTAGACCAATTCAGTTTTTTCCATAGGAATACATGTAACTAGAATTAATCCGTTCTCTGTCACTATGAACTACTGTATATTTAACTTTTGATGTACTTTGTTTAAAGCACAAAATATTTTAAAAAGTATGAGAAAGCCTTAATTATACAAAAATAATACAGCACTAAATTGTAACGGGTTCGACCCGTTCTTGCACGGGTGGCACCACAGACACATGGACAGGTGAGGTCTTACGAGAAAACCGGTCATTTTATTAAGGAAAAATGGGGTAGGAAAGGGTTTAAAGGAGGGTGGATGGAAAGAAAGGGAAGGGAAGAAGTGAAGTTCTGCACATGCAGGTCCGGTGGCAGTTCCCAGCTGGCATGCGGGCACACGGCTGGTGAAGCACGGCTCAGCAGACAGAGTAACAGGATGGAGCACGCGGAAGAAGTGCTCCTGAATGCTCCCCTGACAACGACCGCTCCCGCTGACATATGGCAAATCCGGCCCCTCCCAGCTCTCTCTGGGAACAACTGAACAACCATTCACCAACAAACTGGTGACAGCATCATGGGAACCCAAGACTCACCCAAGCTCATGAGGAACAAAGACAAGCCTGTACAGTCTGATGCCACAGAAAAGCCAAAGTATCTTTAAAGTTTCTGCCAGCACCTCCTCAAAAAAAAAAAAGTGAACCTGGTGATTCAGTACATTCAGGTGGTCAGCTGATTTCATTGTATTTCCACATAACGTTGCTGAGTCTAGACCTGAGCGACTGAAGCGACCCCAGATCATAACACTGTCTCCAGAAGCTTGCACAGTGGACACTTTGCATGATGGGAGCATCGCTTCATGCGCTTCCCTTCTTACCCTGACACGCCCATCACTCTGGAATAGACTCAGTCTGGACTCATCAGGTCACATGTCCTTTTCCTTTTATTCAAAGTCCAATCATTATGGTACTCTACGCTACTAAAAGTGGTCCAGAGAAGAACAGAGTCATGTTAAGACCTCAATGTGGAAGCTAGCCGGTCTGGTCCAGGGAAGAGCCACGATATAACAAATTGCTGAACAATAATGCTAATACTGACTATGCTAGAAAGGTGTCAGATCACACAATGCATATGTATGTGTATGGGGCTGCATAACCACAGACCAGTCAGAGTGCCCATGCTGACCCGCCCCTGTCCACCATCGAAAGCACCTACATGGGGAATCAGAACTGGAACTATGGAACAATGGAAGACGGTGAAATCATATTTTCTTTTACATCATGTGAAAGGCCAGGTGTGTGTGCATCAGCTACCTGGGGAAGAGATGCAACGATTATGCACTATGGCAGAAAGGAGAGCATGTGAAGGAAGTGTGAGGCTCTGCACAATGTTCTACTGGAAAACTTTGGGTTCTGCCATTCATGTGGACACGTACCACCTACCATAAAACTGTTGGAGACCAAGTACAGCCCTAGTGGCAGTAGCCTCTTTCATCAGATAATTATCCTTGCAACACTGTAAAAAAAAATGCTTAGACATTGCCAGAAACATGCCAAAGTGTTGACTTGGTCTCACATTTCGTGCACATTACGTGCTGGACAATCAAGTTCAATCCACGGAGGCCCTAACTCATAACTTACAGGACTTAAAGGATTTGCTAAGATCTTGGTGCCAGATATCACAGGACTCTTTCAGAGGTCTTGTGTAGTCCTACACTATATTAAGCAAATGGTTTTAGATGTTCTGGCTCATCAGCATCTATAAATATATTGCACCTACAGAAGGTAGAGTGACTTTTTGTACAACTAATAAGATATAAGGTAATAAGGTAATTTGCAGCAAAACTGTTGTCTCTCCTTTTTTAACTATTCTAATTAAATGTTTGTAGTTTCCCTTGTAGCATATGATTAGTCTACCTGAATCATTTTGTGTGTGTGTGGCGGGTTTTTAATGAGCCAACATTAAAATTTTTATTTTCTCTGCTACATGATGCAGCTGCTTGGGGATCAACACAATGTTTCTTGATCCACAATGTTATCGTATCGTTAATGTTCTCAACAAATTCTTGATTTAATGTTTTGTTTTAAAAATACACAATGATAATATTCAATATTACCATATATTCAATGTATTAAATGTTATGATATAATCAATATTAAATGACTAATATTGTAAATCCTGCAATTGTTGTGTACATATACAGTGAGTCTTGCTGGAAATGACTGTAATGTGTCATATTTTTGTTTTAGTTAGAATACAATGCTAAGCTATGGTGGTGGTTTAGGTATGTGTAAAATATGATTGTTAGAACAGCAAGTGTGCAATAATGATGTTCATAAAAGGACAGTGAAGTTATCATAATAATTCCATATTTACCTGCCTGAGACATCTTTACTTTTTTTTTTTTTAAGTAAATTTTTACTTAATTTTTTTTTCTAGCAGGGTAGAAGGCATTTTACCCTCTTTTTTTTTTTGTCGAAAGTTTTTTAAGTACATATTGTTTGGGTGCAAATGGCCTTTAAATATTTTATTTCTGTATTTAAACTCCTTAAAACTCGAGAGGCACAAATACAGTACATGATGGCAACACAGCATGGGGCAATGACTATGTAAAAAAATACCTGTGTGTGTTAACGGGGAGGCTTGATACTTCAAACTGTGTATTTAGGTTTTCGGATATGTCAGGTAGAATATGTCAAGTTATCATTAAATTTATAATGCGCCCCCCCCCCCCCCCCCCCCCCCTCCATGTTATCATGTTTATGTCTACTATTTCTTTTTCCTTTTTTCTATTTATATTTCTTTTTTTGAATTATTATTTTGCTCAATCATTTTTGTTTCATGGTTAAAATTATATAAAATTCAATTCATTATATTGCCTATTTTGTGCTGAAAAAAAAAAAAAGAATCTGTCGCTCTATACTGCATAATCCTGAGCCAGATATGTGTTTAATTAAAAAAAAAAAAAAACAGCAAAACAAATAGTGGCTAAAATGCTCTGAGATTTAAGGACTATGTACAACTGGATTTATATTTGACATGCAGCGTTGAAATGTTGAAACGTTGAAATGCTCAAAATGTAGATGTTTCTGCATTTGGTTGATGAGCATCAGATTAAATTGCTGAATATAATCATAATAATGAATATAATCATGCACAGATTATAAAATACCATTATTCAGCTATAAAGCAACAAAATAGTTAAATCAAGTTTTAGTCTTTTATGACTTGATTCTATGATTATTTCATCTAAAGGTGCAGGCTCTTTGTTGGTACATTGCGTAGTAAAATTTACAGTAAATGGAAGAACTTTCTCTTAAAAGCTCCGTGGTCATGGAACCGCCTCCTAATTAGTGCTCAGGACTCAAACACAAACTCTGTCTATACTAAGAATATATCTATTTAGACAAGCCTTGGTTTAGTTCTATTCTTAGATAAAGAAGCAGGTCTAGATGAATAATGGGTATACTGTAAAGTGTTTTGTTGCAATGGGATGTGTGGATGCTTTGGAAGACCCAAAGAGCTCTTATGTCTGTGCTGCCTCCTGGTTCTTCCTTTTAGTTGTGTGTTTTTAATCTTGCTGGAGTCCCTGCATGCACTTTGTTTAAAATATATCATTTCTTCTACTATTACATTAAACATACTGCAAAATAACTGCTCTCCAGACTTGCCTAAGGCCCTACTTCTACTGAAGTTAGCCTCAAATGAAAACCATTTGCTGCTCCTGGTGATGGACTCATGTGGACAACTTAAAGATCAATGAGATGACTGTGGATGGTACGGCTTAGAAACCATAAATATTTCGAACTCCAGCTGCTGCAAGCAGTTTTTTTCATTCAAGTCTAAATCATTGAACAGTTGATAACTGTAACAAAATATGTCTAACAAAATAGACATCAAAGTTCAACTGCCGAGAGTCAACCAGATAGGACAGGTTCCATGTTGAGACTGGTTCCTATCAAGATTTCTTACTCATATTGACTCTGAGAGATTTTTTTTTCCCTTTAAGGATACATTTACAATTTATATTTGGAATTTATATACAACTGCAAATCATTAAAAAAAATTCATTGATAAACACAATATACTGTACACATAAAATGGAACTGAATTCAGTGTTGTCTGTAGTTTTATTTCACTTAAGGAATGTTTGCCATTCTTTGGCTTCTTTGGGCCCTGAGTCATTTTGGGGTAGTTTGCCAATATTTTATGAGTTTATAGAGCGAGTTCTAGTTCCTGGACCATAATCTGGAAGCAGTGGCATGGGGAAAATATTTGAGAAAGCCAACTAAGACGACTTATGTTTCAAGCTTCCCTTGATTGGCGGTTACCATGACGGTGCAATACCCTGTTTCGGCACACATTTGCCACATAACCCTGCGGGGGGGCGCTGTTTCAAACGCTGTAAAATCTAATCACCATCTAGGAACATCTGTAGTCCAACTATGGACCGTGGAGGCCAGTGGTGACCATTGTATTCCTTCCCATTTTTTTACGAACGTGGCAAGACCAGTTATCCAAATCGGCATGTTTTTGAGCTGAGGAAGGAAACCAGAGTACCCGGAGGAGACCCACCAAGAACAGGGAGAACATGCAAACTCCATGCACACAGACAATGAGGCGGTGATCGAATCTGGACCCTGGAGATGCAAGGCAACAGGCAACAGGAATTTATTACCAAAACAAATAGTGTTATATCTACAATGACATGTACCGTCTGAAAAAAACTGGGGAAGCCTGTCTTGCCTTGGCATGTGGGAGTACACGCGACTGCTGATGCGTGTTTCAGACTATATTTAAAAGGTATATTTTGGCTGCTTTTGCAGCCCGTTCTTGGTGAAAAAGGTTCAGTGCCATGCATTTATCTTATAAACTCCACGTATGTAAAACAGGAAACTGCCCCAGGTTCTTTAAATGGTTTCCGTTCGCTCTACATTCAGCAAACATCTTTTGCTTGTTGCTTTTATTCAGGATTTGCATTAGAATGTTCAGGATTAATGTCTGTGTAAGCTTTAATCCATGTGCACACACATGCCAATTGCAAACATCCAGACATTGCACACATGGCATCCATATGAACATGCGTATGAAGCCAATAATTCATGCTAACGCTCAGAAGATGTGCTATACTGCACGCGGCGCTCGGCTGTAAAAAGCAGTCACTTTTCAAGCTCCCTACTGTGAAAGTCACACAACGAATTCACATACAGTACTGTAGTTTGTTCAGTGGAGTCGATCTGTGTGTGATTAAAGTGTCATGTGAGCGCAGTAGGACTACACATGCTCCAGGAATTTGCCAGAGTTTGTTAGGGAACACAAGGAAAACAAGATCGAGTTCTGGAAAAGTACCTGTCTGGGTTATATTTTTGAATATCACAAACTGTAAACATCTCATCGAGCATGATTAAATGTGTTGGGGGACGTTACTTTTTAAAGTTGCTAATTACATTACAAAATTACCGTCTTCAAAAAGTAATCAGTTACATTATTGCGTTACTTTCTGATAAAAGTTACTAGTTCGAGTACTTTTCCACTGCAGAAAATGAAAACTCCTTTGTGCTTCCTCGTGCATGTTGTTTTAGTAAAGACATTTATAATTATTCTACCATCATCACTCAGTGAAGTTTGGCCCATAATCTGTTCACTACTAATACCCCTATCTCACCTACCCTATACCCCCTACTAATACCCCTATTTCGCGCGGTGACCGTAAGTACGGTTCATCATGATTCACCGCCAGTTTCGGCGCTGTGATTAGGTTTCCATCTTTCTGCACGTCGGTCCTCACATAGTCAAACCGCATTAGGTGAGATAGGGGTATAACAGCAGGAATAACAGAGGGGCGGGTTATCGGGGGCGGGGCTTGTAGGACGACTTCCTCTCTCACATACACGCACACACTAATGGATTGGGAATGACTGCTGTCTGGCTCATGGATTACATAAATTGTCTGAATAACGGATTACGTTTTTGAAAAAGTAACTAAATAACTAAGTACTTGAATGGCGGACCGAACGCGTTAGATTCCAGGATGTCCAGAAGCGAGCGATGAAGCTGGAACTGCTAAGAAGCGCCAAGCGATAACAATGGTGAAAATTGCTTGAGAGAATGGAGCAGGCTGAACAGAAAACATTGCTCGTTCTTTTATCATGAATCGTTCAAGCACAACAACAAGGACAAGATGGAACATGTATTGTATGTTTTATATTGTGTATAACCAATTGTGTTCATACCCTAGTACCTAGACAATGTTTGTTGGACTTACGAACAAATTGGACTTACAAACGAGCTCTCAGGATAGAACTCGTTCGTATGTACAGGACTTGCTGAAACCATCAAGAACAAAAAGCCACTCTCTCCTTTTCTTTATACATGCTTTTTATTGTACAAAAGTGTATGAGGATTAAGGGAGCAGTAGAATGACATATTTAGAACAACAGACTGATATGGCAACAAGGAGTCTTGTTTCGCTGAGTCCATAGGTTGGAGATTTAATACTTTCCAGACGGTAAAGATGGTGAAAGTGTTAAGTGGAAGGACTGCGTGCATCGCAAAACTGAAACACATGCATGCTACTGTGGAACATCTTTACATGAGGATAATCCCACCCAGCTGTAAGTATTACAGTAGAGTCAGACCATGGTTCAGACACTTTCCACCAAGCCCCTTGAACACACACTGCCTATTACAAACATTCAGACCTTACACATGTGGCACACACCAGCATATGGAATCAGTAACTCGGGCTACCACACACAAACAGACGTGCAGTATATTGTGTGTACTGTACATGTGGGTGTCTATGTGTGTGGAGTGAAACAGATGCAGAAAGATAGTTTTGCATTAATCATTGGGTTCCAGGATAAGATCTGCATATGTTAAAATTTCACAGTAACTGATTGGATTCTTTTTGTTTATTTATTTATTTATTTTTTTATAGAAAGAGTTTGCAGTTGAAATTTTGCTTGCAGTACATTCTCATTTGAATCCGTACACGTCCAACACGTCCAACGCTCGAGTGTCACAGAAAAGCTCAAGGCACATTCGGTGTCAGGGGTTGCATGTAGTACTCAGGCCACTTTCGAGGATTGCTGTCGCAGCTAGTTTGGAGCCGGTCCTCAGCACATGCTAGCACGTAGCGGCCGATCCGGACTTGTTTCTGGACGCTAATGAGGCCAGATTTGGCAGTTCAACTCCCGAGTCAATATCAGCCTGAAAAAATAAAAAAATAAAAAAATTAAAACCTCTTCCTAGATGCTGCTATAGACATGTTATTTCCATCCGAAGTAAGGTTGGCCAATGAGCTATGAGATGTGCTCTGCTCAAGGACATGAGCATCATTGCTGCACACGCTCAGTTCCAGAATCAATTACTTCAGAGCCTCGGAGCCTCGTCTGCCACCGGGTCACACACACGATTACATTTTAATCATTTGTAGTACATCCTGATGTAACGTTATACGATGAATCTCAGCAGGAAGTCTAACCTTGGATGAGTGTTGTCGCAAACTCGTAGTTGTAATGATGTCGCGACAGCATCCACCGTTGGGACAAAGTTGTTTTAAAATGTTAGTATGACTTGGCAAAATCAGAGCTCAGAAGAACAGAAATTCAAACTTTAATTGCACCAACCAGAGCTTTAATTGCACCATTCTATGCTTATGCTATATCAATCCTCAAAAGTGGCCTGAGTACCGCATGCGTACCGCATGCAACCCCTGACACCGAAAGTGCCTTATGCTGCTTAATGTCTATTCACACAGAGTCCTATCATACATAATCCATTATGTTTTGAAATTCGCAGAGATTGGGACGGACACAACAACCTCCCACCCACTGCACATGCCTTCCAGTTCACCAGTTACTTGGTTGCCAGGCCTCAATTAAGCCGTATTCCAACGTAGTGGAAGTGGATTACAACTCACTCCAACTCACCTGAGATCTAACCAGTCAGTTCTAACCTGTTTGCAATCACGCTCTCGAGAGTTTTCTCCAGACATTACCGAGTACAGTGGTACTTTTAAGTGGTTTTTAAGGTTTCTTCCCATTTTTCATGGGAAACTCAAACTTTTTTCAGGCTATCGCATGTTTCCTCCGAGACACGTGACTCCAGACAACTGCTTCTTTTCGACCTGCAACTTAGTGACTGGTGTAACACCCTCGGAGGAAAGCGACTTACATTTTTCATCTCATTATTATTATGAATCTGAGCAGTTGAGGGTTAAGGGCCTTGCTCAAGGTCCCAACAGGGACAACTTGGTGGTTGTGGGATTTGAACCTGGGATCTTCTGAACCGTAGTCCAGTCCAATGCCTTAACCACTGAGCTACACCTGACCATGTGCCTACCCCCTACGTCCATGATTGGCTACCAATCACGGCCCACTCATTCCTCAAAATGCCACCCATCCCGCCCCACCCCATGAAAGAGCACGGACAATCGGATAAAAATCTGGATTTGTGAGTTCCAGTAATGGTCCACACTTAAATGCCAAGTATATTATACTGTAGTTTTGTACATAAGTGTGAGGAAGCAGGAAGCTTCTCTTAACTTCAATCACCGCTTGACGAACGCCGTCTGATTTCCGTAATCGGGCCAAGTGCACTTTTGTTAACGGAGCAGTTCATTTGTCCTATGCTCATCTTAAATATTTATTCAGCCCTTTGCATTTCGGACGGTTAGCATAAGCATAGGATTGAGCTTATAAAACCTCCTCCTCTAACCTCAGACGCTACGGTTATCTCCAGCCTGAAACGGCACCGAAGTGCTAAGCGATGTGCCTGCAATTATTAATGTAGCATGAAATAATAAAAATGACTGATTAATAACATATAAAGCGCAGTCTCATTTCTCCAAAGGAGCCGAACGCCAAAGGCGCCGTGGAGAGAGAGACAGAGAGAGAGAGAGAGAGAGAGAGAGAGGGAGGAGGAAGAAAAACATTTAGAGAGAACGAGTGTGACCAGACTCAATAATCGTTCATCACTGGAAACAATGAAAGAGCCTGTCGAGCGGCTCAAATCAAACACAGGAACACGAGCCCACGTAAAGTGATAATCAATACTCAGCAATAATGCCGGCGATATATCAAGCCGGGCCCGAGAGGCGAAAAAAGACACACACAAATTTAAATCTTACACAAGAAGTACAAATCATAAACACGCCATGTATCACAGAACAATTTCTAAACCTGAGGGCTTCGGTTTTGTGTTTATTCGATTTCTGTCCTCGGTAATCAGCATAGTTCAAGCACACACACACAAGCTCAAAAACATTATTGTTCAATCTATTTAAGAAAAAAAAAATCTTTCTCAGAGGTCAGAGGTCAAGACGGTCATCCTGCATCATACAAGGGTGAGTGGGTCATTTCTCTGATTTAACATCTAACACGATTCCGTTCAGCTCACACGCAGCATCACACACACACACACACACACACACACAGTACACGGCAAACCTTTAAACTGGAGCAAAATAGGAGACGTCGACCAGCAGACCATGAGAGAATGACGTACACAACAATCCTATGCAGTCGCACTGTGCAGGAGGTCTAAGGCTCACACACCATGCAGGGTCACTTAGCAACCGCTTACTACATCAACAAAAAAAACGTTCAAATGATACGTACTGTACATCCATTTCTTATCCGTTTCTCATATTCCGAGCCACTATGTACAGTAGTGAGCGCATGATTAAGCTGATTTTTTTTTCTTTTTCAGCAGCTTATTCAGCTCATTAAAATTGCAATGATGTATTAGAATAGAGATCTAATAGGAGTCCAGAGTCTTGTACGCGATACTGTATACGGCCACCTTGCTAATACTGTATGTGCTTGGAATATCCCAGGCTGGATTTTCGTCAATTTATACTCACTCACTCATAATAACCTCCACTCTTCTGAGAAGGAGTTGCACTAGACGTTCCAAACCATCCCGGAGGTGTTGTGATGTGCCCAAAGCTTAGAAGTGTTTTAAAAAATTGATGAGATGAGACGCGGGTGATTCTAAGTTCATGAGACCTATTCCTAGGGCAGGCCGTAATTCTCTGGTTAATTAAAGTTACTAAGATTAGCTGTGTGTGTGTGTGTGTGTGTGTGTGTGTGTGTGTGTGTGTGTGTGTGTGTGTGTGTGGATGAAGCACTCGGGCTACCTTTTTGTGTTCTCCCTTAATTACCCTGGCATTTCCTCTGAGCCAAGGATAACCGTCTCCGCTTTGCTTCCTGCGGCTCCACCGAAAGAGAGGATGCTTTTTATTTCGACTTAATTTGATAAGCTGATTATTTACTTGAAGCTAAAGCTAGAACTCCTGCGAATCATCCCGCGCTGCACAGTAGCATGACTAACGCAGTGCTGTGCGGCGACTGTACGCGGTAAAGCTACAGTACGTTATTACTCGTCCGCCTGCTCACCAGCGATTCTCGAGCACAAGCTGTGCACACACTCTTCAGTCTCAGAAGTCTGGTGGAATATTAATTGGCTCTCTCAAAGCCGTGTCAAATTTAACTTCTTCCTAAAAAAAATTCCATCTGCAGCTACCTAGTGTGGAGCCAAAAAAAAAGAAGAAGAAGAAGAAGAAGAAGAAAAAATACATGTAGCTGAAACACATGTGATCGTTTTAAACTCATCCTTTTAATCTTCATCTCTAATCACTCTTCACTCTCCTTCTCTCTCTCTCTTTTTGGCTTTTCTGCTACAGTAAGTGCACCCCCCCCCCCCATCCCTCCCATCTCTATTTTGTCGGGGGTATTAATCTCTTCTCTCTAACGCACGTCATAGCTGTGGGGGATGAATAGATCCAGCATGTCAGATTCATGAAAAGCCAGTAGAGATTAATTGCGAGCTTCCAACAACTGTAAATCCGGGGTTAAAAATTTCATCATCAGCCACTAAATTGGAGAAAGAAAAAAAAAAATCTAGATTCCCATCCTGACACTCCAACCCCCACCCCCCCCCCCTCCCCCTCTTTCTGAGATGTTATATATCTGCACCGGTACAGTAGAAAAGCTCTTACTGATGGGTAGCATTATAGAAAACAAAAAGCAGAGGGAGAAGCGAAGGCGCTGGCAGAGTGCAAAAGAGCAAAACGGAGGACAGAAGCCGTTCATGTATTATTCCGAACATGAGTTTAAGAATCTGTGGCTTTTAGAATCTTCTAGGTCTGAACCTACAGTACGTCGTGTCCCTGAGTCCCTGCGACAGTATTGTATGTGGTGGCTCAGAAATACCAAAACAACAACAACAACAACAACAACAACAAAGGACCGGAGTGATTATGAGTTGACACGCTCAACATTAACATTTTCTATTATTTCCCAAAATTTTTACGCGGCTGTCCATCACTTATCACTTATAATCTATCAATTATCTCCACAAAAGCCGAGCAGTTTCCCTTTTTTAAAAACAGCAACAGCAGCAGCAGCGCCATAAATTCTGCAGAGCCGCATCACTCTCTATTATTAAAGTGCTTATTTTTTTTTCTCGCCTGTTTTAATTCAACCAGAAAGGACACGCCGCACCTCGACTGTTCGAGCGCTGCGTTATTTGAAAGCAATTTATTTTGTACGGACGTGTTTCTCATAATTCTGTAAGGAATGACACACATTTGCTTTGTCTCGGCATCGAGAGCCGCGTCGCCTCCTCCTGCATTTACATTTAGGTCATTTGGCAAGACTCACTTACTCAGAGAGACTTACATTTATCTCTCTCTCTTTTTTTTTAAACATCTGTGCAGGGCCTGGCTTAAGGGTGGCGCAGGGGTTTGAACCCATGGCCTTCTGAGCTGTATCCTGCTTTAACATCTTAACCTGAGTTTCTCCTGACCTCCTCTTGACTGAATTACTCTGTGAATCGAAATGTAAACCACCGTTAACTGATATCAGCTTAATTCGTTATGTTCAAGGCCTATTTGAACTGGCGACACGGTGGCTTGGCGGTCAGCACCGTCGCCTGACCGCCTCCAGGGTCCGGGTTCGATTCCCACCTCTCTGAGTTTGCGTCTTCTCCCCGTACTTGGTGGGTTTCCTCAGTCCGAAGACATGCGGATTAGGCTAATAGGCGTTCCCGAATATATGTGCCTACACGTGTACTGTGTATAGCGTGAAAATAAATGATGAAGACGGTAATAAGAATATTCACTTGCATTTGTTAACCTGTTATTCGTTATCGTAATGTGATTATCTCAGGCGCTGTGCAAATATGTGGTTCCTCCCGGATTAAGTGACATTTGCTAGTGTTAGCATTAGCATTAGTGCATTCACTGCTTCCGTGGCAAATGAGACAAGGCTGTGGAATTACGCTGTGGTTTACGCTCCGTAAAATGATGTGCAGGTAGCGCTAACTAATACTGAGTCGCTGTCCAGAAGTGGGCGGGACCGTGACAGACAGACGTCGTGACATCATGTTTACAGGAAAGAGAAAAGAAAGAACAAATCTTCAGTTATTAGTATACAGTACAGTAGTTCACATGATTGACAGAGTTACTGACAATGTTTTATTTTTTATTGTAACAGTCTGTTGTTACTAATGGAAAATCCATAACACTCAGAAAATTATATAAGTTGCAAAGTTTGAATATCACTACACAGGCTTTGTAAATGATTTGCGTATTGGAATGGTGCTTTATTACAGCTTTATTACGAATTAAAAACAAAAGGAAAAAAAATAACAATAACACTACCCAAAAGGCCATAAGGTGATTTGACGGGTAGACGTTCCTCAATTCCTCATGAGTTTTCTCTTATGGAAAAAAATATATATTCATTTAAATTACGGGTAGAATTTCTCACTCACTCACTCACTCTGGACAGGAATCGAACTCGGACCCTGGAGGTGCAAGGCCACAGTGCTGACCACTACACCACCCTGCCGCCTTGGGTAGAATTTATATTTAAGGAAAATCTTTGAATCCAGTAAAAAGAGTAAATAGAGAAGATGTTGAAGGAGTTGAAATAGAGAAGAAAGTTGAGACCTCACTGACAATTTCTTCTTCTTATTATTATTATTATTATTATTAAAAATAAGGAATTAACTGAAAGTTTCAGAATTTGTCAATGTTAAAAAAAAAGCAAAATAAATGTTCAACACCGTGCATATTTACTGTCATATTCAATGTACTGCATTGTTTTTGGGTCCGTATTTGAATGTAAGACAATTTCCAGTACTGACCATAATAACTGTTTTGCCCTTAAGATCACATCTTCCTCGTTTCTTTTTTTAGAGCACGTGTTCAGACATCATCGTGAAGGATTTGATCTAAAACAGAACACAAGTACAGGTTTTGTACAAACGTGAAGAGTGCACGCTCTGATTAACGCAAATAAAGAGGACAAACATGGTTCGGAAATCCGTTCATGAATATACAGTAGATTCTACTTTTCACATTGTTTTTTTTTGTTGTTGTTGTTGTTTTTTTTGCTAATAATAATGATAATTATTGATAATGTAAATTGTTGTATTAAATTAGAAAAGACTGAAAGATAGAAGCATGTACATTTACTAACATTATTTATTGCTACATCGATAACCCTAACCCTAACCCTAACCCTAACCCTAGCTTAGATGTTTTACTTAAATGGAAATTCTGCCATTCATTTAAATGAATTCATCAATTAATTAGTTTCCAGTTTGAAGAGAAAATAAGAGGTTGTCTTCCAAATAAGGTGGGATAAAAAATTAAAAAAATTACAGATGCTACAGTCTGAAACGATCAGCCGGTAGCAGTGATTGAGCTTTCTTCTCACGTCTCTTCTCCTTCACACAGGGCCGATTAGACTGTCTCTGTGACTTTAAAATATATGGAAAGACATCAGTATGAGGTTTATGGTGGCCCTAAAGCACTAAACACTTAAACAATTCAACAGCACAACAGCAAAAGTGAAAAAACAATCACATTTGAAAACAAACACCAGACACAAAACAGAAAGGGTTGGTGCTTCGAGAACATGATACAGCATCCTTGTTTCTGCTTGGACATACTGTAGTGTACTGTAGTTGTTGTAATGTCGGCCCTTTGACTGTAAGTTGCCTCTTCTCCAAAATTAAACTTTAAATTTAAAACTGACGATTAAAAGAAATAAAAACACAAGAGTTTATAACAGCATGGATGACAATACACTCAAAAGCATCTCTCAATGAATCTCAAAATCCAAAAGTTTCAAGCAAAAATAAAAAAGTCTGAACTGGTCAGGAGATTAAAAACGGTCAAAAAGAAAAAAAAAATTAAGAAAAAAGAAAAATCATCCTGTTATGGAGAAGGTATAAATACTTTTATTTAGCCATCTAGTTTTGTAATTTTATATATATATATATATATATATATATATATATATATATATATATAAATTTTTTGTCCTGTCCTGTATGCAATCAGAAACGTGCATATGATGTTTAATCAGGCCACTGATTAAACTGATTTAATTACCTTCACTTTCCATTTTGAGTTAATGTCATAATATTTTCTAAATTTACTGTTATGTTTTTGTTTTTGTTGGTTCTTTTTTTTCTTTTTCACGGTTGCCTTTTGATGTTGTTTGTTTTTGCTGTTGTTTGTTTTCGTTGTTGTGCTTTTGATTTGCACTTTAGAGGTTTGATTTGCGGATAACAATTGCCTATTGTAGATCCATTAGATTTTTTTGTCTTCTTTTTGTTAATTAAT
The DNA here is from genome assembly GCA_030347435.1 of Clarias fuscus. Lineage (NCBI taxonomy): Eukaryota > Metazoa > Chordata > Actinopteri > Siluriformes > Clariidae > Clarias > Clarias fuscus. The sequence continues at coordinate 2,190,406 of CM059216.1, read as the reverse complement.
CAAACACAAACAGACACTACTATCGGTCGCTAGTAAAACACTCTGAATGGTTTGACAATGCAATGGCTTGCGCTTGTTTTTCTGGTGATTACACGGAGTAAAATGATTCCTACAGGAGGTTTGACCTCCATTTGGTCCGATTTTTTGTTTCCAGTCTGCTTTTCTCACCAAAACACACAAAAGGGACAATTTGTAAAAAAAAAAAAATTAAAAAAAAATTTAATTAATTTTAAAAAATCCAATCGGTGTCCACTGCATGTCTCTGGACTCTAGGAAGAAACCAGAGCACCCAGAGGAAACCCACAAAGCATGGCGAGAACATCCAGCCGTACACACCTACACCCCCCACACACACACACCAGAGATGAGACTCAAAGCCCCAGACTGGGAGCTAAAAGCCAGCGGTGCTAAGCACTGAGCCATCGTGCCACCCTGAACATGAATTATTTAACCTTTAATCTTTTTTTTTTTCTCTCTTGTAAAGGGCTTTGGAGGAGACATTGTAGTAGATAAACACACTTTCTGTCATCAAGGTATGATTTACACAAAAGACCAGATGTCAGAAGCGTGAATTCAGTGTTGTTTGGTTTTAATGAAAGGGTTAGAAGATTTCTGTAAACGTGGCGTAAATGCAGCAGACTTACTTTACTTTACAAAAAAATGGATTAACCTGCTTTAAGAAGACATTTTATAGTAGATTTTAGCCACTCGTCTTATATTACAGCCGCTGCTTTCATCATGATGCCACATGTCAGATCCGTAAGATTTCTGTTAAAAGTGGACATTTTGCAATGCTAACGAATATGTGCAGAACATTTAAACGTATCACAGTATAAATGAACAGCTAAGGTTGAGACATTTGGACAGTACACAAACAGAGTTTGCATTATTCTTCAGCTTAACCAAGCATCACGGCCGGGCCACAAGAGTGTCACGGGTGACGTAGAGTTAGGACCCAGTTCATGTTAACACCGCTTCTTCACAGCCTGTGGGAGGCCATTAAAACCGAACAGAACACTGACATGTCGGTGTGTAAAAGCCTGTCGACAAGTTTACCCCAAAGACTTCATTATTGGAAAAAGCTCTAAAGGAAAGGCTACTCCGCATGTCGAATTTAGCTTCGCTCTGGGGCGACACATCGCAGCAAACTCGGCAGCGTCGTCATCGTGGGCAAAGAATCGTCGATACGAACCAATGCAAAGCTCTTCTGATTTCCTATAGCGAAACATTTTCATTTCCAGGTGGGCGTGGTTTCCATGCCCCCTGCAGGATTATAGAGGAACAGCAACATTTTACCACTTCCGATGCAAACTTAAATAAATGTAAAAGTTAATAATAATAAAAACATTTTTGAGTCAGAAAGAATCTCAATATGTAACTGAACTGAGTTGAAGGTGTTTATTGCTCAAGTACACTTCTTATGACTTGTAGAATCTGTGTCGGACATGCTCTGACTGCGACCTGACACTTTGCTAACATGTTTTTTTTTTTTTAACATACATTTTTTTTTAAAGGAAAAATGCTTTACGAATCCTGAGACACGGATAACTCATAAGGAATCTGCATCTATTGCTACTGTACACATTTACATTTAACGTATGCTAATTTGATCGTTATAACATTAAAATTAAAAACGAATCCTATCATGTGCCTTTAAAGTAAAAAAACAAACAGTCACGTTTGTACAAGACAAACTGGTTAGAAGGGACGCCACGGGATGTCGTCGGACAAGTGTGATTAACGTTGACATCTGGTTAACTCGAGACTGCATGCGTTTGAAATTTTAATAGGATGCAATTCGGCTACCAGATTCAGTACACAAATACATCCAAAGTCACCGCTATCATGAATTATTGCTACCATTTACGCAAATTCCTCCTCTGCATTAAGGTTCCCATGACAACACGCACATTCCACTGGTGTTTGTACCTGTTTGTATTTGTTATGATGATACAGTGTGTCTCCGCCCCCTTACTTGTCAGAGGTTTATTAATGCTAACGACATACGCACTGTATATGTACAGTACATCCATGTATATGATTAGTTTTTACAGTTTGTGTAAAATGAAACATCGCTTCTTTCCTCTTTCCTAAAGAGCGGGTTTGCAATAATGTCACTGCAAACATCATGAACTCACCTGTTCAACTTCTCTTTAATGCAAATATCCAATTAGCCAATCACATGGCGGCAGCTCAATGCATTTAGGAATGTAGACCTGGTCAAGGCGATCTGCTGAAGTTCAGAGCGGACATCAGAACGGAGGAGAAAGGTGATTTAAATGACTCGGGGCGTGGCGTGGTTGTTGGTGCCAGACTGGCCAGTTTGAGTATTTCCGAAACTGGAGACCTACTGGGATTCTCACACACACACACACATACTGTACACACACACACCCATCTCTAGGTTGACAGAGAACGGTGTGAAAATACCCAGTGAGGACAGTTCTCTGGGTGAAAATGCCTTGTTGATGCCAGAGGTCAGAGGAGAACGGCCGGACCGGTTCGAGCTGATAGAAAGGCAACAGAAACTCAAATAATCTCGTTACACCAGAGGTCTGCTAAAGAAGAAGAATCTCTGAACACACAACACATCAAAGCTTGAAGCAGATGTGCTACAGCAGCAGAAGACCACACCGGGCGTCGCTCCCTGTCAGCTAAGAACAGGAAACTGAGGATACCGGTCACATGGGCGCGCCGTCACATCAGGCAACAGAAAATTGGAAAAATGTCAGAATTTGTGTGAAAGGTTGGATCCATCCTGCCGTGTACCAGCGGTTCAGCCTGGTGGTGGTGGTGGTGGTGGTGTAATGGTGAGGGGGAGATACTGTTTATTGGCACACTTTAGGCGCATTAGTACCAACATGGTTTAAACACCACAGCCCACCTACAGTAAGTATTGTACCTGACCGTGTCCATCCCTTTATGTGTACAGGCTAACGCGCCATGTCACGAAGCTCAAATTCTATATAAATATGATATCAATCTTGAACATGGCAGTGAGGTCACTGTACTCCACAGTCACCTGATCTCAATCCAAGGGAGCACTTTTGGGACGTGGTGTAACGGGAGACTTGACTCATGGACGTGCGGCTGACGAATCTAGATAGATGTTCCGTCAGAGCTGTTCTTCTAAAAAATGATAATAATAAAATAAAATAACCCGCAGCTCTGGTAGTAATAAAGTTTATCTGACAGCCTTCTACAGTAGATGTGTAGAGAACATCCTAAACAAGCATGGCTCCGAGAACTCATCCTTAGATGTAGCTCAAGCAGAACTTCTAAAAAAAAATTGGGTTTTTAGAACGTTTCTTAAATGAGGCATTCGGGTGAAAGTAAAGGAAAAAAAAAAAACCCACAATCCCACTCTAATGGCCAGCACAAGGGCTCAAAGCCTTAGAGCTTACGCGTCAGAATATACCATTTAAATGGTTTTATTTCTGTGGTTTCATTTTTTTTTTTTTTTGTAGAAGCTAGTTATTTTAGAAATACCAATGCTTAAAGTTATAAAAGTTGTAAAGTTAAAGTGGTGATCGGCCATCACCCATTTATCCATTTATCTGCCACAAAGAAAAATAAAAAAGTCCTGTCTAGGATTTCTTGACGTAACAAAAAAAAAAAAAAAGAATCCAGATGAAAAGCAACTTGATTATAGCCCTTAAAAGGGCAATCAGAGCAGAGCACTACACCACCATGTGAGAGAGAGAGAGAGAGAGAGATGTGCGGTTACTTGAAGAGTATGTTCTGCTCAGATGCATTAACATAAAGCTAAAGGGAGTGGAATTGCAGGCTGCTGCCAGGCGGTTCCTAAATTGGGGGGAAATTATTGCATTGCTTCCTGCCAGTGTCCCGGTAATTACACTGTGCCTCTTCGAGCGTGTGAGGGAGGAGGGGGAGAAAAGCAAGCCAGCTCTGATGAATAAGGCACTGATTGCTGGTATTCACGTCCCTGCTCTGATGGTTTCAGTGCATGTGACAGGTATTGCTGGCGTCCTTTCTTCTCACTCTTTCGTTCTCTGAAGAGCTTTAAAGGCTCGGAGAAAGGAGGCTTGTTGTTCTATTTAAAGAGCCACTTTCATCAGCTGGCCAATCGAAATGGTGACAGCGCGAGAGTTTTTTCGTTGTTTCTTTTTTTTTTTTTTCAAAAAGAAAGAATCTTAATGGCACTTTCTCTTTTTCAGATGCAATTAAAGCTAAATTTCTTTAGACGTGCTCTTGCTAACTGGAGAAGAAACGAGGTGAAGAGCCAAGGAAAACAAAATTAAAATCCTGGTTTCTAATATGATATTTCTTTCCTTTTTTTACAAATTTTTTTTTTTATTCTTTATTGTCTGTATCTTTTAAATGTCTGCAGTCTGAATGAATTTAGAGAGACAAAGAAAATATGCGAGAAAATAATCTCAAATCTTCAAAGAGTCTGTCTGATTTATTTATTTATTTTAAATGAAAAAGTCTATAGTTATACAATTGCAGTGGAACCTCAGATTGCGAGTAACGTGGTTTACGAGTGTTCCGCAAACCGAGCAAAGATTTTTAATAAATTCTTAATCGGAAACCGAGCAAGTATTAGTTTATGAGCGCCGAGTATCATGTATCACACAGGCTCTTATTTTGACACCAAGCGTCACTCTCTCACTCCGCGCGCACACACACACACACACACACACACACGGCGCCTGCGCGCACCAACGGAAACACTTATCTGTCAGGATTTATTTGTACTTTTTTTTTAAAGATAAAGTGCAGATTAATTTTCATTTTATAGATTGTATTAATTATTTTTATGTATTTATTTTCTGGGGCTGTGGAACGAATAATTTGAGTTTTCATTATATTATATTTCATTATTCTTATGGGAAATGATGATTTGGTTTACGAGTGTTTTGGAACACGTGCCCACTTGCGGAACAAATTATGCTCGTAATCCAAGGTTCCACTGTACGTTATACAGTTGTGCTGGACGGTGGCATTTTGGTGGTTAGCACTGTTTGCCCTGCACCACTAGGGGCCGGATTCGATTCCCCTCCTCGGGATCTGTGCTCGTGGAGCTTGCATGTTCTCCCTGTGCTTAGGTGCGTTTCCTCCCGCAGTCCAAAGACATGCAGATTAGGCTGATTGGCGTTCCCAAATTGCCCATACTGTATATCTGTCCAAATTGCCCATACTGTATAGCTGTATATACCTATGTGTATATATCTGTATATACTGTATATCTGCCCATGTGTATATCTGTTTGTGTGTGTGTGTGTGTGTGTGTATGTGTGTGTGCCCTGCGATGGATTGGCACCCTGTCTAGGGTGTACCCCGCCTCTTGCCCTAGGTCTCCTAGGATAGGCGTGACCCTGTGTACAGTATAAAAAGATACAGATGATGAGTGAGAGTGATTTCTGCTGGACTCCAACCAGCAAAACAGGATCTGATGCTTCTTCCTCCTTCTGTTATCTGATAAACTTCTCAGATCAGACGTGGATAAATCGCTCTGCTGAGCGCCTACCACAGGGATCAACCAAAGGGATCTACTTCAGTCGTGGAGAGCAGAGTTCGTACTGTAATTCACCAACACCTAAACACACCCACTGGACCTCCAGGACTGACGTTGAAGAGGACAAGAGTTGGTGTAGGACAAGCAGACTGTTCTGGGGTTGTACTGAAAGTGATGCAAAAGTGGGCGTAACATTTTCACTAGCTGGCGCAAGCGGTTTAAATTGCACCTGATGACGTGAGAGTAAATCTTCCTCTCATACAGAAGCACCACTCGGCATTGTCTCCATCACGAGCCGTGCGTTTGCACCATCGTTGAAGCCAACTCTCGAATCCTCTTTTAAGATCTGCTTTGTCTCAGTTGACGGTGTCAGGATGGTTACAGGCGACGACACCATCGACAAGAGCCGTGCGCGCAGACGGATGAAGAGGTTTAAAGAAGGGAGGCGGTTTTAACGAAAAACCAGCATGGAAGACAAACCAGACGGTCTGTAAAATCTGCGCGATCTGACCCACCTGTTTCAACGAATAAAAACATTACGCCTGATTTTGCATTACTTTCGGTACAGTCCTCTTATATCCTGGCTCTTATTTCTTTCCTTTCTTTTTTTTTTTTTTTTTTACATCTTTTTATTTAGTCGCTGATGAACAGGGTGTAATTATCAGTCAGAGAAAAGTGCTCCTTTTATTCCATTCACCAGCCAGATAAAGTAAAAGACAAACATATTGACTGGTTTTAATGCATCAGCGACACACAGGATGTGGAAATGGTGCTGAGCAAAATATCAAAGAGTGCAGTGCAAAAGTAACGGCATGGCAGCGGATAACAGGAACGTGTTATGTACAGTGTTATGGATGTATACATATATCTTCATATTCAGTCGAGTATTCATTTGTTTTCATTAATGTGATGGAGAAAAAAAAATGACAAGCTCATCATACATTAAGACTAAATCACTTTAGGTTTCCCGGCAACACAATGTGACACGTTGAAGCTTTTACATAATGAGTTTATCCATCCCTGTAGATGATAAACATACTGTTGCGTGTCCAGTTTTGCTTTCCAGAACAGTTCGACTTAATACCATCGTGAGGTCTTTAAACTGCACGGCGCCCGCAGGTTTCATAACTGTTAACAGCGTTTTATTCGATCTGTTGTCAAAGCTAGAAGATTTTTTTGTCCGTTATTTTGTCTTCAACTTCTTCAACCCAGGTCTTTATGAAGAACAGGCACTGTGCTGGAACAGGAGAAATGCATGAAGTTCTACAGCATGCTAAGACATTCTATAGACAGTTGTGTGCTTCCACATGTAGGTGTGATGGTCAGGTCTCCACAAACGCTTTGAATCTACGTGAAGATTTCTCCGTCGCAAACCGTCCATCCAGTGCTTCTGAAACTTTTTTTTCAACACTAAGATTCAGTTATTAATACTGTAAACATGTACGTTTAGCACAATGCTTGGCGGTGGGTGCAGAGGGCTCAGGTTCGATTCCCACCCAATGCCCAAACACCAGCCACTGGATTTAGTGCCGGTCCCAAGCCTGGATAAAATAGGAGGGCTGCATCAGGAACAACGTCCGGCTCAAAACCTGTGTGTGTGAATTGGATGGTCTGCTGTGGCGACCCCTCAGTGTGAAGACCCAAAAGAAGACTAACAACTACAACGACCTTATCGCGCAATGATTTTTTCCCCCGTTAAGAAGTCAGCCAGGATATAGCGCCCCCTGGAGGAGATAGGGTTAATGGCCTTGATCAAGGGTTCACCAGACTGGCTGTCCTGAGGCATCAACCCCGACCTCGCAATCAGTCATCAGACATTTCTGACATGAGGCTAGATATGATAAATCACAACTGCATATGCAAGTGTTATTGAAAACATATTTTTTACACATAAATTGTTAACAATAAGCCACCAATAAAACTAGACTTTACAAATGATAACAAATAAGAGTACTGTATGTAAAGGCGGAGTTCACAGACGATCTGACTGTTTTTATTTTCTCTACTCTCACTTTAATTACAGAATTCATAACAGTCTTCGATTCCCGGGTGATGCTGTATGTAACCTCTCGCAGCCGGAGGTCTCTAGAGAGAGCTGATTGGCCGAGCTCTCTCAGAGGGGAGGGATGAGAGGCACTTAGCACTCAACATTAATCGCGGCTCTACAGCCAATCAGGGGCGTCTGTGAGCTCGCGCAAGCGGAAGGAGCGGATAGCGCCGTCCTCCGAGCGTGTTACTCCGCCCCCGATGGGACGTGAGCGAGCAGTTCAAAAAGATGCGGTCGGCTGGCGCCACGTGGTTTGGAGGAAACACGTGATAGTCTTCGGCCCTCCCGACTGAGTGGTAGAAGTAGTAGCAGCCTTAATGTGGAGCCCCCTAGTGACGGGGAGGAATTGGACACGACTAAATTAGGGACAAAAATCGTAAAAAAAAAAAAATTTTTTAATGTAAGAATTCGTAACATTGCTAGAAAACTGACTAACTCCCCCTTGTGACTGAAAGGTGTACTGCAGACAAAAATCACATCAATGGCGACCCGACCTGTGGGTTGCGTCCCATTGTTAAGGAACTGATGGTCTATACGGTACCGCCTATCTTCAATATTTTCTCCAAAATGTCCTTTTGAATTACACGAATTAACACGGGCGTCAATAAAAAATCTACATATGAATGAAAGTGTGCATGCTGCATGCGGCAGAGCGATGACGAGCCTACGAATGCTTCCTTTTTTTAAAGTCTTGTTTAGAACATTTTCAAATGTACTAGGGGACCGTAATGCTTTTAGCAAACAACACTGCACCTGTACAAGTTTGCACCTCTTCAACAACACTGTTCCGTTTACTGCCAAAAACATCTCATGTGAAATGCATGGTGGGAAAAAGCAAAAACTTTTTTCGCTCAGTTGTATTTTCAATACGTGATACGCACAGCAGTTTCTCCAGCAGTTTCTTTTTTATTTGAGTAAAATATCATCATATTTAAAATGTCACATATTCAGATGGATCAATCATTTCCCTCACGGGGATCAATAAAGTATATCTATTTATCTATGGCAATAAATAAATAAATAAATAAATAAATAAATAAATGAATGAATAATTATCTTTTTTTTTTATAGTTGATGCTCATTTTACGCCAGACTTTCATGCAGATCATGTCTTAGGGAAAAGGAACGAATCTACTTATTTATAAGAGATAATTTAACATGTCTGAACATCTGACAAAAATCGTACATTTTTAAATGTGATTTGTGCCACTTGTTTTTTTTCCCCCCCTGATTGCACCGAGATTCTCTACAGGAGCGGGGGAAAGAAAGAAACAAACAAACAGGAAATGATGATACCCTTGGGCATTTGATCATTTTAATAATAATTCCTTTCAGAGAAATAACCGTGCAGCACGCACACTTTCATTCATATGTTGATTTTGATTGACGCTCGTGTTAATGCACCGTGATCTGAACCTGGGGTTGTGTAAACCGGAAAATCACGAGGCTTCCTTTTTATGAAGCCTTGTTCATAAAATCCTGAAATGTACTATGGGACACACGGTGTTATTGCATTCCTAGAGTTATGATTTAAAGCGTATAATCCATCGGAGACTAATTTGTAAATCCTTGTTTTTTTCAGACGGGGAAATATCTTTAGCGTTTTTTCATTGTTTTTTTTGGGGGGGGACTACACGGAAGCAGCCCTTTGTACGGTCGCTTTTATCGACTTTGTGCCAGAGGGTCCAGAGGATGATAAGTATTTCATAAACAGAACTTCCTTGTCTTGTAGCATTTCAGATGATGGCCTCACAATAGGCAAAGCCATTCCCAGGCCATGATAAAATTTTTTTTTTAAAAAGCGTATGAGGAGAATGAAAGCTTTATTATGCTACACTGAATAGGTCTCTGTAAAGCCTGAGTGCCCTGCGTCCATCTTTTTTCTCTTCCCCTTCGAGATCTTCCGCCATTGGAAATCCAGGCCAGAGTGCAGCTAAGAACAGAAGACCAAAAAACAAAAAAAAAAAACTCACCGAGTGCACGGGGAATTCACGGATTAAATTTATCCACTGGTCCCTCTCATGCAGATAAGCGCTAATCTCAGGCTAAAAGGATTGTATCAGAGGAATCCTGTCATTTTGTCACGTAGCTTGAAAACTACCGTATACTTCAAGTCAACGACGACTCCTCCTACTAACTTATCTGCCGCACGTTCTCGTAAACCCGAGGTGAGAGCGATATGATTAAAGGATATTATTAGAGTATTAATTAACAACATGGTGGTTGCACGGACTAGTGATGTCGGTGAATTTTAATCCGTTGCTATGCAACATGTGCTTGCGACACGATGTTGATATGTTGCGATGCAAAGAAGCTTGTATTTTTTATTTTTGTTTTTTTTTCCCGACTAGGTTCTATTCCATCACTGCAATGATGCGTGATGTGCCTTGTTATCAGGATAATTATAATAAGTCAGGTTATACTAATTATAGTAATAATAGCTGGTGTCATGTGCATAAATATTGGTATGCACTAGGGGTTTAATGGTATCACCGTTTAGACTTGCGTTCAAACGAGACAACCTTCTTGGCACACGTCCAGTGCTGTATGACATCGTCATGCGTTTAAGCTGGTTTGGATTTCACTCACTCACTCACTCATCGTCTATACCGCTTTGTCCTGTGTTCAGGGTCATGCGGGCCTGGAGCCTATCCCGGGGGACTTAGGGCACGAGGCGGGGTACACCCCGGACAGGGTGCCAATCCATCACATGGCGCGCACACATACACTCACACACTCACATTACGGGCAATTTGGGAACGCCTAATCTGCTTTCGACTGTGGGAGGAAACCGGAGTACCCGGAGGAAACCCACCAAGCACATGCAAACTCCATGCACACAGGGACAGGAATCGAACCCGGACCCTTGAGGTACAAGGCGACAGTGCTGACCACTACAGCACTGTGCCGCCCGTGTGTGTGTGTGTGTGTGTATATCCTTCCACCTTTTAATAATGCATTGAACAGTTCCTAATCCAGTTCCAGTCATTTCCGCACTCGCCTTAGTCGCTTATAGTTGCTTATTTGATTTGGCACAGTTTTTTTTTTTTTTTCGTTTTTGTTTTTTTACCCATTTCCATTTCATCCCGGCTTGTGATGGTCACCGAGCTGCAGTATGCGTCCTAGTTTCAGGAAATTGAAGAACAAATACTCCCACTATACCAATAAGGATGTATTTACAGTAAAACGCAAACAGGTTTTATATGATGAGATTTCATTGGAATTACTGCTCACCTCACAGCCACTGCAATGTGTCGCTACCAGCTGCTGAAATGGCAGTTGAGTGAAGAGGACAAAGACTGAAAGACTTTTATTCAGCTCCACTGGGCTCCTCACTCTGCCAGCGCTCATAAAGCGAAGCTCCAGTGTGTCACAGCCAAGAGCGACACTCAAAGACATTCACTCACTCACTCACTCACACACACACACACACACACACACACTGGCATCTGATAAAGAGAAAGTGACATAGACATAGTATTCATGCATCAGCACCTGACATCAGATTCACAGACATCAGCAGCAGCTCTCTTTGTCAAGCTCCTCTTACACACACACACACACACACACACACACACACACACACACACACACACACACACACACACACACACCTCTAAAACTCAGTGTGCCACGACCAGGTTGGGATGTCTTTGACTTTATTTATATACACGTCTTTTCCTTTCAAAGCTGCGCACACTTCAAAAGTGAAATAAATAAATATAGAAAGGAATTCTAAACAGCAGCGGCGTACCACTGATGTCGGGAAACTGTCATGTTCCATCGCCGAGCTCGGCAAACGAGCACCGACCTATGAATTTATGACTCTGAAGTGGGTTTCTCGCTCGAAGCTAGAGGCAGGGAGATATTTGTGATGCGTGAAAATGATCTCGTTATTAATATGTGAAAGCTGTAGGATGTCAAATGTAAAAAATAAATAAATAAATAAATAAATAAAAAATCGTCTCTTATGTCATTGATTATTTTCTACTCATCTATCTCTCTACTGGCTAATTGGCTATATTAATTACAGCCCTGATTCTTTTTTTTTTTTTTCTTTTTCATTGCTGGGTTCGAATCTTAAAAAATACATAACAACTGCTTTTTCTGTCCACACCCAGTCCAGACGCTGTATATCAATTTGTATATCAAATCCAAATCAGATTCACGTTTTTATCCGTCATACACGGTATGACAGGAAGTGAAACACTTACACGACTGCTGATGACCTCAACATTTCAAAAAGAAAGTTTCAGTGCAAAAGAAGAGAAGAGAATTTACAAATTTGAAATATAATTGAAATATGGAAATGAACTGAGATGTGACGAACTTTTACATTTACATCATGAACAAGCTAAACAAATAATGAAAATGAAATACTAGAATAAAAGTAGAAACATGGAAATAAACTTAGATGTATACTGTATGTATGTTTTGATGAATACATAATCAGACTGCTTTATTGCTGCCCCTTAGTCACGTTCTACCTCCAGTTCAACATTTACTTAACTAATAAGATGATTAAAAAAAAAAAAAAAAAAAAAAACTCTCATATGAGTCAAATTTTTTTTCTCCTGGAATAAATTAATAACAGCGGTGGACCGAAACCAAATTAGCGAGTGTTTATTTATAGCTATCAATATTTAATTAAGCGTATTTTAATCCCCCCCCCTCACCCCCCCCCCCCCCCCTCCCTCCCATCCGCAGTTCATAACTCGTAGTGGCTGTTTAAATATTAAAACTAATTTACGCGCAGATAAAGAGGACGGGTTTAAGTGTGTTGTGGGAGAACACACACCACTTGACTTTTCTCTTTTGTAAACCAAACAGGTTGCTTCGTTCTGTTCCTCTCCATATCCTCTTCTCCTCCGTGTTTGGACCAAATCATTCCTCTACTGTAGCTTTGATGTATGAATTTCTCAGTTAGGACTTTTTTTCTGATAATCCTTTGATCACTCATTTTCTAAAGTCAGGAGTCTCAGAAAATGCAGATCTGATCAGGACTCACACCAGACCCAGACCCAGACCCAGACCCAGGAGGTTCTCCAGACCCGGGCTTAAAGTGAGACACGAGACGGTGAGAAAGCTCTCAAATAGTGAGTGGGTACAGTATTTGTTCATGTCTGTTCTGAATGAGATCTGGAGATGGTTTCATTCATATAAAGCCAGGTTTGCGCTTGCCAGATGGATCAGTTTGCAGATTTCACAAACTGCTGATCTCCAGGGATTTTCACGCTGTACAGTCTCCAGGGTTTACACAGGATGGTGTCTGCAGGTGGAAATTCCTCATTCATAAGAAAGAGAGAGAGAGAGAGAGAGAGAGAGAGAGATCAGACATACTGGACTGTAAATGGCTGAAATGTTTTGAGCTGACATGCAGGCTAGGGTAACTCTTTACAACCGAGCTGAAAAGCAATCGCTGAATGTTTGAATTTGAGGCTAATGTGGGTACAGATTTACTGAAACTGCCTGTAATTGAAAAAAACAAACAAAAAAAAAACATTGCCTTTCCCCAGTGTTTGAGTTTCCAACAACAGCCTTCCTGTTCTTGGCTACGAACCCAAAGCGAAAGCCTTCTGCTCTCGTAGCTCATGAAACTCAAGGTTGGACAGGCGGCACATGCATGTGAGATGCGTTTCTACTATACTCACAGTGTGTACTGTATGTCAGAGAGAGTAAATCACCCAAGTCTTGCGATAAATTTCAAATGATGTTACAATCCCAAACATCTGCCCAACATCTGCAAAGAAATCATCTCTGTATTCCTGTAATATCTTTGTTTTTGCTTCTGATGCAACGACTTCTAATTAATCAAGGTATTGACTGCGTCCAACTTTACCTGGAATATCAGCCTGGCAAGGCAGCACGCTTTGGCGGCTGAGTGTGTTTTTCTTTTCTCTTGTAGACATTCTGGGAAACATTTTCCTTCCCTGGGCAAACCTGCAGTAGAAAACCAAAACCAGCCCCAGCACATCAGAGGTAGATCTTACGTCTACAGATCTTAATTCCCTGGCACGGGTTTCGAGTAAGCAGAAACAGAACAAAACAAAGACAGGCTGGGAACTACAGAGCTAGCAAAATCCCCTTACATCGCCGGGTTACTGTTTAGACTTCTTTCAGCTGCTACTATGAACAATTCAGTAAGTAAGCCAGTGAACCTATTAGTAAATGTGTTTGTAGTTACAAGAGTGAGTGATGTTAACCGGAATAATATTATCTTGAAATCTTTTATACTGTATTGTGTATCGTCGGGTGGAGAGCAACTTTAATCTGAAGGAATCTCCAGAGAAGCCTTGTAGCAAATTTATAGAAATCACGAGTCAAAGGGATTCCGCTGCATTCGTTATAAATAAAGGAATTCCTTTACTTTCTGTTGCCTAATGGGGATTGTGGTGGCAACACATGCTACACATGGCTAAGAAGGTCAGTCCGGAGTCTGGCTGTAGGGTTTCTGTCCATTGTGAACTGCTCTACTAGGATCCACCCAGGGGGCAAACTTATCCATTCTAGACTTTAAGACAGTCCTGGATCTTCAAGTTCTCCGTCATACCATGGACAAGCCCGGAGAACCTATCAAGGAGCCTGTACTCACACCTTATTCTTTCAGCCATCACCTACTGTATAACTAATGACTCTAGATTAGGACAAGGATTCGGACTGACCCTGATCACAAATGAATAAGATCCCAAGATACTCGTAAACACCGTTCCTGCACGGTTTCTGCTTTCACCTTAAAGCAGTGTTTGAGTCATACTGTATCTGGCAAAGAAACCATGGCTTTCTGGCTTGGGAGCGTTATTTCCTTTGCTCTCCTGCTGGATTCCAGGCTCTGGAGTCTTCTCAACAGAATCCGAAAACAGACTTTTCCTGGAACAGTGCGATTCCACCCAACCTCTGGTCCTTTTTTAAATTGCTGAACACCAACCTATTCAAAGCCACTGCCCAAGACTTTCAAACAACATCTTTATCACACAGCCACAAGCATCTACAGTGCTATCAAAATACCTGGATGAGTCTCATCCACCCGTGCAGTTTTGCTGCTACAAAAGATGATAAATGCTACAGTAATCTTAGCCACAGAGTCTGAAAACCGCCAAAGACTTCTGGCACGGCATCATAAAGGGAGGGGATATCCACAGGGTTAAGAGACTCCTCAAGGGACCCTTTCTACCTTTCAGCAGTCTGTGCATCTCACATCTCATCTCATCTTTCTTTTTTGAGGTGCTAAATGGTTTGCCATAACATCTTTGAAGCTACCCCAGAGACTTTTTCCATGGTCCCTCCAAACTCTCCAATGTCTCAGCTTTCTTTTTTGAAGGTGCTTTTGCTTCAGCCCCTCTGGCTGTCTCATACCTTTTAATTAAATCAGGAAGAGCTCGCCCTGAGCATTCACCAGATGGTAAAGGCTTTGCTTCATTCAGATTTATTGTCCCCAGCGTCAATCACTACTTGTTCCTTTTAGAGATGGGAGTCGTGCCCAGAAACTTTATAGATGCCAACACTACTCATCAATTCCGGATTTCACTAAAGAACCCTTTTCATGTTCAACAACTGGATGGTCCAGTGGATCATTACTTCACACCAGAGCTCTGCACACAGACACAGAATCTCCTACATAAACTAATTACCATATTTTTCTTGCTTTTTCCACTTTTCCACGTAGACGCTCCTGTCCTCGGCTGATGCAGACGGCTGTCCTCTGAGGACTCGTGACTGCAGTCGCTCGATAGTTCAGGACTGGAGTCTGCTACAGTCTACAATAACAAACCGGACTCCATATGAACTTAAACACGTCTCCTGTTATACTGAACCTCCAGCGTCCTAACACACAGTATGGGTGCAGATCAATCCCTGCTCTCCGTCATCACCCAGATGAGGATGGGTTCCCTGTTGAGTCCGGTTCCTCTCAAGGTTTCTTCCTGTTACCATCTCAGGGTTTTTTTCCCTCAGCGCCGTCGCCCTCGGCTCGTTCATCAGGGACGATCTGATCATTTTGATCCATACACATTCACATTTCAGACAAACGTACAGTATATCATTTTTTTTTGATTGCGTAAAGCTGCTTTGCGACGATGTCAATTTTTTAAAACGCTATACAAATAAAATGTAATTGAACTGTATAACCTATCACTCACTCACCGTCTATACCGTCTTATCCTGTACACAGGGTCACCGGGGGGGCTGGAGCCTATCCAAGGGCTGAAGGCGGGATACACACTGTACACCCTGGACACCAATCCATCGCAGGGACTCACAAATCAGCAGCGGTGGACAAGATACACAAATTGTAGATATCCCAGGAAAAATATGACTCAAGTAAAAGTACAGTAGAAGTCCTCAATTTACATTTCTACTTAAGAAAAAGTACCAAAATACTTACCTTCATTCAAATATACTTAAATATCAAATGTACTGTGCTTGTATTAGCTCTCTCTCTCTCTCTCTCTCTCTCTCGGATATCTTCCACTTCTGGTTTAAAACACCTGCTACTAATGTTTGGACATTTTACAGAGGGAAGGCAAATAAGTTCAGCCTTTTTTCCTCACATGTCCATTAGTGCACAGTGAAAGTCTTTACTCTTTGCATATCCCATAACATTGTTAGTAGGCTGGGGTCAAAGTGCAGGGTCAGTCATTTTAGTGCCCCCTGCAACTGCATGCAGAAATGCAGTGAAGTATAAAGTACAGATATTTATTGTAGGATGTAGTAGAGTAAAGTAAAGGTAAAACTACGTAAGTGAAATAGAGATACATGAAAAGAATACTTAAGCAGAGTAAAGACGTAAGTGTACAGTACGTCACCGAAGTCCACCTCTGAATCGAGATCAAGAATCCGACAACATTGTGTCGTGAGCAACGAAATAAAAGACGACATAAGCATAAACATCGGTATGTTAAATAGTCTTTTTATAACTCGACTTGAGCCGATAGTGGTGAGAAATAGACGAGAAATAGCTACATCAATAACAGGACGAAAATGTTAACCCTTTTTTTTTCGGGAGAGTTTTGGGGGGATTTATTGGGTTTCGTTGATCATAATTTTGAAATACAGCACAGCACAGGATCTGACAAGTTCTGGCATCGTTCTAAACATTTGAAACATTTCAAACGTTTGTGCTGTAGCCACACAACCTGTTGGTCTTCGGCACAATAATTAGCCTGACAACACAAACAAAACAAACGGGTTAACACTCAGGATGCAGTCTGTCTGTTAGCGCAGGAAGGAAATTGGATACCGAGGCACGTCAGCGTCACACTGTTCAGCACCGAGACATATTCCTTTTTATTATTTGGCTCAGACCGTTTAAACACACCAGGGTGAATGAATGGTGTGTGTGTGTGTGTGTGTGTGTGTGTGTGTGTGTGTGTGTGTGTGTGTGTGTGTGTGTGTGTGAAAACCTTCCTATGAATCATCTCTCTGAATGAAACACCAAGAGGAGGCTTGCTTTTGGAGTTTTTTATTATTATTATTTTTTTTATGACTAGTGTGAGATTTCAGACGGCTCTTTATCCAAAATACTTCCGTCAGCCAGTTCCGACGATATCATTGTAATGGATCTTAATTTTTCTACTGAGAACACTGATTCCGTCTCCCATGGAGAAACATTAACAATATGGTTCGGACACAACAGGTCTGATCTGCATAATAATGCGGCATTTATTCTGTTAAAGCCTGCCAAAGTCAAATATCACATTTTTAAAACTGCAGCTTCGGTGCCACTGTTGAATATTGAAACAAATGCAACGACATGTTTTTCTTTAATTTCCGCCACACAAAGGACCAATAAGAATCTTAATGAGCTTGTAGGACATGTGTGTGTGTTCGTGTGTGTGTGTGTGTGTGTGTGTGCACGTCAGTTATGTATAAAATATATATATATATATATATATAGTTAAAATAAAAAATTATATATCACGCATCGTTTTTCCAGCACCGCTGAAGAATTTCATTAATCATCTTTACACCTAAGGTCTTAAGCTGAGCTCAGATTAGCATAATCCTCGTCCAAACAACTGATAATGAATCCGGCTCTGCAGTAGGAGGGAGGATGGAGAATATGCACCGGCGTGATCCGAGGGAGACGTGCGCAAATTATTGGATTTAGATTAAACAGAGCCGGTTTTAATGGGTTTGTAGCATTACCCTCTCCATTAATCAAAAATGTCCTCTAGCCTGGTACTAAAGAGAGCAATCTAGAGATTGTGCTCTATTATGTGCGTGTACAAAAAGAGGATTGGGATCATGTGTGTCAGTGTGTGTGAGCTATGAGCTTCAATTAATCATATGCGATAAACAAGCTGAGGGTAAACAGGCGACTGTTCACCTGACTCATGATTACAGTTTATTTATGACTGTTTTTACGGTCGGGTTTGGAATAATGTGGGACAGTCGGTGGGTTTTAAGAGCAGACGTAATCGTGACTTTAGCTAATTGATGATGTAATCTATCTCTATACAAATAAGGCAAATCTTTTGTCTGTACATTGGTCGAAACTCGCTCGTTCAATGATATCTTTACGTTTCATTCAATGGAGGACCAGAAACCCTCCCTCAGAAATGTTTCTGCCCGTCAGTCTGTATTTCTGTCCAGCCAGATTTGGTTACAGCATCACGCAAAACTGCTCTGACAGGATTTATTGAAACTTTGGCAGTCTTAGGTGTTTGGCTAAAGTTAAACCTGCACCAGGCCTCCGAGTGGCGCAGTGGTTAAAGCGCTCGCCCCATCATCCGGAGATCGCCAGTTCGATTCCCGGGTGATGCTGTAACCTCTCGCAGCCGGAGGTCTAGAGAGAGCTGATTGGCCGAGCTCTCTCAGAGGGGAGGGATGAGAGGTACTCAGTGCTCCTCCCACATTAATCGCGGCTCTACAGCCAATCAGGGGCGTCTGTGAGCTCGCGCGAGCGGAAGGAGCGGATAGCGCCGTCCTCCGAGTGTGTTACTCCGCCCCCAACGGTGCGTGAGCGAGCAGTTCGAAAAGATGCGGTCAGCTAGCGTCACATGGTCCGGAGGAAACACGTGATAGTCTATAGCCCCCCCGACTGTGTGGTAGTAGTAGCCTTAATGTGGAGCCCCCTAGTGACGGGGAGGAATTGGACACGACTAAATCAGGGGAAAATCCCCCCCCCAAAAAAAAGTTAAACCTGCACCATGAGTGAAATTCAATGAGTTAATGAGCAGATTAGAAACCGCATGTTTTGACAGCAAACTGCGCATGAGACATTCATTCGCTCAGGTCTCCGGGCACAAGGTTCAACCAGAAGAATGCAAGACTTTTCACCTGTCACATGACCCGCACTGGTCCCAATCATATGAAACCTACTAATACACACCATGCAATCCTCCACTCACTAATGAGGCTCACACGGTGTACTATCGAGTCCACTCTGGTTTTGAGCCTCACTCACTCACTCTAAGCACTTTCTCAGGGACTTGCACTTGGCGTGATGTGCGGATGCACCCTGGATAGGACACCAGCCATTCTCAGGCCATTGTGCACACACACACACACACACACACTCGTTCACACCCAGGGACAATTTATCTCAGCTAATCCACCTCCTGGCATGTGTTTGAGAAGCAGGCAGGAACTGAAGAGCTATACAGGAAATTTATCAACAACTACTTACACGTCAGATTTGGGAATTCAGCGCTGCTCTTGTTTGAGGCTAAATTAAACCAGATGCTTGTAATGACAGCTGTGTTTCCTTCTTGTATGCGCATGTATTTTTTTTATTTTTTTTAAAAAACCTTCCTTTTAATATTATTCCGTTTATACTGAAGTCCATACAAATATAGTATACTAGTGGAAGAACCTGTTGTCGAACGGAAAGTTCATAAAGTAAAGGTAAAGTAATCGGAGAGCGAATCACAGATGAGAAATGGAAAAAGTAGATCGGATAAAAAGGAAGTTTTGTTTTAAACCCTCTCCAGCGTGTTAAAATTCACTTATACCACTTCAGCGCTGTTATTGCAGCATTCTAGCGCATAACACTGGGCTCTCAGTTCAGGTACTTCACACTCCCTCAACTCGGATTACCGCGGTTATGTTTGCTGTTTGCTCTAATGACCCGTGTTTTATCTCATAATGGCGTTCCACATCACTGCTTGTTATTAGCACCAAGGTTTCAGCACACACGTGACAAACTGGTTTGAAACTTCACGCAGGAAGAAAAACATACAACGATTACAGAAGGCGAACTTACAGGTATCACAGTCTGGTGTTCACATACTTTTGGACATACACTGATCCCTACTGACTTAATGACGCGACAGATGCGACAAAACCAAAAAGCTAAATCTGTCCCTTTATTTGCAACATGAATTATGATCTTCAGTTTGCTCGCTTCCTCGTTACTTTGTGGTGTGAAACAGGTTTCCCAGTGTTTCATAGAGACCCTGAGACAGACGCTCGTACCAGACACTCGTACAGTATCTCCTCCTCATTTTCTTATTCCGTTTTGCTTATCTTCTACAAATCATTGAAAATAGCGACCGCTATTCACAGATATCGTACAGTATAAACCCTATTATTATATTATATCTAAAGATGTGAGAGATAAATCACACAAGTATGAACAAGGGTAGCAATGAAAACAGCATCAGAGCCGAGCTTGAAGGCGTTTTTAGATCATATGTAAATCAATATTAAACAGATTCGCAGTTATTTTGTGGCGCAGGGGGGGAAAAGATTGCCGGAGATGACACCTGACACGCTTTACTACGGAGTCCAGGAATAAAAAGCAAGAGTGGAAATTATTTTCAATCTGAAGGGGTATAAAATAAATCAGTGTCTTTGAGGTACCGTTCCAGGATCTCAGAATAAACTCTGCATTTCAGCAAACGTGGTTAATTTTTAGGACTAGTAAATATTAGGCGTACCTTCAAAAAGACAGGAACAGCGTGTGAAGCAGAGCCGAACATTTAAGTAATAATGCTTTGATTGAGGTTTAGAAATCAGAATCCGGCAGGCTGGTTCATCTACAGGGTCATGGAGAGGTGCAAAAAAGTTCTGTAATAAAAGAATAAAGACAAAATATGTTAAAAAAAAAAAGAAAGATTTGTAGACACAGTTCTATTAGAAATAGCTATATAATTAAACAAACACATTTACAGGAGGTCAGTTTAAGGCTCTGTGCTATAGATTGACTCATCCATATTTAAATCCGTTATCTATATGGTGAAGGGGTGCGATGGGTCTGGAGCCTTTCCTGGGAAATTTAGGGCACAAGGCAGAGTACATCCTGAATGGCGTACCAAACAGTTTCAGGACACAAGCACACACTATGTCATATACTATGGGCAATTTGGAAACAGCAGTAAACCTTCATTGCATGTCTTTGGACTGAGAATGGTGCAAACTTTATATAAACACAGAGAGGAGATCAGTTTCATACCCCCAACCACGGAGGTGTGAGGTGACAGTGTTTACCACTAAGCTCCTAATTCAGCTCAATTCAATTGCATTACTCACTCACTCAATCATCATCTATACAGCTTTATCCTGTATACAGGTAGTCCTCGACTTACAAACATCCAAATAACGAATTTCCGCAGATATGAACAGAACGTGGTTCTACGTACATCGTGGAATCGTGGAAGTAGCTCACGTGTATTGTACAAAAAATAGACACTGAGGTTCACCAGATACCAATAATTACAATTACAGTGGAACCTTGGATTACGAACATAATTCATTCCGGAAGTGGACTCGTACTCCAAAACACTCGTATACCAAATCTAATTTTCCCATAAGAAATAATGAAAACTCAAATAATTTGTTCCACAGCCCAAAAAAAAAAATACATAAAAATAATTAATACAATATATAAAGTAAAAATAAAACAAATTAACCTGCACTTTACCTTTAAAAAAAAGTTAAAATAAATCTCGACAGATAAATGTTTTCGTTTGTGCGCGCAGGCGGCGTGTATTGGTGTGTGTGTGCACGTCAGTTATGTATAAACAAAAAAACAATAAATCATATATATATATATATATATATATATATATATATATATATATATATATATATATATATATGTTTGTGTGTGTGGAATTAGCCCCTTCCATTGCCTCGTCTTACACAGTAAAACTCCTCCTTCCTCCCCCCACCTTGATTTTTAAGTTTCACAACAAACACACACAACGGAAACACTGTTTTAATGGAAAAACTCTCTAATGACCCTCGCGTGAGTGCATACTAACGGAATCACTGCTGTAAAGTAAAAAAAACTAAACAAATGAACCAGCACCTTACCTTTGAAAAGAATCGCGAGCTGAGTTTTCTGTGTAAAGCAGAGTGTGTGTGTGTCTGTATGTGCGTGTGAAGCCGAGGAAGGGATGTAAAGACGAGAGAGTGTGTGTGTGCATGTGTCAGTGTGTGTGTGTGTGTCGGTGTCAAATTACGTGCGCACACACATAGGAGAAGGCTGAAACAGACAGGGAGACTTTGATTATACCAGTCAGAGACGAGCACTAAGACCCAGCAGGGGAGACGATTACCCATAATTCCACAGCACAAGAGAGAGAAAGATCATTGGCTCAGTTGTGCTCAGTGTCAAAACAAGAGCGCATGCGTGATACATGATACTCGGCACTCGTAAACCAAGACTTGCTCGTTTTTTCAAGTCAAAATTTATTAAAAATCTTTGCTCGTCTTGCAGTTCCACTGAATATAGAATATTTTCAGTGTGTAAGTGAATGTATACAATGTCTAAAGTTAGGTATATTGTACGTGTGTGTTTGTGTGTGCGGAAGAAATGAGTCGGTCTCACTGGTTTTATGGAATCAGTCCGGGAGCACGATGATAGAAAATGTCTGTCCTTTAAAGCTGTCCTGATGGTGAATAATCCTAATTTTGAAAAATCCTCAGCAAAACAAAGTTCACAGTGGAAAACAGCTCTGAGACAAAATGGGTCTGGGATTCCTCTCACGATTTATAGGCGCAGAGACGACACTGTTACATTTGACATGTGAGATTAATTTCCTTAGGTGCGGTTATGGTTTTTGGCCACATGATGGCACTGTGGGGAAAGGGGACAGAGATTTAGTCAAGTGGACTGGTATGCTTTATGTTGTATATTCGTGTCAAAGGTGTATAAGACTCACTTTGTCAGACTTAAGAACAAATCAGACATATGAACGTGCTCCCAGAACGAAACTCGCTCGTAAGTTGGGGACAAACTGTACAGGGTCGCAGGGGATCTGGGCCCGTATTCACAAAGCTTCTTAGAATTCTCTCAAAGAGCTCCTATCTTAGCTTAAAAAGTCCTAGCTGGGAGTCCTAGACTAAAAGTGGTTTAGGAAACTCTGAGCTAGGAAAGTACAAAAACCTTTCTTAGTGAGGGGGCGTGGTCGACCCCATTGCTAGGGATGATGCAGCAATTCAAGGACTGTGATTGGTTGATAAACAATAACCTCTGACCTCTGCAATGGTTTTGAAATGTGCTCTTTGTGAAAACAGAACACATGATAATAGAACCAACAGTGATATCATAATTTTTTGTATATGAAGAAATTGTATAATCATGACTACAGGATACTTTATGCAAAGTTTCTAGGCCAAATATCTTAAAGATAGTTAAACAGCTAAATGTTGAAAATGTGTCTACTTTTGAAGCAACCAATTTCCACACAGTAGCTACTATATTAAAGTTCTTACATTTATTTACCGTACTGATTTTATTACTTGTAATCCATTTCAGATTGATGGGAGCAAAATGTCTCAGCTTTACCAGTTTACATGATCACAGGACGGTCTATTTAAGTTGCACTTTTGGATGGTCTGTAGCCAACAATCCAAGAGTGATGGATGGAAGTAAAACAACAAGAGAACCAAACTGGACAGAAGAGCAGTGTTTACTTTTAGCTTTACGTTCAGTGTTTGGAGAATATTTCTCCTTTCCACCATTTTGTCCTCTGCTATAGAAACTCTTAAACCTCTTAAAAGTCCTCCTCTCTACTCTTAACAAATTTTACCTTAGGAGCTGTTTTTAGGGCTAAGATGATTTGTGAATCATTTTTATCTTTACTAAGATTTAGTCCTAAATTTAAGGGTAAAATTCTAAGAAAATGCCCTAATTCTAAGATTTTTCTTAGAATTTCATCACTAGGAGCAACTTTTAGGCTTAAGAAGCTTTGTGAATACGGGCCCTGGAGCCTATCCCAGGAGTAGGAGTACACCCTGGACGGGATGCCAAACCATCGCAGGGCCCACACACACACACACTCACATGCTCATTCACACACTACGGGCAATTTGGGACCACCAATTAGCCTAATCTGCATGTCTTTGGACTGTGGGAGAAAACTGGAAAACCCAGAGGAAACCCACCAAGCATGGCAAGAACATGCAACCTCCATGCACACAGACCCTGAGGCGGGATTTGAACCGGGACCCTGGAGGCGTGAGGTGACAATGCTAAATACTACTCCATCGCCACCCAGTTCAGCTCAATTAAATTCTATTATTTTTGTATTATATTATTATATTAAAACAAAAGAAGCCAGAGGCAACAACGACTAGGCCTGTCTGAGACGACACGTGGAGGAAAACTCTGAACGAAACCAGACTCAAAATATACCGGGCTTAAAAATCATTACAGCAGAAGAGAAATAAAACACTGCCGAGTGCCGAACAGATGTTCATACTGTGAGAGAGACGTGGAACGAGCACAGGTCAGTCTTTTAGCTCTTAGATCTTACAAACCTACAGCGTCGAGGCGAAATTATTCCCTGGAGCAAAGGTGAGACTTGAGAATGAACTCTTCAGATATTGGGAGTTTGAATATCAGTTGATTGAAATCAGCAGGTTATTCTGTGCTTGGTTTAGTAGAAGCATAACACATGCACCCTTTTATTTAAATTCGGAGCAAGGTTTCTGCACGGGAAAGACTGTAATAATAAAACCTGAGGCACATAACTGCTTTCAGAGATCCATCCAACAGAGCACGGCTCTTTGTACTGCTGTGAGAAAAGAGAGAGTGAAGAACAAGAAGAGAGAGAGAGAGAGAGAGAGAGAGAGAGAGAGAGAAACAAAGGGAGAAAAAGTGCTAGACGTATCACTCAGCGGTTTCACTCTCAACTAGAATAACCCTCACCTCCAGGTCAAAGGAGCGCACACGTGCACACACCACTCGCAATCCAAAATACACAATTAGAACAGACACACAATACGGTCCTCTTTCTATTATTCTCGCCGCGCAGCTTTGATTTATTCGAAACGTAATCCGCTTTGCTCTTACGCGCATTACAACGGGTCAGATGGCAGCAGTTTGTGATGCACCACTTGCTACGTGTAATGTCGAGATTTTAGCGCAGTCTGCGAACAAAGAAGTGATTCCACATTTTATCACAATTTCCACTGAGAGTACCGTAACTTGGCTGTTGTCCCTTATTGCCTTGGTATTAATAGTACTGAATGTGGGAGTTGTTTGTTGACAATTGAATTGACCTTTTTCCTAGGACAAACCAGACATTCGTACACTGCCGTACACCGTCATGTGCGTGCAGCGTGCATCCTCTGTAAGCGCAGTACGAGCCCAGGATGTCCGAAATCAAGAGTCAAATGAGCGCCGATGTAGTTGGTACTGCTAAGAAGTCGCCGAGCAATGATGATGGAGACAAAAGTGAAGATAATTGAGAGAATGGAGCGAGGTGAAATGATGGCAAGAATATCAAAATCGTTCAACCATTGGCACGATTCTAAAGAACACTGTACTGTACTGTAATGTACTGTGTATAGCCGAATGTGTTAGTATCCTAATACCTAGACAATGTTTGTTGGACTTGCAAACAAATCGGACTTGTGAACAAGCTTCCTAAATGTAACTTGTTCACATGTAGAGGACTTGCTGTATATTTTTTTAATGAATTTTTTAAATCATTTTTTTTTTTTTGCATAAATTTGTCTGGGTTGCTGTTAATCGTTTCCTATCCCTGATACACTGACATTTAACCTGATTTTATATTTGTTTTCCATTTTATCCATGTTAAGTCCTGTTGTATAACTTAGTGGCTTTGTAAAGCGAGTGTTGGCTTTAATTCATAGGGTTAGGGTTAGTGATACTGTAGCTTCCTAGCATCCTCATCTTCATCTGACTTAATTTGGGTTTCTGCCATTGTGTCTCGTGTTCAGTAGGAGCACTGTGACTTGGGCAAGTGATACTAACACGCATATTCCATCCATCCATCCCTTCATTATGTATACCGCTTAGCTCAATTCAGGGTTGCGGTCATGGCAGGAGAAGCAGAGATGCCCAGACATCCCTGTCTCCAACAACTTCCTCCAGCTCCTCCTGGGGGACCCCTAACCACTCCCAGGCCAGCCGAGAGATACAATCCCTCCATTGTGTCCTGGGTCAGTCCCCGGGGCCTCAGCCCTTCTCTGGATCGGGACTTGTCATGGCAGAAGGGCTTGTGTGGTCCAGCGATCCTCAGGGCTGTGTCTTCTTGAGCCAAATGCTCCTTGTCGGGCCGTCTAAGGTGAACAGTAAAGTGTTCCTGGCAAACATGATCTATGAAACCCCTATGCAAAAGTGTGACACAATATCCTTTACTCTTCCCAGAACAGGGAAACTGCAGTGTGGAGGGCTGGTGTGGAGCCCCCGTCCACAGGGGCCGTAGTAGGGGTTCGGTGCAATGCCCACTAGGTGGCGGGAGAGTGACAGGACACCCGGTTTTCAGCAACACACATACTTGGACAATAAAATAATCTATGTACTTGTTTTGTTCATGTCAGAAATCTAATTTGCAAATATTGAGTGTTTTGCTAATCGATTGCGAGTTTACATAAACAACAATTAGTCAAATGTTCAATAGTCATTGTTCTGCAATAACAAGGTTTCTTAATTCCAGTCCTGCAGGCGTCCTACTCTGCAGATCTTCATGTGTATAAAACACCTGATCTAACTGAGAACAGGGCACTGTAGGGTCAAAAGTATGTGGACAACTGATTAGTCACACCCGTATGTGCGTGTCGAACACACCATGCCCTTTACTGTTATCGGCTTTGCGTTAGATTTTGGAGTGCGGCTGTGGGGATGTGTGAGAGCTCCAGTCAGGTCAGGCGCGGATGCGTGGTGCGCACTCAGGATTCCGGTTCACCTGCACCGTGGTCAGTGGTTTAGAGGTCAGGGTTCTGCACAGGCCACTCGAGTTCTTCTACTCCAACCTTGACAAACCATGTCTTCATGACACGAAGCGCAGAGGTTTGTGCACAGAGGCACATTCATGCTTGAACAGGTTTTTTAAAGTGAAAAGAAATCGTAACGCTGTAGAATACAAAGACATCCAATGCAATCTGTCTGCTTCAGGAATTAATTATTTCCTACTTTAAAGGTCACATATTGTACTCCTTTTTAAACAAATATGCATAAATCTTAAAAGAAATCTGTCTGTTAATAATCCAGCTACAGTACAACTCAGATCCTGCATTCTGGCTACTTGATTTTTTTTCTACATCACTTTTCCTTTCGTTCTTTTTTTTCTTAGAATGTCATATTTCAGTGCCTGTTGCTTTAAATGAACTGTGCATGAATAGAAAGGCCCATATTTGGGACCGTATCAATCATTTCCCACCCATTTTTATCTGCATTTCTGACCAACAAAATAATGGGGAAAAATCTCACTCACTCATCTTCTATACTACTTTATTTTGCATACAGGGTCACGGGGGGCCTGAAGTCGATCCACACACACATACACTCATTCACACATCATGGGCAATTTGGGAACGCCAGTTATCCTAACCTGCATGTCTTGTCTGCAGGTGGTGGAATGTTGCAGTTCCTCTATAATCCTACAGATGGCGCGCGCTAAACTATTTACACATCGGCAGGCAGCAGAGCGTCCCATGTGGTAGGAGAGAATTATTTGCTAAGCTTGTTTAGAATTGTAACAAAATCTAAAAATAATAATACGTAATCAGGATATTTCTAACATAATCATACAGAATCGCAATACGAATCGAATTGGCGCCTGGGTATCGCGATATCATGGTATCGGGTCGTCCCTGGTGATTCACCTCCCTATTATAGTATATATTATAGTAGATTAAAATGTGAATGCTCACTTAGTCTCTATAGGTTTTATCCTGTACAGGGTTGTGGGAGGCCTGGAGTTTATCCCAGGGGACTCTGGGTACAAGGCGGGGTACACCGAGGACGGGGGCCAGACCATCACGGGGTACACAAGCACATGCTCATAGACTTTGGGGAATTTGGAAATGCCAATTAGTCTAACACATTACACATTGATGGAGGAAATCCATCAAGCCTCGGGAGGACATGCAAACTCCACGCATGTGCCACCATGCCGCTAAGTGTAGATACATGCAAACGTTTAATGGAGGAACAAATCATTAGTACAATTGACTAAAGCAGATGTTCTCTCTCCAGGTTCCATACTTTACATGGCTATACACTTTAAGATCTATCTTTAGTGCAGAGACAGGTGAGGGACTCTTTACAGCTGCTTCAATGTAACATAACATAGTTTCATTATAAATGCTCCATTAAACGAATATATCTATGGAAAAAAAATTTATATCTATATGATTCATTAATAATAAAATGCAATCCGTTGCTGCTCCGAAGAAATGAGCTGTCACTTTAGAAGAATCCTCCTGATCCCAGCAGGTGGCCCTTAATGCTTACAGCAGCCATGTTTGCGACACAGCGACTGCCACGCAACTTCTTGGGATTCGACCTGATTCTGCCATCGCCGATGTTCACATCAACAAATCATCAAATAGCAAACACGACCCAGTACGAACAAAAACTGTCATGTTTTCCGTGCAGTGAATCATCAGGCATGTGCTTTAAAACCCACTAACGTGGATGACAGCAACAAATGCTGCATGGTATTGAGCAAGAATCTACGTGATTGTTTCCTTGCATGGCAAATGATCTGGCTAATACAGACGGAGTGAAGGGGCAGATGTGGTGTCCCAGCTGTGGGAATAGCAACTGGCAGGAGTTCATCTGTGTATGTGTGTTTCTGGAAACAAGTTGTAAACTGGAGCACAAAGCTACACTGACGGAGCTGAAAAATAGATGTGGCTGTCACACTGAGTTAGCGCTCTCATGAGCGGGATTCAGAGAGACGTCGTGAGAGACGGGACAGAGAGAGAAAGATTACAAGCATGAGAAACTCTGACATGGGCGGTTAGCTGTTAGCATCTTTAGCACAACGCACGCTTGCTTCATACAATCTGCGTATTTACTGTAGTTTAGTTTAGACGGTCATACTTATTTAATCCCATGTCCAAAGTTTTTTCCCCAAAAATTTTTTTGCACTTTTTATTATATAAACCAGTGTTAACACTGATATGTAATTAGCTAGCTTTTATTTGATAGCCTGATAATAAGTCACCTGACACCTGGGGCCTGGGCGTGGCATGCAGCTGTCACAAAGGGTTTCACTGGACAGCTCATACACAGGTATGAGATATTTAGATCTCATTGAGCTGAACAACTTTGTCATGGACTCAACTCTACAGGAAGTCAGTTATTTTGGGTCGTTTGCAAAACGCATCGCATAGAATCCTAGGGGATTTATACGATCGCCGCAAAATAGGCCGATATGATCTCAAGACATCTCAAGGATTTCTCAAATTGATATTCTCAAATATCTCAAATGGGTCAGCCGTGGCAATACCTTATACTTTTGCCAAAAAATGGCTAATAACTTTGCGAATGACAACATATTGAGTGACATCAACACGTGATGCTTTTTTTAAGCATCGGGGGTGTCTTGGAAGTCTTAACATGCTCGAAAAGCACACAGGTTGTGCAGTGCGCCCAGGCAGCCATGGCGCAGGTGCTTGGGCCCGATCGTTGTTGATTTGCAATTATATTTACCTTAGATTATTATAGATCTCATATTAACATGTAAAATTTAATATACCCCCACAAAACACACACACATATATAAACATTAGTTATCAATACTACAGTGGAACCTCGGGTTCCGCAAGACGAGCAAAGACTTTTAATAAATTTCGCCTTGAAAAACGAGCAAGTCTTGGTTTACGAGTACCGAGTATCATGTATCACGCATGCGCTTCTTGTTTTGATGCCAAGCGTCACGTGATCACAATGGAGCCAATGGTTTCTCTCTCTCTTGCACTGCAGAATTGTGGGTAAACGTCTTCCCTGCTCAGTCTTAGTGCTCGTCTCTCACTGGTATAATCAACATATAATCAACTGTTTACTATAACACTGTGACCATGTGTGTCGGCGTAAAACATTTCTTTTTTGTGTTTTTGTGTGTGTATGTAAAGCAAAAGAAAGTCTCATTAGAGAGATTAAAGATCTATTTTCTCATTCTGTATCGGCCTGCATTTTGTGTCTGCATGCGCGAGTGTCATTGGACACCATGCACCTTGACACACACACAGACACACATACCTCTCCCCTCACCTTTACACACACACACACACACACACACACACACACACACACACACACACACACACACACACACCTCCTCCCCTCGCCTTCACACACACACACAAGGTTCATTTGTTTTATTTTTACTTTACATCAGTGATTTCATTAGTGTGTCGCTCACTCGAGTGTCATTAGAGAGATTTTCCCGATAAAAGTGTTTCTGTTTTGTGTGCACTTGTGTGTGAAACTCAAATAAGAGATGCGGGTTAATGTGTAAGACGAGAAGAGGGAAAGGGGAGGGGCTCCTTACTTTAGCTTCACACATACACACACACACACACACACATACACCGCACCTGTGCGCACAAACAGAAACACTTATCTATCAGGATTTATTTTTGCAGATTGATTTTTACTTTATATTTTGTATTAATTATTTTTATGTATTTATT
Organism: Clarias fuscus; assembly: GCA_030347435.1. Taxonomy (NCBI): domain Eukaryota; kingdom Metazoa; phylum Chordata; class Actinopteri; order Siluriformes; family Clariidae; genus Clarias; species Clarias fuscus. The sequence goes on along the minus strand of CM059216.1, from coordinate 2,160,038 downwards.
TTTTGGGGCTGTGAAACAAATAATTTGAGTTTCCATTATTTCTTATGGGAAAACACGATTTTGTTTACGAGTGTTTTGAAATACGAGCCCGCTTCTGGAACGGATTATGTTTGTAATCCAAGGTTCCACTGTATATCAGTAAACAGGTAACAGGTGCACCACCAATCCCAATCCTATTGAGCCACATGGGACCCACTGGACAAATCTGATCAACAGAGGCCCCACCCTACAGCCCACAGCACCCAAAGGATCCAAACATCCTGCAGAGACACCACAACATACCTTCAGACATCTTATGAAGTCATGGGGTCACCTCCAAGAGGAACCTCCACAATACTGGACTTAGAGTTTTGCGCTGTAGCGTTTTGACTGATCGGTGTGTATGTGAAGCACTTTCACACCCGCTGTAAAGTCTCTCCAGTATTTCCAAAATATAATCCAGGAAAACCTCTGGGGTCAGAGTGAAGGTGGTTTATACCTAATTTGAATAATCCTTGCACTGTGTTTGCCTTTTGGATCTTTTAACATTGCTTTTTGCCCCCCCCCCTGCGTTATAGATTTATTATTCATGGTTTGCTTTGAACTCTTAGTGCATCCTATACAATCTGATTCTGAACTTGGTTCAAAATCGTAAGTACATATTTTAGCAAAATAAAAGAACATCTGTCATTAAATTGTAATGCTGAAGAAAATAAAAATCCGTATTTGGGGCAAAACTGTGAACGAAAAATGCTGTCTTTTACTTTCCGAGGTCATATTCTACGTTTCAAATTAAGACTCTGCATAAATGATGGTGCATTACTGGAATTTGGGTTGACAACTGAACCCGAAGACTGAATTTTGTAGATCTTGTGACTGAGACGCTAACCTCTCTCCTGTTCACTCTCTGTAATCTTTCAGAGGCAAATTTCTATAAGGGGTCGAATGGGTGGAGAGGGTGTCTGGGGAACAGCAGCCTGGCTGTCTCTGTCTGACAGGAGACATCTATCTCCGAGACACACGCTGAGTTTAACACCTCACACCCACTGAGAGCAGTTACACACACACACACACACACACACACACACACACACACACACACTGGTATCCATAATTTCCTCTCTGCCACTGACTGACGACTTTCTAAGTATGTAAGTACTTTCTCAATTTTATATATTCAGTGTATCTAAAAAAAAAACCTGGATATTGTGGATTTTTTCTTTTATAATAAAAAAAGACCCCACCGGGTACCACTCATCTCCACTACAAATAGGAAAAAGAGGATACAATTTGCACGAGCTCACCAAAATTGGACAGTTGAAGACTGGAAAAATGTTGCCTGGTCTGATGAGTCTCGATTTCTGTTGAGACATTCAAATGGTAGAGTCAGAATTTGGCGTAAACAGAATGAGAACATGAATCCATCATGCCTTGTTACCACTGTGCAGGCTGCTGGTGGTGGTGGTGTAATGGTATGGGGGATCTTTTCTTGGCACACTTTAGGCCCCTTAGTGCCAATTGGGCATCGTTTAAATGCCACGGCCTACCTGAGCATTGTTTCTGACCAGGTCCATCCCTTTATGACCACCATGTACCCATCCTCTGATGGCTCCTTCCAGCAGGATAATGCACCATGTCACAAAGCTCGAATCATTTCAAATTGGTTTCTTGAACATGACAATGAGTTCACTGTACTAAAATGGCCCCCACAGTCACCAGATCTCAACCCAATAGAGCATCTTTGGGATGTGGTGGAACGGGAGCTTCGTGCCCTGGATGTGCATCCCACAAATCTCCATCAACTGCAAGATGCTCTCCTATCAATATGGGCCAACGTTTCTAAAGAATGCTTTCAGCACCTTGTTGAATCAATGCCACGTAGAATTAAGGCAGTTCTGAAGGCGAAACGGGGGTCAAACACCGTATTAGTCTGGTGTTCCTAATAATCCTTTAGGTGAGTGTACTGTATATACACACACACACACAGTGGTACCTCAGAATATGAATGTAATCTGTTCCGGAGTCGAGTTCTTCATATTGCAAAACGCATTGTCCTATAGGAAATAATGTGAATGCAGATAATCCGTTCCAGCCACACGAAAATATTACCAATATTACCAATTTCCAAAACTGTAATCATATTTTTACGTATAAAAACATTCAAAACATTTAGAAAAGTAAATGAAATAAAATGTATATATTCAGTTGATATAATGATATAAAATTAATAGGCATTAAACCGCACTTAACCTTAATTTATGATTCCTCTTGGCACCGGCTGCTTAAAGAAAAAAAAAACTGAAAACCTTTCTTCTTGCTACCATCCTTGATAACATTCGTGGGACCCATGGTGCCATGTCTTCACTAAATGCAAAAAAAAAAAATATATATATATATATATAACATCACTTTGCTTGGTTTTCCTGCTCCCAGACTGGAGATTTGAACGGCTCCCGGATGAACTCACAAATTAGCTGGTATTGGGTTCATTCCTTTGTATGCGGAAAATGCTTCGTATGCCGAGGCCAATTAAGGCAAAAGTTCCTAAGGCGGGCTGCTATACAAAATTATAATGCCCCTTGTTCTATTTTCAATGCTTTAAAGGTCATATAAAAACATTTTTTCATGAAAACATTATATTTCTATATTTCTAGCCTATAAACTGGTTCAAATAATATATCAAATACCCAATAATTGAAATAAAACACATTATTCACTACAATCATTTGAAATACAAAGAATTCTTTAAAAGTAGTGGACCTCTAACGTTACGTTTCTTAATTAAGCAAATAATGGAAAGAAGGGGGAAAAAAAACCCTTAAGTCAGCTAATGGACGAGAGCCAAATGCTAACCACAAAGAAAAACGTCCTTAAAGCAGATTTTACAAGGCACTACTTTAGCCCTGATGTGAATCAATACAAAGTACAATATTCAGCAAACAGCACACAAGCTATATATCAGCGCTGAGCAGCACTGCAGGGGGGGAATAACGCTGTCAAACTTTATTCTAAACTCTTTTTTTCCCCTCCATGTTCTGTATACAAGTTGTAAGGGAGAATTTTCTAATAGTCTCTCCCAGTTCTGGCTAGACATCAGTGCTGGAGAAAAACACCAGTGAGGTGACGTTAACAGAGACATTAAACCCTGGTTCCTTATTAGTTCGTTGCCAGCAAATGCACAATTAAATCAGAAAGGGCGTCTTCTCGCACCGCAGCGCAATCATTTTCTGCTTTATCTGACACACGCTAACAGATGAGTTAATGTACATGTAACAGGATTGTTACCATTTGCTTTGACAGTTGCAATAAATTACGATTCATCTTTAAACATCATTTTTAAAAGGAATGTGACTATGACACTTTCCAGGAACTGCATCTCGATTTTTCTCAAAACACTAAATGCATAATAACACATAAGCTCCTGCAAAATCTAACACAGCTCTCGAAACCGTCTTCTCTTTTCCCAAAACTGATCCCATTCTCCAAAACAATACACACTAAGCTATTATTTGCTTATGTGTCACAGAGCATCAAATAAACACTGACGTGATAAATTCAAAACACAACCATCAGACATGTTCCTGCTCGCGTTCTGATCCTGGTCAGGCCAGAGGGCCTCATCCACATGGGCTGCGATGCTCTCCCCGGCCAAGCAGCGGGGGAAAGTCCCTGGTGCATGGCGGATCCATCGCTGGCATTCATCTCTGTGGATGGCGCCACATGCATCCTCCTTTCCCCGGAGTCGCTCCACATGCTTGTGAGGTTTGCGTTCATGTCTACACTTTCTACCACCGACCTGAAAAGAGTTCTCTATTGGATTCAGAAATGGGCCGTGCTACGAAAAACACAGGTTGGCGTTCCTCTTCTCGTGGGAGGATGATAGCAGTGTTAGCAAACTGAGACCTAGCCGTGCATGGAGGAGGATGACCCCCACGCAGCTCACATGGTGACATTTCCGACAGAGGTTGGCAGTATGATGCTCCCCTGATCCTCTACAGGATGAACCAACTCAAACATAATGCCTCTATCCAGGAACACGGTGCTCCGTAGTGTCCGGTCTGTACAGAGCACTGAGAGGACGCTCTACTCACAAGCACGTACAGTATTAGCACATCGTTGCTCCATCACTCGGTCAGAGCTGCAGTCAAACGGATCACGATGCACCTGTTTCATCCTCAGCTGGTGCTGATTCAGGAGACGTTGGCTGATTGTGGACAGGCTCCCCTCGTCAATGGTTGTGAAATGGACATTCTCTTCCTGGACTCCGCCTCTGATTTCCCTCAGGGCGATGGCAATATTCTCCAAAACCACGTGGATGATGGTGGTCTCCTGCTCGCGCGCCTGTGAATTTCCGGACTCGAGGCTGAGTTTCTGTCCTGTGAAAAGTATATACACACTTTATACGTATACATACTGTATATTGTATATCAAATGTTTGTGATCACTTTCTAACTCCATGGTCGTTCCCGATTTCGTTTATTTCTTTCTACACTGTAAAACGATACTAAAGGCGCGTTTATCCAAAATGTACAATAATCTCCTACAGTATGAACAGTTGATATTGAGGTGTACATCTGCTCCTTCTGCTCCGTAAAGCTTCATAACGGCTCTAATCCGAGGTGCTGGTTGTTAATTGTGACTCTAAATGAACTTCAATAATGTTCAAAGGTTTTGGTCTCGCTTTCCTGGGAAGGTCTACATGAGAGACAGTTTCATCATGGAGCTTGATGGGTTTTACAAACGCACTCGACACACAATACTGTTCTTGTGAGACCTGCTCCAGAACAGCCGACCTTCATGTCTTATAACAACACCTGACTGTTAGTGTTGTTGCTGTTGTTACATAATTCTCAGTGTGTGGAATCACAAGTACTGTTGTAGAATGTAGAAAATCAATCATTAAAAAGAACGCCATGCTGTAATGTGATCACTGTAGAGAGTTCTGTTAGACTTCTCACGTGGTTCCTTACCTACTTTGCCTAACATCTGTATAAGCTAATTGCGTGAGCACAGCTGCGGCCTGAGTGAGACTCGTTGGTAATCAGGTCCATTTTGAAGGCCAGTGTTTCCAGGTGAACACAGTGTCCTAAATAATGCACTTCATGTTCAGGGATTTGTACAATCGTGACTTTAGAGGATCAGAGTCCAGGAGTTTAGATTCATTTTGTTGATGCACTATGTGAGAAGAGGGTGCACATAGTTATGCTTTAAAGTTTAGAAGATGCGCTACTTGCAGCATGTCGAGCATCTCAAAATTACAGACTACAACATTTTTAATCCTTAGATCTCTGTCTAAATGCCTCGGAGGCCCTAAGGGTGTCGGCGCTATGCACTGTAGAGCGGCATTGATCTCCTGTATACAGTGTTACTGCTGAGAAAAACACCTCAGTGTTCAGAGACATGCTAGCTTGCAAGATATTCTGCTTTGTTCAGTGCTTACATGCGAGTCCGCTTTGTGTTTTTTGAAAACCTCTCAATTCAGCAGAGACCACGTGAAGTTCCAGAAGAACGTCTAGTATCTACAGTATTCTATATCCCATGCATACTAACGAACACAAGGCTTAAACTGGAAACGGTGCCACTGGAGTTTAAGTTATTGTAATTATACGACTGAGCAGCTGAGTGAGGGTTAAGGGTCCCGCAGTGATGTTTGGGGATGCTGGGATTTAAACTCATGACCTTTTGATTATATGACACTCACAAGTCCAATATATTCATATGCAATTAAATAATTTGCCTTTAACATTAACATTGAAATTTGCCGCAAGAAACCCCAGACGAGATTAGGAATTAAGTCAGAACATTTCCACGTTGTTTTAATATATAATAAATAAACCCATTTATATAAATAAAGAAAGGTTTTGTCTGTACATTGGTCAGAACTCGCACTTTTAATGATATATGACCGTCAGATTAACGTTCCGTACATTGGAGGACCTGAAACCAGTCTCAGACAGACAGACAGACAGACAGACAGACAGACGTGTACGTGACCTGAAATAATAATATCACTGATCACATTAAAGCTCATCAGATTTATTAAAGCTTTAACCGTTTAACGATTTCTACAAACTCGACGGACTTCACGTACTAGTGTTTCATAAAGATGAGGCGTTAACATTCTGTATATCAATTTTACAGTATATATCTTGTAAAGCTACAGTCCTGTGCACAACCCTTGATAATTCCTCATTTCTTTCATTTAAATTAAATGATTAAATGAAGATTAAATGAAAGGAATGTGAACACATGTTTTACTGCAACAGGCTGCACAAAGATACGTCTTAAAAACTTGTTCATGTAACAACCTCAGCAGTGACCTCATTTCCCCTCATTCAGCATCATCAGTAAACTAATCATCGGCCTGATCGTCCCTCATCATCCGCACCTGTTTCTCACTGGGTCAGGCCTTAAAGTAGATGTTTTTTTGTTTGATTGTTTTAATGCTTGAATGATTCATAGGTCACTGTGTGGCGTAACAAACAAAAAACGTCCCTCTGAAACTGCTCAGGTACAGGGACTGGAGTGAACATGAGAAACAGAAAAGGAAGCCTGGATGACTATTTCTTAAGACTATTTAAAAAAAAAAAAATTGGCCTCCGAGTGGCGCAGTGATTAAAGCGCTCGCCCTATCATTTGGAGATCGCGAGTTCGATTCCCGGGTGATGCTGTAACCTCTCGCAGCCGGAGGTCTAGAGAGAGCTGATTGGCCGAGCTCTCTCAGAGGGGAGGGATGAGAGGTATTTAGTGCTCCCACATTAATCACGGCTCTACAGCCAACCAGGGGCGTCTGTGAGCTCGTGCAACGAAAGGAGCGGATAGCGCTGTCCTCCGAGTGTGTTACGCCGCCCACAACGGTGCGCGAGCGAGCAGTTCGAAAAGATGCGGTCGGCTGGCGTCATGTGGTTCGGAGGAACCACGTGATAGTCTTCGGCCCTCCCGGCTGAGTGGTAGTAGTAGCCTTAATGTGGAGCCCCCTAGTGACGGGGAGGAATTGGACACGACTAAATTAGGGAGAAAATCGGGGAAGAATTTATTTTGAAAAAAACATTTTTTCAATGCAAAAAAATGCCTATAAATGATAATTTTTTATGTTTAAACCCTCAATATATCCCTAAATATGTTACCAAAACTCTTTAATTTCATTTCAAACTCAGCTTAATACACTACCTTTATAATAAATAATGTAAAGGTAAAATACTGACTTTACCCCTGTATGTACTGGAACGTTCTTTGGTACAAGTACTGTAGTGTAAATACAGTAAATAATTCATTCGATCCAAGCCGCGTTTTCATCTACGTGTTCTCTCTACAGTACTAAAAAAGAATACCGTATAATATTTCATATGGAAATTTAGCTGAATTCATGTTAATATTTATGTTACAAAATTAGTAAATGATATTGTTCTTAATAGTTTAACGCTAAGACGCATGGAAAAATAGACATTGGCACGAAAAAAAAGCCATAAGAAATTGCCGGGGTTTCCATGAACAATTATTAGTTAGGTTTCTAAATAACCAATCACGCGTTTCCAAACTGCTGAGTCACGTGTAAACACCTGATACTAATGTCTGGGTGTTTTATTATTACTTTTACAAACATAGAGAGAGTCTGGCACACGGACCAATCAACAAAGAGCCACATGTCTGATTACATCCTGATTATAAGCGAAGGCCTGAATCTCCAGAGCGCAATCAGCTCTAAACATCACTAATTCCTCTTCCAGCATCAATCAATCAATCAATCAGACGCAGAGTTTCTTTTTTTTTTTTCTTTTTTTTTTTAATCAATCAAATGCAGGAGACGATCCTATAAAATATAATCCTGATTGTGATAGCGTAGCGGTTAGCACTGTCGCCTTGCACCTCCAGGGTCTGTGTTCGATTCCCACCACTGCGTGCATGGAGTTTGCATGTTCTCCCCCGTGCTTGGTGGGTTTCCTCCATGTTCTCCGGTTTCTTCCCGCAGTCCAAAGACATGCAGATTAGGCTAATAATGATGTATTGGCACCCCAGGCAGGGTGTACGCCGCCTCATGCCCTAAGTCTCCTGGGATAGGCTCCAGGCCCCCCGCGACCCTGAATACAGGATAAACTGGTATAGACGATGAGTGAGTGAGTGAGTGAGTGAGTGAGAGAGAGAGAGATCAGCTGCTACAAAGATCCAACGCAAATCCAACTAAAGTGAGATTAACAATAAAACAAATAGGTTTGGAGAATTCCCATGAAAGGAGTGTGTGTGTGTGTGTGTGTGTGTGTGTGTGTTCAGGTGCGAATGTGACACATCAGGAGACGAAATGAGTGGAAGGTTACTACAGACTAACCGGAAACAAGTTGCTCTCTCTCTCTCTCTCCCAAACACACACACACACACACACACACACACATTGATGCAAACTAATCAAATACACACACTCACACACTCTAGCTTACTCTCAAAGCCAAGTGAGCTCGGACAACCCAGGTGTCTCTGCATGCACAGTTCACACTATTCATCAAACAGCACATCTCTCTCTCTCTCTCACACACACACACACACACACACACACGGGCTTATTCTGTACGGTCCAACACACACAGCTGTGCTCTGCTGAACAGCCCTGATTCATTCTACAGCAACTGGCTTCATTTGTCACTTTCGACACCGCTCGTCTCTCCTCCACTTTCTCAAAGCTTCCAGCTGCCGTTTGCAACAAACGCTCCTTTCATCCTTTTCACACCAAGAGCAAGGATGGCTTCCGACACACACACACACACTCAAACACACTCAAACACACACACACACACTCGTACACACACACTCGTACACACCAACCCATCTATGCCACTTGCCTCTTCCACTGAGAGAGAGTGAGATGAAGAAAGTGAGCTCCACTTTTGTCTCCGTATTCATTTCAGTTTTAAACGCACCAGTGCTGAAGGCATCTATGAAGAAGTTCCGCCATCCTGCGTCGCTTCAGACATTAGAAACATAAATTAGAGAAAGTGAAAAGGTCTTGAATGTGTACAAATGTACGTAATATTTCTTCTGCAGAAATCAGCACTAATCAATCACGAGCCTGTGATCAATCACTTTAACTGTTTCAAAGCTTTTAGTCTTTTTTTTTTTTTTCTTTTTTCTTTCCTGTTCTATTGGGAGAAACTTTGCTTCTAGAAATCTGGAAAAAAATTTAGAAGACGCTTTCAGCCAATAATAAGAACAAGCTCAAGTCTCAGAGGGCCAGAGTGCTGTTACTGTGTAACTCCTCACGGGGGCGATCTGATGTCTAAATCGGTGAAACGGGCCGCGAGTCGGGCGATGTGTGACGGACGTGAACCGGGTCAGGATTCGCAAAAAACACAAATTCCAAACGCTCGATAACGACATTAGACAGAATTGACGCCGTGAGTCTCTTTTCCTACCTACGCGTCTGCAATCCGTCTCAGGTGTGGAAGAGGTTTGGTGATCTGGACGCAGGTCGTGTATTGTTAGTGTGGCGCATTTTATAATAGAAAATCTACTAGGAACATTTTTATATTACAGTGGACCCAAGATTACGGTACGAATTTAATCCGTTCCAGAGGAGAGTGCTTAAGGATCGTATTGTGAAACGCGTTTTCCCACAGGAATTACTTAGCAGGGCCTCCGAGTGGCGCAGTGGTTAAAGCGCTCGCCCCATCATCCGGAGATCGCTAGTTCGAATCCCGGGTGGTGCTGTAACCTCTCAGAGGGGAGGGATGAGAGGTACTTAGTGCTCCCACATTAATCACGGCTCTACAGCCAATCAGGGGCGTCTGTGAGCTCGCGCAACGGAGGGAGCGGATAGCGCTGTCCTCCGAGTGTGTTACTCCGCCCCCAACGGTGCGCGAGCGAGCAGTTCGAAAAGATGCGGTCGGCTGGCGTCACGTGGTTCGGAGGAAACACGTGATAGTCTTCGGCCCTCCCGGCTGAGTGGTAGTAGTAGCCTTAATGTGGGAGCCCCCTAGTGACGGGGAGGAATTGGACACGACTAAATTAGGGAGAAAATCAGGGAAAAATCCAAAAAAAAAAAAAAAAAAAGGAATTACTTAGCAGATAATCCGTTCCAGCCGCTGAAAAATATTAACAATATTACCAATTTCCAACACTATAATCATATGTTTTGTATACAAAAACAATTCAACCATTTGGTAAAGACGTGTAAAAGAAGTAAAATATGAAATGATGAATTCTCTCCATTCTCTATTAAACCTTCCTTTGCGGTTCCTCTCGGCACCGCCCGCTTCAAAAACCAAACTGAAAGCGGCTCCCTTTTCGTCTTCCTGCCGTCTTTGATAAAACCCTTGGTGCTATGCTCATAAAGAAAAGGTAAACTCGCGACTTAGTCGACGTTTGGTTCGGTTCGGCTCGGTTTGTTCGCTCGAGGCAAATATCTTGCAAAATTTCAGTTCTTCGAAAAGTCCGTCAAAATTTCAGTCATTTCAGACAAAAACACGTCATCAAGGCCACATGCACAGGCATTACTATCCGAGGGAAGAGGAATCGATTGATGACGTATTTTTGACAGCGGTCTAACACGCTCCATGCATGCGGGTAATTTCGCAGTTCGTCCGTGTAACAGCGGAGATGTAAAGACGAAGGTTTGTGTCTGTAAACGGTCAGAGTCGTGGTCTTCAAACACACTAAATCTCGTATCTGCAAGCTGTCGTGGCCGTAGATTTTTGGAATCCAACTCGGGGAAAAAAACACAGAATTACACGCACAACATCTTTTTTTTTTTTTTTTTTACGCACGATTATTTTTGACCGTGATTTTATTCCATAGATTATGAGCAGGTGTTCTACAGATGAAATCAGAAAAATATGTACATGAGTTCTAGACGAGTTTCTTTCCGAAACGGTTAATGTCAAAGTAATACTAGGGTTTTTTTTTTTTTTTTTTAAGTAAGGTTAAAAATGTACACACACTCAGTTCTGTGTTTAAAACAAGCCTCGATGTTTTGTCTGTTTTGCATTTTCACTGTTTTCCTGCTTGAATTTTCTTACATGTGTATTTTGACCGAACCTTAAGAGTTGCATTTTACATCAATTTACATCAGCCATATTATGAAAGTTAAATTTGTGCTTCATGTAAATACATAAGAGTGCATTAGCTACTGTATGACATTGGAATATTTTACATTTACGCAAATATAAGAGCAAAAAAAAACAAAAAAAACAATTCAACATTGAATTTATGAAACCCATTCAATGCATATAGCGTTATTCCAAAGTAGGTCAATTAATTATTTTTTTTAACACAAAATCTAAAACTATCATCCATGATAATGCCATGGCGAGATAAATGCCTTTATAATAAATGTAAAATGTTTCAATCTAAATAAACGCGTCCTCGCTGCTCCTCACACTCTCCTCCGTACTCGACTTCAGTGGAGAAATAAACTCTACCCGGAACGAGTGAATTTACTTTTCTTCTCCCTGAGAAATTCGAATGATGCAACTTCCCATTTAACTCGTGATATTTTGCGACGCTCCAAACACTTTCACAGGTAACAGGTTTGAGTGAACAAACCGAAATCTTCCGATCAAAAATTGACACGACATGTCATGAATGACTAATGCAGAATCTTAGGTTAAATTCTTTGGGTATAAATTTATTCACATAAAATATATGTATATATACTGTATGCATATATATGTGTGTGGCCAAAAGTATTAAGACAATGTAATTTGTCCTTTATAAGAACCTACACTGGTCTCGAAAAGCTCAGAGTCTTGAGACAAAAGTGAAATTGCTTGTGTTTACAAAAGGGAAAAGCCGTGTATTATAATTCTCTCTGAGCACAAAGCGGTGATGTCATTAATTAGTTTGAGTTTATCTGGCTGAAGAAGAGTTGGGTTAATTAGAATCAGCTGGTTGAGTTAACGACTGGAGCAAACACTGTACGAGTCAGGACTTTAACTCTCCGAAGTCGGGGTGTCCAGCTCGGCACAAACATGGGCAAAACTCCGGAATCCATTTCTCCAGATGATCTTCAGGAAGAGATCGAGACAGCGCGGATTGATTGAGGGAGTGACACCAGAGTACTCGTACCGCAGACGTCTTTCTGACCCTATACCCAGCCGGATCCAGGAGGTTTAAACGAACAAAGGATTTTTTTTACAATTAAATATGAATTGTTTTATAGCAATTTCATTGTATAAAATATCAAACTTTCCTTATTATCTTAATTGTATTTTTTTCATTGAAACACTGATTTTCACGTTTGTCTCAATACTTTCAAATTATTTATAAACAGTATCAATGAGACCCAGAATACACTTCCAGTTTTACTCTGAAATAACCGACATTTCTTTCTGTACACTCTGTTTACAACTTTTGTAAGTATTATAAATAAATATATAAAATAACTGTAATAATATAAAAATAGAATATAGAATATAAATTATAATATAAATATATTTAAATAACTGTAAATATCTAAATTTTCAGCCTAATATAATTGTTTAAAATTCTTTTTTATTATTATTTATTTATTGCAATTTATAAATATTATTATTTATTTATTGGAGGAATCTTTCTTTTTAGGTCATGGCCAGTTGTACAGTATAAGCTTTTTTTCACTGCATATTATACTGTGTGTGGTTGTGTACGTGACAAACAAAATTGGAATTTGATGAAACAATCGTAACAATTCAAAAAAATTCTGAAATGCACGTAAGGTCCTGTATAATTTCCATATTTAAAAAAAAGGTGAAACATGAAGAGAGTGTACGTTAAGGTAACTAAAGTGCAAAATACTAAACAAAAAACACAAAAGCAAATTCTAAAAAAAAAAATTTAAAAAAGGGAAAAAAAGCAAAACTAAAAACCAAAATAAAAAATGTGAAAAAAAGCTCTTCTGACCACACAAAAACTAATTGAAAAAATAGCTAACTTGAAAAATACACAACAAATACATCATTTGAACAACACAACAAAAAAAAAACAGCAAACTTAAAAACACAAAAACAAATTTCGCAGCACGAAGTAGCATAGAACATCGTGTGTTTGTTTGCGTGAGGCTTGTAGTCAACTTAATGTCACTGCGCTTTTGATGTTATTTTCACTTTTATTTGGTTATTTTCTCTGTGTTTTCACTTTTGCTGTTTTGAATTAAGTAAGGAACAGACAGGTTGGAGAATAATATAATGATTATCGTGGTTAAGCCATTGAACTCTTGATCGGAAGATCCCAGATTCAAATCCAACCACCACCAAGTTACCCCTGTTGGGCCCTTGAGTAAGGCCCTTAACCCTCAACTGCTCAGATGTGTATTGAGAGAAAAATACAAGTCACCCAGGATAAATGGGCCAAACGCTGTCAAAAGGTATAAAGACACCTCCTTTAAAAAAGAAAAAAAAGAAAGAAAAAAAGAAACACGACACCTACTGTATATTAGAGGTGTTTTCAGGAGGTTTTTTTTCCCGTTGTAAATCTGAATGACATCAAGAACCCATGAAGGCCTGAGAGCTCATGTATGCAGAAGGGCTCGGACAGGTGACTTAGGTCAGATCAGACACACCGTGCCCAATTTCTAAACCATTTTAAGGCAGAGATAAAACACCCACATTATATTAAAAAAAATTATGTTATTAAAAAAAACAATCTTCTGATTGTTTCTGTGAAAGTTTGGTCAAATTCCCATGACTGGAGGAGTTGCGAATAGAAGAAAAGCGTCTACTGTCTACTGACACCCACGACGTGAGACAGGCACCACAACCACTTATTACAGGTTTGTTACCCGAGCTTGACTTTTCCTCCAAATCTAATCCTGATAAACACTCTACACAATGCTGACTTTGCCCAAGTGTTCACTGTTTCTGGAAACCTCAGGAATAGAAAGCTGTCCAATAAATAGACCAAAATAGCGCCTACTAGAGACGTAACCTGATACACCTGAAGTTGTAAACAAATAGAAATATGAATAATTGAAGGACTGCTTTTTTTTCTTCTTCAGGCAGAGCATAGTATCTGATTAAGATTAAAGGTGTTCATGTAATGTTTTAAACTAGATTAAGGAATCAAATTGTATTTGTCATGTACACAACCGTACACAGTATGATGTGCAGTCAAACACTTTTATGACCGTTTCTGACCTAAAAAAAAAAGGAAAGATGAAATAGAATAAAAAGGTGAGGGGCAAATTGCACTAAAAGGAAAAAAAGTAGAAAATATTAAATATAAAACTACAAATAAACAGTTACAATAAGATGAAAAATGTTGTAATGTTTTATAAGTACCAAATGTTTAAATAATATGAAATGTGCAAAAAAAAAAAAAATTCCATCCTCTGTATGAAATCATATCCGAATAAAGTCCTTACCTTCCAGATTTATGAAAAAGTTCTTCCCAAACTGCAGTCTGAGAACTCCAAAATACAGCAACCACAGAATCCAGTTGTAAATACTTTATTGCACACATCACAGTATTCTTTTTTTTTTTTTTTTATCCACCAGCATGAGCAACATATCATGTTGTACATTTTTCCCCTAACCTCATTTATTTTCTATTTATAAAACAAGGCAACAACACAGATTAAAAAATAACTTTACATACTGTCTTGGAACACACAGAAAAGAAAGAGAGAGAAAAATAATCAGCGATTTAGTGCACCTTTATCGCTTTCAACGTTTGGACTTCAAACATCATACAAATGATGAGAAAGAAAGAAAAGAAAAAAAATAATGCATTCATTATAAAAAAAAAAAAATTAAAATCCAAAACAAAAACCAAAGTAAAAGCTCCAGTAGATTATTATGCGCAGATTTAAAAAATTTTTTTTTTTTTTTAAAGATTTGGTAGAAGTAGTAGCTTGTCTTTAACCCCCTGAGTGCCGCGTTGGCAGAAGCACTAGAGTTTGCAGTCCAAGGAGGAATGTTTTCACATCTAATGATTAAAAAAGTAGATTAAAAGGCAGCGCTTCCCTTTCAGAGGTCTGTGTGTAGCGCGCGGATCGTATGAAGCTACTGACTGTCGTATGGAACAGCCACTGAAGGCACTTTATGGTCCGATAACTTTCTGAAACATCGCCTCGGTTTCAGCTCAAAGCACAAGACAGCGAAAGCGTATGTCCTGTATGCAGAAATACTTCTTTTCCCTTTTTAGAATTCTAGAACAAACTTTAAAATCAACATTCTTTACACACCGACTTTCTGTGGCAGGAGAATCAACGGGCCTCATTTATCAATCTTGTGCAATAGTTAAAAAAAAATAAATTAAAAATTAAAAATTATGTGAAACTGAGCAATAAACATTCCTGTCAGATTTACAGACGTCTCGGTGTCGCTGATTATCGAAGCAGCTTTAAAGGATCGAATGCGTTCCGTGTCACAGCTAATTTACATTGACTGACTCACAGAAAACTCTATATAGAAGGTAAAGTCTTCCAGTAACGCAGCTCAGCCACTGCAGCGTGTCGGCTGTCGTAGACTCACACTAACTCTTCCTCCTGTTGCGCGTTACGGGTCCGTTCGGCTGAACTGAATCGCTATTCAGGTGAAACCAGTGATTTAAACTTAACAGCATAAAGTTATATGATTTGAGGAAAGAGTTGTTTTAGAACAGTTTTTTTTTTTTACTTCAAAAAAAGTTTTTTTTTAATTTAAGACCAAAGTATTTTGACTTAATATATCCTTATTTATATAAGCAATTGGAAAAAAAACAACAACAAAAAAAAACACCTTGAGAGTCAGGACTTCTGTACTCCAGTGAGTCTCATATTTACTCAAGTGCAAAACGCAGGATTTGAACCACATGAATACGGCTTTACTCGTGTATTACATTACTTCAATCTACTAAGTTATTGTTCTTAGTATTTGTTTTATTTAGTGTCGCATTGTTTTGTCTTTAAAGATTCTTCATTTTGATAATTTTTTTTTAAATATCTGAATATTTTGAACTACTAAGTCAGTATCTCATTATTGTCAAATATATCTCATAATTCCAATATAGTGTCTCTATTTTCATTCAGTATCTCATTATTTTTCATTTAGATTGAAATTTGATTTAATATTTCATTGTTACTTGGTGTGTCATTATATTAAGTCTTAAATGTGCCATATAATTTGAATGTTATTCTCATTCTTTTGAGTTAATATATCATTATTTGGACTTGTATCTCATTATTAATTTAGCATGTATTTGAACATATAGCTCAAGTTTCCTTTGGTATCTCATTATTGTGTCACTCAATTTCTCGCAATTCAAAAAAAGCCAGATACTGAAGCAAAATAGTGACAAACCAGCCAACCAATCCGTGTGCACCTTTACGTTCGGGCGTCCATACATTACTAAATCATTTTATACATAAATTTATACTAGTGAAAGACAGGATACCAACATCTCAGCCTTTCAGAGTTTCTTGTGCATCACATTATTTTGAAATACCAAATCATTATTTGGACTTGTATCTCATACTTTCGATTTAGGGAATTTATTTTTTACCCAAGATCTCATTTGGCTTACTCAGAGTCAGTATGTTCTTCACTCTGTATCTCAGTATCTAGTAAAGAAAAAAAAAATATCAAGTTACTATGTCAAAAATAATGACTGCAACAACAACAACAACAACAACAACAACAAAAAAACCTCAAACAATACAATTCAGGGCTTCAGGACCAAAACTGAGGGTAACATTTCAAACAATGCAGGAATTTCTCAATTTTTTGTTGTTGTTGTAAATATTCTTGTAAATAAAAGCTTCACAAATATTTTTTTTTCACACATGATCTGATAAATGAGGCCCAGTTGGTGAAAATCTATAAATCCCAGAATAACAATATAAAATACCCCCCTCCCTTTTATATTTGAGCGAGCGATATGGCAGTGCTTGAAATTCCTTGAGCTTTCGTATCCCTTAATTCCAGCCAGTAAAGAAATCATTGAAATTGTTACTTCATCTGAATGGTAAAGTGGAGCGGCTACAAAAATACAGTAAGAGAAGCTTATTCTTTTTTTTTTTTTTTTTTACAGAACTTTACAGGAATAACACAGGAATATACTGTTGCCATTTGGCAAAAATCTGAAAATTTTAAATCAATATTTAAAAAAAAACAACTCAGTTAAAGGTTTGTGTATATTGTACATTCAAAAGTTGAAAATGTCTCCCTCATAAAACAAACAAGCAAAAAAAAAAAAAAAAAAAAAAATGCCTAACATAATCACAATCTAAAGTCTGAGTCTTACGCGGAGTTAATGGGCGCGTTTTTATTATTATTTCTATGTGTAAAAAGCATTAGAACAAAATTGCCTCATAATGGTGAAAGATTTCTTTTAAACGTGTATTTGTATCACTCAGTGGGTTAAAGCGGCTCTCAAAAAAACCAGATTAATGAAAGTTAATGTTTGCATGTGCGTCAGTCGAGACAGCTGGTGAATTAGTGAGAGAACAGTTTAAAGATTTTTAAGGAAAAAGAAGAAGAAACCGATGTCAGGATTAGCAGAACCAAACCGAAACAAATTAGTATGCGTTATTAATTGTGCTTGAGGTTTCAAATGAACAGGAAAAAAAAAAAAAAAAAAAAGGAAATAAATATTTCATAAACATGTTGGACGTTGATAAAACTATCGCTCTGTCTCTATGGCAACGAGACAAGCAGCTCTGGCAAGTACAAGCTTGTTTATATTCATTTTTTTAAAAATATATATTTATTTATTTGTCAGCTGTCGAGGAGCTGAAATAGACTCTGCAGTGACGGAAGGCACTTCCACGACACCGACGGCCTGCGAGAGCCCACGGCGCTCAAAAAGCAGAAACACAAAAAAAAAAAAAAAAACCCTAAATGCACCTGGGATAAATGGAGGGGATTTCTGCTGTAAGTGGCATCCTGCTGAGAAAATGTTGAAACGGTGTGAAATCTGACAGAGCTGTAAGAATTTGTCATGATGGAATATGACGGAACGTTCCGTATGTCAGCTGTCGAATCCGCCACGGAGTAAAGACGGGCAGCTTTTACTCATCACTCCACTGATGAAAAGCTTCCTGATTACCGAGTCGTATCGTAGAGCAGCACAGTTGTGAAGAAGTGTCGTGTTTTTACGTCATGGGTTTATTTTAAAGTGCTCACTTTGGAGATGCTACTTCTTAACTCACGAGAAGTTTCCTTCTTTCCAAAAGGATTTTTAAAAACTAAAAGTGGAAATAAGATGAAAGAATCATGGTTGGCATTTATTTAATATGCTAAGAGACTCAGACAGCAGGCGCTACGCAACTTTTAGCACTCACGGTTAAAACTGTAGCTAAAGCTGTCAGATGAGGTTTTTTTTTTGTTTGTTTTTTTCATTTTAACTTAGAAAAAATTAACACTGATAAGGGAATGACGTCTATAGCTATGTACATAAAACTAACTTGTTTTGAGACATTAAAATTTACTGTAGCTATAAATTGATTTTTTTTAAAAGGTATAACGGGTTCTTTAAAAAAAAAAAAAAAAAAATTAATTAGTACTAGCCGGCAAATTCATGTGGTGTTAAAGGAACCAGAAGAAAATCATCCTAATAATCCAGGGTTCTTGTCCGAGGTTCTGTTAAATTCTGGGCTCTAATTGGTCAGAAAGTGTCAATTTGGGGTGAAAACGTTCTACCTTGATGGTGTCCAAGCACTCGTGAAACGCTGACATTAGTACATCAGGGGATTATAGAGAGAAATAAAGGGAGTTTTGTACTGCAGTTGGTCATAACGGTGTTCTGTTATTCTGCACAATCAAACGTCCTGCTTTGACTTGAACACCTTTTATGAACACGTTATATAATATAGTGACGGCGCACAAGGGGAGTTAAAATGGTTGGAGTTAAAGTTGAAACGTTTAGATAAAAATCTTCACTGCAGTGATTTTCATTAATGAATGTAAAATATTTGTTGTTGTAATGCTTCATATTGAAAGAGCTGGTGAAGGAAGGACCGTCTGCAGCTGCTATAACGCAAGTGACAACAGGAACGAACTTGCTTCTTGGTTTTGCTTTTTAGAGGAAAGTAAGTTTAATATGTTGTTGAGAAATTTGCTTTAATGTAAGAGAGGAATAAAAATATCTTACCCAGTTGTTGATTATTGTCCCAAATAATTGGGCTTCTAATTAACCAAATTCTAATTAACTAATTGTTCCAAGAGCCTTAAGTGCTCTCAAGTTAAAAGTTCAACATAAACTGAGTGGAGTGTGTGTTTGTGCACGCGCGTGTATGAGACAGAAAGTGTGTGTTTGAGTCAGCAGAGCAAAGTGAGGATGGACCGGATCGTGCACTTTTCCAGTTAGTGTGTGTGTGTGTGTGTGTCCATGACCAAGATCCAGTGTTTAAGTGTAATTCTAAGCAGGTTAATAAGTGTGTGTATTGTAGTGCAGTGTGTTAGTGCGATTCCTTCATCCCTGTTTTTTTATTATATATATAATTTTTTTTTCTTTCCCTAAATCGTGTTAGTCCGTGAACCAGGTCAAGAGTAGTACATTCATTCAACAGGTTAAACACAAGACAAATAAAAAAAAAATATCAGCAAAGTTAGTAAAATTCTTACTAAGAATATTTTTATTAAAATAAATGGCAAGGGGGAGGAGTTAATAAGAAAATAACAGCATACACCATGAAAACTAAATGCAAGCATGTAAAAATCTTGACAAGAGGAAGAAAAAAAAAGAATAAAGTCGCTAATGAGTTAAACAAGCTAAAGACTGGCAAAGGAAATGAAAATCTAAATGTTGGAAAGGCAACGCTCCCAACACGAGAGACTCGAGTTTCTGAGTGAGACAGCACAAACTGAGGTGAGTTTAAAAAAAAAAAAAAAAAAAAAAGTGGGCATCAAAAAAAGAAAGAAAGAAAAATATGCCAGAAGAGTGATTTTATAATATACATATAAAATGAAGTTAGAAAAATACATTAGAAACTTGTAACAATGATTGTAAATTACATTATTATACATGTATTAGGCAGGCAGGAGAGAATACAAGAGATTTCTCTAGAGACCTGATGGACTTAAATCGACCTTTAAAACAACATGACCGACAGCATGTAGTAACATCGCGGAGGGCATTTTTCATCGTAATACTGCTTCTGAGTCAGGGCTGTCTTCTCAAACCTCCAGTCTGATATTGCATTTCATTACAAAAAAAAAAAAAACATACGAAAAAATAAAAAGAGCGTCAAACTAACAAACAAAAACAAAGTGACCTTTCTTGTGTAACAGCTCGAGAGGACAGAGTGAAACAAGGCTGCCATAGGAGTTGAGGAATTTCATCCGAAATACCATTAAAGGTCTTTTTTAAATTTATTTTGTAATTATTTAAATGCTTTGGAGTAGCCGACAAATTTTTAATACGAGCCGGCGAAGGGTTTTTGGCACGGCTGTAGGAACGAGGCGTCCGAAACAGCTGAGGAATTTTATTATTTAAATAATAATAATAATAAAAAAAAAATATCTGATTTTTTTTTTTTTATTTGAATGGCAGTTTGCTTCAAACAGTAACAATACAGAACAGACAGATTAGAAACTGAAAAACTTAGGAAATCTTCTTTTGTTCAAATGGCCATAAAGAGAAGAAGAACAGAAGGGAGGGATGAAGGAAGAGAGAGAGAGAGAGAAACATTAACCTAATCTCGGGAAGACAAATCATGGCACGTAGTTAGCTGGTCAGATGACTGCTATTCTTTATATATATTTATTATATCTATATCTCTCGTTTTTTATTTTTTTATTTTGCATAGAGTAGATTGAGTGGCACAGCTGGGCGGCGATCGATCGAACTCCACACTTTTAATCACGCGTTCTCCTTCTCTATGCGCTGAGCACCGGTGTCGCTGTCGCACAATTTTTACCGAACACAATGTAACTCGGAAGAAGAAGAAAAAGAAAAAAAAAAGGAAAATAAAACGGAAAAAAAGACCCATCAATAAGGCACTTTTTTTGTCCCTCTTTTACAAATTCCTAATACTTCCCCTCGCTTTAATGCTTAGACCAGGAGAAAAAAAATACTAATTAAAAAACAAAAACACTGTTTATCATCGCCAAGAGCAAAATCATCTTTTTTTCCCTCAAACTTTGTCCTTCTTGTTTTTTTGTTTTTTTTTCTTAGTTTTTTTGTACAACTGCAAGTGAAGTATAAAAAGCTAAAATTGCCAAAAATATATATTTTCTTCTCCAGCACCCTGTAAAAGTATCTAATTTTGATCGTATCAGCATCTTAATACGCGACGACGTTATCTACACAGATATAGATTAATTTTTGTTTTTTTTAATATATTTATATATAGAATCATGTATGTATAAAGCAATTTGAACAGGCAGACATGGCTTTCACATCCTAGGTTTTTTTTTTTTCTTCTTGAGAACTTAGATGACACTTTTTTGTGTTTTTAAAAAAGAAAAAAAAAAAAGGGAGAAAAAAAAGTGGAGGGACACATTTTGGATGAGCGCTATTAGAATTATTGTTGATTTCTATTTCTTTTTTTTGCTTTAATAAAAAAAAAAAATTTTTTTTAATAGAACAATTTTTTAAACTTGATTATAAAGGTGCGGGGGGGGGGGGGGGGGGGGATAATACACAGGTATGTACAGAAACTCCTTGTCTGATTCATAATCATGATTCTTAGTGTTTAAGTCGAGCGAGACTGAAGCACAGTGGCTGAGGGATTATTGTCTTTCATGCGATTTGACCAGAAGTCAAATGAACACAGGCACGTCACACACATTTCCTTAAGCATTCTAGACCTTAAAAAAACAAACAAAACAAACAAACAAAAACCCATCTTGCGCTTAACGTAATCGTATAAAGATAAACTGTAAGTAACCCTTTGGCTAAATAAGCACACGTAATACTTTCTGTTATTGTTATTATTATAATAATTTTTTTTTGTCTTTTGTCTCACAGCTAATTAAAAAAAAAAAAAATAGTATTAAAGAAACGACAAAACGTATAAACTTCAGGCACTGTATTTGTCGAGGCTGGGGGATGGTTTGGGGTGGCGTAGGTGAGCCATGAGACTCCTCCTGCCCAAATCTCCACAGCCCAAAAAAAAAACATCCTAGTACTAAGAATACTCTGGAAAACTCTTCGCGACCCCTGTCCTGTCCTGCCAAGCGTGGCACCCACATCGCAGGTGTGATTAAGCTTGAATTTTTTGTATTTTTGTTTAAAAGACAGAGAGAAACAGAGAGAAAATAAGAAAAATGAAACACACACCCCCCACAAAAAAAAACAAAAAAAATCTTCTGCTTTTACAACCCCCCCCCCATCGTTTTAGCCATGCGACTCGGGCGCACCCAGAATGTGTCGGCGCTGATGAGGGGAAGAAATAAAGGTAGGACAAAACAACAGCAATTGGGGGGGGAAGGGGGGGGGGGGGAAAGAAAAAAAGAGCTGCACATGACAATAACACAAAACAGGTGTGTGTGTGAGTGGAGTTTCTTTCCTTCTTCCTTTTTGCTCTTTTGTTATTTTGGAGAGAAAAAAAAAAATAATAAAAAAATCCTTTAAATCCTGATCGAATCCGAATTGAAACTATGGAGCGTCAATGAGGATGTTTATGTTACTGAGGAAAATAATGTATCTTATTAATATTCAGATTTTTTTTTTATTGCTTATTAACCACTCAGTGCAGATTTTCGCTACTAATGACATCACCTGACTCGTGAGTTACTGAAAAAGAAAAAAAGAAAGAAATAAGCAGGTGTTGGGGGGGGGGGGGGGGTTGTGGGGGGAGGACAAAAAGATAGATAGAGATATATAGAGAGAAAGAAAATTAAATATGAGAGAGAGAAAAAACAGTCAATACACAAACGCCTAACATAGAAAAATCATCACACAACTTGTTTGTTTTGTTTGTTTTTGTGTGCGTGTGTAGGCGTTTGAGATCTTGTTGCGGTTTGTGTTGGTTTGTGGTGTGTGTTAGGGGTCACAGGTGCCTCTCTGGTTTTCTCAGCGTCCAACAGGCTAGCAAAAGGCAATTACCAGTTAATCTGATTCAGCAGGCAGGCTTGGGGCGGCTCATCATTGGGTGAAGAGTTCAGAGGTCAGAGGTCATTTGTTAGTTGCCGGTGGCGGCTAGGTGGTTAGGAACAAAAAAAAAAAAAAAAGGAAAACAAAAAAAGATAGAAAGGATATTAGTGTCAGCAAAGAAAGAGACCGAAATGACATCATTTTGAACACTGAAATGAAGGCAACATTCTTTTAAATCCACCCTAAACCCGTAAGCCAAGAGACGCACGCACACACACGCGCGCGCACACACACACAGAACCTGGTTATAAGTGCATCATGACCAGGGGAGAAAAAAAAACAAAAACATACAGCCCCGCCTCCCTTAACTGCAATCACATTGTTATAATTATGATGTTATTAACGTTAAAAGGTAAAAATAGCGCATAAACGTCGCCCCGGTGACCCCCGCCAAACCCAAGCCAAACAGACAAACGAAAAAAAGCTAGTAATGTTTTAGTATCTTTTGGGTTGGAATGCGTGTTACAACACAGCGATTAGTCGTCAGGGCGCTAAGAGAGGCGCGTAACTGTAAATAGGCGCACAGGTAAAGATAAAGTAAGCAAATAAATAAGTAAGTAAATAAATAAATACCACTAGCGGTTTATGTCTTAGAAAAATTATTCCCTCTTTATTAATTTTTTTTTTGTTTGTTTCTGTAATTATGTACAGGAGTCATAAATACAATTCCTATGAAATAGAAAGTATAAAATAACAGTACCGTACATACTAATCATATATCTCACATCTCTCGTGTGTATATATAATGTGTGTGTGTGTGTTATTAAAACCATTTGAGATGCAGACCTGCCAACACTGAGAGGACAAAGCGAGAGAGAACTCGTAGTTTTTCTTCTGCTGATTCCCACCCTAGAACTATCGGCTAGAACTAACCACCGAACGCGTGGTTCCTCAGAAACGCCTGAAGACATCAGTTTTATCTTTTCAAACCTGCGTCGTGACCGGATCGGAGGAGATCAATATCTGCCATCATCCTCGCTACAGGAGAACAAGTATCGCACCTCGGCCGTTTAAATTTTTTTTTTTAAAATGCACAGAAACTCAAAACCTCGCAACACACAATACTGTGCAAAAGTCTTGACCCTCCTCTTGAAATATTCCTCAAATCTACCTACAAACACACAGAAAGGTCTGGCTCTTTAGGAGCAAAATATGGAGAAATGCGTGTTCAAGGGAGGGCCAAGACTTCTGCACATCAGTCTATATTTTGTAGGTCGATCGTTAGCCGAGCTGAAAGTGCATCATCGGTGGAACAGTAAATCATAACGAGATACTATTTTTACATCACTTGTATTGTAGATTAATTTAGGGTCATGTTTTGTGTGATCATATTTTTTCCTCCAGTCCTGTACGTGGTGGTAAAGAAATAACCATTAATAAACCATTACTCTTGTTTTGTGAGATTATTTTGTGGAAAACAGAAAACCGGTTGTTTTGGTTTTTTCAAAAGAATCCAGTTTTAATTTTAAATGTAAAGTTAAGTGTACACTAGTTAAATGTTAATCGATTCTGAATCTAGAACCTGTCGAGTCAGTGAAATGAATCGACCCACAGACTGCATAATCGTAATCCGGCGTCCCTACGGCGTCCCACATTAACCGTCACTTAAGGCGGAAAAACAGATCAAAGACAAAGGATTACTCGTGTAAAACTGTAGTGGGCGGAGCTTTCAAGTAAAGCGTTCAAAACCCCCCATGTCAATAGGGTGCATCAGTTTTTACGTGTTTTAACTCGTAGCAGCGTAATCCGATGTCAAGACTCCGACGGTTCTTATCTGAAAAGCGTGCGGGCTGGCAGGACTGCAGACGAGGTAAACAGGAGGATGAAATGTGGACTTAAAAAAAAAAAAATTTACTCTACAGTAATAAAGCAACCTCAAGTATTATAAATATTCCTAGCTTTAAAAGTAAAGCGTCACAGTAAAGGAATGTGAGACAACGCTCGGGTTCTCAGTGCTAATATACACACACAAGGGGCGTTCGGGTCAAACCGGGACTTGTGTTGGAATTGAATAATACAAGACTCTGGGGTCATCTTTAGGCACAGAACGGTGACGAAGGACGACCAACCCGGGGGCGAAGGGTGGCACTGCAGTCGAGAACATCGGAAGTGTTTAGAAGGGAAAAAAAAAAAAACTGGTTTGATCACCAAAGACGTATTAACGGAGTTCCAGGGAGGCCGGTGGTTCGATCAAAACCCTTTCGCTGAGTGCATTAGTGTAGCAGGAAGGTTTTAAGTTGCAAAATATTAAAAGTCCCGCTTTGACCTGAACGCCCCTTGCATCATCTGTACATCAAGAATGTGGTAAAAAATTTAAACATCTCAGTACACATCACCTTCACCATATGTTCTGGATTGTCTTTTTTTTTTTGCATTAAAAACACAGTTGTTTTTTTTTTAGAAATAATAATAAATAATAATAATAATAATTAAAAAAAAGACATATAGGAAGTGTGCTCTCTAACTAACCTCTGTCTGCGGTCACTATCCTTTGGTAAGGATGGACCCGTGAGTCATGTCTCCGCACTTTAGTAGCCATTGCACCTAGATCGTAACAGGTCCATAAGGTTAGACATCATCTGAAGCACAAACAGCCAGACCACACACACACACATCCAGCTCGACCTCTGGGAGTCAACTGTCTGAGAGGTCGAGAGCTAGGAGGTGCCTGGTCTGGCTTTACAGACTTGTATTCATTGACACAAAAACACACACACATGCACATCAGGTCTAGAAATACTGTAATGTAAACTGTAATCACAAAGAGGAAACACACTCCCTAGGCTTCATTAATGCACTGGTGTTTTTTTTTTTTTTAAGCACTCAGAATTTCACAGTAGTTAGTTTGATAGTTTTTGAGACAGGTGGGCAAGGGGTGGGGCAGAGGTGTCAGGTGGTATAGGGGTGGGGGGCGGGGTCCCCGGCAGGAAGAACACATCCGTTAGAAGCCGAGCTGTAAACTCTACTAATGAGGTCAACTTTCTGTGAGGTCGAGCAAGAGCAAGACCCTCACACATCCCCTTTACTGTCGCTCTTGAGGAGCGTTTTATTCCTCCTTCCTACGCATCTGTTATTGTTTATCTGAACAAGTTTGATATTCATTTGTTTTGGCAACGTGGTTTAAACTGTCATGACGAGAGAGTGAGAAAAAGTTGAATTATAGAATGAGAGAGGCGGTGAGAGAGAGAGAACTAGAAAGAGCTAAAAGGAAAAGCGAAGGAAGGGACAAAGTGGACAGCGAATGAGAGACACAGAAATGAGGAATAGAAAAATAAAAGCAAGAGATAGAAAGAGAGTGAGAGACGGGTAGAAAACAGAGAGAGAGGGGGAGACACACGAAAGAGCTTTAGAGAAACAGGGAGAAAGGAGAGAGGAAGTTCAGTCTGGAAGGAGGACGACAGACAGATGTGACGAGCGCTTGCTGCAGGACTGCGCAGACGCCGGAGTAGGGACAGACCGAGAGAGAGAGAGAGAGAGAGAGAGACAGAAACGCATTTCTAACTGCAGCTGGGATCCACCTGCAGACACGCCTCAGGAGAAAGAGAGAAAGAGAGAGAGGTGTGTGTGTGTGTGTGTGTGTGTGCAAGCAAGCATGTCTCCATCACTCTGTATGTTGACAGGATGTGTGTGTGTGTACGTACACAGGGGAATCCTACCTTACACAGACTTTGTTTTTTGCCCTACAAAACCCTGAACAAAAAATAATAATAATAATAAAGCCCAGGAGATAAACAGATGGAAAACCTGTCATCTTTAAACGATGATGCGTCCTCGCCACCTGTCTCACACACACCTGTCCTTACACCCCTGTCCAACACCAGGCCTCAGCTGCTCAGCACGTATTTACCTTGCACTAAGTCCTGGGCGGGGCTTGGCATGGCCATGTCCAAGCCGCCCCCGTAAAACACTGCGGCGGTGCCGTCCTGATGCCCGCCGAAGCCTGAAGCACCGAGCCCCCACGCCCGCTTACCTAGGACGCCTCCGTGCTCGATGGGGTACTCCAGGAGAGAGGTGGGCGCCAGGGCGTACGGGTAGTCATAGGGCGTGGCGTAGATGATGCCTGCGTCAGGCGACGGGGGGCACCAGCGTTGGGGTGGCGTTGGGCAGCATGGCGGGCATCTGTGCGGGACGGATGAGGTTCATGATGGGCGTGCCGGCCGGGGTTGGGGGGCGCATGGCGGCAGGTGAAAGCACCTGACCGGCGGGGGGCGGCGATCAGCCGAGGGCCCTGAGCCGCCGCGGCCGCCGCTGCAAGAGAGAACGCAAGGTTCGCTGGTGTAAGAGAGCGGACAGAGAGAAGACGAGAAAGGAAAGAAGCAAAGATGAAGAAAAAGGACAGGAGGGAGGGATGGAGGAGGGATAGAGGAATTAAATATGAAGGACAATCGTTTGGAAGGAAGGAAGAAAGACAGAAAGAAGCGAAAGCGCGCGCCAGATCAGGATTCAGGGTTTTAGTGAACGTGAGGGAAAGCAGAAACACAAGAAGGGGAGGGGCAAAAAAACAAAAACAGAAATAAAATTAGTTCATGCAATGATCAACAGTGAACCCTCATAAAAAAAACTAACACAAGCCCCACAACCAGCACAACACGAGGATAAACAAACAAATAAACAGCAGTGTCAATCAACAGATGCATAAAACATATCAAAGCAGACCAATCACCACTGTAACGCCACAAGTCACATGATCAGGTACAAAACAGAACAACTCTCGCCACATGTGGAGGGCGGGGCTAACCGGGCAGCCATGTTGGTTAAAGCAGTTGTTTAAACGAGACAAACATAGAAACAAGTCGCCGGTCCTCTTCTGTGCCTAATCAGATTAACAAAACGCTAACGAGCCAAACTGTTAGCCTTACGGCAAGTTTTACGTCAAACAGAAGCCGAGTACGGGTTCTTCTTCAATTTGAAAAGGGGAATGTTTCGGAGACACTGAACTGCTGCTAACAGGGAGGATCCGTAACCGTGAACTGCACACGAGATCCGAGCGCAGGACAGAGCCATCGCGGGCGGATTAAACGTAAACGCTGAGTAACCATGTAACCTTTCTACATACTAACGGGTGTATAAAAGGGGATACGTGTTGTGTCTAAACACCAGGTAAAAGCCGCGATGTTACCGGTTAGAGCTTGGCATGACTCGTCTCCGGTGAGAATTCTCAGAGTAAACAGCTATCACATCCAACATACGGATCTTCTTAATAAACCAAAAAACATTTCTTAACATGGCAGACCCGGGATGCAAAGCCCTCCACATGGACGAGTAAAAAAAAAAAAAAAAAAAAAAGCTAAATAAATAATAAAAGCATTTGCAAACATTCTGCATTAAAATAAAAAAGCAGCTTATTCTCTCCCAGTCATGAATATTAACGATTTCCTTTTTGTTTCCTTTACATTACAAGAGCAGCACTTCTCATTAATATGCATGACAAGGGGCGGAGCCATCTGTGCAAACCTGCGCATATTTACGAGCATGGTGTGATTACGAGCCGTTGTAAACTCCATGCGAGCTGAAATCACGCGGCGTGTAAGGAGGATTTTGCTGGATTGCATACGGAGCGGCTTTTAAACACAGGACAGGAAGAGGTGGACAGGAGGACAGCGCGAGTCGGAATGTGACCGAGACATAGTGGAAGTCCGACTTTTCGTTCGCACACAGGACGTCGAGTGTGTATGCATGCGGTACGAGAGCACGCTTACGAGCTTTGATGTTGGTGTCTCTGTAGGTCCCGTTAAGGATGGCCAGCTCCATCAGCTGCATCTTCTTCAGGTTGTCTTCTCCTTCCGCCTGTGAAAGGAGAACGAAAAAAAAAAAAGAAAAAAAAAAAAGATCAGAAGCTGCATCCAAAACAGTTGTCAACATCCGAGCGAGTATAAATACACACGCCGGCGGTGACCCTGCTCGTTACCGCTAAATTAGTGCGGTGGAAATTGTTCACCAGGAAGGCAATTATACCTGGGGTCCTTCCGTCTCGAATCTAATGCACAGCGAAAAAAAAATTTATTAAAAAACGACACGCAGCATGTGGACGAATGCACCATTACCAAGTACACAATAGGGGCGGGAATCGTCCGCGATCTGCAATTCTGTAAGTATCACGACTTCATGAAAATCACATTAAACACGAAAATAAAAAAATAGAAATAAATAATGGTAAACAAAAAGGAAATAATCCGCTTGCCAACGACTACAACACAAAACCTGCACCCGCTCTTTTGAAGATATGACTGAACATAGCGAGAGCGGGACCAAAAGTCTTAACCACGAGTCATGACCCGACGGCACCGTTTCAATTCTGAACAGTGATCTTAACCAGAAATGTATCGCTATCCAAGCGTGCTTTCACACTAGGGACTCGGACACTGATCTAATAACACTTCAGATCGGGGTCCACTTTCTTTTTTTTGCATTCTCAAGCACACCATAATATGCTCCAAGCTACGGGTTGATTCAGGTATAAAAGCCAAACAAACAAACAAACAAACAAAAAAAGAGATAATTACAGAGCTACATAGCTAAGCACTGCTACCTTCCTTCGTCCAAATAAAAGTGACGGGAAATTAGTGAATTTTTCATATATATAATACGATTCCGATAAGTGATTTAATACGGCAGCTGTCGGAGGAACAGTGCGGAGTGAGAAGGCAGTAACTCGTGCATGAATTAGGAATAAGCCAAAGGCTTTAGTTCTCGTGAAAGAAGGTGAAAGATCTTTAAGCCACCACCCACCTCCCCCAAAAAGAAAGGATCCAGACACCAATTCTAGTATAATAAAGTGCAAATTCGTACAGGAGAAAATAAATCACGATCCAGAAGCCTGAAACCTGAGACGGACAGCAGGTAGGCCACAGCTGGTGCGCAGGACGCTTAGAATAAGACTGTTAGTTTTCCAATTCATAGAAACTCGCTGTGCGTTCGCTTTACAGAGACCGCCGGTTGCTTTCTCTTGATTCGGTTTTGTTTCTATAAATAAAAATTTTAAAAAAGCACACAATTCCATTCACAGGCGCAGTGTGCTGCTTTGTGGCGTGATCCGAACTACGTCTAAAACGTCAGCGCTACAATGTGAGAGGTTAGATACCCGAGCGAAACAGGACTGTGGAGTAAAAATCAAACGCAGTGTTTCACTTTGAATAAAAAAAAATAATAATAAAACAGCATTCCATTTCCTTGCGTATTTAGAGTGTTCACAGACAATCCAAGCACGTCAGCCTGATATAATGCGCATCGCGCAGCCAAATGTGATGGTGTGGGGTCCTGCAGAAAGTTCCCATAAGGCCTTGCAGAGTTAATGCAAGGCAGGAATACGGGTTCGAGCGCATGACTGATGAACATGGAGTCATGCATTCCAAAGAACCTGAGTAATCATCACTCAGTGTGAGTAAGGGAAAGTGTCATGTAGTGTGTAGTGTAGTGGGTGTGTTCGTCTCTTAGTGTGCGTACGTCTTTCTGGCTGTGTATTAAGGCTAATCAGGACAAAGTCGCAGCTCGACTTGTGAATCGTGCGTTCCTGTGAAAAAGCCTCGACGCCAAGCTTCACAGCTCCAGGTCTTTGTAGAGGCTTTGTGAAAAAACATAAGGCTTTACAATGGATTTCAGAAGCGCTAATGAAGGAAAGGAATAAAGAAACCATGTAGAGATGGAGATGAACGCAATTTAAACTTGCAGCACTATTAGCGTACATCTTATCTGTAAAAAGTTTGGCTTGTTGGATCAGATGGTTGCCTCAACATTGAGTAGACACTCAGTCTACCAAGTTCAGGTTACTGACTGGTTCTCATCTCTTTGGTATCTGGCTGCAACTGAGCCGATTTCGCAACCTCGGCCCAGCGGGAGTCTCGCTACATTATATTACAGCAAGCGTAGTTTGTTAGTGGAGGACGTGTTACAGTGTTGCTGCCTCAGCTTCCAGATGTTGCCACTCCTTACAGGTTTATCACAGACCGCCTTCATCGTCCGTGCAAATCAACACTAAGCCTATTCTGTGCTGTGAAAAGCTGCAACTCGAACCAAAATCTATACTGTTATTAAATAATCCTGTGCTGAATTACACTCCAGAGAGCAGTGTAACTAGTATCGGGACTGCAAGACGGATGTTTCATATAATTTTCAGTCTTGTCGCACATAGTATTTTCACATTGTGCACGTCCTAAAGCCAATAAAAAAAAAAAAATTCTTGCTGACCTACAAGAGACACCTTTTTTTTGTAGTCTTTTGAGCTGAGCGGGATGAGTTGAAAAGAAAAAGGGTGAGGGGGGGAACAGAAGATAGAAGTGTTTGCATTAAGCTGCTGCATTTGACAGTTAAAAAAAGGAGACAAAGATGGAAAGAGACTAAGACAGAATGAGAGACGGTGCGACAAAGAGGAAGAGACAGCATGAGTGAGTGAGGAATAAACTGAACAGTGCGTCACTGCGGAGCAGGAATCTGGGAAAAGCCTATGGGGAATTCTGCCTCGCATACGACCACCGTGAGTAGGGGGGTGAGAAAGGCCTGAAACGTGCACAGGGTAGTCAATTAACCTGCCCGCTCTGGAGGAATCCAATGAAATCTGTGAGGTCTTTTTGTGCAGGCGCTGGAGCACTCCAGAAATTATTGCACATGAGGCGCCGCTCTCTGGTAGTGAAGCTTAAAAGCATAACTTGAACAATACCAGCGTGGTCATTAGTATACAACAGTTCCTTGTTTTTAAAAAAATTATTTAAGGAGCACATTTTAGGCGGTTTTATTTGCGCGGCAAGTAAGGCCTTAAATCTCTGTGGTGGATGCAATGTCTACATCAGCATCTGAAAAGGTTTTCCGATTTCAGGACTTACAAGCTAAAAAAACCGTGACTAGGTCAGTCTTCATGACCCAGAAAGCACTATCGCGATCAAATTTGATGTCAGTACAAGAATTTTTATATTTTATTTTAGCTGAGGAGGATAGGCATTTGGTGGCTCAGCGGTAGACGGTTCTCCCAACATGCGTCAAGATCCGGGGTTTAATTCCCAGGCACAGGATGCAGTGCCGGTCCTAAACCAGGGTAACTCAAAGAATTGTATCAGGAAGGGCATCCGGCTCAAAACCTGCACCAAAGTTGTGTGTGGACCGGATGGCAATCCCTTGACAGTAGATCCAAAAGGCAAACAGCAACATTTAGCTGCGTAGGATAAAAATTATGTTGTTCTGGGGTCTCGCTCACACCCCCACTTCCACTGAACGATTTCATCAACTCAACCTTCCGAGATCCTTTAAAGTTAACTGATATTTTGAGCCAGAAAAGTTAAAAAACTCTGCATCTGTGCACACATCTAATGTCAGGGTAATGCAGGACACCAAAAAGGACTCATTACGCCTTGGATCGTGCTCTGGTGGATTTGTCTGAGACACGAAACCGGATATTAAGCTGAAACCCTTTCTGGCGCCTCATCGTCCTGGTCGTCCTCCTCCTTCTTACTGTAAAACAAACAGAGGTGGTGTCTGGGTGTCTGCAGCACATGTCTGCCCCTGCCAAAAAACTTGCATTTGCTCATTTCTCAGCAAAAACGTCCTCCTCTCTGTACGACACAGCCCACGCTTTATAGGACACAGCTTCTATCAGATGAGTGGTGAAAAAACACTGGACATCCAGTATACGCAGACAATATACACAATCTCTAACGATATATGAAGGGAAATTAAATGTAATTTCAAAGTCAATTTCTGATGAGTAATCAAAAAAGAGAGAGAGAAAAAAAAATGTCCAGCAATCCTCAGCATGATGTTCTCTCTCAGGCTTTGTTTTGTAAAGTCGAAGAAGTTCTTAACTCGTCAGTCCTTTCGATCATTTTGTCCGTGCACTACCCCTCGGTGCGCTGTAGCTACACAGTGTGCAGAAGAGCAAGGGGAAGTCCTGCCCTGCGGGAAAAACGAGCTTTATTAACCACCTTCACCAGGGCACAGTGGGCAACCTGGGAGCTTAACAGCTCAGTCATCAATATCCCCGTACTACGCTTACACACAGCCAGGGGCCTTATAACAAGAGGACAAAAAAAAGAAGAACACTCTTGCGTCTCGCTCTTACCCACTTTCTAAGTCTCTCTTTTATCACATCACTCAGCTCGACCTAATCCTACCTCACCCTGGAATATGGGCATGAGGGCTCGCTCTCTCTCTCGCTCCCTCTCTCTTTACACCCTGTGTATGCAGGAAAGAAAGAGATGAATTAAGAAGCATGAGGTGGATGATTTAAATAAAGACAGGGATAAAAAGCAAAGGATTTGACTGCGTGGAATATGTAGGGCAGCGGTACCAGGGGACGGTATCGAAACGGTAGCGCAGATGTTGGCATGAACTCAACATACGGGATTCGTCATAGCGGAACGCAAAAGCGGGCAGACATAAGGGAAGGATTGAAGTGTTTAAAAAATAAAACATTTAAGCGATCCAGAATTTGGACTAATACAACACGTTATAAACCCTCACGAAACACGTGTCTGCCAGGGTCTCTCACTCCGTCTGCGTAGTTGCTATTGTCCTGTCACTGTGATCCCTTAATGCCTCCCAATCAAGCCTGGAATATCTTGAAGGGGGATTTGGCGAGGATGATTTGTGGCTTTAAACACTGCCGGATTTGCATCAGATTCAGAGATTTGAAGCTTTAAAGCTGATCCATGCCACCATATGCCATGACCTCAGCCATACTAAAAGCCTCTAGAACACAGTGTTCTACTCCTCCTGGTTGGGTTTGAGGTTTTACAGGCAAAGGGGAAGCTGTGGAGAAATCAGAATTGATGAATCAGCAGTCATGGGGAAATCTACTTGCAACACACTTGGATATTTTAAAGCTTGATCACTGACATTTCCCACCAAAGGAGAAACAAGGAACATCTGGAGACCGTTTAAAAAGAACACAATACGTCTGTCACGCCCTAAACAGGCCCGTATTGGTGAATAAATGTCATCCAACATGCGTGTAATAATTGGCATGAAGAGTCACCGGGGTTCAATTCCTAGCCAAAACCCAAACACTGGATACGAGGGCATCATTAGTCCCAGATTTGAGTGCAGAAAAATAAATAAATAAATAAATAATGGAACGGTTGCACCCGGAATGGTGTCAGATGTAAAACTTGTACCAGTGAATCTAAATGGTCTGCTGTGGCAACACCCTAAAAGAAGCAGCCAAAAGTACATCATCCAAGGTCACTGAAAGCACGGTGGCAAGCTTAAACTGACCGTGGTTTTAGTGGCAGGATTCCAGTGTTCCAGCCATCAGGTGGGCATCAGATGCACTCTCAGGTGAATAAAAAAAAAAACTGGCAGAACATGAAGTTCCTGAGATCAATAGAGCAAGCAACAAGTGGAAAGTCAGAATTACTTCCCAAACACTACCAGAACCTCAAACCCCAAATTTCCCGTCACTTTCTTGTGTTGCAATGGGAGCATGTTGGAATCGAGGCGAGGTATTTGAGCTAAAGGAACCGCAGCTCACATTTAAACTCAAAGCCCAGGGGCCTTCTAGCTCCAAATGCTATACGATCCCACTTCGAGAAACCTCTATCGACAGGTTTTATTGGCACTTTGCAAAACACGAACAGAATTCTGGCAGACTACAGCGTGGAACTGTGGATAATTACCCCTTAACCTCGACAATGGGGCAGGCGGGGCAGTGCGGTGCAAGAACGCCTGTGGGGATAGTGCGACTTGGCAGAACTAGACAACTACACAAACACCAAGTGCTCACTGTGCAATTGCTCTCTTCCAACTAAAAGGATTAGCTTGGATGTTCAAAGGGAAGCACACGGACTAACGTCCGCAGGGGGCTGGCTGTTTGGCGCAAGTCCGGACAGATTACAGGCAGGACTAACCTCTAGAGTAAGGGCATGACTTAATAGGTTTATTTTATTTATCCTACTAGCTTTTTAAGAGGAACAAGACACATTTTAGTCATCTTCCAAGGTGATGGAAGACACATTGTTTCTTTTTTCAGGAAATTTTTGAATAACCGCTTTGAAGTGGTTTTCAACTTTAGTCAACTCCCCTCCAGGACACCACACACGCTTTTTCAGCACGCGGTGCTCTTATTGTGATCTGAATCTCGGAATATTTTCTTCACGCTGCACTTTTTTCTACCCTCCATCCCTCGTGAGGTTGTGTGTGTGTGTGTGTGTGCAAGCTGACTTCGCAGCTGTGTCGAATCTCTTCATGTGGAAAAGGTCCTGACTTTGTACACATTTCGGTAAACACCATTCCTCCAAATGCCTTTTGGTGGCAGTTAGGAAGAGTTACGCTTCAACGTGTGTGCACATGAGCGCATGTTTCTGCATTGCAAGTGCCCATGGGATACACAAATTCTGGTAAAACAGTATTAGACCTTTTTCCCTCGATTTGTAAACCATGTCCCTTGAGCATGACAAATGAGAATAAAAACACAAATATTGCTCAAAGGCTAGACCCTTCTGCACATTTTGCTTTTATTATTTTTTTTTCCTGTTCTCTTCTTAGGGATTGTCGAGCACTTTGTCGGGCGCAAAAAAAAAAAAAAAAAACTATCTGGCCAAACACAGGCCTTCAAAGAGCTCTGCATGCAAGGTGGATGCCTGACCCGAGTCATCGTCATCTGCTTTAAACACCTGCATTGTTAATTTATGTCGTTGTATGTATATAGCACCTTGGTCCTGGAGAAACATTGTTTCATTTCACTGTCTACTGAACTGTATATGGTTGGAATGACAATCAAAGCCTACTTGACTTGACTGTGACGTGAATCTAAAATTGGATTTGTGGACTGTGGGGTAAATCCGAAAAGAAATGTGGTGGCATGGTCAAGCCAAACGGCTCTGAGGAGAGAAATGGATTCACTGGTACACACTTATGGTAAAAGTACGCACTGGGAGCGAGGTGTACATTTAAGTGAGAGACAACAGACCATCCAGAAACGTAATTATGAGCAAGCATCGGGTGATGAATGATGATTCACCTTCGCCAGCCAAGATGAGCACCATTACACAAAAAAAACCAATCAAGTAAAACAAACGGAACGAGATGTTTGACTCCGTAAACTGGATGATTTTTTGTTTGTTTGTTTTTAAACACTCATGGCGCTGTAACAAATGCAAAAGAAACAAAAAAATAACATGTACTCATTGTTCGTCACCTCAGAAAAAAGCAATTGACTTTAAAAGAGAAGGACATTTCAGAGAAGAAAATGGAATAAATAAAAATACAATACAATACTTTTCTATGATAAGGGATTCCAAGTTGTTATATTTAGACCCGTGGCTACACTTGTAATTACCTTAATCAAAAATTTTTTAATAATAAATCAGTTAAAGGTAACATTTTGTTTCATGAACAGGTCAACAAGTTAACAGGTCCTCAGAGGACCAGCTGAGACCACTGCCTTAAAACTGACAGTAAAACAATTACATATTTTTCTCCTCAAAGCACCTGGTGTAACTATATAAAATATCATTCTCTAGATAGTTAGTTGAGTGAATTAATAAATTAATAAATAAATTTAAAAAAAGTCAAACGAACCAACACGTGGTTAGGGAGCATGTCCGACTGATCAGTAACCAAGAAAAGAAAAAAAACCCCTATAGTATTCAAATTCATATAATTATTATTCAAAACGTTTCTGTGTTTATGATAAACTAGGCACATGCATTTTCTTTTTTTCTTTTCTTTTTTTTTTTTTTTTTAAATACGGCATCACATTTTTCGAGAACCAAACATCGCTCGGGAACTATACTCGCCATTTAAGCATCATCAGTGCTGATGCTTTTCAGAGCTCACGCTGTCGTCGTGTGACAAATTATTAGTGAATAACCCAGTTTGGAAGACACAAATGCGCAGCATCGTTCTCAAAAACGCATAAAAACACAATTTTCCATGACATTTATAAGCGACGCTTATTACAGTTGATTATTTAGTCTGAATGCGGCATGTCAATGAGGCAGGCAGCCTCTGATGTGTGCAGCTGTAAACACGCCGTGGGTGGCGTGTGTAAAAGACGGGAGAGCTTGCTACATAAAACTGGGAGGTTTATGAACATGAAAACATGTAAAAAGAAAAAAAAAAATATATAGGATTGATGGGTTATTACAAATTGATTTACGGGAATCGTTTATAAAGTCCGTTTTTTTTTTTTTTTTTTTTTTTACATAAAATCAACAGCATCTTTATTCCTGTCCGGTGAAATTGCAGGCTATATTTTGGAAATGCACTCTGCGTGCTGGTGGGATGTAGAGATCAGAGCAGCGGTCGTGTTCGGCGTTTTTTGAAGTGCATGCCAGATGGAAGGATTACCACGGGCATGTGAGAAGAAATCACCACTGGTCAGCAGGACTGTACCGCCAGCATGACAACTGCTTGATGTGATGAGCGCTCTGGATGAGAAGACACGGAAGAAGGGAACAGGAGCGGCAAAGACAGGAGCGTAAAATTCCATGATGAGGAAATAAAATGGACAGGAAGAAGAGGAAAAAGGAGGACTAAATGACTAAAACGACACACTTATGAACGTAGAGCATAAACTCATCCAATCAAAATGCATGTTGGTTTCTTTTTGCTAAACTACTAACCAATGCTGGACACTCAGGACTAGCGAAGGGAACCACCATGGACCACGCAATACAATATTATTGCGATATTATGCCAATTCAACAAGTATCACATTTTTTGTTTTTCAGAATTTATTCAAATTCTTAACAAACTTTGCACACGATTCACTCTTGCCACATGGGATGCTGTGCTGTGTAAACATTTTAGAGTACA
Organism: Clarias fuscus; assembly: GCA_030347435.1. Lineage (NCBI taxonomy): Eukaryota > Metazoa > Chordata > Actinopteri > Siluriformes > Clariidae > Clarias > Clarias fuscus. The sequence goes on along the minus strand of CM059216.1, from coordinate 2,122,337 downwards.
TCACCTGTAAGACTACAGAGGAACAGCAGTGTGGGACTTGGGACCTTCTAGACCATAGTCCAACACCCTAACCACAGAGCTACCCCTGCCTATTTTATTGCAACTTTTGTTCATTCCATCTAAAAAAAAAAAATTATCTAAATTTTTATTGGAAATTCTTTCATTTAATTGAATTCTTCTAGTGCAATTTTCCTTTTATTATAGTGAAATCTCTCTATTCTGTCCCATCTTTCCATTTTAGGTCAGAGACAGCCATGTACATGGTGTATGATTGTCCATGTGATAAAATATAAATTTTATATAAATTGGGGAAATCATTTAATTGATGTTTAGGAAGTCATTTCACGAGAAACTAGGCCTAACCTACCATCATTTCTTAAAACTATTTCCCAAGCTTGCATCAAGAGACACAAAGCGTGGAATGTAAATTGAAAAGAAGAGCGGGCTGTAGGTGAGGCTGCCTGGACAGAAGAGGGGTGTTAAAAAAAAAAAAAATGGCATGTCCAAGTAGTCAGGACAGATATAGAAGCTGACAGGATGTGCTCGAAACCATGTTAAACTTCTGTCCTTCACCTTAAATACCCAGGGCAGGGCTAAATGGCAAGAAACAACTGAGACGGAACGAGTAGTGCTACGCTACAAGCTGTTACTAGCTTAAAGATAGGCTGAATTACGTAGAAGTTCTATAACAGAAAGAGAGTTCAAGTTTGTGGAAGAATGTGTCTGAGATTGACAAACATGCAGGTGAATATTTGGTCAGTCATTGGCTGGGTATAATCTCCATGTAAACCAGAGAAAGGAGCACAGCCTACGGTATAAGGGAGAGGTCGAGCTGAATTACTACACACACACACTTAGGAGAGCTCGAATCTTGACCAGTGGTGAGGAAGCAGAAGAACGTCTGGGTTGCACCGATAAAGCGAGTTTGGCTGCCTGAAATCTGGCTCTCGTGTTACGAGAAGCAAACGTCAAAAGGTTAATAGAGACCTCGCTCGTGTTTGATCCAGACTGGTTGGCCTGATCAAAGCAGAAGGTTTAATGCATGCTACTCTGCACCGCTTGCTTTAGGAGGGGGAAAAATGGTGGGAAATGGGGATGGAAAAGGGAAGGAATAAACACTGATATAGCACAGCGAGTCTGCTATCAAACTGTTTAATAATGTGAAGAGCTGAGAATGAGGGAAAGGGGTGACTCCTTTCACCCTAGCACTAGACCTTGATTAACCTTGGTGAGCACTGGGAGTCAGCAAACACCTGCATTAGAATCGACTTAATTATTGTTCAGTTCAGTGTATTTATTGACCGATCTCACAATCACTCGGCATCCAGTAGCTGAGGTTTGGGTTTTGGCTGAGAATCGAACCCATGGTAGGTGAGAAACCTTCGACTGAAAAATCTTGTTTGAAGGCCTAGCAGCCACTCAGGCGTCCTAATGGCAGTACTGATGGGTTAATTTTTTTTGTTTGTTTGTTTTTGCACTGTGAACAGGCTCTTCTTAAAAAACAAAACAAAAAAAACAGTTAGACTCAAGCAGCACGGATCCATACCGGCAACACAATTACTGATGAAAAACTAAAACAACAAAGAAAAAAGTTTACACGTTCTGCTGGCATGTATAGATGGAGACTTAAATGTAATTTTACTACTAGCGACGTCGAAAATATGCCAAGAAAAGGTCTTAGTCATATTGTCTAGGTTGTGCTAAAATAAACAAAAAGGATGTGTCACTTTATATTGCACAATCATGACCTCTGTATACATTTATTAATACACGGTATGAAAAAAATATTGCTATATCATTTAGCCAAGCAAAAATGGCTAGGTATGTTTCAGACCTGTGGGGAAACAATGACGTCGCACTACGGAGCCTCTGACGTTAAAAACCATTTGGCTTCATACAGTTAGTCGAGTGAGGAAACGAATAAAATTATGTCAAATAATACGGTAGTGACAACCCAGATGGGGTAACTGATGGACTAGGCGTTAGACCCCTATTGTGAAGCTCTATGATTACAAGAGAAACCAGGGACTCCAAAGAAATGGGACAAATTAGTTAGGAAGACATGTTCGCAAGCGCACACAGCAAGCGGCCAGATGGCATTTTGTTCTCGTTTGTCATACCGGCCTGATAGGAGGCGAATGTGATTATGCGCGTACAAGGAAAAAGGTGTTTATTGGTTACGATGAGCCGGCTGGTCACAACAGGCCTCGGAGCCAGCCTTCAGGCAGCGAGCTGACAGCGAAAATTTGGCTGTCGGGGACACGACGCCCACAGAACCACAACGCCTGTCATACATTACATACCATCTGTCTGTCTCCATAAACCCCACTCTCCCCTAGTGAGGAGCCTTTTTTGTAACAGACAGAGATGAGGACGAACCCTGTGCACGGTTTATAAACCCTCCCCAACAGTGATCCAAACATGAAGTGCCACCATCAGAAAAATCTACTACTAGTAAGAAAGGCAAGAGAGGAAAAGAGGGCAGTGGTAAGAGGTAAGTGCGCAAGCTTCTCATCCAGTCCGCTGTTGAGAGCCTGAGCTCACGAGAGCTGCCATGGGTTGTGAAGCTGCAGTTCTTTTCATTTCTCTCTCTATCCTCTCCCCGAAGCGATTTGTGGCCTTTCAAGAAAGCAGGGAGAATTTGGCTGACTCACAGGTCCTGCCTTCCAGTACCGAGCAGGCAAAACAAGATGAAACAGAAGGCAAAAAAAGGAGAAAGCAAGGAGAAAAAGGGAAAAAAAAAAAAGCGAAGCCCTCCGAGCACTCGGTCACAGCTACTACACAAACTCGCCTGCAATGAGCTCTGCGCAGCCTTCGAGAGCCTTGGGCACTTCACATTCCTTCACACAAAAACAGTGAACGACAGCAACAAGTGTGGAAGGAAGAAAGCGGATTCAGCTTGATTACGAGTCCGGTTTGAAATGGTCACGATGTTCCATCGGACCGCTCGTGTCCTGTTCAACGTGACACCGTGCTAGTCCAGAAACCTCCCGTGACACCGTGCTAGTCCAGAAACCTCCCGTGACACCGTGCTAGTCCAGAAACCTCCCGTGACACCGTGCTAGTCCAGAAACCTCCCGTGACACGGCAGTTTTAATTAGCAAAAGTGAACAGAAAGCACTCGTAGTGGCCTAGATTCGTTAATGAGCCGGTGAAGGTGAAGGCTCCTACTTCAACCACTCCTCAGGACCTTGATGACGTGCAGAGAGAAAGAAAAAAAAAAAAAAAAAGAAGAGGGCTGGAAGGAAAAATCTAATCTAAAGAGTGTAATCGTTTCAAGGGTTCTGCTTTTCCAAAAATACCTTTTTCAGAATATGCTTTTATTTTCATATGCACCGGCCTTGGAGTCCGGCTGCTGAGACAATTATGAGGGGAAAATTAACACCACGTCCCATCAACTCTTAACCGGCTCACAGCTGCTAAAAAAAAAAAAAAGAAAACTCTAATATTTGAAAACTGATGGTGATTCTTTACTTCACCTGGAGCACAGGAGGATGGCAGAGAACTCGGGACAGGAATCACCACGGGCCAGACAATACGATGTCACGATACCCAGGTGCCGATTCGATTTGTATTGGGATTCCATAAGCATTGTGATTTTTTTTTTTAATATACCCTGCTTCTTTTAAGAAATATAACCGTATACCCTGTAGGATTATAGAGGAACATTTTACCACCTCAAATACAAACTCGAGCTTTTGACAATCAAGGAAGTTAGGGCACGTTACCATTAAGCACGATTGATTTATTTTTAATTGTACTTTTGCACCCCACTCTCGCGCTGACCAGGGTTCGTTATTTTTCATTATCCATACCCTCGTACACGGGAATTTCCGCTCTCTGATACAGAACAGTAAATTATGGGCCTCCGAGTGGCGCAGTGGTAAAGTGCTCGCCCTATCATCCGGAGATCGCTAGTTCGATTAATCACGGCTTTACAGCCAATCGGGGCGTCCGTGAGCTCACGCAAGCGGAAGGAGCGGATAGCGTTGTCCTCCGAGTGGGTTATGCCGCCCCCCAACGGCGCATGAGCGAGCAGTTCGAAAAGAGGTGGTCGGCTCACGTCACGTGATTCGGAGGAACCGCGTGATAGTCTTTGGCCCTCCCGGCTGAGTGGGAGCCCCCTAGTGACGGGGAGGAATTGGACACGACTAAATTAGGGAGAAAATCCTCCCTGAAAAAAACAAACAGTAAATTATGCACCTAGTTGGTTTGTAAGCGGCCATAAAACAATTTTTTTAAAAAGAACGGGGAAGTCAATCTCAGAGCTATGGCTAATATAGATATTTTGTGAGAAAAGGTGCAACTTGACACTCTTGTGCATCTTCCTGCCGTATTAGCTTATGGCTGTGTAGGTCAGAGGATTTTGGAACAGAGACTGCACTGATGACGTCGCGTCCACTTCCGTTTTCAGGTACAATTGGCTTCCATTTCTGATTCGATCCGAATATGCTGCACGTCTCAATCCTAAATGTGCCCTGATGTGAAAATTCCCTTTAGTACCATGTGGAAAAGACTTAAAAACTAGCTGGATTTGAATCACACAAAGTAAAATATAGCATGTTCGGGATTATCTTCCTAGACTGGGAGGATCAATCGTCCTGACCGGACCAGACGACTTGAAATACGCCAGTGAGGAAGAGAAGGAGAGGGGGTAACTTGCTCTGATAAACTTTTGCATGTACAGTTTGCGGGTCTGAAACTGCTTTACCTTAAACTCTCTGCGTCTCTCCCATTTTATGCTCAACACAAATGTCTGTCTTTCTATGTTCCTTTTAAATTCCGTCCGTCCCCAGCGTTGTGATGAGCAATCCTCCATGTACGGGCACCTGGCTTCATCATCTCGGTACATACTCGTACAGGGACAAACGGGGGCACCGGAGCGGTATGAGACGGACAGAGAGACCTAGAAGTGACTGAGTGCGAGCTGCTGCAGGCTGATGGCGGTGTGCTGTTGTGAAATATGAAGGTTAGCAGTAAGAGGAAAGATTGTTGTATTTGAGTGTGTGCATAAAAGGGAAGCAAGAATCAGTAGGATAAAACCGCAACCCACACATGAAAGGTATCTCATAAACCTCCTCTTCCCCCCCCCGACTCCTCTGTGGCCTCTGCTGCTCTCAGAGTTGAAAAGTTCACAGGGTCTATGAGCTGAATCTCTCTCAATCCTTACAACATTTCACTTCATCCCTTTGAAATGCCTGCTTATGCAGCTGTCTTTGTGCATTTGTGTGTGCGCGCATCGAATAAATTGGGTGAATTAAGTTGAATATACTTTTTTTTTTTGTCACGCAGGCTCCGGCGACTACCGTGTTGTTTCCGGAGAAGTGAAACCGGGAGTACAAATTTGAACATGCTGAAGGCTGGGACGAAGTAAAGAAAAAAAAAAAAGAAAAAAAAAGAAAAATCGATCGCCACGAACCAAACCGAAAGCCACACAACAAAAGTGCTTTATGAGCAAGAAAAAAAAGAAAGGATATTTGTGTGTTTTTTTTTTCTCTGCTTCAACTCGGTCATCAGGTCCGAGAACAAACCTGAGCTCCGTGACCTCTTCGTTTGGAAGGAATATTTAATAAAGGCAATTTCACGCCTCTGAATGAGGAGAAGATGGCGTTCATTACGTGAGCAGAGGCAGAAAGATTGTCCTGCTGGGTCTTAAGGGGCATTATCATGGCTGGGGCAAATGTGATCATCAACCCCTCCTGGTGCTTTAAAAAAATAAATAAGAAATAAATGTCCCAAAAGAGACAAGTTTTTCCTAAGCTAATATGTATAATTCACACTACAGGAATGTTTGCAATAATATAGAGCTGTGATTCGAATTACTCTCCAATTAAACAAAAGTTTTCAATCCTTTCTGACCATCATTTTTCAACAGTACACTTGGAACAAGTTTCTATGAAAGCATTTCTGTCTGAACATCAAATAAATTGCAGTAAAATGTTTTGCTATTTTAGCGCGCACACAAAAAGAAAAGGCATTGGAGAAGGGAAGGGCAGAGAGCTGGAATAAGGACGGCCACCGGCTAGATTTCGTGAGGTCAAGAGCCTCCACTACTCCGCCCCCCTGGGCGCTCAGTACACACCGCCGCTTTGGCCTTCTGTTTGCGGCAGGTCGACAGGCTACTCGGCGAAAGAATGGAAATGTTTTTTTTTTATTATTATTATTATTGACTTATTTACGTTTGAGGTCATTAATAATTTAGGTTAATTCATTTTAGGTTGTTCTGGTTTGTTTGTTTTTTTAGCTCAACTTGGTTAAGTTTATTTTGTTATTTTATATTTTTGTATTCTTGTGTGATTTACACTTTAGTTTATTTTCTTTATTAATACTTGACCCTTAATTTGTTTTATTTTGTTTTGTTTCACTTTTTCCCCCCCATCATCTTTGTTCTTATTTTAACTTAAGGTTGTTTTCATATTTTTATTTTGTTTATCTCTGTTTTAGCTTATTTAGTCATTTACATTTTAGTTTTTCTTTATTAACTTGCCTTCATCATTTGTTTCATTTGTCTTTTGTTTGCTTTATTTTTTTTCTTTTGTAATTTCTTTTCTTTCTTTTCATTTTAACTATAGGTTATGATTTAATATTTTTATTTTACGTTTTTACACTAGCTTTTCTCTAATTATTTAAAAGTTTATTGTTCTTGATACTTGCCTTCATTTGTTTTCTTTTGCTCAATTTTTTTTTATCATTAGTTTTTATTTTAACTTCAAGGTTTTTCCATTTTCATTTTGTTTTTGTTATCTGTTTTAGTTTACACTAGTTTTCTTTTAATACTTGCCTTCATTTGTTTTATTTTTCTTATCTTTTGTTGAGTTTTTTCCTTTTCTGTAATTTCTTGTATTTAATTGGATTTTTTGTATTTTAGGGTGGTTTAATATTTGTAAGTTTTCTTTTATTCAATTCATTTTCTTTTAATCAAAGTTCGTTTAGGCATTTAACTTTATTTTTAGTGACTTCAGTCTGCCATTTGTTCTTAGTGTGTGTGTGTGTGTATATATATATATATATATATATATATATATATATATATATATATATATAAAAGGGGTTTAGCTCTTGGGATTAAAATCTGACCTGCATGCAGAATCAAACTGTTTTATTTTTTTAAACACCAGATGGTGCAACTCAGACACAGTGGACTTGGTGATGAACCCCTGGGTCACAAGTCATGATGTGATTCAGGTCCTACATCATTGTAATCATAAGTGGGCAACCCTGAGGTTGGATCTGTCCCCGAAGTGGTGCAAGCATTAAAGCGGCATGGGTCATCCGTCTCCATCCATATAAACCATCATCCAGCATTAATAGGTGTGTTTAACATGGACACTATCCCACTACAGCCCAATAGGAATAAAAACGATTTGTGTCGTCATCCCAGTTGGAACGTCCTGACCCGACCCAATCAGAATGAGAGGTGTATAAATCTGTAATTATCAATTAATTAGGTAAATATTATCCATGTAAACACTCGATCTGATCGTCTCTCTCCTGCTGGAATAAATATACTCTTTCTGAGCATTTCTGCCGCAGGCTGGGGTTATTTAAGGTGCCCTGAGTTTCCAGGAAGGAAATTTCGCTTTCATTCCTGAGCAGTAAACTCTCTGAAAACAAGCAAAACTTTTTCACTTCAGCTTTCATTCCCTCTGACGTTTCATAGTTTACAGTAAAGTGTTCAACCAATCAGAGACAGGACTGAATTGTTGTAGCCAATCGTAACGCTGGGGGCGAGATTGAGAGATCAGAAAAAGTAGGAAGTGTGACTAAACCTCAAAGTCAGAGAAACGGACTTCTCAGTTTCCTTCTACTGTTACATTTCTTTCAGAAGAACGAGGGGAGGAAAAAAAAAAAACACTTTGATTAAATGATCCGAGTGTGTAAATGCACATCTTATCAGATTAGCGTCCCGACAGTCTCAGGATGATTTCAATCAGAAATATCGTCAGCTGTTGGGGTTCTTGGTGGATCTTCGAGTTCTCAGAACCTTCAGATGTTAAGGTCAAACCTGTCCTGAGTGTCGCAAGGCTATTGGCTTTTATTTAAGTTTAATTTTCTTTTTTTTTAATTTTGTTTTGTTGTAGTTGTCCCTTTATTTCAATTTGGTTTATTTTATTTTGTCTGTTTTATTTTTATTCTATGTGATTTATACTTCAGTTTATTTTCTTTTTAGTACTTGTCTTCATTTGTCCCCCCCCCCACCCCCATCATTTGTTTTTTTTTATTAACTTAAGATTGTTTACACATTTTCTTTTTTTTTTTTTTTTTTTTTTTACACTTTAGTTCTTCTTTATTAACACTTGCCTTCATTTATTTTAATGTTTTATTTGTTTATTTTATATCTATTATTTAAATTTTCATTCTTGCTCTATTTTTCATATTTTGGTTTATTTAGTTTTTTTTTTTTTTTTTTTTTTTACACGTTAGTTTTTCTTTATTGATTAGTTATTCTCCAGTAACAACTGCAAGTGATGTCTTATAGCTGAACATAAAATTTAGTGCCTAGTAACACAAGATAGAGATCATGCTAGGATGGAGAAGGGAGATGAAATTGATTTTTAAAAATTGTAAAGTAGTGATGTTTTACAAAAATAAATAAATAAATTAAATAAAACGTATTAGTCAACTAATGCTAAACATGTACAGGTCTATATTGCTGTAACTTAATTGAGAAATTTTCAGAAATTCAGAAATCATTTCTGATATACAGTATAAGCGATAAGGTAGATGTACTTTATCTAAAATGATCAATACTACTGTACTGTACTTTACTGTACTATTGTAGAGTAACGAGTAATTAAATCGTTTCCCCACGTGTTCGTTACAGCAGAATTAAATAAAAATAATTAATAAAAAAAGAGGGGATACTGACCGCCGGCACCAGGAGCTTCTTCACCTCCTCCACGGCTCTCCTCATCTTGATCTCGGCTCGCGCCTGCGTGTCCTCCACCGTTATGAGGACGTGCAGGTCCTCGTTCAGGTGCTCCCAGTTCGGCTTTCCTCGGTTCTGCTCCTCCTGAAACGCATAGGGGAAGACGACGTGAGACCGCGGAAAAGTGGCGTGGGAGAAGTCAAACCCACGCGGCGCGTGAATCAGCGCACGCATGAGTCAGATGTGGATAAGCCAGAGCTGTATGACGGGGAGGGGACGACGAGAGACGAGAGCGACAGACGGGATCGTATTCGCTTTTTGGTCTGGTGGAACTCTAGTGCTTTTCTGGCAAAAATCCTGCTTGTATCCTGCTTGTGTCGGGTAGTAAAAGAAATAAACGCCATCCGCCCAGCTCACAATCCCTGATGAATGGCTAGTGTTGCTGTGATTGACAGGGATACAGATTATGCCCTGCCCACCCAGAGCACATGAATCATTTCGACAAAGTTCATAAGGAAGTTAAAAGCAGCATCAGACGACAGGCAAAATCAGCTCATCGATAATGAGGGCAGAACACTATGACATCAGCCCTGTGTCGTCAGAGTGTGTGTGAAGGGCCCTACTGTGTTTCTAAGGATTTCTTTTGCACCTTTTTGGGCTTTTCGGGATCTTAACACCCTCAAAAACGCATGCCTGAGCGTCTGGGCCCGGGGTCGTCTCTCGAGGACCTCACACGAGATTTTGCTGCATAGCTCATACACACTTGCGACGTACGTTACATTTAGAGCTCGCTGAGATGAACAACTTTCGCACTGCATGTCCTGGGCTCAACTCAACAGGATGTCGGTTATTTCCGCTCGTTCGCTAAAACAGACCCGATGGATTTTGATATACTCGTAGGGAATGTACACGATCGCCACCAAACCGGGGCGATGTGACCTGAAGCCCCTGAGGACGCAAAATTGTATCTCTCAAAGGGGTCAGCCGTCACGATGCCTTAAACTTGTGCTGGAAATTGGTTAATAACTTCGCGTGACGTCACATTCGGGACGCTTTGTTTCCAGCATCTGGGGCTTTTTGTTGGTCTAGAAATAAGATTCCACCTTCTCTAAAACTACAGTCATAATGGTATTGGGATACCAAAAAAAGTTATAGCGAGAGACGCAGATGGACACTGACTGACGAAGGGAACACCCTGGGCCAAAATCTAAATCTGAGCCGCTGCTTAAACCTCGAGCGTCTGCAATTTGTTCACGTGCACGTGTGAGCCGGGCGATAACGTCACCGTCAATGAGTAAATATCAACACCGATCCTCATCACCAGGAGTCCTTCAGATGGTCAGTGCTGATTAATTCCATTACTGTTTCACTCCACATGTATGGAGAAGACGGAGGATGTGGGGTTGATGAGTAAGTAAGCAACACACACACACACACACACACACACACACACACACACACACACACACACAGAGCAGACACTCATTAAACACTCCCACACTAAACATCCTATTTCTGTCCAAACTGTCGTCACCAGCAGTCTATCCTGAACACGGAGAAGCGGCGAAGCCCACACACAAATCATCATCATTCCACTGCTCTATTTCTGCACCGAATTAAAGCTGGGAGCTCCCCGTGTCTGAGGAGACGTCACATCGCACGATGGGGACGAGAGAGAGAGAGACAGAGAGAGAGATGGAAAAGGGACGGAGAAAACAGAGAGAGACACATACAGAGCGAAACACAGAGACAGAGCGACATAAAAAGTGACCGTGAGTGAGAGACATGAAAAAGACAGGAAGACAGGAAAAAAAAAAAAAAAAAAGAGAGACTGGCAGACTAAAAAGAGTCAGTGAAAAAGAGACGCATAGTGACGGACAAAGAACCAGAGGGGAGAAACAGATGGAGACAGAGACAAACAGAGACAGTGACTCAGAGGGGCTGAGAGAGTCAGAAAGGGAAAGTCATAGAAAGAGGGAGACAGGAACAGAAAAAGGAGACGGGCAAAAAAAAAAAAAGAAGAAGAAGAAAGAAAAGAAGACAGACGTACTACGAGAGCATCAATATGAGAGAGAGGCAAAGAGAGAGACAGTGACTCAGAGAAGCTGAGAGTCAGAGAGAGAGAGAGAGAGAGAGAGAGAGAGTCATAGAAAGAAGTACGTAAGACAGAACATCGAAAAAGAGCGAGAGAGAAAATGAGACAAAGAAAGACAGGCATTAAAAGGCCAGAGACAGGACAGAGAGAGAGTCAAAAAGAGAGACAGAGCAACACAGAAAGGGACCGAGAGAGAGAGAGAGAGAGAGAGAGAGAGAGAGAGAGAGAGAGCATCAGAGGAGACGAGACAGACAGAGAGACGGGCAAACAAAGTCAGAGACACAGAGGCAAATAGAGAAAGAAAGGGGCAGAATGGATCAGAGAAAAACTGAGCAAAATGAGACAGACCGTAAAGAGAGAGACAGTGTGTGTGTGTGTGTGTGTGTGTGTGTTTAAGTTGATCTCTGCTGTGTTTGCTCATATCGGAGCTGCAGTTGATCAGACACAGGAGCGACGCACAGGGACCGGTTATTATCCTGAGCGAGTCTGTCCTGCCCGATTCTATTACATCTGCTCATGTGTATCTCACCAACACACACACACACACACACACACCATGGCACGCGCACATCCTCGCGCACACACACACACACGGTCGTGCACTTGTTTATTTTCAGCAGTGATGATGAGTGAGTCTCTCACCTTCTTTTTGTCCCTCATGGAGCTCTTTCCTCGGACCATGATCTTGCAGCCCGTCTCCGCCTCCAGCTGCTTCGCCGTGAGACCTCGTGGCCCCAGGATCCGGCCCACGAAATTATACTGCAAAGAAAAAGAGAAAGAGTGCGCGAGAATGAGTATTGAATAGGGAGGGGGGGTTGAGGTTGATATTTTTAGAAAACAGGATATTGCATTGCGCACAAGGCTGCACTCTAAATATTAAAGGAAATGCAAAATCTCTCTGCTTTCATATCAAATCCGTTAGAGCCAGCTACCGCAGTGATCCTGCGCCGCGCTTCTGCTGACTACAGAGCGAAACGTGGCGCAAAAAGCGACACGACAGGTGATTATGATTTGCCTTCCTGTCGTCAGGTAGAAACCAGTCTGGGAAAATATTTCTTAAATAACCAAGACGTTTCACCCGGAGGAAGAAGAGACGCATCATGGATGTTCTGGAACCCGAACCGGCGCCTGACGGAGACGTCTGGAACCCCAACCTAGCGCCTGAACGGACCTTCTGGAACCGCAAACCATCGCCTGACTGGACATGAATGAAACCGGCACCCAACTACAGAGACACCACACCAGCACCTAAACACACCAACACCCAAATGTCACCTGAACAAATACCAACTGAACAACTAGCGAAGTCACGGAGTGATTGGTGTGGTAGACGAGCGACTCTGAAACAACCTAAAACTATTGTTTTGAGTCATGAGTAGGGTCGTTTACGTTCTCGGACTGCTCTACTTGGCATCAGCAACATCCGGCCACGAAATCCGGCAGGTCCCCAAAGAGTAAATCGGCCCCACCCCCTCCGAGCCCATGTTCCCCGTCACAGGTCGCCATCGAAACCATCACACAAAGCAAACGACCCCGGGTTCAGGAGACGAGGTCCTACAGACGCCACATGCTGCACGAATCATTATCGAACGTGCTTCCGTATCATATCAGTTTACGCGAGACACATCAAAGAATGTACAGGAGATTTCCCTGATGAGTGACACGGCGTTAATATTACACTAATCCCCCGAGATTAAAATCTAACACTAGAGCGATGCACGCCAACGGAAAAATCACCGCCGTCATCAGACAACGCATCTGTCTGGAGCTTTGTTTTTATTCCTGTGAACATGTGAGTGTCAGCTCATTATGATTTAACAGCGCACGCTAACGTTCCCCTGAACGCACAGGCTCGGGAGCGAGACGAGTGTGTGTGTGTGTGTGTGTGTGTGTGTGAGTAGCAGGAGGACCGAAAGATCAGGAGAAGGAACGAACTGTCGGGCAGGATGGAGAGGTGGTGAACTAGTCCTGAAGATGGCGGTTAGATGAACATCACACGTTTTTGTGTGTGTTTGTTTTTTTCAATCCGTGTGCACCAGGTGAACAGTCGCACTTCACTGTCGAGCCGCTCTTCTTCTCTGCACCTCTCAGCACGAAGCAACTGCTACCGTCAGTGGAATTAAAGGTACGGTAAGCACCGGTTTTCTGCTTCAACTGCTCTGACATGGGATGGGTGCGGATGCAGCTCAAGTAAGTGTGTGTGTGAGAGAGAGAGAGAGAGGGGTCAGCGCGTAATGCACTGTGTGTCCCAAGCCCGGAGGGGCTGTCTGTTCAGATCACATTTACAGAGTCTCGCGCACACGCGCAGAGGCACCTGCCGAAGGGGATGATGACATCAGCAGCGTGAGGCGCACGGCGGTGAGGAACGAGGAGCCGGCGGCGACGCCGCAGCAGGTGGAGAGACTTTGAGGAAGAAGGGAGCAGTACACTCACACTCATTTGCTGTTTATTTAACCGCGCGCGTGCATACAGATTACGCCAGATTCAGTTTCATCAAAATGGAAATAACGGTTTATACATTTCCAGGGTTTTTATCTTATCCCCGACACCACACGCCGCTAGACTCTATCATCTTCAGTGCTAATGAACTGTGCGTGCCTCTGTGTGTGTGTGTGTGTGTGTGTGTGTGTGTGTGTGTGTGTGTGTGTGTGTATGATGTTGATTGGACATGACAGAGAGCAGGGCTCTGATGCACTGGGGAAAACTGCTCACTTCGAACCCTGAAAGCGGACATTAATTATAGCCAGAAGGGGACGCCAACACTTTGGAACAAAAATGTTTCATTGTGCCTAGTGTTCGGGAACGCAACTTTATGCTAACAGAAGCCAACGTTGCATAAAGGCTATAGCGGTCGGAAAAATGGTGGTAACGTTGCGTGAAGGCTTAAAGTCCGAGCGTGCGTACAAGCAGCCATGATAACGAGGGGCGGGGCTTAGAACGTGTGGCGCGGAGAGAGAAAGAACTGTTTCTGGACTATTTGTGTAAAGGGTATAACTTGGCATTCTCTGAAAGTCGCGCTGGTCTCCTCAATTCCAGATTTTCAGGAAGCGACGACGCGACTCCGGACCTGGTGCGCCGTGTGGACACGACGTTCACTTGTTTATTTCTCTGAAAGCACGAGTCAATATGTCCGTTTAACCCAAAATTGAGAAACTGATTTCGAAACCAGCAGTGTGCGCGCGCCTGTGTTGGAGTGTGTGTGTGTTCCCCCACTGTGAGCTAGGGCAGCCTCTGAGCGAGGCCACGAAGAAGCACAACAACACGAGGCTAAAGAGCAGGGCAGAGAGAGTTGCGCGCTCAGAGTTCATGGCTAAACATAGGACAGAGATCGATGACGCTCTTTAATATGTCTCCTCTCAGTCCATGTTCTCAAATACTTGCAGCCCCTGCGTCCCAGGCTCGTTCCCTGAACGGCATGGACAAATGACCGCGTCCTGCTTAACTCGAGACACCATGCGGGGCTCAGGGCATGCAGAATGGTCTCCTCAAACGGACAGGCTAGTTTAAAGTCATAGCTCAAGATGAACAGAAACGACTTGCTATTCTAAGTAAGGGCATTTTCACACTAGGTACGATTGATTTGTAGCCTACCCAGGAACGATTGCTCAGCTCTCCCCACTCCAGTTATTTTTGCACTTGCGTATTTACCCCCTCCGATACAGCAGCCGGCAGTATGCACCTACTTGGTTTGTGAGCCGCTATTAAACACAAGATAAGAAGAGAACGATGAGGTCAACCTTCACGATACGCCCAATATTGATATTACGATAAAAATGCCAAGCGTGCCTTCCTACTCCATCAGCTACGGCTGTGTAGGTCAGAGGATGTGATTGGCGCACTGATGACGTCACGTCTAAACAGAGATCTATTCCCACTGTCGGGTACGAATGCTTCCTTATCCGATTCGATCAGTGCCCGAGAGTGCTGCATCTCTCTCTCTCGAGACCACCTCTGACCAAGTGGACTCGGGCGAATGTGTTCACACCGATCCAAATCGACACCGGAAAACAATCCCGGACTCCTGACGTAAAAGCACATCGGGGGGCACTCCATCAAGTTTGATTCTTTCCCCTGGACATCTGGTTCGAATCTGCCCAAGAAGGAACATCTGGATCAGTTCAGAATTCACCCGACTAAGTGCCCCTAAATCAACTCCGACTATACCCTCTGGACTTTTGGTATGAGGATACAGATCAAGCCAGAGAGTACATTCTATGGACTTTTGATTCTACTCCACTCAGGTTAGAGATTATTTGGCATTTGGCTCCAAACGCAGAGGGATCCGAGTCCGTCTGTGATCAACTGAAGTTTGATTCTACAGTGAGAGTAACTTGGAAATGCTGGGCAATGACTTGGTAACTTTTGGTCAAGGGTGCAATAACTTGCCTAAATCATAATCATAGACTCGTCCTACTTAACGACCTCGACATAATTCATTGCTTCAACATTTGAAAAAGCTTTTTAAGCAAAAGCAACCAAAACCTGAGAATGAGCAAACAAAACGTTGCCGATGTTACTTGACCAGTGAGCTAGTGAGATTTATTACACTTAATGATATCAACTCAACTGTTGAGCTTGATTTAAATTTTTTTTTTTAATAAAAAAAAAAACTTTATCCTTAGAAATTGACAAGTGGGTCAGTCAGTCCGTAGCTCATATACTGTTTCTATTGTAAGAATTCTATTCTGTGCGTTAAAAGGAAACCCGAGGCAGTCCGTCTTTACAAGCTCCGGCGTCCGTCCTCTCGATCCACTCTCCACCGTTTTCGCCAAACGATGACGGATCATTCTACGACAGATCATTAGATCGACCCGAGAGTCAGGAGTGACTTTTGCTGCGCTCCTAAAAAATAAAGATGAAGCGCGCACACAAACACTTGAGACAGAGACAGGGCTTAGAGTCACAACTAAATGGGTTTTTGTTTATTATCAGCTTAGAGCAGCCAGGAGGTACGAGTGCGTGCGCGCCACGCTGATGCAGAAGAGCACACAAGTAGGAAAATTATATTGTAAGCAGTTTTTATCTAAAACTGAGAGGACTTTTTCACTTGTCCAAAAAAAGGGTAGTCAATTTTTCTCCCTTTAAAAAAAAAAAAAATTCCCCTCTGGTAGGATCGCTCCTCTCCATCATGAAGCTTTCAAATCAGCGTCCCTGCTCACTCCATCACGCCCCCCCCTCCCCCCCCCCCCTTCTCTCTCTCTCTCTCTCTTCTGCCGGTGCTGCGTTTCCTGCAAGATCTTTCTGACCTGCTGCATGCCGGAGGTTTCACGTTAACACGGTAACACGGTAAGCGCTAACATTAGAAAACCCTCTCGCTTGCTGGAAGGACATGCGACAAAGATGGCGCAAAAGAAGTAAGGAACAGGGTGAAGAGGTGACACTATTGAGTGATGAAGCTAATTAGTAATTAACCCGAGCTTAGTGAGTAATAAGAGTGGCCTGACTCGGAGAGATGGAGACGTTAAGACCGGGGGGAAACGCCGGAACGATGACAGAAAACTCATGTATTATTTTTGGTTAAATGAATCATCGGTTCCGCTTTTAATTTTTTTCCTCCGAACGTTCCACTGCGGACAGAAAAGCGGCCGTCGGTGGCTCTGATTGTCAGAACGAACAATAGTCCTGTCTTTTGAATCCTACACTACACTAGAGCGCTTCATTCTACAAGATTAAACTTTTTTTTTTTTTTACCGTAGCATTTTATACAGAGACTTTGAGTAAAAGTGTGCAACAGCTAATGACTTGGTGACTTGTTCATTTATAACTTCCGCCGGTGTCACCACTTTAAAACAACCAGAACACAAAATTCTTCAGGACGTACCGTTTACGCTTAGAAGTATCTCAATTTTTGATTTTTATTTAATTGTTCTTTTTTTTTTTTTTTTTACATCAACAAACAAAATGACGCTCGTCTTTCGTTAAGACCAAATGTTAGCTCTTACTGACTCGTTTGACGGAAATTTAAACGCAGCTATAACGGAAATAAAAATGTGTTTCTGGTTTTTAGTTACGCCTCCTGACACGAGGGCTGTCCAATCATTGAATTCCTATTTCAATTCTAGCGGTGCGCTAATCTCATCCTCTCACGCCACACCTCACTAATCTCGCCTCATTTCTTATATATATCTATCTATATATCTCTCTATATCGATATCTATATATTTTTTTTTATTCTGTAAAGCTGTTTTGTGATGAAAGCGTGATTATTAACCCTTTTCCATGTTAAACAGCTGTAATCTCAAAATTGATTGACATAACCTTGCTTGTGATTTCGCCGTAACCGACCAGCCCCGACCTCACACTACGGCATCGGCGATTCACTTCCTGTAAGGGCATGTCTGATGAGCGTTTCATTAAGATGGATTTAACGATTTGTCTCATGTAACTTTACAGCACGATGAAGTGATTTCCCAGTCAGGGAGCTGGGGTCAGGCAGGAGACAGCGCCCCCTGGAGGAGACAGGGTTTAAAGGACACCTTGGTGGTGCTGGGGCTTGATCCCCTGACCTTATCATCAGTAAACGCAGAGACTTAACTATTTGAGCCAAAACTGCTCCAGATTCCAAAGTGAACTCCACCTTAATTCCAGAAAGGATGAAATGATTCCTGAAAAACAATATGGAAACCAGAGAGAGAGAGATTAATATATATAAAGAATCTCTCTCTCTCTGGTTTCCATTTTTTTTTTTTTATTAAAAGTTTTAATGAATCTGGCGAGAGTCTGGCCAGAGGAGGAGATGCACGTCTGGAAAAACATAAAGGCTCTGCGTCTTCCAGGAATAAAAAAAAAAAAAAAAAAAAAGACAAATCGCATTAGCCGTCTCAATTACGAGCCGATCACATGCAGACGCTCGAGTAAGAACGTGAGCATGTGTGCTAAAGATCATTTCTTCTCTGAATAAAATTTTTTAAAAAGTCACACGGCCTGGAGACAGTTCTTGCTTTCTTGCAGGTATCTGGATGAAGTCGAGCATCAAATCGCATCGCTATCGGAATCAAATAGTGCGAATGCAGCAGGGTGACGGGTCACGCGTCGCGTTATGTATGCCAGACCAAGGATTTCCTGCGCGCATCAGACGGATGGAAAGTTCATTAGCATAAATCATTAGCTGTGAAGTTGCGAACAGCACCGAGGGCCAATTACACGGGTATAGTTTGGGCATAGAGAAAAGGGGTGGGGGGGTTTAGGGGCTCAGATCACACAAGGTTTACAGGACAGCATGGTACGCGTTATCCGGATCCAGAATTATCCATACCGGCGTCTGGTTTTCCGTCACTCCTGGAACGCTCATAATATTTTTTTTTATTTAACTCTCTCTTCTCATAAGGCTGCTGTTCTACTTTATACTGCACGCAAATGTGTGTGTGTGTATAAGATTACCTATGCAAAAAGCTCAGTATTGTAACTGTGTGTGTCTGTGTGTGTGTGTGTCCAATCTGATGGATTATGACATGCATCCTGTGGGAGACAAAATAATTACATTGTCTGAATGGGGACAGTCAGGTAGGTAGGGTGTGTGTGTGTGTGTGTGTGTGTGTGTGTGTGTGTGTGTGTGTGTGTGTGTGTGTGTGAGAGAAAGAGAGACATGGAAAGGAAAAAGATTTTGCGCTCTCTTCCCTCAACTCGACATATCAATCCATCCCTCTCCCCGTCCACAGCTCCGTCTCATCTCTTTCCAGGACAATCCGTCCTTTCGTCTTGAGCCCGTCCGCTGAACGAGAACGCGCGCGGTCCGGACGGCTGACGCCGTTCGTGCCGCGTATTCACGCGCTCAGGTGTTGGCTCAGGGACGACCTGCGTCCTCTGTGAACATGTGATCGCACGAGGACCGATTCGAAACTAGTCCACACGTAGGGAGGACAAGGTAGTGTGGCAACGTTTGTCTGGATGGAGTCGCTAGGCGTAGCTGCTAAATCACGGCGCTGGGTTCGAATCATGTACCAGAAAACAAGCCGCAGTCTCGGGTGACACGTCGCACCGGCGTACAGACACTGTTCAGACATGTGAGAGGTTGCCAGGTCTTTGATTATCCATCAGCCATAAACTACATCTAATCAGAATTATGATAAATCAGAAAAGAAAAACAAAAAGTGGAGAAGTTTTGCAAGAAAGAAGGAAAACGACCCGATGGAGAACCGCGAGTGACACACACACACACACACACACACACACACACACACACACACACACGTCCCCTAATGACACTTCTGAGAGCACCGGAGAGACGGAAATGTGGAACATCTGCACAAACAATCCGGCCATTCAAAAGGAATAGACGCAGGAAACGCTAGGGTCTGTGTGTGTGTGTGTGTGTGTGTGTGTGTGTGTGTGTGTGTCTTTAGCTGGATTTGATGAATCAGTGGGCATTCAGAAGAAGCAAGAACTCATTTGAGATGCTCAATTGGAGTCATTTCGCTTCAAAAGCCCCAGTAATAACCTGCAAATTACAGCGTGTGTGTGTGTGCCTGTGTCTTTGTGTATATGCAAGTGTGTGTGTGTGAAGCCACACAGAAAAAGATTCAGGATATACAAGGGTTCTCTCGCAGTATATCTTTCTTCCCCCTTGCCAAACACCACGCCGCTGACCCGAACACGTCCCATAGAAATGAAACATTCTTGCTTTTCTCACCTTTTTTTGGGGAAAAAAAAACGTTTCTGATTCGGGACGTACGTCAGCGTCGGGGACGTGTGAAGAACATCGGACGTGTGCGGAATTCCACACGCTTGTGGTACGAGGTGGGGCCGAGCGAGATACGACACAAACACATCGTCAAAGGATGATAAGAGAAACTGGAGAACAAAAACGTCTCCGAATCACCGAGCGCTCGTTGTTACTATGGAAACGACGACAACCACCTATTATTATAATCATATTGATGAAAAAAAACTGTAGTTTTTATATTTGTGAGCACCAATCAGGATCGAGGGATCTGCGTAAACAACAAGCGTATCTAAAATGGATAAGGATTTTCTGATCAACATGATGTAGCTACATGCACTGACTCTTTGGTGGCCCCTAGTGGTGAAGACGAGAAAGCAGGATGTAATCCCAATTTTAGTAGACACTTCCTAAAGCAAATATTGATGTTGAAAGAGAGAGAGAGAGAGAGAGAGAGAGACGGTGTGTGTGTGTGTGTGTGTGTGTGTGTGTGTGTGTGCGTGCGTGCGCGTGCGTGCGCACTCCGTCGTGTGTGAGGTCACAGGAAATGACATTGCGCTTCATCCGGAGCGCCTCGCTCTCGTTTCCTTTCTGGCGTGACGGCGTTTAATTGAAGACGAGGCTGATCAGATTAAGCTTCTCGCTCGTACACGTGTGCAGAGACGCCGGTGAGGGATTCGGAGTCGGGCCACGGTGGCAGGACGAGTTATTTTAGAGAAAATTGACGTGACGCAGTGCAGCGAGGGAGCCGGGAAATCTAATTAGCCAGCACAGGCGGGGCGGGGGGGAGGGGAGGGAGGGAGGGAGGGAGGGAGGGAGGGAGGGGGAGAATAGGAGGAGCGACACACAGATGGCGACGGAGAGACAAAAGGAGCGGTGGATGGAAAGAAAACATTTAGTCTGGAGGAGCGGGCGAGGCTCCTGATGGGAATTCCACATGGAGGAGGAGGAGGAAACCGTAGCGAGTCCAGGAGGAGGCCCTCATCTCCAGGAAAAACATTAATAATAATAATAAAAATGTCAGGAATTATTTTAAATGTTTATAAACTTTTTTCTTTGAGGGGTGGGGGGGGGGGGGGGATTGTTGGTGAACATAAACATGATGAAAAATTGTTAGAAAAGTGGAAAAAGATTAAGGACAAACAAGTAATTAATAAATTATAAAATAAATAAAAAAAACTTCCAAATGAAAAGTTAAAGTTGAAAGTTAATAAATGAAAGATAGTAAATAAAGAAACAAAAAACTTGGGCATAAAAAAGAAAAAAAAAAAACTAAAGGTGAACAAAATGCTGAAAATTTAAATTTAATAATTACTGTATATAGTGAAACAGAGGACCAAAAAATAAAGAAATTACACACACACACACACACACACACACACCTCCGTCATCTATATATGATGAAATAAAATAAACAAATAAAAAAGGTAAAGACAACAGAGATGAAAGAGATGAAGAACAGAAGATGTTTCTCTGCTCTTTGATGTTCAGCTTTTAGTAGTTTATTAACTTCAGTCGCAGCAAAGAGAGAAAAACCTGAAGGTCAACTGAGAACTTTAACACACACACACACACACACACACACACACCCTGGTGTTAACCATACAGTGCCATCACTTCAGGCATTTCATACGGGCTGGAACAGTTCTCTCTCTCTCTCTCTCTCACACACACACACACACACACACACACACACACACACAGAAAGCTAGTGTACATGGACATGGAGAAATACACGATACATCTGACCTTTAGGAACAAGTCCAGCTTTAGCTGAGTAAAGAGTGTGTGTGTGTGTGCACGCAGGATTGCATGTCGCAACATTCCTCGTGGCTGAAGGGCAAAAAACAGACCCACATGACTAGAGGGTCGGGTCAGGTGTGTGTGTGTGTGTGTGAGAGCGCCTTCAGGAAAAAAAATACATTACACGCTTAGCTGACCCCTCCCTCCCATCCCTTGCCATTTCTCCTAAATCACCCCGACACACACACACACACACACACACACACACACACACACACACACACACACACACACACACCCCATGTTAATTCACTGATCCCTTCGTGTCTTCACTTTTTAAAAAAGAATTTCCAAACGTTTCCCTTCTAAAAACAAGTGTCTCTCTCACACACACACACTCCCTCCCTCATGCCTCACATAGCCACACGAAACACACTACACCGATCCACAACATCTGGAAACAATATAGTGGCGCTGTCAAAAGTTTTGCCACCCCTGCCTCGTACCTTTTTTTAAACACAGCCACATTTTTACAAATATATCTGAACACATCTGGACGCACGGCTGCTTCCTTAAATGCACAGACGTACACACACACACACACACACACACACAAATAAACCAAGCATTCCTTTTAACTTTGACCCCAAAAGTTGCTCTGGGGAACCAAAAAAAACAACAAAAAAAAACCCGTCTGTCTCTCTCTCTCGCTCTCTCCGTCTCCCTATTTCTCTGTCCCCCTCTCCCCGATTATGCCTCTCGTTCCCCTCTCCGTCTCTCTCTCTCTCTCTCTCTCCGAGACGATATCATATTTCCAGACAGAGTAATTTTGGCAGGGTACTTGTCATCACCTCGACTACTGCCACACACACACACACACACACACACACACACTTTCTGTGAGAGGAGACGCTGGCGTGTGCCGGGCGGACTTGTTTACTTTTACCCCACACCGACTGTTTAAATGCTCCTCTGTAGTTAAGGGCAGTAAAATAAAAGAAAATAGTGTGTGTGTGTTTGCGCTCACTCACGTCGGGGTATTCTTTGACGGGGACGAAGAGTTTCTCCTGCAGATGGACGATGGGGCCGTGAGCCTCGGGAAGCTCCAGAGGGTGTTTGTCTACCAAACCGCTCACCGTGTCGTTGTACATGTCCTTCCTCACTCTGTTTATCTCTGAAACACACACACACACACACACACACACGATTATTTAGATTTTTATATATTTTTGTATGACACACAAACGCGAGCTCGCCCCGATCCATCTGTGAGATATAAACACAGATCCGAGTGTTTGACCCCCTCCTACACACACACACACACACACACACACACACACACACAACCTGAAAATACAGCTCCTTCTGTTTCTCCTCACACAGACACTAACCAAATATTCCAAAGGCTCCCTCTCCCTCTCACACACACACACAGCTGTAGAACACTTTTGCACAAAGCCTCATTCATAATGTTTGCCAGCCAAATGATCTCATACTGCTGGGGCCAAACGATTTAACACCGGAGGTCCATCTCTCTCTCTCTCTCACACACACACACACACACACACACACACACACACACACACACACAGCTCTGAATAATGTACGATCGTTCTTCATGACTTCACTCTCGCTAACAACTCAGTGACACACTTCACTCTATACGTTCGCTTTTTTTTTTATGACCACGCCCACCGGGGGAGACGCGGACGGCGTCTCGTCTGCTCGTCACAGTGACGACGTAGGCTACGATCGTATCACGTAGCATCGCGTAGAATCGGGAGTTTAAAGGGAATCTGACCAAACCCTTCATTACGAAGCGTAGATGTGCGAAACTTAATGTATACATTTTATTCTTTTTTTTTTCTTTTTCTTTTCTAATCCGTTTCATCAACAGTCTTAGGTTTAGGTGACGTGTCCTTTTTATTGAGGCAGACTACAGACGAACACTGCAGACGCTGCTTTATTCTTTAAAACTGAAACAAGCTTAAATGAAAACAAAAGGTAAATGAAAATGACCTGAAATAAGTTGAAGTAAAACGAATGAAAAAGTTAAAAACGAGCAAAACAGTTAGAGGAATTCAAACCAAAAATGTATTTTAAACGCTACTGCAGAACAAAACTCGTACACGCGAGGAGACGCGAACAGAAGTGCGTGATGGAAACAACACCAATATAGGTTAGTGGTGAGAAATATCACCGGTCTCACTGCAAGCGGACTGTGTGTGTGTGTGTGTGTGAGAGAGTGAGATTGTATTTTTTGTTGTTGTGATAAATTCCCTCTGGGTTTTTACACACACAGAGGAAGGAGGTGTGTGTGTGTGT
This sequence comes from Clarias fuscus, assembly GCA_030347435.1. Lineage (NCBI taxonomy): Eukaryota > Metazoa > Chordata > Actinopteri > Siluriformes > Clariidae > Clarias > Clarias fuscus. The sequence goes on along the minus strand of CM059216.1, from coordinate 2,098,646 downwards.
GTGTGTGTGTGTGTGTGTGTGTGTGTGTGTGTGTGTGTGTGTGTGTGCGATGTTTGTCAAAGATCTAAAATCATGTAGCAGACAAAAGGAAAACCACTAAACCTTCCCACTAACCACAAACACCAAATACACACACACACACACGCACACACACACACACACACCTGAAAGTAAACAGTGTGTTTGTTAAAAGGACAAAGACACCTGAACACAAACCCCGAGCTGAAACGCAGCCAGGACGCGCGACTGAAAAGATCCACAAACAAACGCGGCTCTGCTTTACCGCGACACATCTGGACAACATCTGTGTGACGAAGCAGGAGGACGTGAAGACGTAAAGCGAAGAATAAAAATAAAAAACACTTTTGTATCATCAAAAAAGAAATAAAAAATAAAATAAAAAAAAGATGTTTCAATGACTCGACTGGGGGGGAGGAGTTACAAATAAATTAATTAATAAATTAAGCAGTTACGACTTCCTGCAAAACAACATTCATAAAAATTTATTTCACTTCATTTTCCATGTTGGAGAAAAATAATAAAACACTTTTAATTGCCGCATTACAAGATCGCTGCTCATCTCAGACTCTCTACAAAATCCAAAAACAATAATAATAATAATATTTTTAGCTTTCTGCAATGCACAGGTCCATACGTGACTCGTTTTTTATTTTTTGCCCCATCAATTGTGGAGCGCGTAAAAAAGATATTAAATTAAGAATTGAGCAAATAAATCTAAGCAAACGTAAACTGGAGCTAAACTAAAGAAAACTAAATGAAAAAAAAAACTTAATAATAAAAATAAAATTTAAAGTATTAGATAAAACAAACTACAACCAAATTCAGAACAAAACAACAAATAGGCTATAAAAATAATGAGTAACAACAAATAAATAAATAAAACAAATCCAACCTCATCTAAAACAAAATGAAATGATTCAAAAAGGAGATGAAAAATAAACAGAAGTAATTATAACTTCTCGTTACGTCTCGCATTAAAACAAAAGTAATAAAACTTTTGAAAACAAAATCAAACAAATTACACTAAAATATAACAAACCTAAACTAAAACAGAGGAAAATTAAAACAAAACAAAAAAAGAATAAATGAAGAAAAAAAAAATCTAAAATCATCAGTAATGAAGGAAAATGGGGGAAAAAACTAATGTGGATTAAACTCGAGTTGGTCATTAATTAGGAGGTGTACAGTGTACAGTATCTTCCATCATGATGATGATGGTTTGTGGTTTCCATCACCGTGATGAACAGAGAACATCACAGCTCTCGGTTCGTCTCCGGTCCACGGGCCACGCCCCGGAGAACCGCTCACCTTCACCACAGTCGCTTCCTCCAGACTCAACAACACACTCGCGCTCATCAGCGTTATGAACAACAAAAATAGATACGCTAATATCAGAAACTGGTAAGACCAGTGGAACACACACACACACACTCCTTCACCTCAGATACACTCACACTCCTTTTCAAAAACGGTAGAAACTAATAATCAGAGTTACATAACGCACAAATCACTCTCGGAAAATCGTCTGCTCCTCCTCGTGTAACTTCCATCAGCGGTGCCACATCAGCTCACTGGAGCTGCGTGCGTGTGAGAGAGAGAGAGAGAGAGAGAGAGAGAGTGTGTGTGTGTGTGTGTGTTATTATAACCCCATTCATGAGTCAAAGACGCACACAGCTGGGTGTTGCGACCTTCAGCTCCGACGAGCCTTCAGACGCTCAGGGGAGAAACGCGAGTTTGATCACAAGGAGGCGCTACTTCCTCTCCGTTTCCGGGTGCGTATGAGGAAGCGGGTGGATAGCGGTTTGCTCGGAGAGACTCGCGCTGCGCCGTCGGCTTTACGCGTCTCTACTGTAGCGGTGTGAATCACAGGTCGACTCCTGAATCAGTTCGATTTGATTTCGATTCGACACAACCAACGTTTTGTTTGTTTTTTTTGTCTCACGCGGCTCTAAATAAACGATCTCAGAAATGAGAGGATTTCACAAAGGCTGTGGTGTCTTTCCGAATATTCATCAGCCGTAGACCATTAAAGCGTGATGCAAGTTCACTCGGGTCAGGTTTAACTCTAGTCTGCAGTGTTGGCTGATTAGCAGAACAATTTTAGCTATCGATTAGTTAAAGTTTTGGAAGGTGTACATCCCGTGACATGACTGTCGCGATGTTCTTTTTAAGGAACGCTGCGTTAAACATGGTGGTGGTAGCATGATGGTCTGGGGCAGAAAATCCTGAAGGAGAATGTCCGACCGTCAGTTCGTCACCTCAAGATCAAACGCTCACTCAGGTTTTGTAGCAGAACAATGATCGGAAACACACCAGCAAGTCCACCTCTGACTGGGTCAAAAAAAAAAAAAAAAAAAAGTCGAACATATTTGAGATCGTTGAACAAGCCGTCCATAATTCCACCACAGTGACGTGAAAGAATCAGAAACGCTTAAAAAGGGCGTGGCTCAGCAGGAGCTCATTTACATAAAGAGGAGGAGGAGTGAAACGAAAGGAGTTTATTTTTTTTATCACGGTCCTTCTCGTCCATCTCCACAGGGTCGGTGAAGGCGGTTTCTCGCGGCGCTGCGCTACGCTACGCTTCACGTCCCCGAATTGTGGTGGTGTTGACGTTGTAGGAAAATGTTAGTGACGCAGAGCTAAAACTGTCCTGCCAACGACAGCGATTTCTGATGTGGGTTCAGTGAACTTTTATAAAAAAATAAAATAAAAAAAAACCACACACACTTCAGATCTGTTGCATGCGTCTCCGCTCTCACAACAGCGACAACTTTTCATGCAAATCAGCAATAAACCGTTTAAAACACGCACAGCTCTGGCTGAGTTTGGGATGGACCGCGTTTCCTAATTTCCATAATTCAAGATATTTACATTCTAGTGGAACCTACATGCAAATTTCAAGTTAAATGAGCCGCAGTACGAGTGTATCGGGTGGTGTGTTTCCCGTTGTTCTCCGTGTGCGATATCCAGAGGGTTGGGGTTGCACCCCTGAAGACACGTACGCAATAAATACCACCGTATCGTATGGCTCCTGTGTGTGTTTATGCGTGCGTGTGTGTGTGAGTGAGAAGGAGAAAGCAGTGCCGATGGTCTGTCCGAACTTGGTACTTGTTGTTGTGAGTGACTGGGGATCAAATTCCCGCTCACACAGAAAACTACTTCACACCACCTCGGTGTTCGAGCGGCGTCGACGGTGTGCGCCTGGAAAACACCGGAGGACGAGGAGGAGGAGGGAGGGGACGAGGGAAGAGCTCGCGCCCAATTTTGCTGACATCTGAGCAGAAAAACAGAACATCCCTACTTTATCATTTCCCTTACAAAATAATATAATAAAAACACTGGTTCTTGTCAAGAGTGGAGGATTCCAGGCAGGAGGCTCAGCACTGTATATACACACACACACACACACACACACACACACACACACACACACACACACACACACACATCTGCATACTTCGATACCACCTCGATACAGCCACCAACACATCTTCAGATACATCTGCAACCTCAAATACAACCTCCGAAACAACTTTAAACACCTGCGTAAACGCTCAGACCATCTTCGATTAAACTTCAGTTACATGTGCAACCTTCAGATACATCTCCAACCTGGAAAACCACCTCGATACAACCACCGATTCAACTTCAGATACATCCACAACAACAATAAACCCCAGACAACACTTGGGATACGTGAGCAACCTCCGACACAAATACAATCTGCAATACAACACCTGATTCGTCCGTAAGCACCCCGCCCCCCACCCCACCCGCGTACAACCGCCACCTCGGTCACGGCCTTCACCTAAACAGCTGCGCGCAGAACTAAACGTGACACACACCTACACCGAGAGAGGCGCGCTCCGAGTAAAGACTAAACCCGTCGCTGCCGGTCCTGCGCTCGAGCTCTGCGCTCGCACCTTTAGCCGATTAGCTAGCAGGTAGGATTAGCTGACGAGACAACACTGAGGTGATTAGCGAGGATTAACAGGAGAGTGCCGGGAAGCTAAGGAGTATCGATCCACGTGCCGATTAAACACAACCAAAACAAAACCAAACACACGAGTCGGGAGACAACAACTGAAGGAATTTAAGGTGTTGAGAAAGAGAGAGAGAGACGTGAAGCCTGGCGACTCCAGATGAACGTCATCGCGCAATCCGTCCTCACGCGGAAACAACACTTTTTCAACTTTTTCATCCTTCACTCCCTCAAGTTCAGCAGACAGGAGGAGACGAGAAATACCTCCGAATTCCAGACGCAGGAAATACCGGGAAAAGCTAAAGTCTGTGGGAAATCACTCTCCCGCAGGCTGTACATCACACTCCCACCTCGGGAGTCAGGAGAGAGAGAGAGAGAGAGAGAGAAAACAGAAAAACTAAAAGAAATAAGAGACTAAGACAGGAAGAGGAAGAGAAAAAGGGAGTAAGGCAGAAAGAAACAAAGTGGAGGAAGAGACTGTGTCCTGTCTGAAAGAGAAAGAAGACAGAGAGAGTGTTATAAATAAAGAGACTAAAATAAATGAGAGCTTGAAACTACAAAAGGGAGGGGGGGGGGGCACCATGAGAGAGAAAGGGGGAGAAAAAGAGGACGAGAATTAATGAGAAAAAAAAGAAGGGAGAAAGACAATGAGGAAGACAAAGACAGACACAAAAAGACAAAGGGAGGAAATAAAATGGAGTGAGGCAGAAAAACAAGGGAAGAGGAAGAGAGTGAGACCGAGGTGAAAATAGAACAGAGAGAGAGAGAGAGAGAGAGAGAGAGGATTTGAAAGACCATGACAAACACAAACAAAAAGAGGAAGAAAAGGAAAGATAGACTGACAAAAAAAAAAAAAAAAAACTATATACATTGAAAAAGAAAAGAGACGGACAAAAAGGATTTGAAGTAGGACAGAATAAGAGCAAAAAACAAAAAGGAAGGTAGAGGTGGGAAAAAAAAAAAAAACAAAGAAAAAGAGAAATAAAATGAGAGAGGGATAAGGCGGAGTCCCTGTAGTTTTATTCCTCGTACACCGCAGCAACGTGAAAGACTCTGATTTATTTATTAACAGACGGCGGGTCAGATTTATAACCGGGTGTAGCCGCTCTTAATGTTGTGTAACAAAACAGAAATCAGACACGTCGTCGGTTAGCGCTCGGACTCCGGCGGGCCGCGCGTCAGACTCTGCAGCACCGCGGCGGGAGGTGGGGAACGGGCTGGTCGCCTCATTACACACGGATATGGGGCCGTGTTACGGAGTGGGGCAGCCTGGGGGAGGAGGGGGCGGGGCTGGTGATGGTGAAGTAGGAGACAGGACACGCATACAACGTAGTGAGAAGACACACATACACACACACCATGAGTGTACACACACAATCGCGGGTCCCCGTTACACTGCAGCTCGTCCGTACAAACAAAGCGGGGACGAAGCAGCAGCCCAGAGTGAGCGGAGTGAGCAGAGTGCGCGGAGTGCGCGTGATCGGAGCCGCATACACCAGAAACTGAAGATTCAATGTGTATGCGATTGTGTGACCATCATAATATTACAAATATCCTGATTAATTTACGTTCCCATTTTTTTTTTTGCTAAATAAACTTAGGAAACAATTCACTCCAACACTGGTTGCTGCCACCTGTGGGATTATAGAGGAACAACAACTTTCTGACCAACTCAAACCCAAACATATAGGTATAAATTAAAGAAGAATATATTATGTCGTAATACGTGAATCACCAAACACAAGAATCACGTTTTGTAACTGCGAGTCCCGCAAAAACACACACACACACACACACACACACACACACACACACACACACACACACACACACACCAGGGGCCTCTAACAACAGGAAAGCGGCGCAGGATGTCCAGCTGGGTGATGGTGGAGAATGACAGGAAGGATCTGAGTTTCAGCACTCTTTGTGTATTCAAGACTTCCAGGTCGTTCCCGTGAGCCCCGTGATGGCGCAGGGGGAATGGGAGGGGGCGGCGTCACCCGCAGGTCTGATAGATAAAAGTTATCAGGAGGGAAACCAAATGAAACCGCGCTGGTCCTCGACACACCCACCGTCCGTCCTGCAACGCTAACTCCAGCAGCCGGGGCAGGAAGGAAGGAACTGGTTGCTCAATGTGCAAAATGAGATAACGAGGCAGCCCCGTGCGTTCCCATTCGACGCTCGTTCGGGTTAAAACACACGCTTTATTTACAACAAAAACAAGCACACAGGTGGTGGCGTGGGTGGGTGGGGTGCGGGGTGGAGAGGGGTGGGGTCACTCTCCAGAGAGAGGGGAACGAACCAGACTCGCGTGAGGACACGAGCGATAAACAGACCCTTTTCACCTGTAGTGTCTTGCCTTCGAGGACACGCCCAATTACCCCCCCCCCCCACCCTCCATGTGTGCATCACACTGATCGCGTGTGAGGTGTTGCTGATTCCTAACGACAACCTGCGCGATGTCAGACGGATCTCATACGAGTCTGGACAAGTTCTGAGGGAGAACGAGCAATAAATAACAAGTCCCTCTTTACTATCAGCTGGAAATCTCAATCTCCGAAAACACACACACACACACACACACACACACACTATAACGGTACGAGTTGATGAGCAGTGACTCGTAGAAGCTGTAATCAGGAAAAGTAAACATCATTCGTTCCCTCGGCGTGTCGCGGCTCTGATGTGGTCCAAACCCAAACAGACGCTGACGTCATCGCCGAACAAAAGGACCGGTCCCCGAATCCCCGCCGTCGCGTTTCTCCTTGCACGTCAAAAATCCGGTCGGCTTTGACCGGCAGGACCAGCGACAAAGCGAGAGACGGAATAAAACGTGCGTCATTTGTGTGTTTGCTGCTAGACGTCTAATCCTTCTTGATACTAATCTGTAGGAACACTAAACTGAGTTTTTTTTCTCTTTTTTTGTACCAATTTATGACATCATAACTCTCAAGAAAGTGGGAATTGAAAATAATAATAAATAAATAAATAAATAAAGTTCTCAAGAAAGAGCGCTGGGGCCGGTAGTGATGCAACTGTTAGATGAAAGTGTGTGCAAATATGTGCAAGTGTGTGTGTGTGTGCGCGTGTGTGAGGGATCAGTACACGTCTCGAGGGACGCGTCCGCCCGCCCGTTTTATGCTTCATATAACCGAACCACAAAAAAAAAAAAGCCTCATGTTCGCCACGGACATGATGCAAAAACAAATGACTGAAACAACATCGACGCCTCGTGATAAAGTGGAAGAGGAGGACGTGATGCCGTGTGTGTGAGAGAGAAGGAGAGAGCAGCGGTTAATGCGAACAGACAGGACCTGTTACAAGACTTTAACGTCAGAACTGTTCTTCAAAAATAGAAAATTTTAAAAAGAGAGAAAGAAAAAGATAAGATTTTGAGAGAGAGAGAGAGAGAGAGAGAGAGAGAGAGAGAGAGAGAGAGAGAGGTACAGATTAGGCGGTCCGGAGCTGTATTGGGACTGACAGGCAGTTTAACTTCCTCTTCAGGAGCACTAAAAGCACTCCATCCAGACACACTGTGATTAAGAGAGAAAGCGAGAGGTGAAGGGAAGAAAAAGAACCGGCGCGCGCGAGAGAGAGAGAGAGAGAGAGAATGTCAATGAGGTGCTTTCTTACTCCATACATCGTGCCTTTTTCTTTTTGAACAATAATAATAAAACTCCAAGTTGACTTTGTGTCTCTTCACACTACTTCCACTCTCAGAATTGCCCAGAATGCCATGCGACTACCCGCTCATAGAGCGCCGCATCAGCGGGAATTCTTCTCCGTCTAAGCAGGGCAATGCGGCAGCGCTTTAGTCAGTCGGACAGCCCCCGGAGTCTTTTCCCCAGAGAATTTCCTACAGTTTTGTAACCGAGTGTCCGATAACGAACGGGACTCCGTATTAACTTAAAAACATCAACTGTTACACAGAACTTCCAGCCTCCTATCACACACTACGGCTGCAGATCAATCCCTGCTGTCCGTCACCACCCGGATTTTCCTCACGTTGCGGACACGTTTCCATAATTTTCCGTCGATTCTGTAAACCTGCTTTTGCGACAATGATTACTGTTAGAAACTGTGAATTGAAAATGTCAGACGGAGGTTAAATCTGGGGTTGAAGAGTGAAAATACTCTCTAAGAGTCCTCTGTTATCACTCGGACGCCTGATCTTATCCGTTCTGGCGGTAGTGTTACGTTCGTCATGGTTTATGATGCTGCTACCTGTTTTACAACAGAGTGATAAGGGGGGAGAGAGAGAGAGAGAGAGAGAGAGATGGTAGAAAGGCCCGACAGTCCTCCTCAGAACAGAGCAAACACAATCACATTCACTCAACGGTGTCACACACAGCAGGACATAATGCCAGCCATTTGTGGGTCGGCGTGCCAGCAGAGTCGCACGATTATGTGTGTGTGTGTGTGTGAGTGAGTGAGGGAGTGAGGGAGAGAGTGGAGGCTAAAACAAGAGCCTCCATTATGTGAAAACAGGCAGGAACTGACCCTCTCTCTCACACACACACACACACTCTCTCTCTCTCGCTGCAGGGTGACTTCATTCAGTAAACACAGCATTTGTCTTTCCATTGTGTCTCGCCATCATGCCATCACGCTCCAACCCCGCCCGTCTGTACACCCCCCCCCCCCCCCCCCCGAGACATCAGCCCACCGGTCTACCCCCCCGCTGCCACCACCACACGCGTCATCAGTCCGTTCAGTCCAGCGCCGAGCTCGTGTTCTTATTCTCATCTCGCTAACTCGGATCCGAGATAGAGTTTAAGTACGTCGGGTGCGATCAAGGCAATGTTTCCGTTACTCAACAATAACGACCCGAACTACTTACTTATAGCGGAGACGAGAACCAAGACCCAATACGATGTCACCACGATACCCGGGCGGCGGTCCGATTCACTTTGCGTTTCTGCAGGTATAAATATCGCAAGTCGATATGATTCGAAACAAGCGTAGCAAATATTGATCCTCTGTTACCACATGGGCCGCTGTACTGCGTAACAATGTGTGAACAAGTTAAAAGTGCTGCCACCTGTAGGATTATTGAAGAACTGCAACATTTTACCACCACAAATGCAAACATTCAGAAATTCAATATATATATATTTTTTTAAACGTTTCTAAGTCATACATGGAAGAAGTGCGCCAGGTAGCGGAATTAACACCGCCCGAAAAATCCCAATCTCATTTACTTAGCGCATGGGGCGCCATCATATTCGGCCAGGTCCAGGTCATGGTGGGCTAAACTATGCTGCATCTGTGTTTAGGTTTCTCAGGAGTCACATTAATGTGAAAATTACGAGGCCGAATTCTGTTTTACGTAATCTGGCAATTTTAGGAGGCGGGGCTTTTCCCGTTCACATACAGGTATTTGCTTTAATCCAAAAATCCTTTGCGAGTGTGTGTGTGTGTGTGTGTGTGTGTGTGTGTGTGTGTGTGCGTGTGTGTGTGCGTGTGTGTGTGCGTGTGTGTGTGCGTGTGTGTGTGCGTGTGTGTGCGTGTGTGTGTGCGCGCACGCATGCAGGGTGACAAATTCCTCCACTTCTCTTCTGATGTACGGACACTTCTGGAGTGTATGAGCGCCAGTGACGCACCCGTCTGTGTGTGGCACAGAAACAGGAAGTCATGTGACAAGTCCGGCTAATCAGGTCACATGTAACGCTGATTAATGATCGGCTTTCATCTGGGGTCGGATCTGTTCGCTTCCACTACAAGCGTAAAAGCAATTAAAGTTTCATCAATTAATTCAGTTAATGTTTAATAAACGTTCCTAAGTGAGGTTTATCTCTCTCTCTCAAACACACACACAATGAGACAAAAACAAAGTTTGTTATTCGATCAGGAATGTTCTAGCACTTGCCCAGATCCTCTGCTCATCATTCTAGTGCCAAGTAGGCATGCAAGTCATAAAGGAGTGTGTCCAAATGTCCACACACACACACACACACACACACACACACACACACACACACACACACCTGTCATTTTACTCTAATGATCTAAACACCACTATATTCTTGAGTGCTGCCGATTTCTCCCTCACACACCGAGTGTTTATGGGTTTCGTATCGTCACTGCTCACACGTTTTTTCGATCCGATTGCGCACACGTTTATCGTCTAGTGCAGCTTCGAGCGCAGAGTAACGTCTTCCTAAACTCAGAGTACGACACGCAACCGGGTCGACTGCGGAAAATCAGAGTGTTTTCCTCCGGGTACACGGGTTTCCTCCCAAAGTCTACAGATTATGCTAACTGGCGTTCCCCTTTGAGAAGTGTGTGTGTGTGTGTGTGTGTGTGTGAGTGAGACACAACAGATATGCGCTGCTCAGTGAACATGCAGATTTTTTGGGGGTTTCATTTAGTTTTAAAGTAAATGTTAAACTCTTTTATTTCGAGTTATTTTGCGTTGTTTACATTAATTTAAATCGCAACAACGTGACAAATGTGATATTTATTTTCCTTATCAAATCGTACAGGCCTGTGTATACGCAAGTTTCCTTTCCTTTAAGTATAAAGACATTAACGGTGTTAAGCTGCGAGTTTTTCCACAGAATTTTGTTTCACGTTACGTTCTCGAACAAATCAAACACCGTTCTCATCATCATCATCATCTCACAGGCCGCACTGAATCAAATTAACTCGAGTCAAATTAAATCATTTTTCCCGCAACTCCAGTTCATGGACACAAACGCAAAACTTAACTCAAGTGTTTCCAGGTTAACGTATCGTACAAAAGCACATCAGAGGGTTTTACAATCATCACTTCCATCACTCCGCCGTCACGCTCTGCGATCCCCCGTGTGCCATCACATTAAACTGCATTCTGCTTAGTTACGACAAAACACCTTGAATCGCAAACGTAGCATAAATGTTGGAAGAAAGTCTCTCTCTCACACACACACACACACACACACACACACACACACACACACACACACACACACACACACACACACACACACACACACACACACACACACGACTAAAAAGAAAGGGAAAACAAGTCACGGCTGAGGGGCTGAAAAGGGCAGCGAGGTATTTAAGGCAGCTGTGGAATGTAGATGGGCGCGGCCGGCCCTCGGGTTCCTGCAGTACGCATGTGTGTGTGTGTGTTAGATTTCGTGAGAGAGAGAGAGAGAGAGAGAGAGAGAGAGAGAGAGAGAGAGAGAGAGAGAAACGTCCCCCTGTAAGGACAGAGAGCGCTCTCAGCAGTTGCCCCTCCGGTCCCCTCAACACCGAGCCATGAGGAGCGGAGTGTTTCCTGGTTTTAATCAGAGGAAGTTTAGGGTTAGAAGTGTGACGAATACAAGGTCCTGATAAGGATAGTAAAACAACCGAGTGTGTGTGTGTGTGTGTGTGTGTCACTCCAATGGTTTGTTTGTCAGATAAACAAGACCTGGTGCTGGCTTTTCACAACCATGTTTAAATTAATAACAGGGCACGACCATAACACACACACACACACAGAATTATTGTTTTCCTAATCCTCAAACTCTCCGAGACTATGCGTCTCTCTTCCCATGGGCGTGACTTCCTTCTCTAGTGTGCGTGTGTGTGTGTGTGTGTGTGTGTGTGTGTGGCCGTTGCAACATCCAGGCTTCAAGAAACGGGCTGCACAATGACTTAATCTTGTACCTACACTTGAAATATTGACTCACACACACACACACCAAGTTCAGGCCAAGTTCTTAAATGAAATCCTCCCTGAAAGAACGACCAATCAAAACATAGCGTCACTCAGCAAGGGGAAGGGCTGTGTGTGTTTGTGTGTGTGCGTGTGCGCGCGCGCGCGTGTCAGACTAAAACAGGCAGGCCAGAGGGAGATAAGAAGCCCCTGCTTTTGTGCCATAATATCGGAACAGCTTTATCAGAGGCCCACACAAGGACCAACACACACACACACACACACACACACACACACACACACACACCTGATAGCACAAACACACATTCACATCCAAAGCTGCAGCGTTGCAGGAGAGAGAGAGAGAGAGAGAGAGAGAGAGAGAGAGAGCGGTCCGTCTTGTCCATGTCCCCAGGCTAACCCTGTCAGCCGCATCCTGCCATCCAATTTATTATCATCCGTCCGAGAGACAGACACCGAGGGGTTGGAGCGAGAGAGAGAGAGGGAGAGAGGGAGCGAGCGAGATCCACACGTCCACTCTCCGGCACTACGAGTTAATTAAATTCCGCCGTGTAAAGTGGCATCTGGGGAGGTTTTTAGGAAGGTGAGGGGGGGATTATAAAGCAGGCTGCTGCGTGCTAACTGAGCCTGAGGCTCCGTCGCCAACCTCCACCACACGCACACAGTACAGACAGACAAACCTTCTTTAAATTCCTTTTAAGAAATTTCACTAAACCAGAGGCTCGCACTTCAGCGTCACCATGCTAGCTTGTTTTCGCCGCGATAAATCCAGTCCTATAACGAAAAACGAAGCAGCAGTTACGTAAAACGGAATCATTCTTATACGAGACGATGTGAGCGCTTTGTAAAATCTGAAAAAAAAGTTGAACATTGAAATCTGAAAGTTCTTCAGCGTCCACGTTTTGATTCCCTCGCGTCATTTAGCACTAGCGTAAGTACCCACCGTTGACGATTAAAGGGTTCAAGAAAAAGAAAATGACATTTTGTAACGTTGTGATAGTTGTTCTTTCGTCGTGAGTCAAATACACTCCCTGTTCGGTAATCGGAGAGTCAATCATAGATGAGAAATCAGAAAAGTAGATCAGATGGAAACAACTCCAGCGCGTTAAAATTCACTTATAGCACTTCAACTAATCCCAGTAAAAATATTCACTTTATGTTTTCTAATTAATATCAACTGATGCAGGTGTTTGTTTACACTGAGCAAGTAGAGCATTAGTAGATTATTTTAAAGTAGATTATTAATTCCGACACATAACCGTTCATAACATCGCTTTTACTCAATGTTTTGATCTCACTGATGGTGAAGGTTAAACTTCAGGCAGAGATCCAAGTACTGCAAAAGTCTCAGTCAAGTCAGACAGTCCAGACAGTTTTGCGTAATGTTGTGACAAAATCTGACCGGACAGACATTCAAATTTTTCTGGGTCGTCCGGGGTATGAAACGCAAAGAGTGAGTTCTGACCAATATACAGAGAAAAACTCAATTTTATTTATATAGATGATTCCAAGAATGGCATAATTCCAACTTCCTGCTTTCCGAGGCAAGTCGAACGGAGCGCAGGTTTTCACACAAAGTCTTTATGTTGCTGCTTTTTTTTTTTTTTTTTTATTGTACTTTTTCGCCACACGATTCACAGGGTGTTTCTTAGTTTTATAAACTTAATAAAATCAATACATTTTAAAAAATGAGAGGGAAAAAAAAAAAAAGAGAAAGAGAGAGGGAACACTAAACGCATGAGAATTACACAAGGTGCACCGTGCCGTTCCTCAGCACTTCGGTCACTACATTAGTGTCGGTAACCTTGTCGTCACTTATTTTACCTTAACAGCTCGCCGAGTCGCGTTTTATTTCTTACACACACACACGATGCAGAAACAGCGGTGCGAGTTACAGCACATGACATTTTCACATCATTAGAAACATTACACCACACTACGGCTTGCACTTGTGGAACGTCCACGGCACAGTAAACTGCTCAGTCTCCACACACTTACACACACATGCGTACACGCGCGCGCGCGCACACACACACGGCTAAATGCAGAGAGCTAAACGCAGAGCTGAGAGCAGCTGTCATGTGCGTAGGTCAGACTGAGGTAATGCAAGACGACTGGCCTTTCATTCACCATGACAACAGCTGCACACACACATATACATACATCCTGGTGCGTGCAAGCTGCGAATAAGAATGGTGTGTCTCTAGTGAAAAACTGACACTAGTATGTGGACGAGTAAAAAGAGACAACAGGAGACACTAGAGACCGTTTTACACACACACCCACACAACTCCATTGCAGCAACTCAACAGCAGATTACTTACATCTGCCCAGATGTTATATTGATCGACTCTTCCACTCGGGGTGGGTCTGTGTGTCAACTTCGAGAGGGGGTGTAAAGGGGGTGTATACGAGGATCGTCTGATACGATATCACCACACCTTTGATTTGTATCGCGATTTTGCGTCACGCTGTTATAAATATTACAATACAATTTTTTTTTTTTTTCCATTTTGTTACAATTCTAAACAAACAAACGAGGCAAATAATTAACTCGTGCCACATGGGATGCTGTGCTGCCTGCCGATGTCTGAATAATTTACAGTGTGCCACCTGTAGGATTATGGAGGAACCGCAACATTTTACATTCTCAAACGCAAACCTATACAAATTAAACATTTCTTTACAAATGAAAAAAAAAAACATTTAAACAATCCATTTTGGATTAAAGTGTGGCGATAGTCACGTGACTGAAAATTATTTTCCTCCCATCTCTAACTTAATTGTTTTAACTAATTTTTTTTTATTACTCTTTCACACAAACATTGCCGACATGGCAAATCTAACAGAAAATAAGAATAGAACCATAAATTAAACAAAAACAAATAATATAAGGATATATAAAAATAAAAAAAACCTGCATAAACATTCCCAGTTCCTGAACGTTCCTGTTTCTGTTAGAGGATTCTTTGTTTGTTTCTTTCTTTCTCCTGCTACATCAGATCCGAAATGTTTTTTTCTTTTCTGATTTTGCTCCTGGCGTTAGCTTTTTTTTATTTTAACAAATCATTCCATGTAACTTTTTTTTTTTTTTTTTTTGACAAAAACGCAGTTTGAGGGAAAGGAGACTCGACACTCATCTTTAAACCTTTAAAGTGTTGATCTTTATACAAAGACGCCGCTATGACAAAGCGCTCAGTGACATTATTAAAGTGGTAAAGGAAGTGACCTGCCTTTAAAATACTATGTGAGAAAGTGACTCTGGGGGCAGAGCTAAACCTGATCACACGTGAGCTCAGAGCAGCTGACGGCAAATGGAGCTGAATCGAGACAGCAGCTGAACCTCGGATTGCAAGGGAGACGATGATCACTGCAACACTCGGCCATCTGCATTCTCACACTCGAGCACAAGTGTGTGCGCACACACATGCAGTCACTGTGTCCTGCCTTGCAAACAACACATTCACAACAGCTGTGCTTTCCGGTCTGATCCAATCCAATCCTGATGCCACATCTCTCCCGCTCGCGTGACACGATGAGGTTTGCGAGTCATCCCGCTACACAACCGTCTTCATTTGCACAGGCAAATCAGCTCGCAAACGAAAAGCAGTGGCGCGTATCAGAAGTGATTTACACCTAGCTGTCAGGAAAACTAACTTAATCCCACATCCTGCTGTAATTCAGGCTTTTATTATTTTGAGCGGATTGTGAATGTAGGGGATCAGCGCGCGGCTCCTCGCGCAAGTAAAGAGATCCGAATCCACACAATCCGGCATCTCCGGGTCGCTGTTGGGTGTTAAATGGGAGAGACATGCGAGAGATTCTCACCCAGAAACAGAGCGCGGGGGGTTTACACCTAGAAGACTCAATAATGTCTTGAAAAATAAAAGTAAAGTTTGTGGTTTCAAAGCATTTCAATTAATTATTTGTCTTGACAGATTATCAAAGCTAGGAGGTAAGCTACAGAAGTAGTCTCGCATCACTCAAAAAAAATTAATTTATCTTATTAATTAGACAAAATTATTATGAAAAGAGGTTGGTTTCTTTCTCCTGCACACATCCACCGTTTCTAAACTAATCACAAACGCTTTAGTTCCAGAATCAGACTAACACGCGTATCTCTCCGTGAGTTTCTGTGACCGTGTGAAGGCATGCCTAGAATGCTCCCGATCCACAAAGGAAACCGGTTTTAAACGCTCCTGCGACGCTGTCGAAACGCTGAACCATCCGGATTCCAGATAAACAGTCAGATAAGCATGAACGAACAAAAACAGTGTGCGAGTTAGAGAGAGAAAGGTGTAAACGATAACACTGTAGGAGCTGTTACGATTCGGATCAAGATAAAACGAGATGGCGTCATTTTTAGTGAAATATCTGTGGCATTTCAGCGCCGCCCGAGTCTGGCATGTTCTCAGAGACGGTAAAAAGATTAAACAGGAATCTTTCAAGCACAGGTACAGCTCACATCTACACCGCGGAGGTTTAGGGAAGTCAGTAACCAAAGGAGCTTCGAGGATATAGACTGCAGGAGTTCTTAGGAAAAGAATCCCGTCAGAACAGAGCTCGTTATAACATACAGCATGGAAATTTATCAAAATAGCAATAATACAAATAATGAGGTCAAAGGCCAAGGGCTGTTGGGAAGAGTTGCAACACCACAAAGTGATGAGTGTGAGCAACACTGGCATATGGGCATTACATTTTTTCGAGTTGCAGCAGCAAAAGCAAACACCGCACACACCATCACACCCCCACACACACACAAACACCACGCATGCACTCCCTCCAAACACTGCCCCACAGCAAGTCACCCGCTTTCTTTTTATTTTTCGCAAACATGCATCTAGATACAGTTACACAGCAAGCCAATTATAGACCCACAATGTCATTAACACTCTCCCCGAGGAACTGCACAGGAATCCCAGCTCCAATAACACACAGTTCATCTTTAATTACATTTAAAGCACACTGAATCCGACTTGATCTCCACAACACTTGGACAGGACGCGTTCTCGACCTCGGGGCTCACGGTCAGGAAATGGGTCCGTCCACTGAGGGGGAGCGTTCAAAAGTGTTTCAATGTTAATTTTACATTACATTTCTAAAAACAAAGTGAGGCCCTAGTTAACTGACAAAAGCTACATAATTGGTGTGTATTGTGAAGAACTCGTTAACATTTTTTTGCATTTTAACGTCTTATTTAGGAGTCAGATTCCTACACAACACACACACAAAGAGAGAGAGAGAGAGAACCCAAATCAAGAGACCCTCACAGGCTACACACACTCGGCTTGCGGCCAAAATAACGGAACGAGTCAAGAGGAAACCATTTTCAGTCCATTCCTACAAGGTGAAAAGCCCTTAAATACACCAAATATCCTAAAATTACTCAAATCTAAAAAGAACCTGAGGTAAAAATTTTAAAAACGAGCCTTTCAGCTGACCTCTGATCAGTTTGTTAAAGGACCTGAGGTAATTTTTTTTTTTTTTTTTTAAAGGCCTTTCTGCTGACCTCTGGTCAGTTTCTCGAAAATCCTGAGGTAAAAGCGAGCCTTTCTGCTGACCGCTGATCAGTCTGTCGAAGCCTAGCTGTAGATACCAGTTTGCGCACGCGCTCTTAAAACTTTTCAAGATCTTATTTTATTTCCGCTAATCGTTGTAAAAACATAAACGTGACCAGCATCCACTATTGATTTAAAATGAGCAAGATACTTAATGAGAAATACGCTTGACAATGTTTACGTGTTCGACTTGGAAAGGAAAAGTTTGCAGCTAGTCATGCTAACCAGTGCTAGCAACAAGAAGAAGAAGAAGAAGAAGAAAAAAAAGTTTGTCCTCGCGCGCGGATGAAAACTTTACGACAGTTTTGAAGTGCGGCATTAAGAGGTCACGTGATAAAATCCCACTGGATGAGAAAGACAAATAAAAATTCAGGCTCGGATTCAAGTGATGTTAGTTTAGCGGACTAGCTGTACGCCACACTCAGCGTGCTTCCATGCACCAACAAACACACGCACTCACTCTCTCTCACACACACAGACTGAGCGGCGGCTGTGTACCTTCATCCAGCAGTCTCTCGAGGTGTGTGAAGATCCCACACAGGTTCGGCAGGCTGGTCATCAGCTTCTTCTCGTTCAGTAACTGCATGAGATAGTCAGGACTCGGCCTCGGTCTCTCCTTCACTTCGATCTCCCCGACCATCATCTCTGCGGCCACACAGTGTCCCCAAACCCGCTCAATCCTTCTTTATAGAAAAATAAAACAAAAACACACTGGAAAGAGAAACGTGCAGCCAGAATCCCCGGGTCCCCCGCCGTGCACTCAGAAACCCTTCCGGAATAAACACACAGAGCGCGGGGTTCAGCACGGTGTGTGTGTGTGTGTGAGAGAGAGAGAGAGAGTCTGTACACTATCTCATCGGAAAGAGGCGCGCGACACTCACTCGCCGAATCTCTCCTCGTGACTGCGCTCGCGAGACCGTTTCCCACCAGCGCTGCCTGCGCCAGAGCTCCGGCTCCGCCCACGGCCCCGCCTCCCTCCCTGTGATTGAACAGAGCGATGTTTAGAGGCCGATGAATCCACCAACAAGCGGCTGAGCCCGAGCTCAGGGGGCGGAGCGGCGTCAATCAACGCCGGCGGTAAAGATGATGGGCAGCGGTGAGAGCCAATGGGACTGCAGCTATGAGAGAGAGAGAGAGAGAGAGAGAGAGAGATATCTGTGTGTGTGTGTGTGTGTGTGTGTGTGTGAGAGAGAGAGAGCGCGGTCATTAACTCTGTACAAGATTTACTGCTGCCTAATGACACCGTGACAGATAACTGCATCAGAGTCTGCAGTGTTATCTCTCTATCTATCTATCTATCTATCTATCTGTCTGTCTGTCCATCCATCCATCTGTCTATCTATATATCCACCTTTCTATCTATCCATCTTAATCTATCTATCCATTCACTTGTCTGTCTCTCTATTTACTATCTGTCTATCTACAGTATGTCTGTCTGTCTATCTATCTATTTATCTATCTGTCTAAGTTTGTCTGTTTGTTTGTCTGTTTGTTTGTTTGTTTGTTGTCCATCGGTCTATTGGGTTCATTCCTTCAACACGACATTTCATTGGCTGTGTACGTGTACTTTGCATCATGACAATAAATATGAATCGAATGTATCTGCCTGTGTTCGAAATACATATATATTTTCCCTTCATCGGCCCAGGAAAGGAAAGGAGAGTAATGAGAAAGCTCAGATACAGATTATATATTTTCCCTTCAGTCTGTCTGTTTATTAGATATTTCTTTCAGCTTGTCTGTTAATCAACTATCAATCTGTCTCTTTATCAGTCGGTTTGTTTCTTTATCTGTCCATCTGCAGTACTTGTCCTTGTGTGTGTGTGTGTGTGTGTGTGGTGGGTTGCCTCCTGGACACACATTTAGGGGCAAATGGGCGTAGTGGAGGGCATCATATCATTGGTAATAAACCACAGTCCTGTGAAAGGCCCTGTTCTGATTGGTCAGAGTGTGTTGATTAACTTCCTGTCATAGCAGCCCTTGACAGTGACACACACTTCATATCACTCACCCACACTGCAGTGAGCTCAGGATCACACTCGGAGTCAGAGTGGAGTTAAACCCAGCCTGGAACACACCATGGATGGGATGCCATTCCATCACAGTGCAACCCCCCACCACACACACACACACACACACACACACACACACACACTGAGGGGAAATATAGCACAGCCAATCTACTTACAAGCATGATTTTGTGAGGTGAGAAGAGAATGTGAAACCACACAGACATGAGAACAGATACAGTATATATACGTGTGAGATTATATGTGTAAGACTTTAAAATTTTAACACCTTGTGCTTTTCAGTTTCTCTGTAACATTACAAGCCGTGGTGTTTCTCATCTCACTCTAGCGACTCCAGTAGGCAGAAACGAACAGGCGGATTGTGGAGGGATTGTTTATAGCTGCTTTAATGTGAGTTCTATCAGGAGGTAAGGTATCTTGTGTACAATGCGTCATTTAGTAACAAATAGAAACTTGACATCGTTGGTGAATGGCTGCGGGATAAAAGGAGTAAAACACAAAGGAATCACAACATCGCTTCAGTTATTCTTTTCCTTCAACAGTGCACATTATAGTGTCTTATTCCGTATGCAGTTGCTGTATATACAGTAAATCCCGACATACGAACGAGTTCCGCTCCGAGGGCTCGTTCATAAGTCCACTTTGTTCTTAAGTCCAACAAACATTGTCTAGGTACTAGAATAATAACACACTTGGCAATACAGACACAATAAATGATTCATGTTAAAAGATCGAGCGATGTCTGCCATCTTTTCACCTCGCTCCATTTTCTCAATTTTTTTCCCTTTGGTCTCCATCGTTATTGCTTGGCTCTTCTTAGTAGGACCAGCTTCATCACCGCTGCTTTTACGCTAGCTTGCGGACATCCTTGGATGCGCATGAAACAATGTACAGCAGGCACGTGATCTAACTTCTGCTTCTGAACACACGCAAACGCATGTTTGCATCTTCGAGAGTTCGTAACTTGAATGTTCTTATGTAGGGGATTTCAGTGTATATACAGTGTGTATATATATTTACTGTTTAAAGTTGAATCATTATATATACTATATGCTAAACTGCAGAGGTCTTAAAGTAATAATCCACAACAGATTTCCAATTTATTCACTTTTTTAAATAAGTTTATTTAAAAATGCCCCGAGAAGATAAATCCATCTCATCTCAATTATTTTTCTGCCCTTTGCATTTCTTCATACGTCTGGACTGCCCGGAGCCGTGAAAGCTATTAATGTTACGATTCAGAAGGTGCCTTGAGATGCCCTTCAGATCAGCAGGACAAAGCCTCTCTCTCTCTCTCTCTCTCTCTCTCTCTCTCTCTAACTCTCTGCTTTAGTTACAGAAAGCTGCCAGGCTTATTTAGCCACCAGGATTTTATTTTACATCGAGCTCTCACTCTGACCCTCATGTCTTATCCAGCTTAGATCAGACTTAAGGTGAGACTTTTATCCTTTTGACCTTATACTTGCCTTTTTTTTCTTTCTTTCTTTCTTCATTTAAATTGTGTACCTTGGCCATTTTATTTGATCTTAGCTCGGAGATGGAGGAGACGCTTCGCTCGTTCAACAGCTGACAAAGCCTGCATTCGCCCGGCGTGAAACCGGGCACCGTCGACAGGCTGCTAATCTTTTGTTCCAGAGAGGAAGGCAGGCGGACACATTCCTTCAGTCGCTGATAACAGGAGCACAAACAGTGCAGCTAGCGCATGCAGGTCAGCAGGGGTGCTAGGGACACACACACACACACGCACACACACAGCTGCGTCTGTGTAAAGAGCAAAAGGATTCTCAAACGCATCGCTGCTGCAGGATACAGTACGAGTTTGCTATTGAACATTTCATCAGCAGAAGCAGAGCTGACTCTTTTCTGATTTTTTTTTTTCAACTGTTTGATTCACTTTACTGTCGAATATGTGATCCGTTATCTAACAAACAGAAAGGTCAAAACTGGAAATAAATTAAGACGCTGCACATCTGTTGCATGGAATAAATCAAGCGAAACGCTATTGTGACTCAGACAGGTGTTCCTGCCTTGATATAGAAGCTCTGCATACTGGAGCTGCCTGAGATTGTGGAGATTTACACTAATAGCACACTTTAGAGAAGCCGACCCACACACACACGCACATGCGCACACACACACACACACACACACACACACACACACACACACACACACACACACACACACACACACACACACACACACACACACACACAGAGCCTGCCCAACAGCTGTCTGAGTGTATCCTTGATTTCTAGGCGACAGTATTGTCTGGACCTGCAGAGCTGCAATAATGGACTCTGCCATCAGGGAAAGGGGAGTGAGTGTGTGTGTGTGTGTGTGTGTGTGTGTGTCCAACACAAGCCAGACTCCACACCAGAGACTCCGAGCGTCTGCCACGTCTCGTGACTTGTGCTGTATTAACTCATTTCCCCTGCAGGAACTTTTTACCTGCATTTACACCCAGCTATCGATCTGTGTTCGATTTACGTTCCTGCTGTTAGAGTTTGTAGGAACTGGGCTGAATCTCTGAACCTCACTGATTACAGTGCTATGAAAAAGTATTTGCACCTTCCTGAGGTTTTTTTTTCCTCTGCATATTCGTCGCACTTAAATGATGAGGATGAAAGCTCAACAAATTTGAACATTACACAAAGATAACCCGGGAAAATACAGAACGCAGTTTTTAAATCATGATTTTATTTATAACGGGAGAAAAAAAAACTGTCCAAGCCTGTGCAAAAGTAATTCCCCCCCCCCCCTCCCCCTTGCTAAATTGTAATTGAACTGTTGATTTTTTGGAAAGCTGAATTAAATTCCCCTTGCCACACCCAGGCATGATTACTGTCAGACCTGTTGAATAAAAAAACACTTTGTCTGACAAAGTGATTTTGAAGTGGCCTAGTCAAAGTCCGGGCTTAAATCCGATTGGCATCCTTAAACAGGCTGTTCATGCTTGAAATCCCTCCGATGTGGCTGAATTAAAGCAATTCTGGAAAGACGAGCGGGCCAAAATTCCTCCACAGTGATGTGAAAGACTCATTGCCAGTTATCGCAACTGTTACCAGTTATAAGGTTTAGGGGGGGGGGGGGGGGGGTCATTACTTTTTCACATAGATCCAGGGAGGTTTGGACAGCTTTTTTTTTGCCTTAATAAATGAAATCATCATTTAAAAACAGCATTTTGGATTTACCTGGGCTATCTTTGTGTAATGTAATTTTTTTTTTTTATCTAAATCATTTAGGTGTGACAAATATGCAAAAAAACCAAAACCTCCAGTACAAATTTTCTGTAAATGTGAGCTGTGAGGAACACAGAGAAATATGACATGTTCTGCATACTTAGATTAAAGAGCAACAAAAAGAAAATAAATGCTCTGTACAGATCACGATTTATTTTTAATCATTTAATTAATTATTTCGCTTTAGTTTTACAGTGTGTTTGTGAATAAACTGTGTATATTTGTACATAAAAAAAATGTAAAAAAATTCTAACGCCATGCTACTGACTGGCCGATGAAAGAGTTTTATCAGCATGAAAGATGCCTTTGAAGAGGCTTTAAAACATGATTTGATCTACAAAGTCATGTTCATTCATTCATCTTGAGTAACTGCTTCATCCTGGTCTAGAATTATGGTGGAACTGGAGATTATCTCATATACAGTACATGTATCACTCTCTCACTCACCGTCTATACAGGGTCATGTTAATTACCATGTCTTTGGACTGAGGGAGGAAACAGTAGTACCTGGAGGAAACCCACCAAGTATTGCGAGAACATGCAAACTCCACGCACACGGCGGGAATCGATCCCTCGACCCAGGAGGTGCGAGGCAGTAGCGGTAACCACTACGCCATCGTGCCGCTACATAAACACATGGTTCAGTATAAATACACCCTGAATAGAACACCTGTCCATCACACACTCATTCACAACTGGGGGCAATTTAGAGTCTACAATCAACCTACAGTACTTACCTGAAGAACATTGAGAGAACTTATGAAACTCATCTACAGTGACAGGAACCTGAAATACTAGAAAAACCTGTTAAGTCCTGTATGAGACGAGGCTCGTCAAGTGCAACGATTTGCTAAAACCGACAAAAGATCAAAAACCGACACATAGAACACTAGCATAGTCTTTTTAAATCACACTTTCCAGCGGTTCCTGTGAGGCCCCGTTCACACCTCACATTAATCTGCATCCTAAGAGTTTCTGTCAGTAATTGGAGAGCACCTGGTGGGAACAGGGTCAGTTGCATCTCAAAGACACATTCAGTGTGAGATAATCACTCAAACAACAGTCAGAGGTGTCTGACCCTAGACACATACACTATGGACACATGAGGTTTGTAGTGTGAAGAACACCACGAGGATACGGTGAGCTCGTTTGAACCAAGGCGCAACTTTCGGTTCTGAAAAATGAACCCAAGTGCTAAAATGTGCAGTTCCTCGAATGACCACTAGGCTCCATAATTGATTCAGTCCCCATAGAGCCCCATGTTAAAATGTGCAACATTAAAACAGAAATAAACATGTTTACAGCTTGGTACAAAGAACGATTTTGGTCTCTACGGTTAGATTACCCATACAGGGGGTGAAATTGTATATAACTCATCAGTTAAAATTATATTAAGCCTTAAAATGATACATAATTAGGGGTGTGGCTGATTTGAGTGACAGCATCACTTTAGCTAAACTGGAATCGTGGTAGTTTAACTTTAACTAGACAAAGTTTAGAAGCTGAAACAGGACAACGTGTAGGGCATGGATGATGAAGTTCAATCAAATGCAACGAAACTTAGCATACGTTAACATTAGCCACCTTAGCATTTTAGCTAACCTAAAGCTAAGTTAGCTAGCTTGAGGTACGTCGGCGTGTTCCAACCAACAGTCAGACTCTGTTCGTTCCGCCCATTTACGGGGTTTGGGCGGAGTCAGCTGCTGGCAAGATGGCGACGACCAGAGCTCCCACAACGCCTCTCTCCAGAAAACCTCTAGGTGGCGCCAGGTGGGTTTGTCCATTTGTTTTTATACAGTCTATGGTTGGAACAAAACTATATTGGAATTCTCAGTGAACAAAGTGTTTGGGGATTCCGTTTAGATATACAGGTTTACACACACACACACACACACACACACACACACTCTGAGCAGAGACGTCTCAGGGTTAGTCTATGTGGGAAGGCTGATTAAAGCGTATAGTGTGTGGTGCTCAAATCAATAAAATCGCACAGTGTCCGCTTCGCCTAACCGGAAATCATGTGACCTCTGCAAGACAAGAGATATTATTCCTCTGCTGCACTTCTAGCGCTGCACCTGTAGCATCCTGCAGACTTGTACGGCAAAAACAGCAGGAATGAAAGCAGCTGCTTTTTTGTACGGTAGTCTCTCGGTGTCAAATCTGCTGTCTATGGTTTACTGGTTTGGTTAGCAGACTACACGAGCGTAGCGTCTGAAACAGTCGGCACATGTACTAGAACGCAGGAGAGCGCTGCGCCAATAAAAGTGTGCGACACACTTCCTCTAGATGATCTTACCTGGATGGATGTTAATACCAGGTGAGCCTTCGTCACAAGCTGCGTCACAATCTCGACTTCCCGAGATTAAAAACCATACGACTCTGCAATGATCCACAAAATCAGTTAGTGATCCTCGCACCTCCAGGATCGAGGGTTCGATTCCCAGCTAGTGGAGTTTGCACGTTCTGCAGATACTCCGGTTTCCTCCCACAGTCCAAGCACATGCATTTTAGGTTAATCTGTGTTCCCAAATTGTCTGTAGTCTGTGTGTGTGTGTGTGTGTGCGCCCTGCAGTGGATTGGCACCTTTTCCTTGTGCCCAAAAGTTTCCTGGGTTAGGCTCTAGTCCCCCAGTGACACTGTATAGGATAAGTGCTATAGTGAATGAACAATTGAACGAACGAACGAACGAACAAACAAATACTTTCCCCTGTTTATTGTGAAAAAAGCCAAATCTTCATTAGTCCTGAATTGTTTGTTCTTTGTCCTTTTTTACTCCAGGAGACAGGGGTAGCTTTGTTGTTCCAAAGGCGTGTTGGGGGGTCACTGAGTTAAATCTCAGAGTTACTGACCGGAAGGTCGGCGGTTCGAGTCCCTGCTCCCCAGGGTTGCCGCTGTTGGTTGCCTTAACCCTGCCTGCTCCAGGGGCGCCATGAACATGCCCTCTAAGAAAGCTGGGATATGCGAAGAATAAAGAATTTCAATATGCATTAATGTATATGTGATGAATAAAGGCTGAACTTTTCAAGGTGTTGGTCCTTGGTTCGAGTCCCAGCGCCACCGAGCTGCTGCTCAGGCCCTCAAGCAACCTCAGGCAACCTCAGGCAAGCCGGCCCTGCTGCTGAAGTGCGAGATCTCTCTCCAAGGAGGGCAGAGGGGAAGCGAGGGTTTGTGGACAGACCTTTACTCTTACATGCTCTTTCACTCCGCCAGTCTTGTCGTCTCTCTCTCTCTCTCAGACGTGCTTTTTCAACAATATGGCGAGTTAAACATTACAGATGTTGTACGTAAATATATGGATAACAAAACAAAAAAATGATATTTCTGTATGATATAACCTTGGGCTTTTGTTCATCTCGATCCAGACATCTTTTCTTCGTTTGTTTTCTGTTTAATCTCTCTCTCTCTCTCTCTCTCTCTCTCTCTCTGTGTCTCTCAGACAGTCTGTGTCTCTGTGAGTTATAGTAAGTGAACAAGGCCTTGAGTCTGAGAGGACCTCAGGTAAAACAGCAGCTCGAACAAACACACAGGACTCAAGAGATACCACTTGAAGTGTGTGTGTGTGTGTGTGTTTTCTTTACACAACTTCTATAAATTCTATATTTCATGAAGGATGGAATATAGACTTTAGACGCAGCTCCAGTGCTTATCTCAGGACGCACACCGGGGCCGTTTCTACCTCACAGACCGCCGCGCCTGAGATTCACATCATGTGATCAGTGAGAGAGAGAGAGAGAGAGAGAGAGAGAGAGAGAGGGAGGTGTTTTTGTAAAGAGATAGACGGGACCATGTGTGAGGTTTAAAGTAAAGTTTATTAAAAATGTAAACAGCTGCAAAAAAACAACAGTGTATGAAAGAGAGAGAGAAAAAGAGAAAGAGTGTGTGTGTGTGTTACTATGAGCGTTGAAATACATAAAGGCTAAGTGTCAGAATCTGGGTCAGCAGTCAGGCTGTGTGTATGTGTGTGTGTGTGTGTGTGTGTGTGTGAGGTGTTGAGAGAGGTAGAGATTGTGTGTGTGATAGAGAGAGAGAGAGAGATTGCACATTATGGATGAGTGTGTGCTCTCACTCTTTCAGCCCACATGTACTCTCGGGGCTCCAGGGGCGGGGCAGACAGTGAGTGAGGACAGTGTACAACATGTGTAGCCTCCGCCCCAGTGTGTGTGTGTGTGTGTGTGTGTGTGTGTGTGGGTGTGAGGACAGAGGTCTAATCTGCACCACAGGATGGTGGCAGTAGTCATATGATGGATTTTGCAGACTCCGCCCATTTTAGTAAAACACTGCAGAGCCTCTAAGCATCGAGTCACAAGTGTGTGTGTGTGTGAGGGAGACTTGTGTTTAATGTACCTTAATGTGTCTGTGTATATACATGTACGTACTGGGGCAGAGGTAAATCACACTGGTTTTTCCGTTTCCTTCTACCTACAAACAAAAGTTGGATTGGCTAGGCTAAATTGTGCTCTGTGTGTGTGTGTGTGTGTGTGGGTATAGGATGCCATAAGAAGGACTGGCTTCCAATCCAGGGTGTGCTCTCACCTCACACAGATTCCTGCAACAGATCGTTTCTACGTTAGGCTACGGCGTATTTCAGGATTAGCTGACACACAGATAAAAAAAGAGTATCCTAGCGAGCGATAGCTTCTGTCCTGCTCATTATTTTCATACGCCGTGTGTCATGGTGGACGTGAAACGTATTCAAAATTACTCAAGAGAGAAACCAGCGTGTGAAAGTGGAGGAGAAGGTGATACGGATAATAATTTTAGTTGCAGAAGTTTGATTCGTTACCATAACGTGATTATCTCAGATGCTGTGATTCCTCCTGGATTCAGTGTCGTTTGCTAGCATTAGCATTAACGTTAGCTCATTCATTGCTTCTGTTGCAAATGAAGCGATGCTTTGGAAAATGCTGCACGGACGTTACTCTCCATAAAATGATGTGCAGGTAACGTTTTAACAGTGGTCGTTGTCACACTGCAGCTTTACAGGATCAAAAAGAAATGATGGAAATGTGTATGAAATATGAGAAAACATGTATAAATCAGAATGACCAGATCGTCCCTGATGAACGAGGGAAAAACTGCCCGAGATGTCAACAGGAAGAAACCTTGAGAGGAACCAGACTCTACAGGGAACCCATCCTCATCTGGGTGATAACGGAGAGCAGGGATTGATCTGCTCTCATACTGTGTGTTAGGAGGCTGGACGTTCAGTATAACAGGAGACGTGTTTAAGTTCATATGGAGTCCAGTTGGTTATTGGAGGCTCAGGTAGACTGTAGCAGACTCCAGTCCTGAACTATCGAGCGACTGCAGTCACGAGTCCTCAGAGAACAGCTGTCTGCATCAGCCGAGGACAGGACCGTCTTCATGGTGAAGTGGAACCGTCCCCAGTCACCACGCGCATCCCAGACAGACCACAAGGGGCATCCATGAGACGAGATCTCCAACCAGATGTGGGGCACCATTTTTCACTCAGTCCTCCATGTCCGTTTTTCTTGCTTCCACCCGAACTTGCAATCCAGTTGGTCAGGAGGTAAAAACATCATATCATCTCATCTCATCTTTCTCTCAGCTTTGTTTTATTATCCAACCATCTTGTCTTTTCCTGTCCTCTCGTTTGTCTCTCTCTCGAGCACAGAGCACAATGTAAGGGCAGTGACGTCCGACCTTTCACCTCTGACTCACAACAAGACAAGATACAGTAGTTGAACCTCTGCAGCCTGACCAGGACCAGGGGAGTGACAGGCTGCCTGTGTGATGAAGCAGAGAGAGAGAGAGAGAGAGAGAGAGAGAGAGAGCGCAAGATCCTGAACGCAGCACTACAAATAAATAAATCTTGGTTGTAATGGAGCTCGCACGTATTCAGAGGCTGCTGTTGGGACGACCGCGGCCCTGCAATGAAGAAGATAAATAGCTCCCAAAGGGCAATTTATTCCTGGTACCAACACCCCATCCCCCGCATCACCCCCCCCCCCCCCCCCCCCCCCACACACACACACACACTTCTCCTTCACTCATGTGTGTTTCGCACCTGTTTTACTGCATCAGCTTCTCCATTTTCCTCTCTCTCTCGCGCTCTCTAGTACATCTTAGCGACGTGATCTGTCCCTGCACTGTATGAGTTGCACTTTCCATTTCCATGCACCACCAGTGAGAGTGGAATCTACATCCATCTGCTTCATCCATCCATCCATCCATCCATCCATCCATCACTCCATTAGTAATGAGGCTCTAATTCATAATATATCAGAAGTGTGTGCTAATCATTCGTTGTAATTCACCGATGAAGTGTTGAGCGCTTTTAGGAATGTTGTATTAAACGCAAGTAAAAACTCTCGCTCACCAGCGCCCCCTATGCGTCCTTACTGCACCCAAGTATATTAAAGTGGAATCAAGTGGCAGCAATTTAACAAAAAACTCCTTCAACCAAATCACAGGAAAGAACAAAACAGTTTGAAAACAAATTGAAGTGAAGTGAGTAATTGTTTTTGCACAATTCATTACATCATTAAACCAACTATGATCAATTACTCATATTATACAGTAGTGTTAGTACATGTTGTTGATGGGGAAAAAAGTTTGTAAAAAGAGTTAAAATGTTAAAGCTAATAATAATCTGCTGATCTTTAATGTAATTATTATTATGATTATTATTATTATTTGAGGTTGAAGCCCACGTCCATGGCTGTGTGTCTCTCTGTACGGCAGAACTCTCTGTCTCACTTATTAACACACAGAAATCACATTGTCAGGTTGAGTATCTGACGCCTTGTTTACACTAAGTTGTCCTTCTTTGGTGCTCAGACAAATACACTCGCTGTTCGGTAATCGGAGAGAGAATCACAGATGAGAAATGGAAAAAGTCGATCAGATAAAGATGAAGTTTCGTCTTAAAACGACTCCGGCGTGTTAAAATTCACTTATACCACTTCAGCGCTGTTATTTCAGCCAAAGTGAAAATATGAACTAATCCCAGTCAAAATATTCACTTTATCTTTTCTCATTAATATCTATCGGTGCAGGTGTTTGTTTACACTGAGACAGTAGATTATTTTAAAGGAGATTATTAAATCCCACACATAACTGTTCACAACATCACTTTTACTCAACATTTAGATTTCACTGATGGTGCAGATTAAACTTCAGGCAGAGATCTAAGTACCGCAAAAGGTTCAGTAAATTCTGTCCTGTTTTGACAGACAGACAGAAATTGAAAAACTGATATGAAAATGTGAGTTCTGACCAAAGTACAGACCAAAACCCTGCCTTTGATTTATATAGATTAAATAAACAGTATAGAATTAAACATACATAATTAGTATTATTTTTATTAAAAGTGTGTTCCACAGGGAGGAATTGAACACGACTAAATTAGGGAGAAAATCTGGGAAAAATCCCCCCCGAAGAAAGGAACAATTCTTAAATTGCTCGAGCACATTTTCTTAAAAGGTGTGAATAACTTGTAGCGAAACGAGTAGCTGAGTATTTTTCCTCTGGCTGAAACACATAATGATTTTAAATCATCCAGATTTCTGCTTGTGTTTCTGAGTCAGAAGAGTAACGCAGTGAGTCACTTGACATTCAGATGAACGGTGACACACACACATGCATGTTTATAAGTCACTTACTTATTTAAGCAATTAATTATAGCACTTTATTGCACATGACTAGAGTTTATAAACACCCCCCCCCCCAAAAAAAATTTTGTTTTTTTTTATTATAAATAAACAAATAAATAAAATAAACATTTTTAACAAACAAAAGCAAAATCGCAATCTCTTATTTCTGAAGACATAAGGTCACTGAAATGAATCACATTAGGAGTAAGGGGCGTTCAGGTCAAAACAGGGACTTGTGATGAAATTTCTGCTGAATGAAGGCGTAAAAGCAAAAGATTGACATTTACAGAAGACGCAGTCCGGTGATGAGAATCTTAGCCGCATGTTTGAAAGAATAATGAATGACGCACTGCAGTCTTTTCTGTCGACATTCAGCTAGTAGAACGCCTGATCCTTGAAGATCGATGTTGCCAACTTGAGGAAGAGACGCATCTGTGTGTGTGAACTGCACACACACACTCATTCACCAACACCACCTGCACATTAACAGGAACTCGGCTGGGAGTTATCGCCACGTCCCCCGTACGGTCCTGACCTCGCTCCAAGACACTGCCGCCTGTTTGGAAAAAAAAAAACATTAAAGGAGTTCCTGGGAGGCCGGGGTTTCAGATGTGAAGCAGGCAGTGAAACTCTGGGATAAGTGCATCAGTGGGGCAGAGAATTATATAGAGAAATAAAGCGAGTTATCAAAAGTCCCGCTTTGATTCGAACGGCCCTCGTACAACATGCAACAAAATATAAAAAGCTGGAAAAGGATAAAGTGTCATAAAATATCTAAAAGAAATGTTCGATTTCACGTGTCTCTTCTCTTTTAGTCAACCAGATCGCCACGTAACCACAAGCAGGTGGAATTTATCCAGAACCTTCTATTTCTTTCATCTTCGATTCCAGGCAATTCCAGCTGCATATTTGTGCAGCTTCTCACGGCTCGACCTTGTCAAAATAAACCCTGGTAACGTCCAGAAGCAATAAGCACGGTGCTACATAATAATAATAATAATAATAATAATAATAATAATAATAACTAGGAAATTTGATGCGCTCCTCCCTAAGAAACACGCTGGAGTGTTTCCAGGAATCAGGTCTGGTTCTGAGAAGTGGCTTTGGATCCGGACCGACTCGTCCCAGGTTGAACGGTTGAATCTGATTGGTCAGAAGCTGTTGATGAATTCATTATAACAACGTGGTATTTCTGACATTAGTTACGAGTTGTACGCACAGACGTACTGTAACTCAGGGCCTGGAGACAATGTCACATTCAAGATCACCAACATACTCACGTACAACCTGCGCTTACACGGAAAAACCAGCCCTGACCTCCATCCGTTTCCCTGCTGGTTTTTCTTTTTCATTTATTTATTTTTTAGCCTTTTAAGTTTCTTGGCCACTCACCAACCCGCTTCCGCACGGTGTAAATATTTTACAACCGATCCTTTTAGTTTCACAATTTGTCCAGACAGGCTTTGTAAATAAGATCAGACTTACTCTTGAAGTCACCTTCAAAGCTTGGAAGATGTAAAAAAAAAAAAAAAAGTCTAGTGCCAAAGTGACAGCTGTGATGACTGCAATGGCAACCTGTCTAATAATAACAACAGAGAAGGAGAGAGAGAAGGAGCGTGGGGATAGACAGAGCGTGCCGCGGGAGAGGGATTATCACGGGTCATGTGAGATTAGAGGAAGCGATGGCATTCTTCCGGGAAGGCAGCAGACCTCGTTCCAAACCTCATTCCTCTGTAGAGACAGGTGAACTTCATGCCTGGTCAGATTCCACACACACACACACACACACACACACACACACATGTGGAGAGGCATGACGCGGGCAGACAAAACAGCTGCACACTTTGTATGTGTATGTGTGTGTGTGTGTGTGTGTGTGTGTGTGTGTGAGAGAGAGAATAGGATCTGAGGAACGCCATTGATTAAAACAGGCCCAGATGAACCTTCTAAATGCTTCGATGTGCACGCGTACAGAAAGAACTCTGAGAACTCAGGAAGATGACTGTGATCACACCTGCTCCGTTACACACACATCTGTCTGCTCCGCCCCAAAGCCCCGATCATAATACCAACCTGATGACCCGAATCAGATATGTTAGATCAGTGACGAACTAAATTAACGGTTCTCTGGGGAGAAAAACAAACAAACAAACAAAAGCAGATTTAAGGTTCGATTTTTGTTTTGATATTAATGATATATACGAACCCCTTTATTGCCTCGGCCCCTGGTTTGCCCATTGAGCTTCAGTCGCATACTTGAAGGAGCGAGACGACAGTTAGCATAACATGTGATTTAACAATATTAACAGTCAAGCTGTTTTAGAAATAGATTGGCGCTATATGAATAAGCAATAAAACGGAGGCCAGGCTTAATTGAATATCAGGTTCTGCGAACTACTGGAACTGATCCAACAGCATTTAGGGCGTTAAACTCTCACTTAGCCATATTTATTTACAACGTTGAACGCTCCAGGTCACCGTATAAGAGAGAATCAACACCGTCTAAAGGAAAATGCAGGTTTTAGTTATTTCAGATGTTATCCAGACGTCCCTACTGTATATCACTGCTTCTGTTTAACATGTCGCACTTTCCGTAGTCTCGTGTACAGAACCTCTGCACCGCGCCATGAGCTGTAGTTTATCTTCTGTATGTATGGTTTTGAGTAACAGAAAAGACTTTTCCTGATATAAAATTTTAACACATTATTTGTCATTTTCACTTGCTAGGACTAGAGATGAGAAATCATCGACATGTCGCTTAAAATCTGTTTGTAAAAAGTTTGTAAAATGTCCTAGAAAGAACAGAGTGCACATAAAGGTTGTATTTATCTAACACCTGCAGACACTGGTGAGCAGTTCTGTCTGCTCTTGTACAAAAAAAAAAAAGACAAACCCTGCCCACTTCCTGCCAATCCTGACTCCTCCCACAAAACATTTGGCCAGTCCCCGCTGCTCCAACAAATTGTTTGTTGAGCAGAGACAATTAAATCTGTCTCCACTCCCACAAAACATTTTGTGAATTCTGTCCACTCCCATAAAAAGTTTGACCAATGCAAGTCACTACTACTAAATGTTTGGGTAATTTTGGCCACTCCTACAAATCCTTTGGGGTATCCTGGCTACTCCCCAATTTTATTTTTACTACTCCTTGTGACTTCTACAATACGTTTGGACTCCTGGCCACTCCCACAAAACATTTGGCCAACCTTCGCTGCTCAAACAAATCTTTTGGCCAATCCTGGCCACTCCCATAAAACTTTTGGCCAATCCTTGCCCGTCCCATTAAATGTATAGCCAATCTTGTCCCTTCCTACAAAACCTTTGGCGAACCCTGTCCACTCACACAAATACAGTAGTTTGACCAATCCCATCTACTAGCAAAAGTTTGATGAATCCCCTTTGCTACGCCAAAAAGAGAGTCAAACCTCTTCCCATAAAACGTCTGAACAATGCAAATTTCTTCCACAGAAAGTTTGATCTAATCCAATCCTCCCCAGCAAAAGTTTTGGTTGATCCCATCGAGGTTTGCAAAACATTTGTCCAATCCTTTCTGCTCCTCCTTTTTTTTTGTCCTATTCACATCCACTGCAACAAAACATTTGATGAAAAAGGTTTGACCACCACCTATTTAGGATACAGTGGAACCTCGGATTGCGAGTAACGTGGTTTACTAGTGTTCCGCAAACCGAGCAAAGATTTTAAATAATTTTTTATTCGGAAACCGAGCAAGTATTAGTTTACGAGCGCCGAGTATCATGCTTCACACATGCGACTCTTATTTTGACACCGAGCGTCACTCTCGTTACTGTGTAAAACGAGGCGAGGGAAGGGGCTAATTCCACACACACACACACACACACACACACACACACACACACACACACACACACACACACACACACACACACACGGCGCGTGCGCGCACCAATGGAAACACTTATCTGTCAGGATTTATTTGTACTTTTTTTAAAGGTAAAGTGCAGATAAATTTGTTTTATTTTCATTTTATAGATTGTATTAATTATTTTTATGTATTTATTTGTGGGGGCTGTGGAACAAATAATTAGAGTTTTCATTATTTCTTATGGGAAATGATGATTTGGTTTAAGAGTGTTTTGGAATACGAGCCCACTTCCGGAACGAATTATGCTCGTAATCCAAGGTTCCACTGTATTCCTGTCTGTGAAAAGGTCCTACCCCTGTCTCGCAAAAGATTCCTACTAACTCCTGAACACTCCTGCAAAAAAACAAACAAAAAAACAGTCAGTCCAGTGCTATCATTACGACATAAAAGCCGCCACCACCACCACGCAGGATCCTGTTCCAGCTAGCTGCCTGTCTACAGATGGCTTATTAACTACCGCAGTAAATTTAAACCGTTACTGATTTGTGTATCGGCACGTCTGAAACGTGTACTCGTGATAGATTTTTCCATTAATGTGGTGAGGACTTTCCAGCGTATCCGTGTCCGTGTGGGTTTGGCCGGTGCAGTTGATGGAAACACTGGAAGCTGCTGGAGTTTGCACGTAAACGGACATCATAAAATACGAGCTATTAATGTGAATGTAGCAACAAGATTCAGGCCCGATAACGAGGAGCCTTTTGTTTTTGTGGAAATCGAAAGCAGACCGTGTTGCACAATAACACCGGAGATTTAAAACTCAGGTTTGAAAAGACTTTTTACTTCTAATGAAACATGCCCAATACACAGTTAAGATTAATTAAAACATGCTTAATTAGGGCTAAATTGGGCAGAATTCCTAAGTGTTATTAATCATCATTAACTGCAGGAAATGAGTCACCTGCTGTGATAAATCATGTGATTAAGTCGCTTACTTTTCAAATCAGCAAACACAACTTTACAAAGCACACGCACACACACACACACACACATAATAACTAGAGAGAGACAAGACAGAAACGTTATCAGCTGTCACCATTGAATTGAAGTGACTTTAAATAATATCCGTACGATAAACTCAGCGGTCAGACGGCGTCATCTCATTTAAAACAAATAAAAATAGAAAGAAGAAAAAAGCACACGATTCTTCTGGCCAAACCTGAACTCCTCCCCCTCCCCCCCCTCCATTTTCTTCCCAGGCTCCTAAATAAAACCGACACAATCTGCTGTGAAATTCATAAATTAAATATGAAGAGCTGCGGTTCGTTCCACAAAGCAAATCTGAACCACATGCATTTCTTCTGGAGTGTCCAAAAAATCATTCAATCATAATAACTTGTAGGCTCATTGCAGTAAAATGACATTAACCCACATTATTGATAGGAACAACAGCTTCCTGATTTGGGAAAGACTTTAAGAGATACAGTATTGTGCAAAAGTCATGACCCCCCCCCCCCCAGCCCCGCCTCCCCCCGCCCTAATTTCTTTCAAATATTTGAAGAATAGCTTTCCAGACTTCCTAAAGGACTTTGTTTTTGTCTCTCCTCATTTTCAGTCCAGTCCCTGAGAAGTTTTTTTTTTTTTTTTTTTTTAACCTTTTTTGATGAATCATTCAAGCGTTAAAAAACAAAACAAAACAAAAAACATCTAACTGAAGTCCTGAGCCAGTGAGAAACAGGTGCAGATGATGAGAGATGATCAGGAGGTGATTAGTTTACTGCTGATGCTGGATGATGATGAGTGGTTGGAACAGACGAGAGGGGAAATGAGGTCGCTGCTGAGGTCTTTTAGTCAGTCGCAGTAAAAGTCCGAAAGTGAGCACGTTCATGAACATTTCTTCTTGTTTAAAAAACTTTTTCCTCAAGAGCCAAAAAGAAGGCGTTCTTCTATTTTTATCTCATTATACGTCTGAACAGTTGAGGGCTTTGCCTCAAGGGCTCAACAGGGACAACGTGGTGGTCATGGGACTTGAACCTGGGACCTTCCAAATCGTAATCCAATCCCTTAACCACTGAGATGGTTCAAAGATGGTTCTACCTAGCTATGATTTGGAGAAGTGTGTCATCTTAGGAGGACATGTGGAGGAGGAAAAAAATACTTTTTAGCAATAATAATTCTAATAGCACCAAATGATGTGGTAAGACTTCTGCACAGTACTGTAGCTCTCAAGATTATTAAGTCACGTGTGAGAGAAAACTTGCCAGACGTTTCCACGGACCGAGCGAGTCCCTCTGACCGGTTATGGACTCGAGCGATGAAGCAGAGGAACTTGTACTGGGGAATGTCGAAAGGTTTTTCAGGGTTTTTGTGAAACTTAATCCTAAAATTAAAACAGATTATCACATTAAAATCAAAAATGAAAAGAAAGAAAGAAAAAAAAATCCAGTGTAGGCCACGCCCAATTATGGATCCATATATTTAATGTACATGAACACACACGGTTTGTTTGGTGTATCTGTAGCTTTATTTTGAACGTTCCAGTCCAGAGTGTATTCACTAGTCATGTGGTTACAGCTTGAGCTTCTAAATTTTATGATTTAACTTTTACAAAGAGGACAGGTTTTTTTTTTTTTAATAATTTTTTTTTTTTTTTTTAAGACAACTAAAAACTTTAAGAATAAAGAAAATCAGGTCACTAGTTTCATATAAGCAAACAGGTGGAATATCCGGCTCAGGTGTAGCTCAGGTGTATGTGTGTGTGTGTGTTAGTTGAGGAGACACGACTCGTAAGTCGGCACCATGTATTTGATGTTGATGAAGGCGTCCTCTCCTCCGTAGCGCTCAAACACCTCCAGCGTCTCCTGAATAAGATCACCGATGTTCTCACGCTTCTGCTGGTTGTAAATGATGCCATCTCCGCTGTTAACTGCAACACACACACACACACACACACACACACACACACACACACACACACACACACACACATTACCTTCTGTAGCTCTCATAGAAATAAAACGTTAATGTATTGGGGGTTTGATTCAGAGGGAAAAAGAGAGAGATTCATTCTGATGAGCTCTACAAACACACACACACACACACACACACACACACACACACACAAAAGAGGGATAAAACTAAATGCACTGACTTGAAGAGGAACCGACTCCCCTCACTCACTCCTGAGCACAAGTACACCTCTCTCTCTCTCTCTCTCCGTTAAAACCTTTTTTCACTGTAACTTGTAATTTCCAACCTGAGATAAACCAATAAACCAAATCCATTAACTCGTAATTCCTACTCGGGACAGAAATGCGGGACACACAATGCCAGCATGTTTACCGGTTTTTCATTATAACAGCATTTTTAAAAAAATCCCATTAGAGAGCGATCGTTCAAAATAAATAAATAAATAAATAAATAAATACGTGATGATTATTTGAACCTGATTTGAGGCCTCAGCAGAACCGCGCTGTCCTGGGCGCCGTGTGTATGACGTAAGGCAGTGGTTAGAGGAACCATCTCTGAATAATATCTACCCTAATCAACTCGGTCCCACGAGCATTCTGCGTTCAGGTGCAGAACATCAGACACCAAGACACCGAAGGTAAAGTGATGGAACGTTCGAGAGACCAGAAGGTTCCTGTCATCACTTACATCACCGCAGCTGTAAACACTCAGCGTCACTTTATCCTTGTTCTTAAAACGGAAATCATCGGTTACTAAGAAATCGTACAGCGCTGAGACTTTGGCAGCGTTGAACTTGTATATTTCCACTTTAGAATATCAGCTCTGATAACTTCCAGGTTCCGAGTGTTAAATGGTGCTAAACGGAAAGCTAGTGCACTATGTAGGGTGTAAGATCCCTTGTTCCGCACACCGAGTAGTGCCCTTGATCAGGGGTTAGAGAGGGGTTTGGGAATCAGCCTCGTGTTAGAAGCTAGCTCGCGTTAGCCGTGAACAGAACGACGCGGGCGGTTCAGAGGCGATTCGGGTGAATCATCACGACAGACAGACTAATACTAGAGGATTATGGATAACCTTCTGTTTTTTCTTTTTTTTTTTTAAAGTTCTGTTTATTTCTCATTGGTTGCGGCTCCTTTTTCTCTACATTAATTGTAATAGTATATTTCCCTGGTTTTATATGGAGGATGCAACCGAACACTAGAACCCTTAAACCAAGATTTTGAAAACAGAAACGTCTCGGCGTGATGTACAGGAAGCCCTGATGGATAAAGAAAAGTACCAAAATTTAATCAATGGTTGTGTAAAGCGAATGTGGTCCAGACTTTTCGTTCCTGCGTGTGTGTGTGTGTGTGTGTGTTTGGCCCAACTTTTTTATTCCATCCTCTTTTTCCTTTCACATAACTGTAGTATACAATTTTCTGGAAACCTCCGCAGATTCCTGTCATTTTTGCCGGCAGAATTCCTTGAGAAATCTAGAAGCTTTTGGACGAACCTGAGAAATATTTGGTTGGAAAAATACCTACAGACTGACTTGAGGAATTTACCCGGCACATGTTCGCTCAACCTCACACTCAACAGATGGCACGCACGCACACACACACACACACACACACACACACACACACACACGCAGACACACACGCAGACGGAAGTCATCCAACATACTGACAAAGAGAAACGCAGTTGCTGATGCGGTTATCTTTTCCAACATGATGGTGAAATTTAGAGAAAAGTATCTTCATAACGGACACGTCAGGAGCGACAGTGACATCACACACACACACACGCACACACACGCACACACACACTGAGAGTGCATTTAAATCTGTAAGAATATAAACACAATGCTGTATTTGTCTTTGCCATGTGCTGCCCAAGGCCAGAGGTCCCAAAGGAAGCAACTCGGGTGTGTGTTTATTAGCAGCTATGAATTACTGTGTGTGTGTGTGTGTGTGTGTGTGTGTAGAGTCTCCAGAGGCCTACACACTTTGCAGCTGTTAGAGACTGAAGAAAGATGGGTCAGATGTTGGGTTCCATCACTCACACACACACACACACACACACACACACACACACACACACACACACACACACACACACACACACACACACACACACACACACACACACACTCTCACACACACAAAGCCTATACCGCTGCATGTTCAGAAAAACACTAATGCACACTCGACCACTTGATGGATTAAAGGTTAATGTTCTGGAGCGGTCCAACTATCCATCCGTCTTAAACTTGGTAAGGTGTTTGTTCCACGCTGCGACCTCGGACAGTTTCCCCAGCTTCAGCTGGATCTCTCGCGTTCTTAAACAACCGTCTCGTTTGCGTGCGAGTTAAAAAAAAAAATGTGGTTGGACCTCTCTCTCTCTGAAAATAGAAATAAAACTAGAAGCATGATTCAGACTGAAGGCGACCGTCAGGGTGGGTGCTGTGGATGCAGCGTACACGTTCATGTTCTTCGTTGTTACGTGAGTTTCATATCTGCTCGAACTCCCTGTTTCACACAGCTGCGTTGTGAAATGTCCTTAATAACCTGAAGTTCGGCATTTAAACCCCCGTGTGTCGTTAAACCCGGAAAGGTCATGCGAAAGTCACTTAAAGAGTGAACTGGTGCTAAATTGCAGTGAGTGTCAGGAACGTTTTAGGGAGAATTGTCTAATTAAATTTGATGTGTAATTTCAAAGTCATCACACTCTTTTACAGGCTGAAGGCAGGTCAGTGAAGTCGGGAAGAAACTCATCTAACTGCGGCAAAGCCAGCAACAACAACGCATTTCGCTCTGCTGGTATAAAACATGATCCACATTGTGATTTCTGTGTTGTAACGGTCTGATCTTCACTCTGCTCTTCCTCTCTTTTCCACACTTGTCTACAGTAGAACGACTGTGTCAGCTGTAGCGAGTACAATTTCCCTTCACTGAAGCTAAGCTGAACCTGTTCCTGTTCCAGCATGACGAAGCCCCACAGCACACAGCAAGCTTGGCAAGGTTGGACTGGAGGAACTTGAGTGTCCTTCACAGGGCCCTGACCTCAAACTCACTGAGCATCTTTTGGAATGAACTGGAACTGGAGCCTCCTCAACACCCCGGCCTGACCTCACTGATGCCCTTGAAGCTGAATGAACGCAAATTCCTTTCCAGAGGAGTAGGGATTAACATAACATGAAATAAATGTGGAACATGATGGGCTGGTGTCCACAAACCTTTGTGTATTACCATGTCTCTACCATGTTTTAGGATGTTCCTAAAATGCAGTTAACATATCAGGCAAACAAATTTAACATTTAAAAGCAATCAGATTTTAATTTCAAGGTCCCAGAGGTGATCTAGTGGTGTAATCGAGTGGCATTATGTAGTGGTGTGATCTAGTGATATGATGTAGCGGTAAGATCTAGTAGTATTATGTAGCGGTATGAGCAAATGGTGTGATCTAGTGGTGTGATCCAGTGGCATTATTTAGTGGTGTGATCTAGTGATATGATGTAGCAGTGTGATCTAATGGTATGATCTAGTGGTGTGATCCAGTGGCGTTATGTAGTGGTGTGATCTAGTGGTGTGATCCAATGGCATTATGTGGTGGTGTGATCTAGTGATATGATGTAGCAGTGTGATCTAATGGTGTGATCTAATCATGTGATCTAGTGGTGTGATCTAGTGGTGTGATCCAGTGGCACTATGTAGTGGTGTGATCTAGTGATATGATGTAGCAGTGAGATCTAGTAGTGTTATGTATTGGTGTGATCCAGTGGCGTTATGTAGTGGTGTGATCTATTGGTGTGATCCAATGGCATTATGTAGTGGTGTGATCTAGTGATATGATGTAGCAGTGTGATCTAGTGATATGATGTAGCAGTGTGATCTAATGGTGTGATCTAGTGGTGTGATCCAGTGGCACTATGTAGTGATGTGATCTAGTGATATGAAGTAGCGGTGAGATCTAGTAGTATTATGTAGCGGTATGATCAAGTGGTGTGATCTAGTGATATGATGTAGCAGTGTGATCTAATGGTGTGATCTAGTGGTGTGATCTAGTGATATGATGTAGCAGTGTGATCTAATGGTGTGATCTAATGGTGCGATCTAGTGGTGTGATCCAGTGGCACTATGTAGTGGTGTGATCTATTGATATGATGTAGCGGTGAGATCTAGCAGTATTATGTATTGGTGTGATCCAGTGGCGTTATATAGCGGTGAGATCTAGTAGTATTATGTAGTGGTGTGATCCAGTGGTGTTATGTAGTTGTGTGATCTAGTGATATGATGTAGCAATGTGATCTACTGATATGATGTAGTGGTGTGATCCAGTGGTGTTATGTAGTGATGTGATCTAGTGATATAATGTAGCGGTGTGATCTAGTGGTGTTATGTAGCAGTGTGATCTAGTGGAGTGATCCAGTGGTGTTATGTAGTGGTGTGATCTAGTGAGCACAGACCTCCTTAAACCCTCATAAAGCTGATAAACATGTCTGAGTGAGTGCCAGAAAGTCCTCATGGTCTGTATTGCGAGACGGCGCACGATGCGCTTTAGTGACTCACGCAGGCTGGCACAAGCACTCACTCTGGAGAGCACACGAGATAAGCTTATGGAGCTTTGAGAATATTTGCTTTTGCATAACCAAATCTTCATCCAATATTGTTTCTCAGATATAAACAAGCCCGGGGAATATGAACCAATGTCCAGCTCCATCTTCTATAGGATTTTAGTTTTTTCCCCCCCCAGCCTGAAACTCACTGTCTGTGTGTGTGTGTGTGTGTGTGTGTGTGTGTGTGTGTGTCTGTGTGATCTCCTGTAACTGGTCTGCACAGCCTGCAGAAGCAGACTCTAATTGTGAGAGCTCTGTTTAAGTATAATACACACGTTTAACTGAAGAAAGAAGTCACATAAAAATAAATGAGCTCACACAAATATGTGTGTGTGTGTGTGTGTGTGTGTCTATATCTACTCTATGTATGTCAGGTTTCTTCTGTTTTTCTGTCTTTCTCCTGCGGCCATGTTTTCATCCCTCAGGCTGTTAACAAATTTTTAGAAGCAATTACAAAAGGTTCTGATTTATAATGAAGCACCATTCTATCGGAAAGTTGATTCATTTGATAGTAATAAAGTTTAAAATCATGATACGCTTTGTCTTCATTAAACCAAATCTATCAAAGATTTACGACGGGTAAATAAACACTTTATAAGGAGCATACGGTACGATGCATGGAATGATTTCAGATATCATCCACATCAAACATCAGAACTTAGAGAAGTTGAAAGAGATCAAAGGAAGTCTATAGTAATCACTTTTTACAGACGGGAAAAACAGAAACGCATCCCAGATTGTCTGCAACAGCAGAGAACCACATTGAACTTCACACTGGATTCGGGAGGAAGAATCTGAGGATAGAGTAGGAACAGGAGCCGAAGACTGGAAAAAATGTTGCCTTGTTGGTTTGCTAGAAAAGTCAGATGTTGGTGAATCCATGGATGCACCCTTTTCCACGTTCCTGTTGCCCCATAAATGTTGTCCTCATCGCGCGCCCTCCAGTGGCCTGCTCATTAGGGATCTAAATCTACTTCTGGATTACTGTAAAGCTGCTTCGTATCAAATTAAATAGTCACAGCTTGACTATTCATAACAACCAAAACAACCGAAGTAT
This sequence comes from Clarias fuscus, assembly GCA_030347435.1. NCBI lineage: Eukaryota > Metazoa > Chordata > Actinopteri > Siluriformes > Clariidae > Clarias > Clarias fuscus. Next base: position 2,056,075 of record CM059216.1, on the reverse strand, counting down.
CGACATTTATGGCAATAATAATAATAATAATAATAATAATAATAATAATGTCAAAAGGCATTTTTGGCAGAAGTTGGGGCGTAACACTTAAGACTTGAGACTCCGGAGACGGTTCAGGCTGTATGTTTGTGCGAGAAGCTAAACAACAAAGCCAGAGACAGAATCCACTAATCAGAAATACAATTCAGGTCAAAACCTGAGTAAATCCACAGATCAGAACAATCCAGAGAGTCAATCTAAAGAATAATCAACAGGACACACCGAGGAGCAGAACACACTGCAACACAAAATCACAGATCGAAGGATCAGATGCGACTCAATACACACACACACACACACACACACACACACACACACACACACACACACACACATCGAAACCCTAAACCTGGACAATGTGTTTACTTTTAAATGAGTTGTACAGAATAAATTAGCATTCGCTGTAGATCAATCAGCACGTGTATACACACACACACACACACACACACACACACACACGTTTATTTGTGAAATCATTAAATCTGACTTTATGCTTCACTGTTTTGGAGTTTGGGAACGCAAATAAGAACTCTTTACAACCGTGATGATCAGAAAAGTAAGTACAAAGTGGACAACTGAACACTAGAAGAGTTGAGAAGAGTTTTAAAGAGTTTCCATGACAGACAGATGGTTTAAACCTCACCACCACCACCAAGCTGGAGCCTGGAGCAGGAATCTTAACCCACACCGGCTTTTATCCTCGTATACGGGATAAAACGTAAGTCACTCTGGACAAGGGCGTCTCCCAAACGTGAACAGACTCGACTTCTGGTTCTTGACTGAGAGGAACGGTGAAACATGACGTGCTCTTCTCCTTCTGTAGCTCGTCCTCCACATAGGTCACGATCCTGTGCATGTTGAGATGCTTTTCAGCTCAGCACGGTTTGTAATGAGTGAGTATTTGGGGTTTTGGGGAAGGGGTTCGGTAGAAGCCAGACGTGTCTCCTGTTATTGCACTTTTTTTTTTTTTTACCCCGCACAGGTGGACACAGCAGGCATTTTTCAGGGCCAACGAAACTGTACCTGGTATTATTCTCTCTATCTTTATGGACTCTTTCTGTCCTCCTTTCTGTCTTTCCAGTTATCTCTTTCTCTGTCTCTCTGTCCTCCTCTATATCTCTTTCTCTCTCTCTGTCCCTTTCTGTCTTTCCAGTTACCATTGCTGTGTCTGTTGTAACTGAAGTCATGCCTGTTGTTGTCGTCTGTCTCGCCCCTCCCCCCCCCCATGTCCCCCCACCCCACCTCCCTTCACTCCCCCAAGTGGATGAGATCAACAGCTGCATCCTTTTGGCGCCTGAAACCCCCCTAACCCCCATCCTGGGCTTTTTCCACACCTCCCTTCATCAGGCTCCTGCTATAGCTATACAGAACCTGTTTGTCCTTGTCAATGGCGCGTGCGCACACACACACACACACACACACACACACACACACACACACACACACACACACTTGGTAGACACTGTATTATGCTTTGCACTGTAACACTGTGTTATAACTTCACACCCCACGCTGCACCAAATGAGCCACTAAAACACTCCACTACAACACACACACACACTTACAAAATGGTATGCTCACTTACGAAATACACACTTTTTTATGAATCACTATACAGTACTGCAGAGACAGAAGGACAGAAGAGATTAGTATAGAACATCTGTGTGTGTGTGTGTGTGTGTGTGTAAGTAAAAGCAGGAGTAACATGGCATATCTGAGTAAGATAGTAGCTTAAATAATAAAGAGAGAGAGAGAGAGAGAGAGAGAGAGAGAGAGAGGTGTTGGTGGACCCTCAGCTGTCCCACTCCTGGATAAAGCCCTATTTTCATGCAGTGAACCTGAAACCAGCTGAGGCCATCACATAACATTACACACACACACACGCACACGATGCCTGCTCTTCCATTGGTACTGGATATGTTGGAGTCATGAATGATTCATTTGATTCATTTTCTTGAATGAGTCACTAAGATGAACAACACAGTGAATGACTAAGTGACTCAGTGACTGACTTAGTGACTCACTGAACGACTCAGTGAATGACACAGTGACTCAGTGAATGACTCAGTGAATGACACAGTGACTCACTGAACGACTCAGTGAATGACACAGTGACTCAGGGAATGACTCAGTGAATGACACAGTGACTCAGGGAATGACTCAGTGAATTACACAGTGACTCAGTGAATGACTCAGTGAATGACCCAGTGACTCAGTGAACGATCCAGTGACTCACAGAACGACTAAGTGAATGACACAGTGACTCAGGGAAAGACTCAGTGAATGACACAGTGACTCAGTGAATGATTCAGTGACTCAGTGACTCGGTCCCTGTCACACACTCATTCAGTTGTCTTGCTTTAACAGCTGTAAATTGAGAAACGTGGAAATGTAGAAATCGTTGGGTTAAAACCTGAGCTGTGTGTCAGGCCCGGGATCCTGCAGGACGCCGCAACAAAACAGCTGTGTGAGACAGATGTTTTTACTTTCATCTGAGCGTGAGTTACAAGTCAGAAACTCAGGAGATGGAGATGCTGCGCGACGCATTTCACTTAAAGTGTAACGACCTGCTCAGGAGACGACGGGTGGTTCAAATGTGGCTACAACATTCTCACCTTATCTTCTCCCCAAATATTCAGTTAGCTCTCCCCTAGCACACTGCACGTGCTCCCTCTGTGTCACGTGAGGACAGACAGTCGCCAGTCGCACGTTTTTGGACTTGCTGCTCACGCTGCATCACATCGTGATTAGGCCATATATGAGCTGCAAGATGGCCATGATTAATGTGTGTTATTGTCTCTAACAATGGAATGTGCGCGTGTGTGCGTGTGTGCGTGTGTGTGTGTGTCTGTGTGTGGTTGTTCCCAGAGTATATGATCAGATTTGCTCTCGTGCCCCAGATGGTATTCGACATTCCGTGTGCTTTATTAATGGTGTCTTTATTAATATTCACTCTAAACAGCTTGTACTGCAGCACTGTAAGAACAGGTGTGTGTGTGTGTGTGTGTTACTCATTTACAGTCATTAATGGGTGTGTGAACATATGGCTAAGTAAAGACAATAAATGTTAATGCTATCATTTGTTTCTGCACACGGAGTCTCACCCTCGCTTCAGTCTCTCTCTCTCTCCCCCCGTGTGGTGTGTTTTATTCACTGGTGGAAAACCTTTTAAAAAAGTAAAACATGTTACAAGAAAACAATATTATAATATAGTTGCAAGCAACGATGACGGGCCCAAGCACCCTGTGCCATCGCTACCCCGGGCGCACCGCACAACCTGTGTTATTCGAGTGTGTTAAGACCTCGAAAAAGCCATCGCCACTCAGTTGCACCGCACAACCTGCACACATCACACTTTATACAGGGCTAATGTGTGTGTGTGTGTGTGTGTGAGAGAGGTGTGTGTGCATGAGTGTAAACATTTGTAATATGGGTGTATGTATGTGTGCATGTGTGTGATGTGATGTGTGAGTGTGTTTGTGTGCATGCATGCATGCATGCGTGCGTGTGTGTGTGAGCTGTGTCAGTCTGTGTGTGACGAGTAAATGTGTTTGTGCTTGTTTGTCTGTATGGTGTGTCTTAACATTAGTGATGTGTGTGTGTGTGTGTGTGTGTCTGTGTGTGTGTGTGTGTGTGAGAAAAGCCTCACACTATGATGTTCCTGAACATGATGTCACTGAATATAATGTCACTGAATATAATGCCACACAGAAAGTTATTAATCATTTTTCGGCATACGTTTAAGACATTATCACGGCTGACCCGTTTGAGATATAAAAAATCCCTCCGCAATTTTGCATCCTCAATGTCTTTAGATCTCTTTGGCCCAGTTTGGTAGCGATTGTATAATTTCCCTAGGAGGAGTATATCAAAATCCATCACATGCGTTTTTGCGAATGACCCAAAATAACCGGCCTCCTGTTGAGTTTATCCCAGGACATGCAGCGCGAAAGTTGTTCGGCTCGATGAGCTCTAAATGTGTACCGAGTTTTGTGTGCCTACGTGAAAGTGTGTATGAGCTATACAGCAAAATCTCGTGTGGGGGCCCCTGGGGGCCCCGGGCCACAAGACTCTCAGGCACCCACACTGCACCCAAACACCAAACACCACCCACACTGTACCCAAACACACAACACCCAAACACAACCCACACTACACACAAACACCACCCACACTGTACCCAAACACCACCCACATTATACCAAAACACCACCCACACTACACCCAACACCCAAACACCACCCACACTGTACCCAAACACCGACACTACACGAAAACATCACCCACACTGCACCCAAACACCACCCACATTATACCAAAACACCACTCACACTACACCCAAACACCACCCACACTGTACCAAAACACCACCCACACTGTACCCAAACACACAACACCCAAACACCACCCACACTGTACCCAAACACCACCCACACTGTACCAAAACACCACCCACACTGTACCCAAACACCGACACTACACGAAAATATCACCCACACTGCACCCAAACACCACCCACATTATACCAAAACACCACCCACACTGTACCAAAACACCACCCACACTGTACCCAAACACACAAAACCCAAACACCACCCACACTGTACCCAAACACCACCCACATTGTACCAAAACACCACCCACACTGTACCCAAACACCACCCACACTGTACCCAAACACCACCCACATTATACTAAAACACCACCCACACTACACCCAAACACCATCCACACCATCCACCACTCGCCCCTAAATGTGTGTACCCAAACACCGACACTACACGAAAACATCACCCACATTGTACCCAAACACCATCCACACTGGACCCAAACACCACCCACATTATACCAAAACACCACCCACACTGTACCCAAACACACAACACCCAAACACCACCCACACTGTACCCAAACACCACCCACACTGTACCAAAACACCACCCACACTGTACCCAAACACAAACCATCCAAACACCACCCACACTGTACCCAAACACCACCCACATTGTACCAAAACACCACCCACACTGTACCCAAACACCACCCACACTGTACCCAAACACCACCTACATTATATTAAAACACCACCCACACTACACCCAAACACCAACACTGTACCCAAACACCACCAACACTGCACCAAAACACCACCAACACTGCACCCAAACACAACCCACATTGTACCAAAACACCACCCACACTGTACCCAAACACCACCCACACTGTACCCAAACACCGACACTACACGAAAACACCACCCACACTGCACCCAAACACCGACACTACACGAAAACATCACCCACATTGTACCCAAACACCACCCACATTATACCAAAACACCACCCACACTACACCCAAACACCACCCACACTGTACCCAAACACCGACACTACACGAAAACACCACCCACACTGTACCCAAACACCGACACTACACGAAAACATCACCCACATTGTACCCAAACACCATCCACACTGGACCCAAACACCACCCACATTGTACCCAAACACCACCCACACTGCACCCAAACACCACCCACATTATACCAAAACACCACCCACACTACACCCAAACACCACCCACACTGTACCAAAACACCATTAACACTGCACCCAAACATCACTCACACTGTACCCAAACTACACGCAAACACCACTCACAACACACCCAAACACCACTCACACTGTACCCAAACACCACCCAACCTACAAACACCACTGGCACTGTACCCCAAACACCACCCACATTGTATCCAAACACCACCCACATTGTTCCCAAACACCACCTAAACACCACCCATGCTACGCCCAAACACCACCACCACAGTACCCAAACACCACCCACACAGTCCCCAAAAACCACTCACACTGTACCCAAACACCACCCACACTACACCCAAACACCTCCCACAGAACAACCAAACAACACCCAAATAAGACCCACACTACACCCAAACAACACCTAAACACCACCCACACTACATCCAAACAACACATAAACACCACCCACACAAAACCCAAATACCACCCACACTGTACCCAAACACCACCCACGCTGTATGCAAACACCACGCACACTAAATCCAAACACTACCCACACTACATCTAAACACCACCCAAACTGTACCCAAACAACATCCACACTACACCTAAACACCACCCACACTACATCCAAACAACACCCAAATACCACCCACACTATACCCAAACTCCACCAACGCTACACCCAAACACCACCCACACAGTACCCAAACACAGCTCACACTGTACCCAAACACCACTCACACTGTACCCAAACACCACCTACACTACAACCAAACACCACCCACACAGTACCCAAACACCACACACACAACACCCAAACACCACCCACGCTGTACCCAAGCAACACCCACAATACACCCAAACAACACCTAAACACCACCCACACTAAACCCAAACACCACCCACACTGTACGCAAACACCACCCACACTGTACGCAAACACCACCCACACTACATCTAAAAACACTTAAAATGTCCCCAAACACCATCCCACACTATAACAAAAAAATAAATAAATCCCACACTGTACCCAAACATGACACACGCCTCTTTTTTAAAACTATTATTTACTCCCTCTCTCGTGTCCACCACAGTGTGGGTTTGTAAGTGTTTGGTGGGATGCTGTGTGTCCGGAGTCAGGAGTATCATTGGGTAATGAATTCAAGGATCGAATAAATCATCTTCTCTCAGATGGATCTCTAAATTAACTGAATGATGGGACTCCAGACAGTGATTTTGCCCCGTAATACACACCCCTGGGGCTTATTAGCATTCAGCCCCATACCCCCCCTGGTTTTTTATTGGTTGAGGTTATTTATGAAGATAATTTGATAAGCTGGGGAACAGCATGGGGCAGTGTGGTGAAGTTGCACTGGGATGGAGTAATTGAATACATTTTGGGAATGTCTTATTCAAATCACAAGCAGCCCTTAACATTTAACGCTATTTACCTACGCAGTGTGTGTCTGTGCGGTTGTGGTCTCTAATGATCTCTGCTGTCAAAAGATCGTTTCCCCTATGGTTTCATAATGGATGAGGAACACGCACGCGGCCTGCGGGCCTGCTGAGATTCACTCTTAACACACATTACCCATAATTCTCCTTATCCTCATTAAGCTACCGTGCCTGCATGACAGAGCTTGCTAATTGTTAGAAGCGCGCACACTGAGTGAGTCCGCGAAATGCCAAGAGGCAATGCAGGCTTAGCATGCTGCCCTCCACTACGCCCACTCGCCCCTAAATGTGTGTCCAGGAGGCAACCCAATCCCACCCACACACACACACACACACACACACACACACACACACGCACACACACACACACACAACCTGCATGACAGCAGTACTTAAAGCAAAAGATAAAAAAGACCATTCTTTCCTAATGAGGTATGTAATGCAGAGAGAACGCGAGCACGTGAGAGAGATGTATTTAACAAGGAGAAAGGGGACGCGCTTTTCTTTGTCTGACGCCATCAGACGCCTCATCAGTGTACTGTGGTAAAGTGATAGTGCCTCACTGGCTACCTCATTAGAGACTGCACTCACACAGCTCTTCCCCTTGCTCCCCTTTTTTCCCTTCTCTTTGTCTCAACCACCCTCCTGCGTTCTCTTAAATTGCTGCCATTAGTCGAGCGCAGGTCTGTTTGTTTCCATATTTCCTATTGGATTCTAGTTGTCTGCTGTTCGGTGTATGTGTGTGTGTGTGGCTAGGTTTGTGTGTGGCAAGCTCATTATAGGAATAGCCAAACCAATGAGGTTAGAGAGCACCATAAAACAGTTTTTCTGGTCGCCTTGTGTACACATATGAACACACACACACACACGCTCACACACACAGCTGAAAGATTAGAGTAGATTAAAGAGTACACCTCATTAGAGTGTGTTGCAGTCTTGCAGATATAACTCAAGCAGCACACAATGTTGCCTGGCACAAAGCCAACTCCATCACATTCTAAACACTGGGACAAAGACAAGTCCATCACAGCCTAAACACTGGCACAAATCCGCCTCCATCACAGCCTAAACACTGGCACGAATCCGCCTCCATCACAGCCTAAACACTGGGACAAAGACAAGTCCATCACAGCCTAAACACTGGCACGAATCCGCCTCCATCACAGCCTAAACACTGGGACAAAGACAAGTCCATCACAGCCTAAACACTGGCACGAATCCGCCTCCATCACAGCCTAAACACTGGGACAAAGACAAGTCCATCACAGCCTAAACACTGGCACGAATCCGCCTCCATCACATTCTAAACACTGGGACAAAGACAAGTCCATCACAGCCTAAACACTGGCACGAATCCGCCTCCATCACAGCCTAAACACTGGGACAAAGACAAGTCCATCACAGCCTAAACACTGGCACGAATCCGCCTCCATCACATTCTAAACACTGGGACAAAGACAAGTCCATCACAGCCTAAACACTGGCACGAATCCGCCTCCATCACATTCTAAACACTGGGACAAAGACAAGTCCATCACAGCCTAAACACTGGCACGAATCCGCCTCCATCACAGCCTAAACACTGGCATAAGGACACCTCGATCACATTTTAGTTAAACATTGGCACAAAACCACCTTCATCACAGCCTAAAGTCCATCACTGGCACAAATCTGCCTCTGTCACAATCTAAAAACTGGGACAAAGACAATCTCATCACAGCCTAAACACTGGCACGAAACAAAGCCGAAACAATGGCACAAAGACACCTCAATCACATTTGAAACATTGGCACAAAGACAATTCCATCATGATGCCATGCCCATCATGGCCTAAACACTGCAACAAATTCACCTCAATCACAACCTAAACACTGGCAGAAATCCAGCACAAAGTCACCCTTAAAATATTTTTAAAAAATGTATTTGGTGTCATTTGCCTGATAGACTTGTGAACCTCAACACCAACAGAAAACTACCTCAATCACAGACTAAACACCAACAAAAAGTCAAAATGAAGTCTATACCATCAACACGCTACGTCTGGCACAAACATAACACATGACAGAGTGTTTTATGATCAAACATGACCAAATTCCGCAAACTTAAAAAGAACGCTCACCCCAAACCCGCTAAAATATTACACCATCACATACCGTATCGATCAGGGAGCAATCTTACAGAAACTCAACACCAGCATAACACCACTCAACCCAAATCAACACTAATACAAATCAGGCTTTATCACAAACTTAATCACAGCTCGGACAAATTCGGCATAGATGAAAATATGATCGGTGCTAGCGGCTACGCGACCCTGAGCCGCTGTAGCGCGTTATAATGGAGTTATAATGTTCCTCCGTGATGGCGATGGTTATAATGGAGGTAAATTACAGAGGCAGAAAACTGACCCGAGGAAACAGTTTTAAATACTTGTACATTTAGTTATCTTGGTCTTGCCAGTTTAAAAAAAAAAAAAAAAAGCAATATTTTTTCCTCACATATGAATCATGCAGTAAACCCGTTCACCGCTCAGGCAACTGGTGAGTCAGAGTTCCACGGCTCATCCCTTCAGCTGTTCCTTTGTCCCTTTCTTTATTGTCCAGACAACTCATCCTTCTCTATCGGTCCTTACCCTTGTCTTTTCCTTTCTTTCTTTTTTTTTTTCTCCTCCAAATCATATTGTGTATACGTGTGTGTGTGTGTGTGAGAGAGAGAGAAAGGGAGAGTGTGAAGCGTTTAGCGGCGTTTCACAGAGCTCCAGCTGCAGCAGTAAAACAGCACGCACAAACAATGCCACCCACATCTATATTTTATGACACGAATCTGGAACAGAGCGGGCCAGATGGGTCTCCGGTGGCTACTCTGCCTCTCGTGCGCTCATTAATTACCCGACTCCCCTTTGTACCCGACTTTCCCTCTCTCCGTGTCCGTGGTGTGATATCCAGGTGTCACTGAGATCGTTTAAATTAATAACTAACAAGAAAGGAAAAAGAATAAAGCTGCCCAATGCGTGAGTTAAAGAGAAAGGGAAAACATCACGTAGGTCATTCTTTTTCAGAGCGGTTAGAGAGAGAGAGAGAGAGAGAGAGAGAGAGAGAGAGAGAGAGAGAGATCCTGGTTAATCCCAACATCACGTTAGCCTCGGGCAGGACAAGTCGACACGTTCAATTCAATATCGATCATTCAAGCAGGTCAAAGCTGTTATCTGTCCGTTCGACGTTCCTGAAAACAGACACGCGACGGTAAATGCTCGATTTCATTCCGATTGCTTATTACTTTGCTTTATACCACAGCGGGAGAGAAATACCGCGAGTATGTGGAGGTTTTTCTTGCTAGGAGACGCATGGAAGGAATCTGGCGTGTCAATTCGGGGAGATTTAGGACGAAGGAGTTTACGCTTTGTCTTTACTCAAGCTCTGTATTCGTCTTATTCACTTTAAGCAAAAAATGTACATTAAACTAATTTCCATAACTTTAAATGTAAATGCTATATGTCACTCACTCACTCACTCACTCACTCACTCACTCATTCGTTACGCCACCTACAGTATCCTATTCTGGGCCCCGAGAAGCCTGGAGCCTGTCCCAGGAGACTAGACGAGGTATACCTGGGACAGGGTGCCAATCCATCTAACGCACTCACTTGGGGCAATTTGAGAACACCAGTTAGCCTAATCTGCATGTCTTTGGAGTGTGGGAGAAAACTGCAGTACCCGGAGGAAACCCACCAAGCGCGGGGAGAAAATGGAAACTCCATGCATACAGACCTGAGGTGGGAATCGAACCCTCGACCCTTACAGTGCTAACCCCTAATCCACACCATGCTGCCCTGACAGTCACTGATCATTAACAAAATTAATTATGTATAACTGCTGGCAAATCGTATCCGGCCGAGTTGCACCACTCTGACGTGTGTGTGTGTGTACGTTACGAGAACCTGGACAGCAGTTCCGTTTGTCATCTTTAATCGTTCAAATTCCTGTGTTATTGGTTAAAAAAAAATTTATTTTATTTTTAATAGGGTGAGGTTTTATAATGAAATAGTTATTTATGTAGCATTTATAAAAGGAGGCTGCAAAATCAGAATTCGGATGGAATTAGCTAGCTAGCCAATACTCAATATTTTTTGTAAAAAAAAACAGAACAACTGTTAAGAGGAGACTGTGTGAATCAGGCCTTCATGCTAGAATATCTGCTAGGAAACCACTGCTAAGGACAGGCAACAAGCAGAAGAGACGCGTTTGGGCTAAAGAACACAAGAAAGAACACCAGAAAGAAATCTCGCTGAATGAGAAGGGGTGTCCAAACTTTTGCTCTGTACTGTATAACAACTGAGACTTGTTGTACATTTTTTTTTTACAGCTCATTTTTGAAAAACATCTGAACTGTCCCTTTAATCTTTCTCTCTTTAAATACAAATAAAAATCGACATTTGTGGAAATGTAACCACCTTAAAGTTCATGTTTTTGTCGTGTTGTTTTCTATGTAACGGGTAGAAAATGTATAGTATTAACAGGCAGCATCGTACATTGGGAATCATATCCGTGTGTAACTATTTGAAAACTTGATTGCCATGATACCTTTGCTGTGTATGTATTGTGTTGATCCATAGACGTTAACGCAGATTTTTTTTTCATCTAAACGTTTAATATTTATCTTTGTTTCTAAGACTACGTGTGAAACTATGAAATCTTTCAGACCAATGTCACCCTTGCAGTCTTGGTTTTTATCTCGTCACACTCTGGTCTTGGTCTTTAGGTGCTCTTGACTACAACACCACTCTAAAACAGGGACTTACTTTTTTTTTTTTTTAATGGGCAACAAATCTGGCGGGAATTTGGGGCACCTCCGTCCGTATCCACTTAACCTTGAATCAATGAATCTTTAGCTGTGATCTAAGCAGACGTACGGTGTGAGAGGGAGCGTGTGCGAAGAGTCTGTCTGGTCTTAGACTTACGGTACTGATGGCATCAACAGATGGTGTTTACTCACAGATTGGCTTGGAGCATAATTTCGGATCGCTGACGATGTTTAACACCTTCGACTTGCGAGTTGAAAAGGTTAGTGCTTTTTTTTTTTTTCTTTTTTTCCCCCAAAGGTGATTACTCTAAGCATTTCTCCACTGTAATTATTTGGTCCTAGGATGTGCATTATGTACTAAAGGACCTGTAACACACGTGCTCTCAGTATGGAGAGAGAACGCGGAAAGAAGTATGCTATGATTCTCTCATCCTCCAGGTGACAGCCACAGCCGAAAACACAGAGGACAGACATACAGAGAAAGAGAGAGAGAGAAGAAAAAGAAATACATTGTAAAGTGATTGGCGTGACAGGGAGGGGAAGCACAAGCACACTGACATTTCGAGTGCTGTGATAACTTAAACCAGTCTCCCTCCATGCCTTCAGTTATATGCACAGACACACACACACACACACACACACACACACAGAATACAACTGAGAGTGCTCCTGTTGGGCTGATGGAAGGATTCTGTCTCTCTCTCTCTCTCTCTGCAGCATCATTACACCCCCACTGTGCATCACCCAAAGTGCAGTTTAAAAATGCAGTGAGCGGGAATAAAGAACCTCCTGAGTGTGTTCTCACCCTTAACGTGTTGTAGCTGCTTCTTAAAACATTAGTAGTGCTGTCAATATTTCGATGTGTAGTTTATTTCAGCCAAGGGCAGACAGTAACACCCAGGATACCTTCTCATGCACACGCGCATACAGGACGAAATCATCCAATGAAACCACGGCGTCAGAGTGTGAGATGCAGTACATACGAGGGATCGGAATCACCAGGTGATATTACCGCGATACCCAGGTGCCGGTTCAATTCGTACTGCAAATCTATAAGCGTCATGACTTTGTACATATCCTGATTCGATATAAATACTTTCTTAGATTTCGTTCAATTCCAAACAAACTTCACAATTTATTCATTTCCTACCAGAAATGATGCTGTGCTGCCTGACAATTTACGAATAGTTTAGAGCACACCACCTGTAGGATTATACAGAAAGCGCACCTCAAATCCAAAAATATAGTTGCACGCATCGATGAGCGGGCCCAAGCACCCTGCGCCATCGCCACCCGGGCACACCAGAAAGACAGCGGGCACAGTGGGCACATGCATTTAAAGGGGATATCCCAATAACATTATGACATCATTTTAGAAATCTGAAAGACAATTTTGTGTTTAGACCGGCGAAAAGCTCCAGATGCTGGGAAAAAGAAAAGCGTCACACTATGATGTCACTCAATGTGATGTCACTTACTGTAATATATTGTCACTCAGTATAATGCCATCAGGGCATCGTCAGGGCTGACCCGTTTAAGATATCAAAAATCCCTCACGTTGGGCCGGTTTGGTGGCAATCGCATAAATGTCCTAGGAGGAGTGTATCAAATGCCATCGGGTGCGTCCTGGCAAATGTCACAAAATAACTGACTTCCATCATGTTGAGTTGTTCCCATGTCATGCAATGTGAAAGTTGTTCAGCTCAATGAGCTCTAAATGTCTACCAAGTTTCGCATTGTATACGTGCAAGTGTGTGTGAGCTATGCAGCAAAATCTCGTGTGAGGGGCCCTTGACAAACGCCCAGACTCTCAGGCATCCTAATTGAAGCAGATTCCAACCTGTCGGCATTTTTCATGAGTTCTTGAGCATGTGATGACCCCAAAAAGCTCGAAAAGGTGAAAAATATCCTTAGGAAAACAATACGGTCCTAAATAATTTCTAATTAATAAAAAAAAAAAAAAAAAGATTTTGGAGCCAGCGATACATGAATCGCTAAAAAAAAAAAAAAAAAAAACCCTGATACGTCGCTAAACCTTTCCATCATTCTTTCCTCCATCTCTAGTAGATTCTCTCATCATACGTTCTTCCTCTTGCCTCAGTTCATGTTAAATCTCGTTCACTTAATAAAGCTAAAAACAATCTAGCTGGCTTGAGCCGGATTACCGTGTGATCTTGCTGAATTACCGTCTACGAGTCAGATACGCTTTCGTCTCGTTGCTACGTACGGACTTGTTTTTGCCGATCAGTACAGTACGTGCCACTTGGTTGTGGTTGAGTGGTCTGCCCTAACCACTACTCGATCTCTTTCGGTATTTTGACATTGACTTTAAGTCACATGGTCTTCTGATGAGCCTGGCTGTGAGTTGTGCTAATGCAGTTGAGTGGTTCTCCACCGCTATCCTGCACAATCCACTGTTTGCTCTTAAGGCTGCCAAGCAAGCCGGATTTTTAACAAACAACACTGTCCCTGTGCATGCCCTCGTTCTTCTTCTCCACGATTCTTCTGGAGTCTCCAGTCAGACTCTTACGGATGTTCTGCCATAAAGCCCGCTAGTGGGCATGTGGCTAAGTGGCACTTAAGTTCCTAATATAACTCACTGGGGGATGACCTCACAGTAGATTCCCCTCTATACTGGGCCTTCATTTTCTCCCCAAGTTTGCTTCCTTTCCTTCCTTCATCTTTCATATCCGTTGTGCCTGCAGACTTGCAGCCCTGTGCCGCCCTACTGCTAGTGTGCTCACATGTTTTCTCCATCATATCCCACCATCCTGTTGGTCAGCCACCGAGTTCTAAGTGACTAATGAGCCGTGCTGCAAAAGTGACGCTTGTGAAGGCAGTGTCTAAACCCCCCCCCCACTGGAATGTAAGGTTGAGCACTGAATACTGGTTGAGTGTCTGTGTGAAGCCGAAGAGCTCGTGTTCCCCCTGCATCCTCATCCAGTAGAGTTATGTACTTTATGGCCATTTCTGGGAGATTTTTTCCCCCACTGACAGTAAACTTACCGTCAAATTGCAAAAAGTTCCTCACTGGACAGAATCTGAATTAGCGTCTACCAGCTGGCAGGATCGAAACTGTGACAGCCATTCAATACTTAACACTCAAGTAAAAGTACTTCCCTGGAAATGTATTAAGTATCTGCGCTAAAAAGTACATTAAGGACAAAAGTATAAAACTATTTGTCTGGATATCTATCAGACCGAGTTACTGATGAACAGTGTTTTAATGGACTGAAGTTGATGCTGTTGATAACATGAATGCGCAAGTCTAGCAGAGATAGATAGCGACAACATTCAACATTAATTAAAGGAATGGCGAGTAGCATTGTTAGCGTCTTTCATTTCTTCGGTAGCTTAGCCAGCTAGCACTGCTGCTCTGTATAATGCAACTCTTCTCACAAATCTTCAAAACTCTTCTACTCAGAATGTTAGCTAGTTATCTAGATCACGTCTAATAATTCTAAGTGGGCAGGATCTGTTGCCAAGGTAACCATCAATCACTTTGGTGCGCTAGCCAATCTGCACTTTCATGATGACCTGCCTGCCAGTCATTTCTGTGACTGCTTGGATTGGTGAAATTGTTTTTGTTCGTGTCCCTCCCACTTGGAGTGTAGCTCATTTCTGATAGGTTGTGAGTGATGGTGTAAACGCTTACGTTTATATTCGAAAATTGATGGCATTTTGTGTGATTGTCAGCTGAAAAGTAACGAGTATCTATGTTTTAAAAAAAAAGTACAGAGTTTTCATTACAAAATGCAGTGAGTAGTAGGGGTAAAAAGTATCACAAATGGAAAGTACTCAAGTAAAGTACAAATACATTAAAAAAAAAAAATTACTAAAGTACAGTAACCGAGTAGTTCTTTACTTCATTACTTTCCAGCAACACTTGGTGACGGTCAGCACCATGTTCACAAACATCCAGGAAACGAAGGATTTCCATATTGTACGGACTTCAGTCTGAGCATTACAGAGGTTTCGTGTCACCAGCTATACCGTTCTGAAGATCTGTGATGGATGCTTTAACTAACGTGCAGCGTTATGAAAAGACTGGTTGGAAATTGATACTTGAGTTAGCGTCATCCAGATGTTCTGGTGATATCCTGGTTGCAACTTTCTCTTGTGTATGGTGGATACAGGCCAGAGTTCTGCTGGTGACCTGCAGCAAAGCTGATCTAAACTGTGGTATGAACCACAAACATCTCCCAGCATCGGGCTCTCGTCAAAACAAGACTCTCTGGCCCGGTATGTTTGTTTCTTGAGACTGAAAACATAGACCATACTTCAGAACATGGAGGGCAAGGTCAAGCTCAACGTGTTCTTTGTTCAGATGGACATTGGTTTATCGGATTCTAGATTTGAGAGGGCTGAAACTGTCCCCTGCCGTCCCATCCCATCCCATCCCATCCCGCAATCAGATTTAATTTATGATATGAAACCACAGGAACAGTTTGTATCAGCAGAGCGACATAATTCGTCTCTGTGTCCCCATCAATTAGGAACGCTTTTCATGGTTCGCCTTGCCAGGACAGGCGTTTCAATTCAACCCTTTGATCTTGCTCAGCGGGAGACCGATGGTGATTTATGTTCGTCAAATTCTCCGTACAAATTTCAAGATGCTACCGTCTGCTACGCTACTCAGACACCCGCGTGCCGGTGTGATCACTTGCCCAAGGTTGGATACTGCTCTCAACCCTGCAGGTGGACCGAACCATGGAAGGCCTCATCGAGAGCAGTCCACTTGCTGGCACGATGCAATGGACATGCTGTTCATGAAGCTCACATGGGAGAAGTGGTTTCATCTGGAAAACACTAACTATATAGTGAACTCCTTCCTGAGAATTTCTAATTAAACCAGATTTTCCCCACAGCAACGATATTACTGACCAAGTATCGGAGAAGCTGATAAGTACTACATTCATTCAAGTTTGTTAACGTGGATTACTGATATATTAACTGTAATCTTGTGAAGTATTTCTTGACGATTTGTTTAAAGTAAACTTGACCAGAGATTACAGGATTTTTACTGAAACAGCGCTCAAGCCTAAACCACGGAGCCATCACTTCCTTTATTTTATTATGAGACTGCAAATTACTTGTAATGCCGGAATTCTTTTTTTTCCTTCGTTTTTATCCAAAGATGAAGACAATTTTTTTTCCCTGACACACCAGGTAAGACATTTGTCAAGGAAGATTACATTTGTCTAGATTCACCCGATTGAAATATGAGATAATAGAAGTTTGAATTTTTAATTTCACTGCTGTTGGCCATTAAAAAGTTCAACACACACACACACACACACACACACACACACACACATGCACGCACAGCGCAGTGGTGGTTTAGAATAGCTGAGTAAGTAATATCTCTACAACAGCACAAATTTGAGCAAATTCGAAAGCATACGAGTGTATGTGTGTGTGTGTGTGTGTGTTAGTGTTAATGAATGTGTGAGTGTGTAGAGGTGTGTATGTGTGTGTGGGAGTGAGGGTGTCTGCTTGTGTGTGTGTGTGTGTCAGTGAGGCTCTTGCAGAGAGAGATCGATGCGCGGGGTTTCCTCCTGCACGAAGAGAAGGCTAATTAAAGTTCACAAACAGCATGAGGAGTTCATCCAGCTACAACTCACTGTGGACTGGCAGCTGAATGTTTGTGTGTGCATGTGTGTGTGTGTGCGCGCGTGCCAATCAGCGAATCCCCTGGAGACACCCAACCCTGAACAGACTTTAAATGTGTCTCTGCTGCTGAGACCTGTCCTCGGCCGTGTCTTCGGATATACAGTGGACACGCGGTCACAGTTACCGCGGTGAGACGGTGCGCCGCAGTGTTATTTCGAACGCTGTCATTACGCGTTTGTTTCACTGGGGAGGAGGCGACATCGCTAGGCGGCGTTTTGGGGGGTGGTGATGATCGACTGTCTATTTCGGGAGGTGGCATGCGGTCAGCTGTCTTATTCTTCTTCCTGTGGGCCAGTGATGATCCAGAACGACTTTATAATAAGGTTGACTGGACTATATGACTGTCATAATAACGTCACTGTCTCAAGACCACTTAATGTAATATAATAAGTATGGATTTGAAGAGACAATTTTTAAACTTGTGGTTTCTAACTATGTTTTCTCCACTGGTTTTAGAACAGACAAGGAAGGGTGACACTAAACTAAGCGGGCTCCCCCACATTCCTGAACTCCTTTTCACTTTTTTTTGCATGACAAACTGTCCCAAACTGTAAGTACTGATTGTTCCTTGTCTCTTGAGTCATTCCATTGGGACAGAACGTACTCAATCAACAAAAGGCATCACTGTCCACTGCCCAGGCTGCACAAGAATTCAGCAATGAAGACATTGTTTTGCACTGCTTTGCCAAACTGTCCCAAATTGTAACGTTTGATTGTTCACTTGAATCTATGACATCACCCGCCTTCAATGACCCATGATTTGACTATGCATCATGTATGAAATGTTAAAATATACTTATGAATCTGGTAGGACTCCGCTATGAGCAATGATAAACTCATGCCAAACTTTTAAGAAGTGTCAAAAACTGTCCAAAAGCTGTCAGGAACTGTCGAGAATGATCAGAGAACTATCAAAGAACTGTCAGGAATTACTGTTACTCTTACAAAGCACCTACTGACCTCATTGTTTGCTATGAAATGTCAAGATTTGTGAAGACCTGCTATGAGTTCTCATCTGTTCAATGACCTATGATTCGACTATGCAACATGTATGAAATGTTCAAATATACAAGTCCTTCTCAAAAAAAATTAGCATATTCTGATAAAGTTCATTATTTTCTGTAATGTACTGATAAACATTAGACTTTCATATATTTTAGATTCGTTACACACAACTGAAGTAGTTCAAGCCTTTTATTGTTTTAATATTGATGATTTTGACATACAGCTCATGAAAACTCAAAATTCCTATCTCAAAAACTTAGCATATTTCACCCGACCAATAAAAGAAAAGTGTTTTTAATACAAAAAAAGTCAACCTTCAAATAATTATGTTCAGCTATGCACTCAATACTTGGTCGGGAATCCTTTTGCAGAAATGACTGCTTCAATGCGGCGTGGCAGCCTGTGGCACTGCTGAGGTGTTATGGAGGCCCAGGATGCTTCGATAGCGGCCTTAAGCTCATCCAGAGTGTTGGGTCTTGCGTCTCTCAACTTTCTCTTCACAATATCCCACAGATTCTCTATGGGGTTCAGGTCAGGAGAGTTGGCCGGCCAATTGAGCACAGTAATACCATGGTCAGTAAACCATTTACACGTGGTTTTGGCACTGTGAGCAGGTGCCAGGTCGTGCTGAAAAATGAAATCTTCATCTCCGTAAAGCTTTTCAGCAGATGGAAGCATGAAGGGCTCCAAAATCTCCTGATAGCTAGCTGCATTGACCCTGCCCTTGATAAAACACAGTGGACCAACACCAGCAGCTGACATGGCACCCCAGACCATCACTGACTGTGGGTACTTGACACTGGACTTCAGGCATTTTGGCATTTCCCTCTCCCCAGTCTTCCTCCAGACTCTGGCACCTTGATTTCCGAATGACATGCAA
Organism: Clarias fuscus; assembly: GCA_030347435.1. Taxonomy (NCBI): domain Eukaryota; kingdom Metazoa; phylum Chordata; class Actinopteri; order Siluriformes; family Clariidae; genus Clarias; species Clarias fuscus. Next base: position 2,036,680 of record CM059216.1, on the reverse strand, counting down.
AATTTGCTTTCATCCGAAAAAAGTACTTTGGACCACTGAGCGACAGACCAGTGCTGCTTCTCTGTAGCCCATTTCCTGCACACGCCTGTACACGGTGGCTCTGGATGTTTCTACTCCACTGCTTCCGCAGGTCCCCCAAGGTCTGGAATCGGTCCTTCTCCACAATCTTCCTCAGGGTCCGGTCACCTCTTCTCGTTGTGCAGCGTTTTCTGCCACACTTTTTCCTTCCCACTGAGGTGCCTTGATACAGCACTCTGGGAACAGCCTATTCGTTCAGAAATTTCTTTCTGTGTCTTACCCTCTTGCTTGAGGGTGTCAATGATGGCCTTCTGGACAGCAGTCAGGTCGGCAGTCTTACCCATGATTGCGGTTTTGAGTAATGAACCAGGCTGGGAGTTTTTAAAAGCCTCAGGAATCTTTTGCAGGTGTTTAGAGTTAATTAGTTGATTCAGATGATTAGGTTAATAGCTCGTTTAGAGAACCTTTTCATGATATGCTAATTTTTTGAGATATTTTTTGGGGGGTTTTCATGAGCTGTATGCCAAAATCATACTTCAGTTGTGTGTAATGAATCTAAAATATATGAAAGTCTAATGTTTATCAGTACATTACAGAAAATAATGAACTTGATCAGAATATGCTAATTTTTTGAGAAGGACCTTTACTTATAAATCTGATAGGACTCTGCTATGAACTATGACAAACTCATGGCAAACTTTTAAGAAGAGTCAAACACTGTCGAAGAACTCTCAGGAACTGTCCAAGAACAGTCCAATAACTGTCAAGAACTATCCAAGTAGTGTCCAAGAACTGGCAAGAACTATCAAGAACTATCCAAGAACTGTCAAGGACTATCAAAGAACTGTCCAAGAACTGTCAAGAACTGTCAGGAATTACGGTTACTGTTACAAAGCACCTACTGACCTCATTATTTGCTATGAAATGTCAAGATTTGTGAAGACCTGCTATGATTTCTCATCTGTTTAATGACCTATGATTCGACTATGCATCATTATGAATGTGATAGGACTCTGCTATGAACTATGACAAACTCATGGTAAACTTTTAAGAAGAGTCAAAAACTGTCAAAGCACTCTCAGGAACTGTCCGAGAACAGTCCAATAACTGTCAAGAACTATCCAAGTAGTGTCCAAGAACAGTCCAAGAACTGTCAAGAAATAACCAAGAATTTTCAAGAACTATCCAAGTAGTGTCCAAGAACTGTCAAGAATTACCTACCAACTGATACAAAGCACCTACTGACCTCATTGTTTGCTATGAAATGTCAAGATTTGTGAAGACCTGCTATGATTTCTTGTCTGTTCAATGACCTATGATTTGACTATGCATCATGTATGAAATGTTAAGATATACTTAAGAATCTGATAGGACTCTGCTATGAACTATGACAAACTCATTGCAAACTTTTAGGAAGTGTCAAAAACTGTCGAAGAACTCTCAGGAACTGTCCAAGAACAGTCCAAGAACTATCCAAGAATTGTCAAGAACTATCCAAGAACTGTCAGGAACTGCCTACTAACTGTAACAAATCACCTACTGACCTCATTATTTGCTATGAAATGTCAAGATTTGTCAAGACCTGCTATGATTCCTCATCCATTAACAGCCACCTGGATCCCCAGAAGGTATGAACCTGACATACACTATTTATCATCAGCATACACAGTGTCATATCTATTAGAACATACTATTTAATAGGTTAGTGCGCAGGGTTGGAGCAGGTTCGGCTCAGCCTCGCCATGAGAGGTTTATTACAGGTGCTCCGGTAGTGACCGCTCAGAGCTCAGAGGTTCACAGCAAATTTCTGCACTCCGTTATGATCCATGACAAACAGGCAGAAAACACCCATCAAGTCTACAAACAGCTACAATCAGCTTTTGAAAAACTTATAACCTGCTGTTGTAATGTTTCTGTAACATATTAAAATTAAGCATTGTTGGGTTTGTTTTGATGCTCAGGACTTCTCCAGCAGAGCGAACCAGTTGGGAATGTAGAAAAGCCCTCAAATAGAAGTTGGGATAAATAGTGAAAGTGAGTTAGTGGACTGGTTTTATTGGTACAGAATGATGATGTGGACACACTGAAGAGCACCGTAGCCAATCAGAGTCTGTGTGTTGGTGCTGGTTTTTGGGGAAAACTGTGAACTGAATGTGTTTTAGTTCTTACTGGACTCTGGAACTTCTTTTTTATGATGATGATCAAGCACAAAGTGGAAGTTAAACACAAGTTAATTCGTGACTTAAAGAGTTCATGGAAATCTGGGGAACTCGAGCCTACAGGACGCTGATATACATGTGGATCAGCAAATGTAAAACATGGCGTACTACGGTTAATTCGACAACACACCGGGACGTCTTGGATATTTCTATACCAGCAAATGGAACCCAGTGTTGTGATGAAACAATTCAATTCATGAAAAGATAACGATATAAAACCTTCACGCATGCACCAAGAGACGGCGGATACTCTGGAAGAGGCTTCGGCTGCCGAACGTCTTAACGTCTGGGTGAAGAGAAAGCTGCCGGCTTTCACTTAAAACTCTCTCACAACAACAAAGAGATTTAAACGTCTGCGTCTCGTCTTCCCCTCATTACGCGCCAACCTCCTTCCTTCTCGACTTTATTTTGCTTGTTGATTTTTTCGCATTTTTTTTTCCTTTTATTCCATTAAAAGCACCAAAGTACAGGAAAAAAAAGAAAGAAAGAAAAAAGCCTAAACTGCAGACTTATCCTGCCTGCGTGCATTAAAGTGAGATCTCGGTGTTGGTGGACGACGTCAAGCCCAGCTTTGGACATTTCTCAGAGAAAAGATATTAGGAGGTTTTTTTTTTTTTTTTTGTAGGTATTTCCAGCCAGTGAAACTCAATTTTATCCACAATATGGCAAAAAGTCGGAGACGCAAATTTAAAATATATTGTCTTTTGGCCGTATTAAAGGAAAAGCTGTAATGTGTTTTATATGAGATACCTGAGGAGCGGAATGTCAGAAACGAAACGGTCACCTTCTTTGTTTTTTGTCAAAGGCTCGGGCTAAAATTCACCTTGATTTAATATCTACATTTGTATCTCCAAACAAACAAGACTTCTACTTTTTAAACATTTCGACGTCAGGAGCAGGAACTATTCGTATTCTGTAACGTAAAAAAACATTTCCAACGTCAATCATATCCGTCACGAATGACGCGGGACGTCAGTCTGAGCGATTAAAATGCAGTTCCAAGGTTGACTTGGTTGAGTGTAACAATAGGAAGCCAGTTGTGCCGTGGTAAAGACGACTGATTGATCATGTTCGTACGAGTTCATGTACGTGCGCACACATTCACACACCGCTCCGTGAATCCGAGCCTGTTAGCATTCAGCTCCTCTCGTCGGCCCCTCGTGTGTGTATGTGTGTGTGCGCGCGCGCGTGTGTGTGTGTCCGCTCAAGCAGAAGCTGTAGCTGCAGGGGAACGGCAGACGGAGAAACGCAGGAGGAAAGAGAAATCCATGTGTCTCTGTACACTGGAGAAGAGAACAGATGACTTCCTCCGGTGTGTTTGTTGGGGAAATTAGAAATTCTGTACACCTCCATTTTCGTCAGGGCCGACACCGGGGCTAGCGTCGGGAGCGTAATTGAGAGCCAGCCGCGCGCGCTCGGTAATAGGCCGCTCCATAACTGTCCGTTTAGCTTTCTGCTGCCCTAATGACACCGCTCTGGACTCCTCCCACCATCCTCGTTAATTCCAATCAGCGTTCCGTGGGATGGAGGCGATCCATCACTTTTAGGAGGGGAAAGAAAGAGAGAGAGAGAGAGAGAGAGAGAAGCAGATTGTCTCTGGTTCTTGCTCAGATATAATTTATAATGTTTAGTGGTGCGGGAGAGGTGCATGCTGGGACAGATGTTAGGAGGATTGCTAGTCGTCGCTTTGCTCTGTTTTTTTTTTTTTTCTCTATATGTGAGACTTTCTTTTTTAACCTTGAAAAAGAGAAAAGATGGCTCATTGTGGCTTTTATCATCTGAAATTAAGCACATACAGACCTCCAGGACGATCCTTAATGACGTCATATGAAAAAAAAAACATCTCAGAGCTACAACGAGCTTCTCTTACGTTATAACACTCTCCTGTCTCATCCAGAAATATTTTTTAATTTGTATTTTTACCCTAACCCTAACCCTAACCCTTTGTTTGAAATCCGACTCATTCTGGATGTAGAAGCATGCGAATCTAGCTAGTTTGGTTAAAATTATCCATACGTGCGAATATTTGCGCGTTCTTATCGTAGCGAAGCTTTTCTCAGATCTCATAATGATTGATTTCCTGAACCGTCTGTATTTTCCTAATTGCCACATTTGTTGTTTGAATCCATCCATTTTGTTCCACTGTCTTCCAAACACAAATATTTCCAAACCCTTCTTCATATATTTACCCAAAACAAACAACAATATATTTGTTCTATATTTAAATGAAGATAAACATCACTACACATCCTGGCCAACATAATCTCAGCTCAGAGCGTAATGATTTCCTCCACCTCCGCCTGGAGGATCAGCACATAGTTTATTACTTGAACTTTAGAATCACAGGAGAGAGACACCTCGGCTCCGTGTTGCCTTCAGGCTTCAGATCAGTGGAGCTTCAGACCAGCGCTGCTCAGGGCATCAATCTCTCCTCGATGAAAGACACAGCTATTTACGGACGCCAGTAACACCACGGAGTGCTTGGGTTGATGTTTATACCACAGCTGTGAGCCAGAGTAACTGCTTCTATACATAGGTACACTAAAAAGTGTGCAGTGTACAGTAGTGTTCTTATTTATAGTACAGCTGTAAATAGGGTTACTAGTAGGGTGCTAGTGTACTTCTATATACACTACAGCTGTGAGTAGGGTGCTAGTGGACTTCTACAGCTGTGAGTAGGATGCTAGTGTACTTCTATATACACTACAGCTGTGAGTAGGATGCTAGTGTACTTCTATATACACTACAGCTGTGAGTAGGATGCTAGTGTACTTCTATATACACTACACCTGTGAGTAGGATACTAGTGTACTTCTATATACACTACAGCTGTGAGTAGGGTGCTAGTGGACTTCTACAGCTGTGAGTAGGATGCTAGTGTACTTCTATATACACTACACCTGTGAGTAGGCTGCTAGTGGACTTCTACAGCTGTGAGTAGGGTGCTAGTGTACTTCTAAATACACTACAGCTGTGAGTAGGGTGCTAGTGTACTTCTAAATACACTACACCTGTGAGTAGGCTGCTAGTGGACTTCTACAGCTGTGAGTAGGATGCTAGTGTACTTCTATATACACTACACCTGTGAGTAGGATGCTAGTGTACTTCTATATACACTACAGCTGTGAGTAGGATGCTAGTGTACTTCTATATACACTACACCTGTGAGTAGGCTGCTAGTGGACTTCTACAGCTGTGAGTAGGGTGCTAGTGTACTTCTATATACACTACACCTGTGAGTAGGATGCTAGTGTACTTCTATATACACTACAGCTGTGAGTAGGATGCTAGTGTACTTCTATATACACTACACCTGTGAGTAGGATGCTAGTGTACTTCTATATACACTACAGCTGTGAGTAGGATGCTAGTGTACTTCTATATACACTACAGCTGTGAGTAGGGTGCTAGTGGACTTCTACAGCTGTGAGTAGGATGCTAGTGTACTTCTATATACACTACAGCTGTGAGTAGGATGCTAGTGTACTTCTATATACACTACACCTGTGAGTAGGGTGCTAGTGTACTTCTAAATACACTACACCTGTGAGTAGGATGCTAGTGTACTTCTATATACACTACAGCTGTGAGTAGGATGCTAGTGTACTTCTATATACACTACAGCTGTGAGTAGGATGCTAGTGTACTTCTATATACACTACACCTGTGAGTAGGATACTAGTGTACTTCTATATACACTACAGCTGTGAGTAGGGTGCTAGTGGACTTCTACAGCTGTGAGTAGGATGCTAGTGTACTTCTATATACACTACACCTGTGAGTAGGCTGCTAGTGGACTTCTACAGCTGTGAGTAGGGTGCTAGTGTACTTCTAAATACACTACAGCTGTGAGTAGGGTGCTAGTGTACTTCTAAATACACTACACCTGTGAGTAGGCTGCTAGTGGACTTCTACAGCTGTGAGTAGGATGCTAGTGTACTTCTATATACACTACACCTGTGAGTAGGATGCTAGTGTACTTCTATATACACTACAGCTGTGAGTAGGATGCTAGTGTACTTCTATATACACTACACCTGTGAGTAGGCTGCTAGTGGACTTCTACAGCTGTGAGTAGGGTGCTAGTGTACTTCTATATACACTACACCTGTGAGTAGGATGCTAGTGTACTTCTATATACACTACAGCTGTGAGTAGGATGCTAGTGTACTTCTATATACACTACACCTGTGAGTAGGATGCTAGTGTACTTCTATATACACTACAGCTGTGAGTAGGATGCTAGTGTACTTCTATATACACTACACCTGTGAGTAGGGTGCTAATATGCGTAACCTTGTGCTGCCAGTTATACTGTGACTGGCAGCGATGTGCTTATGTATTAGCAAGGGAGCATGCTAGTTCTGTAGAACGCTAGCGCGCTAGTCTCCGGGGCTGCACGGAGGCTCGAGCTGGCGTTTGATTTGCGGCGGCGTGTAAATTGGATGCTGGTCCGCAGTGAAAAGCAGCTCGTAAATAGCATGGCAGCGAGGAGCCAGGCGGGCATGATTGATGACACCGTGGACCCGATGGATGAGAAACACGATCCAAATAAATATCACATCAATCTCATCAATCAGCCGCACCCGACGAGGGACAGTGAGCGAGAGAGAAGAGCGAGACTAATCATTGTGAATAATTTAAGCCTACTGCAGAGCGCTATTTTAGCGAAATCGCCCGTCTCATTCGAAGCAGCCGGAGAAAGAACTGATATCCTTATTACCTGGGGAGGTACTACTGATGCGTAAGAGAAAAAAGGAGTAACTCTAACGATGCAGCTAACCCGTGTATGTGTGTACGTGTCTGAAACTGGAGACTCCTTCCATAAAAGTCTAATGCGGAAGTCTTTTATTTTTGCCCGCTCCACGGATCCCTTTTAAAAAAATCAAACTCAACCCAAAAACAGCATTTTCATTTTGGCAAATCCTTTAATAATGATTTTCATCAACCTTCACACCGTTTCCATCACATGAACCCATGACATCACACCGCTTTACGAAAAAAAACAGCAGAGAGATCGCTTCATGCCGTCTCACCTTCGCGCTTCCTCCGGCCATCCTTCCTTCCTTTATATCCACGTCGTATTTTAATAACTTATCTTGAACCGAAATACTGATGCCGTCTCGGGGTAATAGATTTCCATTTTGTCGCGGGCTTAAGGCATCCCCGAGAAGAAGGCTCACATAAATCTCACTCTGGAGTTTTACTAATTAAACCATTTTGAATGAAGAACTCCCAGCAGGGTCTCTTCTTCTTCTTCTGCTTCAATAATAGCGCTGCTGTCAAGCATGTACAGGAGTTCTGCCGTTTATTTCTATTTTAATACGGTAAACTGTCAGCGCTCAATATTTGAAAAAACAAAAAACAAACGAACAAAAAAAAAAGCTAGCTGTCACAATTATTGAACAGTGAGTTGGAATATTCAGATTTATAAGCAGTGTGTTGGGTTGTTGTTCGTTATCAGCAGTGTGTTATGAGTTGCAGGTAGTCAGTTAGCAGCATGTTAGTCCTGGATTAATCTTCTAGATTTGGAGTATTTATTGGAGTACATTTGATCTGCTTCCTCAGTAAGTATTTTTTATCGCTAGATTGGTTCAGGCTTGAAGGTGAGTGATGGTGGAAATCTTACAAAACTCACACATGAACCCGACTCTGAATACAAGTACCATTACACAGGGAAATGCTGTCGTACTCAGAGTCGGACTACACACCTGGTCAAGTTCCCGTCCTCGTTATTAAAATCACGTACAAGTAGGGGAGGGGCTCTTCTTACATGAGGCCCCTTTGGAGGGGGGAGGATGGGGATTCTAACTGGCTTGTTTAAGAGACCTGGGCTCTGACTACAGCAGTGTAGTTGTAGGTGTACTAATAGTGCTGATTTGTTTGCGGTGCAGAGGGATTTGTAGTAATTTAGCAGCGAGGAAACAGAATGAAACAGCGATGGAGAAAAAAAAAAAAAGAGAACAGGGAGCTTTTTTACTGACACTGTTATAAATTTGCACAGACGTCAGAGATACAGTCTGGCGCGGAAAGCGAACCTCGTGTCAGCCTGACTACAATTGGGTGCCATGTGCGTGTATGAGTGTGTGTGTGTGTAGGATGAGGGATTGGTTGCCTCTGGGATTCTGACATATCAGGCCCGACTCCCCGTTGCCCTCAGTTTAGCCTTCACAAGAAAAGCTCTCAGAATCGGACAGAGCTAATTTACCATCTCTCCTTCTTTTCTCTCTCTCTCTCTCTCTCCCACTGCCTCCCTCCATTTCTGTCCTACGCGCGCACACACACACACACACACACACACACACACACACACGCTCCCTACTTTCCTTATCTCTCTTTGTCTTTTCATTCTCATTCATCTTTCTCCATGTCTGCCATCTTCCTCTTTCTGCTCTCCCCATCATCTCTGTCCATCCTGCCCCCTCCCGCCTGTATAAGTGTGTGTGAGGTCTTGTTAGAGCGCTAGTGAGTAAGTAACTAATGGGGAATTTTAATGAGCTTATCAGGTCAAAAGCAGCTTAGTTCTCTGAGGCTCGAACAGTATGAATTAGCGAGTCTACACTACAATAAGCTATTGTGCATATGTTGACGCTGCCTGATTCATTAGGAACAACATATGCTGATAAACACATTGTTTCGTTATGCAAAAACCAGTATTAGTGAGCTTTTCTTTATTGTGCTGGTAAACAATCTATTATACAGTGAAATGGGAGGAGCACAGTGGTGTGTGGGTGTGTGTTCGTGTGATTATGAGTGCAACTTGTAAACAGAGTTAGCAAAACTCTGATGCACAGCCTTTACAGAACAGCAGGTGTGCTTATACTTGCTCATCATAGCTCGCCTCAACTATAGAGCTCGCCTCAACTACAGAGTCCAGGACATAACTACAGAACCCAGTACACAGCTCCAGAGTCCAGCAGATAACCTCAGAGCCCAGTACATAACTACAGAGTACAGTACATAACTACATAGCCCAGTACATAACTACAGAGCCCAGCACATAACTACAGAGTCCAGTACATAACTACAGAGTCCAGCACATAACTACAGAGTCCAGCACATAACTGCAGAGTCCAGCACATACATGTACGTTCAGAGTCCAGCACATACATTCAGAGTCCAGCACAGAACTACAGAGTCCAGCACAGAACTACAGAGTCCAGCACAGAACCTCAGAGTCCAGTACATAACTACAGAGTCCAGCACAGAACTACAGAGTCCAGCACATAACTACAGAGTCCAGCGCAGAACTACAGAGTCCAGTACATAACTACAGAGTCCTGCACATAACTACAGAGTCCAGCACATAACTGCAGAGTCCAGTACATAACTGCAGAGTCCAGTACATAACTACAGAGTCCAGTACATAACTACAGAGTCCAGTACATAACTACAGAGTCCAGCACATACATGTACATTCAGAGTCTAGCACATACATTCAGAGTCCAGCACAGAACTACAGAGTCCAGCACAGAACTACAGAGTCCTGCACATAACTACAGAGTCCAGTACATAACTACAGAGTCCAGTACATAACTACAGAGTCCAGCACATAAGTACATAGCCCAGCACATAACTACAGAGTCCAGCACATACAGTCAGAGTCCAGCACATAACTACAGAGTCCAGTACATAACTACAGAACCCAGCACATAACTACAGAGTCCAGCACATACATTCAGAGTTCAGCACATACATTCAGAGTCCAGCACATAACTACAGAGTCCAGCACATAACTACAGAGTCCAGCACATACATTCAGAGTCCAGCACATAACTACAGAGCCCAGCACATACATTCAGAGTCCAGCACATACATTCAGAGTCCAGCACATAACTACAGAGTCCAGCACATAACTACAGAGTCCAGCACATACATTCAGAGTCCAGCACATAACTACAGAGCCCAGCACATACATTCAGAGTCCAGCACATACATTCAGAGTCCAGCACATACATTCAGAGTCCAGCACATAACTACAGAGTCCAGCACATAACTACAGAGTCCAGTACATAACTACAGAGTCCAGCACATACATTCAGAGTCCAGCACATACATTCAGAGTCCAGCACAGAACTACAGAGTCCAGCACATAACTACAGAGTCCTGCACATAACTACAGAGTCCAGTACATAACTACAGAGTCCAGTACATAACTACAGAGTCCAGCACAGAACTACAGAGTCCAGTACATAACTACAGAGTCCTGCACATAACTACAGAGTCCAGTACATAACTACAGAGTCCAGTACATAACTACAGAGTCCAGCACATAACTACATAGCCCAGTACATAACTACAGAGTCCAGCACATACAGTCAGAGTCCAGCACATAACTACAGAGTCCAGTACATAACTACAGAACCCAGCACATAACTACAGAGTCCAGCACATAACTACGGAGTCCAGTACATAACTACAGAGTCCAGCACATACATTCAGAGTCCAGCACATACATTCAGAGTCCAGCACATAACTACAGAGTCCAGCACATAACTACAGAGTCCAGCACATACATTCAGAGCCCAGCACATAACTACAGAGCCCAGCACATACATTCAGAGCCCAGCACATACATTCAGAGTCCAGCACATACATTCAGAGTCCAGCACATAACTACAGAGTCCAGCACATAACTACAGAGTCCAGCACATAACTACAGAGTCCAGCACATACATTCAGAGTCCAGCACATAACTACAGAGCCCAGCACATACATTCAGAGTCCAGCACATAACTACAGAGTCCAGCACATAACTACAGAGTCCAGTACATAACTACAGAGTCCAGCACATACATTCAGAGTCCAGCACAGAACTACAGAGTCCAGCACATAACTACAGAGTCCTGCACATAACTACAGAGTCCAGTACATAACTACAGAGTCCAGCACATAACTACAGAGTTCAGCACATACATTCAGAGTCCAGCACAGAACTACAGAGTCCAGCACATAACTACAGAGCCCAGTGCATAACTACAGAGTCCAGCACATAACTACAGAGTCCAGCACATACATTCAGAGTCCAGCACATAACTACAGAGTCCAGCACATACATTCAGAGTCCAGCACATACATTCAGAGTCCAACACATAACTACAGAGTCCAGCACATACATTCAGAGTCCAGCACATAACTACAGAGTCCAGCACATAACTACAGAGTCCAGTACATAACTACAGAGTCCAGCACATACATTCAGAGTCCAGCACATACATTCAGAGTCCAGCACAGAACTACAGAGTCCAGCACATAACTACAGAGTCCTGCACATAACTACAGAGTCCAGTACATAACTACAGAGTCCAGTACATAACTACAGAGTCCAGCACATAACTACAGAGCCCAGCACATACATTCAGAGTCTAGCACATACATTCAGAGTCCAGCACAGAACTACAGAGTCCAGCACATAACTACAGAGTCCAGTACATAACTACAGAGTCCAGTACATAACTACAGAGTCCAGCACAGAACTACAGAGTCCAGTATATAACTACAGAGTCCTGCACATAACTACAGAGTCCAGTACATAACTACAGAGTCCAGTACATAACTACAGAGTCCAGCACATACAGTCAGAGTCCAGCACATAACTACAGAGTCCAGTACATAACTACAGAACCCAGCACATAACTACAGAGTCCAGCACATACATTCAGAGTCCAGCACATACATTCAGAGTCCAGCACATAACTACAGAGTCCAGCACATAACTACAGAGTCCAGCACATACATTCAGCGTCCAGCACATAACTACAGAGCCCAGCACATACATTCAGAGTCCAGCACATACATTCAGAGTCCAGCACATAACTACAGAGTCCAGCACATAACTACAGAGTCCAGTACATAACTACAGAGTCCAGCACATACATTCAGAGTCCAGCACAGAACTACAGAGTCCAGCACATAACTACAGAGTCCTGCACATAACTACAGAGTCCAGTACATAACTACAGAGTCCAGCACATAACTACAGAGTTCAGCACATACATTCAGAGTCCAGCACAGAACTACAGAGTCCAGCACATAACTACAGAGCCCAGTGCATAACTACATAGTCCAGTTCATAATTACAGAGTCAAGCGCATAATTACATAGTCCAGAACACAAATACAAAGTCCAGCACATAACTACAGAGCCCAGCACATACATTCAGAATCCAGCACATAACTACAGAGTCCAGTACATAACTACAGAGTCCAGCACATAACTACAGAGTCCAGTACATAACTACAGAGTCCAGCACATAACTACAGTGGTTTAGACTCAGCTGTTGTAGAAAAACAATCACTTTCGGGCAGCACCAGCACTTTTCCAGTAACTTTCCTAGAACTGTCTTGTATTACACATGCAGCACACTTCTGTCTCATCAATGACCTGAGCAGAGATTAAACTCGGTCAGATGCCAAAGCAGACACGTCATGATTATAAAACACTCTCACAACTGAAGGAGGAAACCGGACTGCATTCATTAACAAAGAAGTGGGAGAGAAATTATCCAGACCAATTATTTAAATCCTTCATTTAAGAACGTCCAGCAAGTGCCGAGGGCAGTGTGAGCTTTAGTGCAAGAGTGCATGATGTGTGTGTGTGTGTGCGCTAATGGAGGAAAGGTCAGCAAGCTTTATTAACCTCCCTGTGCCTCTCCACCTCACTGATAAAGTCAGTCCTCACACACACACACACACACACACACACACACACACACACACACACACACACACACACACAGTAGAGCTAGACACACTGACTTCCTCTTGCTCTTTTTCCTAGATCCATCGGCTGTGTTTTACTTTACTGCTCTCTCACTCTCTCTTTATTCGTTCATTTCTTTTCTTTTTTAATTTGTAAAAAAAAAAAAAAAAAATCATTACCGTATTAAGTCCGATTAAGTCAAAGCATGCTTCAGAGATTTACTTCCAGGTTTGGTCGACACTCATTAACATTGATTTCTAATTCTCTTGTCCTCTGTCTCTCTCTCTCTGGTCAGGTTTTCCGTCTCTTCTCCTCTATGGACAGCTTTTTCCCTCTCACTCCTTCTCTCTGTTTGTTTTTTTCTCTCTATCTTTCTACACACATGTTTCTCTATCTCTCATATAATCTATGGATTACTCAGCATCTGTTTCTTCTCTCTCTCTAAGCAGGTTTTTTTCGTTTCCTCTCTCAGACCACGTCTCTCTGTCTGTCCTCCTCTATGGACACATTTTTTTTCTATCATTCTCTCTTTTTATTTTATGTTCTTCAGTCTTTCCTGCTCTAACAAGGTTGATAAGGTTTTCTTTGTCTCTTCCTCTATGAACAGGTTGTTCCGTCACTCTTTCTCTCTATTAGCGGAGTTTTCTGTCTTCCTTCCTCTGAGGACACGTTTTCTTTGTCTCTCTCTGGCCAGGTTTCTCTCTCTATCTCTATGAACGGCTTTTTTTTTCTCTGTCTCTACGACTCTCCAGACATCTCCCGCTCTTTTTATTTGATCTTTTTTTTCTGTCTTTGGATGCTTGTTTTTTTCCTTCTCTCCTCATTTATCAGCTCACTTGCTGCGTACTCGGCCAGGTCTGTGCTAATCGGGTCTCTGGTCTGGTATCAGTGTAGACATTTGTCTCAACGTAACAACCTGACAAATTGATGGGTTTGGCTGGTTTATGGTTTTAAGGATGATTTTCCAGATAAAACGTGTGTGTGTGTGTGTGTGTGTGTGTGTTTTGTTTTGATAATTTGATGAATTTTGATGAAACTTGTGATCTGAGTGCTCTGAGTTAGTCACTGATGAGTGAGGTGTGTGTGACTAACTGGGATTTCACGCTTCGGCGTTCTGTCTTGGAGATTTTAAACCGAGTGTGCTTACATCAAAATTCAACCTGGACCTTTGGATTTGTAATCGTAACAAGGAATGATGTAATTCTCTGCTTGTGAGCAAACGGGATTTTGTGAGTGGTTTGTTTGCTCAACCTGTCTCGCTGGGACCTGTCTTACGGGTCTTCGCTGTATTCACAGTCCTTAAATGTATTCAGTCCTTAAATGTTTAAAAATGCCTCGCTACTGTGCCGACGATGTGCGTTTCTTAGAAGTGCGCGCTGCTTTCTTGTTGCTTATTAATTGAGCAGATTAATTGTCTCTACAGTGTGTGATGAGGTGTGGAACCACGATCATTGTATAGAGAGACAAGTCGCTTCCCTTTCACCCTCTCTTTCACTCTCGACAACTCTTAAATCATTGAAACGAGGGAGCTTTACCCTCTCCGTCTCTCCTCTCCTCTCCTCTACTGCTCTAATGCTCACTGGCGTCCAGCTGTTCGTGAGCCCTGCAGGAGGGAAATGACTTGTCACCTACAGCAGAAATGCAGGCTTCCTGACAGTGTATATATCTGTGTGTACCTATAGGGGAGATCTTACGAGCACTGGGATTAATTAAGGCCACCGCAGGACTTGGTTCCTAGCTCATGGAAGTAAGCATACTTTCCCAAGTGGACAACATCAAGTGAGCGGAAGGTTTCACAGGTGGAAACACCTTGTTCGGAAGAAAGACGAGAGGCCTTTCAGAATGGACCGAGCTGACGGAAAGCCTCGAGAAACTCAAATAGCAAACGGCGGTGAGAAGACAAGCAACTCAGGATACAAAACCTTAAATTAAATAGACTGAAAAACTGAAATCTGAAACTATAGGCTCACTGAAACAAGACGCTTCTAGTGCTGGATATGAATAGACTGAAGGTACGGACAGAATTTAACACGGACATACAGTACAGTACCGACGACCAGCAGGTTTGACTGTTCAGGCTGGAGGGGGTCGTGTAATGGTGTGAGGAATGCTTGTTTTAAGCACATGCGTAAAGATAATGGACGGCTCATTCACCTTATGGTCACACATTCACCTCAACCTGGTTCTGAATGACGCCTGTGTACTTCACTGACCTCCGCGGTCGGCAAATCAAAATCCGAAACGGGAACATAAGGATGTTAATCTTCACACTGAAACACTTAAAAAGCGGTGCTGTGGAATTTCAGATAGACCACTGAGGAGGCGGGGTTTTACTGGAGGGCTATTATCTGTTCAAAATAATAATAATAAAAAAATAAAATAAAATAAAATAAAAAAAAATATTACCTTATACAGTGGAACCTTGGATTATGAGATCGTATTCCAAAACACTCGTAAACCAAAAAGAATTTTCCCATAAGAAATAATGAAAACTCAAATTATTCGTTCTACAGCCCAAAACAATAAATACATAAAAATAATTAATATAATATATAAAGTAAAAATAAAACAAATTAACCTGCACTTAACATTTAAAAAAAGTAAAAATAAATCCAGACAGATAAGTGTTTCCGTTTGTGTGCGCGCCATGTACTAACGGAATCACTGCTGTAAAGTAAAAAATTTAAAATAACAAATGAACCAGCATCTTACCTTTGAAAAGAATCGCGACAGAGCAGAGTTTTGTGTGTAAATAAACAGTGCGCAGCCGGGGAGAGAGTGTGTGTGTGTGTGTGTATGTGTCGGTGTCAAATTACGCGCGCGCGCACACATATGAGTTAGGTGTGTGTGTCGGTGTGTGTGGGGCACAGTGTCAAATTACGTGCGCGCACACACACACAGAAGAGAGAGGGAGATGTTGATTATACCAGTAAGAGACGAGCACTAAGACGCAGCAGGGGAGACGACTACCCATAATTCCCGCAGCGCAAGAGAGAGAAAAATCATTGGCTCAGTTGTGATCACTTGCCACTCATTGTCAAAATAAGAGTCGCATGCGCATCATACATGATACTCGGCGCTCGTAAACTAATACTTGCTCGGTTTCCGATTAAAAATTTATTAAAAATCTTTGCCCGGTTTACGGAACACTCGTAAACCACGTTACTCGCAATCCGAGGTTCCACTGTATGTTATTAAAACATTGAATTTCACTTTTGTCTCAATACTTTTGGCCACAACTTTATGTTTCACGGTATCGGATTTATTCAAACACAAACGCTTGCTTAGATTTGTGCCAATACAGGTCATCCCCGACTTACGAACATTCGAGTTACGAATTTCCTCAGATACGAACAGACCGCGGTTCTATGAACATTTCGTCGATGTGAACAAATCGTGGAAATAACTCACGTGTATTGTTAATAAACAGACACTGCAGTGCAGCAGATACCAATAATTACAATTATATATACAATATTTTCAGTGCGTAAGTGAATGTACATAATGTCCAGTGTCCGGTATATTGTATGTGTGTACTGTATGTGTGTGGTGGCAGAGAAGGTATGGGAGAAATAAATCGGCTCACCGATTTCAGTTAATCAGTGCGGGAGCGGGATGATAGAAAATGGCCGTCCTTTAAAGCTGTCCTGATGGTGAATAATCCTAATTTCGGGAAATCCTCAACAAAACAGAGTTCACAGTCCGAAACAGCTCTGAGACAAAATGGCGCCAGGGATCCCCCCTCACAATTTAAAGGTGCAAAGACAACACTGTTATATTTCACAAACCAGTACAACTTTGCATTGCAAGCAACTTAGTCAACATATGTCATGCAACATCTGCCCGACTCATGTTGTCGGACCTACGAACAAATCCGACTTGTGAACATGCTCCTGCAACAGAACTCATTTGTAAGTCTTTTAAGTCATGTCCAAGTCTTTTAAACCAACTTTTTTTTTTTTTTGCCTACAGTGCTTTTTAAAGATATACTGGGTGTTTTCCAAACATTATTGGGCAGCATTACGCCCGAGATGGATGCTGTGAGCTCTCATGACCTGACATTCATCCACAGCCACATGTGAAACACAATTTCCACATAATCGCAGTCTTTCTTCATGTCAAAGGCTTGACTTTATTCTTCGCAGTTACAGGAAAACCAATAACAACACTTTCTGGTCTTAGTTCTGTATTCAAGATTGCCAACGCCATGTCCAAGACACAAGCAGTGGAATGTCTCAAAGCCGGACCTGATTCCTACAAACAAATACAAACTAACTGAATGACTGATGTTTAGAATCTTTCTAGACCATGTCAATAAATCTGAGAAACCAAAAAGGAAAAATCAAAAGTGAAAATGAAATAACATTCATCAATGCTGCTTAGCCATTCTGTTAACTACCCCTGACTGGCTCGCGTAGAGCTGTGGTTTTTGCCAGACTGCCGATGTAATTACCGCTGAGCCGTATCAGAGTATCTAGTCCATGTAAAAGCTTTCGAACCCTGCCCTGGCTTCTGAAGTCCGGAGCGCTCTACTGCAGCGCCGGTGCCTCGGCTAGGTTCTGACGTTTCCTCCACTACGTGTCTTCCCCGCTCAAATACACTTGATCCAAAGAAGCAGCTAATTAACCGAGCTGCTTTTATTTCTGAGTCAGCTGCGGTGTGTAAAGCAGAACCAATCTCTCCACTACTGGACTACTGCGTCTTTAGCCTCGTTTAGTCTTTCGGTTCTAACAGAAACACCGGGGAATGAGAAAGGCGGCAAGGGAAAGAGAATATGTGCGTTATATTCCTGTGTTTTTTTTTTGTTGCAAATCTTCTTTTACATTCTTTTGAAGTACTTTGGGTTTAACTTTACAGATGCTTACATTTTAAATACTGTATAGTATTCATTGAGCCGTTCATCCTCAACTGAATTATAAAAGTGACAGAGAGAGATTATTATTACTGCTCTTATAGGCACAAAATGAACAGATTGATAAATGGATGGACAGATGGATAGATGGAGAGACGGACAGAGAGCTTGACTGATAGAAAGATTGATAAAAGATGGAATTGAGGAACAGACAGATGAATCGTTGGGTAGATAAACAGACAGACAGACAGATAGATAGATAGACAGATAGATAGATAGATAGATAGAGACAGACAGATAGATAGATAGAGACAGACAGATAGATAGACAGAAAGATAGACAGATAGAAAGACTGTTCTTATGTGAAATGATGGAGGTATGAATTGATGGTAGCATTCATATATGAATAAATAGGTGGATAAATGGATGGATAGATGGAAGACAGATAGATATATAGTTAGATGAATGGACAGCGGGGGACAAATGGATGGATGGAGAGATTGATAGATTGATGAACAGACAGATGAATGGATGGGTGGATGAATGCATAGATAGATAGATCTGTTCTGCTGTGAAATGATGGATGGACTTAGTTTTTATTAGTAATTTAGAATTATTTAGACTTAAATAAATTATTTATATATGAATTTATTTATAATTCATATATAAATCAACAGATGGATGAATGGATTGATGGATGGATGAAATACAGATAAACAGGGGGTGACTTGAAAGGATTGATGGACAGATGGAGGCTGATTGTAGTGAGGCTGGTGTGTTATTTTCAATAAGCTTCACACAACTGTTATTATGTGACACAATTAAAATAATTGATGGATGGATGGATGGATGGACAGACGGATGGATGGATGGATGGATTGATGGACAGATGGGTGGATGGATGGATGGATTGATGGACCGATGGATGGACAGATGGACAGATGGATGGACAGTTGGATGGATGGATGGATGGATGGATGGACAGTTGGATGGATGGATGGATGGATGGATGGATAGGCAGACGGATGGACAGATGGATGGACAGATGGATGGATGGACAGGCAGACGGATGGACAGTTGTATGGATGGATGGATGGACAGGCAGATGGATGGACAGATGGATGGACAGTTGGATGGATGGATGGATGGACAGTTGGATGAATTGATGGATGGATAGATGGATGGATGGACAGACGGACGGACGGATGGACAGTTGAATGGATGGATGGACAGTTGGATGGATGAACGGATAGATGGACAGAAAAATGGACGTATGGATGAACGGATGAATGAACGGATGGATGAACGGATGGATGAACGGATAGATGGACAGAAAAATGGACGGATGGATGAACGGATGGACAGGCGGACGGATGGACAGTTGGATGGGTGGACAGTTGGAGGAATGGATGGACAGTTGGATGGATGGATGGACAGTTGGAAGAATGGATGGACAGTTGGATGGACGGGTGGACAGTTGGATGGACGGGTGGACAGTTGGATGGATGGATGGATGGACAGACGGATAGATGGACAAATGGATGGGCAGACGGATGGATGGACAAATGGATGGACAGACGGATGGATGGACAAATGGATCGACAGACGGATGGAGAGACGGATGGATGGACAAATGGATGGACAGACGGATGGACGGACAAATGGATGGACAGACGGATGGAGAGACGGATGGATGGACAAATGGAAAGACAGATGGATGGATGGACAAATGGATGGACAGACGGATCGATGGATAGAAATAGGATGGTGCTAGTGAGAGTAAAGACTACCTTGAGTTTAATGTAACATTTATGCCAATGACTCACAACTGCTCTTTATTCACCAGTGTATGTTTAGATGTTTAGATGTTTAGATGTACGGATGGATGAATTATATGGTGTTATTAAGGGCAAAGATTGTTAACACCAGTAAACTACACATGACTAACACACTCTGCATTTACACACTGAGCAATCTATATAGTGTGTGTGTGTGTGCGTGCGTGCGCGTGTGTGTGTGCTTGTGTGTGAGATGGGGCATCTGGGTGTCTCAGAGGGTAAAGGTAAAATGAATTATGCTAACGCTGCAGTGAAGCACAGGGAATAACACACACACACACACACACACACACACACACACACACACACACACACACGTCTATCACAGGTGTCTTTGTCTGACCTACACACATTCAGACACACACACACACACACACACACACACACACACACATCTGTGTAGCATGTGAAACTAGAAACTTGACTAACACGTTGGTCTCGTGCAAATAGGGGGCTGTCTGGCCTGCTCTTGTGTGTGTGTGTGTGTGTGTGTGTGTGTGTGTGTGTGTGTGTGTGTGTGTGTGTGTGTGTGTGTGTGTGCAGCAGGCACAGCGATTGTGCCAGTCAGCAGTGCAGGGTTAGATGGCTCTGTCACCATTGACCGATGAGTGCTGCAGGAGCAATGCAGCTATCCATACTGAGAGAGAGAGAGAGAGAGAGGAACGGAGGACGGGACGGATAGATGGAGAGAAAGGGGGGGATGAAGACAGAGAGAGAGAGAGAGAGAGGAAGTGAAAGAGATTGAATAAGAGAAGAAGAGAGAGAGATGGAGAGAGAGAGAGAGAGACAGGCAGGATAGCAGAGATGACACATAAACACACACACACACACACACACTAGAGTAACACGGTGAATGTGGTGGAGAAATCTCTTTCTCCTCCACACACACACACACACACACACACACACACACACACACACACACACACACACACACACACACACACTGACCCAGGGTCGAGGTGTTACACGACTTACACTGACACCTTGCTGAATTATTTATCTGACAAGCCGCCCGAGTCAGCGACACAGCCATCGATCCCTAAATCACACTCTCTGCTTCTTCCCCGTGTTGTCGCCTTCACATCCTCTCTCTCTCTCTCTCTCTCACACACACACACACACACACACACACACACACACACACACACACACACACACACACACACTATGACCCTTGTCTACAGTGATGGGTCCAGTCACGGATTTTGTGCCGGCGTCGGGATGTGGAAGGGGCGGGGCTGACCGACCTCTGACCTTTCTTTGTGAACTCGATTCGATTCGTTTCTGTCCACGCGCGTATTTCGGACACGACTACACCGCCTGGCGCCGCGGGATCCTACGTTCTGATTGGTCCGCCGCTCGCGATTCGTTCTCTGTAACGGCGGTAATGCGCGGTCTTTTCTATGGTAACAGCGATGCACTCGTATGCTGGAGGTTCGAACGCTAATAACAAAATAATTGTTAGTCGTGTTGTTTCACCTGACGGCTAATGGAGTTACTATAGGCAGCGCCGCCTGCTGAGTGTGTGTGAGAGGTGCCGTGCAGTGTGTGCCGTGGTGTCGTCACGCTCGCGGGTGCAGTGCGAGTCCTCTGTGTGTTAACTGCAGTGTGACTGCGTGTGCGTGTGTGTGTGTGTGTGAGTGTGACTGTGTGTGAATCCGAGGCCGGTGTGAATTCTACACCGTGACGTGAAATTCCCTCTAATGCATCAATTACGGGGCGGGTAATCTCACTGAGAGCAGAATTAATTAGGAGGACTAATGAATTATCCCATTATGACAGTTAGAATAGCTTTCGATTAGAGAGAGAGAGAGAGAGAGAGAGAGAGAGAAGGAGGTCAAGCTGGTGGTTGAAACGCAGGACAAAAAGAAAAATGAAGAAGAGCGACAAAGGGGTTTGAGATAAATGGAGTAGTGTGTGTGTGTGTGTGTGTGTGTGTGTGTGTGTGTGTGGTTATGAATGTAGATGGATGTACTGAATGTATATATGCAAATGTCATGCACATGTACGAGTGTTTATATAAGTGTGTGTGTGTGTGTGTGTGTGTGTATGTGTGTGTGTGTGTGTGTGTGTGTGTGTGTGTGTGACGGCAGCTGCATATAAGCATGTCTATAAATTGTATTGTACTGTATATTTGCATGTGTGTGTGTGTGTGTGTGCGTGTGTGTGCGCGATCAAATCCGATTGGCTAGGAGCAACCTGCTGAGAGTACACATCATGCACATGCACATTAACACCACACACACACACACACACACACTTCATTATTGCTTATTTTGTCTGACGTGTAGGGAGGACATTTGTACCAGCTGAGCTAAGACACGTGTGTGTGTGTGTGTGTGAGAACATGCAAACTCCACACACACACACACACACACACACACAGACACACACAGACACACACAGACACACACAGACACACACACACACACACACACACACACACACACACACACACACACACACACACACACACACAAGGCGGGAATTGAACCCGGAGGCGAGAGTGGTTACCACCACTACTCCCGTGCGCTCGGAAATGAAATTTTTTGGCCACGATGTGAGCACCAGCACGAGTGTCCCGAGATTTATTTATTTTTTTATTGTTGAAAATCCTATAAACAAACCTTCAGAAAGGAACCGGCTGCGGGCTGGTAAAAAGAAAAACAACCGAGTGTCTGGAAGATTCTGCAGCCAAAGTGGCAGGTTTACAAAAAAATATACAATAATAATTTCCAACCCTGGTGTAGAGAGAGAGAGAGAGAGAGAGAGAGAGAGAGAGGGAGCCCTGCAGGTAGCCAGACTGGAGTAGCACCCCTGAGTGAGACATATGGCACACACACACACACACACACACACACACACACACACACACACACACACACACACACACACCCCTAGCCCTCTATTATTATCTATTTCTATGTACTTGTGTATTGCCACAGCAGGTAACTAACGTCTTTTGGCTTCTTTTTTTCCCTTCCAGTAAAAGCTGCAGTTTTTTGGGAAACTCTGCCTTCAGAGCCGCCGTCTAATCTGTCTAATCCCCATTCTGCCTTTTTTTTTTCTCACTGCAAACAGGCCAGGAAATTAGTTCACCAAAGTGCTGCTGGCTTGGAACTGAGAACTCGGGTGTGTGTGTGTGTGTGTGTGTGTGGGGGGGGGGGGGGGGGGGGGGGGGTGTGTGGGGGTGTTGTGAGACGTCAGGGGCTTGGAGATGCCGCCGTTTCACTCCCATCATCCCGAGCGACTGAAGTCATTTCCATAATCTGCAGCGTGAAAATATTTCCTTTCCTTTATTTATTATTTTTTTAAACTTCAGGTAGGAAGGAAAGGAAAGAAAAAAAAAAAAAAAAAAAAGGCAAGCGGAGTTGAAGCTGCGGTGTGAACGCTAAAGATTCCTGGAACGACCGGAATGAATCGAAGCAGCGAGCGAGAATCGGCTGTAACAGGAATCGCATCGCGTCGGATTGATTCGGTGTCAGACGTCAAGTCGTTGGGTTAAGAACTGAAATCGTGGTGTCCTGAAGTCAGTTCCATCAAATATTGAATTGAACTGTAACCAACTGATGCGGTGCTGCTGCCAGATATTAAATCCTCCATAAGAATCGGATCAGGTGAGATCAGACCGGTGCTGCGGGCAAACATCACATCCCTGCTATAAGAGTCGCTACTGTATTGTATAACGGACTGTTGAATATCGAATCGTTGCCTGAAGAATCCCAATAGCATCGTATCGTATGAGATTCGGAGAAAATATCGAATTGTTGCGTTACGAAACCAAAACGGATTGTATTGCATCAGATTTTACTCAAATATCCAGGCAGGACTGTATTGTTAAGTCGTCCAAAAAAGCCTCGGATGCTGGGGAGGAAAAACGTCACGCTATGATGTCACTCAATATGATGTCACTCAATATGATGTCACTCAATATGATGTCACTCCAAGTTTAAGGCAGAACCGATTGAGAGATCAAGAATCCCTTGTAAACAACCTCAAATAAGTGTTCGCATCGTCTGATGTACTAAACACAGAGTAGCAGTTGGAATGCTTTTGATGAACTACTCCAAGTGTGTGTGTGTGTGTGTGTGTGTGTGTGTGTGTGTGTGTGTGTGTGTGTATTTTTAGAGATTTGCTGCACTGCATTTATTTCTCTGATTCGCTCGTAGTGTCGACATTTCAATTTAACTTGGACTGACAATCTCTCCAGTTTAAATGGGAAACAGAAACTTATTTATATGTTCAATGCTGATAAACGGCTGCGTGTGTGTATGTGTGTGTGTGTGTGTGTGTGTGTGTATGTGTGTGTGTGTGTGTGTGTTTGCACTTTATTAAAATACTGTTATATAATAAGTAATATTATATATTATAATAGCATCTTAAAGTCAACAGAAATTAATTGAATCCTTTACTGCACACACACACACACACACACACACACACACACACACACACACACTTAAGAATATGCACTCAGCTGTCATTTTAAATAGCTATGGAATGTGTACTGCACTTATCTGTGTGTGTGTGTGTGTGTGTGTGTGTGTGTGTGTGTGTGTGTGTGTGTGTGTGCTATTAGCTTTAGCTGTTTGTGTTTTTTTCTTTCTTCGTTCCCTGTGCATGTGCGTAAAAGCCTGTTTAATCAAAACACATTTTCTCACACACACACACACACACACACACACACACACACACACACACACACACACACACACACACACACTAATGTTACACATAAGTCTAATGATTGCTGAAAGAAAATGCATGCTGTGTTCCTTACACAACAACGCCGTCTCCTCCATAAGCGCTGCCTTATACACGTATGTTTATTGTTGTTGTTGTTGTTGTTTACACGCGTCTCGTTCTGAACTCTCCCAATCAAACCTCATTAATCAGCGAGGATTTTACCCGCTGCACGTCAAAACACTGTTCAAAACAAATTGTGCTCTGTGAGCGCCGACCAAATCCCCAAACTGTCACAAATTACTCACATTTTGGGGACATTTGTTCCTCTTTTGAGTGCCACACACACACACACACACACACACACACACACACACACACACACACACACACACACACACACACAACTAGAGAAAAAAAAACCTTAATGTCCTCGAAAAAACAAAGCCAAATGCGTCAGATTGGGTATTGATTCATGGAGGGAAGTGTGTGTGTGTGTGTGTCTATGTGTGCCTATAATGACCTCCTCATACTGGGACTGAGAGTGTTACAGCACCACGCTGTTTAATGTGTTGTGCCCTAAAATGTGTTCTGCTATGTGCTGTGTTGTGTACAGTCATGTGTAAAGCATTGATGTGGTCTGTTCTGTGTACAGTCATGTCTTATGCACTGTTGTGTTGTGTACAGTCACGTGTTGTGCACCGTTGTGTTGTGTATAGTCACGTGTTTAGTATTGTTGTGTTGTGATATGTACAGTCACATGTAAAGCATTGTGGTCTTGTGTACAGTCACGTGTTAAGCACCGTTGTGTTGTGTACAGTCACGTGTTAAGCTTTGATGTGGTATGTTCTGTGTACAGTCATGTCTTATGCACTGTTGTGTTGTGTACAGTCACGTGTTAAGCACCGTTGTGTTGTGTATAGTCACGTGTTTAGTATTGTTGTGTTGTGATATGTACAGTCACATGTAAAGCATTGTGGTGTTGTGTACACTCACGTGTTAAGCACCGTTGTGTTGAGTATAGTCACGTGTAAAGCATTGTGGTGTTGTGTACAGTCACGTGTTAAGACCTGTGGTGTTGTGTACAGTCAAGTGTTAAGACCTGTGGTGTTGTGTACAGTCACGTGTTGTGCACTGTTGTGTTGTGTATAGTCACGTGTTTAGTATTGTTGTGTTGTGATATGTACAGTCACATGTAAAGCATTGTGGTCTTGTGTACAGTCACGTGTTAAGCACCGTTGTGTTGTGTACAATCACGTGTTAAGCATTGTGGTGTTGTGTACAGTAACGTGTTAAGCACCGTTGTGTTGTGTACAGTCACGTGTTAAGCTTTGATGTGGTATGTTCTGTGTACAGTCATGTCTTATGCACTGTTGTGTTGTGTACAGTCACGTGTTAAGCACCGTTGTGTTGTGTATAGTCACGTGTTTAGTATTGTTGTGTTGTGATATGTACAGTCACATGTAAAGCATTGTGGTGTTGTGTACACTCACGTGTTAAGCACCGTTGTGTTGAGTATAGTCACGTGTAAAGCATTGTGGTGTTGTGTACAGTCACGTGTTAAGACCTGTGGTGTTGTGTACAGTCAAGTGTTAAGACCTGTGGTGTTGTGTACAGTCACGTTTTGTGCACTGTTGTGTTGTGTATAGTCACATGTTTGTACATATCACAACACAACAATACTAGTCACGTGTAAAGCATTGTGGTGTTGTGTACAGTCACATGTAAAGCACCGTTGTGTTGTGTATAGTCACGTGTAAAGCATTGTGGTGTTGTGTACAGTCACGTGTTAAGCACCGTTGTGTTTTGTATAGTCACGTGTAAAGCATTGTGGTGTTGTGTACAGTCACATGTAAAGCATTGTGGTGTTGTGTACAGTCACGTGTTAAGCATTGTGGTGTTGTGTACACTCACGTGTTAAGCACCGTTGTGTTGAGTATAGTCACGTGTAAAGCATTGTGGTGTTGTGTACAGTCACATGTAAAGCATTGTGGTGTTGTGTACAGTCACGTGTTAAGCATTGTGGTGTTGTGTACACTCACGTGTTAAGCACCGTTGTGTTGAGTATAGTCACGTGTAAAGCATTGTGGTGTTGTGTACAGTCACATGTAAAGCATTGTGGTGTTGTGTACAGTCACATGTAAAGCATTGTGGTGTTGTGTACAGTCACATGTAAAGCATTGTGGTGTTGTGTACACTCACGTGTTAAGCACCGTTGTGTTGAGTATAGTCACGTGTAAAGCATTGTGGTGTTGTGTACAGTCACGTGTTAAGACCTGTGGTGTTGTGTACAGTCACGTGTTGTGCACTGTTGTGTTGTGTATAGTCACGTGTTTAGTATTGTTGTGTTGTGATATGTACAGTCACATGTAAAGCATTGTGGTCTTGTGTACAGTCACGTGTTTAGCACCGTTGTGTTGTGTACAATCACGTGTTAAGCATTGTGGTGTTGTGTACAGTAACGTGTTAAGCACCGTTGTGTTGTGTACAGTCACGTGTTAAGCTTTGATGTGGTATGTTCTGTGTACAGTCATGTCTTATGCACTGTTGTGTTGTGTACAGTCACGTGTTAAGCACCGTTGTGTTGTGTATAGTCACGTGTTTAGTATTGTTGTGTTGTGATATGTACAGTCACATGTAAAGCATTGTGGTGTTGTGTACACTCACGTGTTAAGCACCGTTGTGTTGAGTATAGTCACGTGTAAAGCATTGTGGTGTTGTGTACAGTCACGTGTTAAGACCTGTGGTGTTGTGTACAGTCAAGTGTTAAGACCTGTGGTGTTGTGTACAGTCACGTGTTGTGCACTGTTGTGTTGTGTATAGTCACATGTTTGTACATATCACAACACAACAATACTAGTCACGTGTAAAGCATTGTGGTGTTGTGTACAGTCACATGTAAAGCACCGTTGTGTTGTGTATAGTCACGTGTAAAGCATTGTGGTGTTGTGTACAGTCACGTGTTAAGCACCGTTGTGTTGTGTATAGTCACGTGTAAAGCATTGTGGTGTTGTGTACAGTCACATGTAAAGCATTGTGGTGTTGTGTACAGTCACGTGTTAAGACCTGTGGTGTTGTGTACAGTCACGTGTTAAGACCTGTGGTGTTGTGTACAGTCACGTGTTAAGCACCGTTGTGATGTGTATAGTCACATGTTTAGTATTGTTGTGTTGTGATATGTACAGTCACATGTAAAGCACCGTTGTGTTGTGTATAGTCACGTGTAAAGCATTGTGGTGTTGTGTACAGTCACGTGTTAAGCACCGTTGTGTACAGTCACGTGTTAAGCTTTGCTGTGGTATGTTCTGTGCACAGTCATGTCTTATGCACTGTTGTGTTGTGTACAGTCACGTGTTAAGCACCGTTGTGTTGTGTACAGTCACGTGTTTAGTATTGTTGTGTCGTGTTGTGTACAGTCACGTGTTAAGCACTGTTGTGTTGTGTCGTGTTGTGTACTGTATTCCTTTTGTTTTATATACACACTTCATACGGTGTTACGTCATGACGTTGTGTTTTCTCCGCACTGCACTTGCATGTGATTTTCACACTGTGTGTCCCTTTCTGTGTGTGTAAATAAACTGTATAAACTCACTGTTAATGTTCTTGAACAGGTTGAGGATGGGCAGGATCTGTCTGTAGTACGGCACCAGAGCCTCTCCAACCAAATCGCCCGACACGGTGAGATATTGCAAGACCTTCAGCGTGGTGCAGATCACCTGTCTGTTCCTGGTGTTCAGGGCATCTGAGACAGACAAAGTTTTTTGTAACATGCATTATGTTTTGAGATTTAACCAAAATGTGTTCAAATGGCTGATCCTCAACCTCAGCTACATCGCTCGAGCTCACAAATACAGATGTGTGATTATTATAATCGTCATTATTACAGTCATTCATAAGAGTGAAATGTACCTACACCCCTGCTCCACGGACCTGGGCAATTATTTAATAGCAAAATGCTGCTGGAATGCAGGAATTAACTTCCTTTAGATGTTCGTTCAGCCGAGTCCCCCCCCAAAATCCTTCGCAAATTCAGTTTACCTAGATAAATACATTTAAATACTAAACAATACATTTAATACTTAATAAAATAGTAAACTGATAGTGTAATAGTATTATACGCATATTATAAAACAGTGGATTTTAACTAATTGCGCAGCCCTAAAATGTACGTACAGTATGTATAAGATAATGCTTTGCATATTTCATATTTCTAGTTTCTACTGTGCTGCTAATTCTCTCTGTTTTTAAAACGTGAGTTAAAAAAAAAAAAAAAAAAAAGCCCGTTCTAGGGTGTCCTGGTGAAACGCGCTCCTAAACGGGTAGCTACAAAGCTGTTCTGTGTATGCGTCAAAACGCGCTACCTATCATTGAAACATGCTACCTAATACATTTCGCAACAAAGTTTTCATTTTCACGGCAAGATTTTGACTTTCTAACTTGAAAGTTTTTGCATGGATGCACTGGTTTTGCTGCAGAACATTCTTACAATCTTATTTTCAACGCAACCTTTTGACTTTAGCACACAACGCTAGGGGTTTGCGCTATGTCAACATATTTCGACAAGGTGGCGCATCATGTCGTAACTTTCAACATAACCTACAAGTTCTATCCCTCTCTTCCAGAGCTTGGTAAGAAACCACTATCATGGGAGATCTATTTGTTAAGTTTTTGTTATCTGTTTGTTAATTAGTCAACCAAAATAAAGGTGTTGACTTGATTTGAGCCTCAGATGAACTTTGGAGGGCATTTTTACACAGAACAAACTGTTCTGGTCTTGTGGTTTTTGCCCCTCATTTTTTTTCTCCAGGGTGTTCCAGCTGGGAACGCTGATGGCCGGCAACAATTACAGCAACGCAGGCCTGTTCTGCCTGCCCAACTTAAAAAAGTTTTGAACCTATCTTTAAATTACACTGTAGACTTCTTATATTAAATTATTTTTTACAACCCGTTCTTGTACGAATATTCTGGTTCTGAACGACTCCACCTTTATTCATCTGACACCGTGTCATGGTTGAAGTCACATTTTTCTGACGGTTTTTTCCGCATTTTTTTTTCCAAACGGATGAGCAGGTGTACAGGTTCTGGTGTTAAATGCATCGGATTCGGTTGTCAAGTCCGACTGAAATGAGCAGGATGTAATCGCTGAGAGTTTGTGATGAAAAAGAGGAAACAATGAAAGAAATCGAGAGCATGTTACTTCACTTTCTAACCTCTTATTCAGCTATTAATGCAAACTATGAATTATTCGGTGAATATTGCGGCACTAATAAGGGAGAAGGTATGTATGTAGTTATGTACCGTAGCGCCTGTTGGCGGCTCCTGGGCAGCTTCAGGGGTTAAAGACCTGAAGGGGTCGTTACAGAAATGACCACACAACAAAAATATTCACAAGAGCTGTGAGATTTGCTGATGGCAACAGAAATAAAGCAAGGTTTATTTCTCAGACTAGCATTTATTGAAAGGTTAAGCAACATTTGTGTGTGTGTGTGTGTGTGTGTGTTTGTGCATGTGTTCATATGTGTGTGTGTGTGTGTGTGTGTGTGTGTGGCTTGCTCTTCCCTGGAGGAGAGATAACCCTTCCTTTACGCAAATCAGTCTGAGCATGCATTAGCATTTGCAGGCCCTCCACTCAGCCCAGCCTGATAAGAGTAATCCTCTCTCTATTAAAGCAAAGTAAGCCCAGGCGGCCGCGCACACACACACACACACACACACACACACAAACATAAACTTTTGCTAAATGAACTCCAGGTGGTGCATTAATGGCTGTGTGCAATCAAAGAGAGCGAGAGAGCGAACGAGAGAGAGAGAGAGAGAGAGAATTCCTGCATTTTATCCGAACCTCCCTCCTATTCATCATCTCCCATTTGATTCTGTATAACACACTGCCAGACTGGATGAATGTGAATAGACAACAGACAGACAGAATGATTTACTAGACCGCCAGGAAGCGTGATTATGCCCCTGCGCTGTGGAATCCTCGGCTCTGATTGGTTCGGAAGGAGCTGATTGATTTTCTTTACACCGCAGCACGAGCTAAAAAGCTGCGCATTTATTTTCTGTAACGGCAGCTATGACTGGAACGCTGGCTGGAACATGAATTACGGGATGTCGGTCTAAACATATATGTGGATTTAAAAAATGACCCGAGCTTGGGTAATTGTGAGTGTGTTGATTTGTCTGTGTGGAGATCTGAATCTTCAGAACGGAGATCCTTAAGTAACGTCATATCTAAACAATAAAGATCTTACAGTAAGTAATCTTTAAGTTACTCTGAGTGACGTGACAAGCTGCATTTTGTCTATAAATCAAAGAGAAAGGAAACAGAGACACTTCTTTGTAATGTTTAACAAATTTCGAAAAAAACCTTGTTCGGTTTAAAGGAATAAACTAAACGTGACTTGCTGTTATCGATGGAAAATGATCTAATATGAAGAAATTTGAGTCTGGTTCCTTTGTTGATTCATTTCCAGTAACAGGACGTGTTTTATTCCTTACGTTTCACCTTTTTAGGACACGTACTGCAGAATGTTATAATGTTAACCTTAACCCAACCTTAACCCAATCTTTATAAAGCGCTCGCCCTATCATCCGGAGACGGCGAGTTCGATTCCCGGGTGATGCTGTAACCTCTCGCAGCCGGAGGTCTAGAGGGAGCCGATTGGCCGAGCTTGAGTGAGCGAGCAGTTTAAAAAGAGGCGGCTCGGCTGGCGTCATGTGGTTCGGAGGACACACGTGATAGTCTTCTGCCCTCCCGGCTGAGTGGTAGTAGTAGCCTTAATGTGGGCGCCCCCTAGTGACGGGGAGGAATTGGACACGACTAAATTAGGGAGAAAATCGGGGGGGGGGGAAAAATTCAACTAATTGATTTGATGGTTGAGTTTTTGATCCAGAATCATTTCACACTTTTAAAACGATTTACGTATAAACTGACAACCATTAAAAGTTCTAAAATCGGCAAATGAAAAAAAATGTCAAATATACTGCAGCTCTTCACCGAACGGCTAGACACATTAGCAACACATTTTATAAGAGAAGCTCTGCAACAAAAAAACAAACATTATGTCTTTGTGGGTTATGTGACATGTGACAAGTTACACAGCATTTCAATGTCGATCTGACACTTTGAGTAATTTTTCATTTTTACTTCAAACCTGTAAGAAATGTAGCTGCTTTAGACAAATGAGACGATAAACATTAGTGTTACTGAACAAACAGAATCGAAAATTCAAATGCTCGCCACCTCATCCTGCCACTGGGCCGTTATCTGTTTTTTTTCTTTTTTCTTAGAGGAACAATCAGACTGAGATGGGGGCGGAGTCACTGGGCGTTGGGGAGTGGCTATAAATTGACTGACAAGGGACGCAAACAAACACTCTAAACCAGAAGCCCAGGCAGAGTTTTCTCAGCCATTTATACTTGATATTAAGTCACGCAGGTTAGTTCTGCGCTGTGGCCAATAGGGGGCAGTAGGTGAAACATATCAAGTGATCAATTTTAGCAAAAATAAAATCCAGTGAATGAATATCTTTAAAACATTAGAAATACCTGATTCTGCAACAGAATTGTGAATGTTTTGATCGTTTCAAAGCACTTTACTGAACACTATCCAAGATTTTGACTCCAGTCGTGATAGAAAAACTTTTAGAGTTTTTTTGGTTATAAACCCGCGCTGCTGGAGGATTTATATTTAGGGGGAAGCGGGGGAATCCTGGAGTCAAAATGAGGTTCCCCGTTTATTGCTCATTTAAATGCTAAATGTTAAAAATAGGATTTTGACAGCGTTTCTGCGGCGAATCTCAGGAACCGGACACGACACAGTAATAAACGTGGCAGCACAACTGAGCTCATTGAACCAGGAATCTGAAAATATCCAGAAATATCCGTTATGTAAAAAAAAAAAAAAAAAAATTACAAATACTATTCCAGCTTCATGTACTTTGTTTACACCATTTGTCTGCAGTGGATGTTTTGCACGATCCTTTCCAACATCTTCCATCCTTATTTCAAGTTCCCAGCAGCGTCTCGTTTTGTTTATCATTATGTACTGCTCGTGGTTTTAGACCGGTAGCCAACGGAGCAGAAATTAGCAGTACTGTAGCGATGGTGACAAAAGAAACGCTACGCGTGAAGTAAAGCACAAGGTTTCGTCATTAGATGTACAGAAAGCTGAGCCTCAGAAACGACACGGTTCCAAACAAGGGCAAAGCGAGCGGGGAAAAAAGGCAGAAAAAAAAAACTGACCAGGTTCTCTGAAGGGGCGTTTTAAAGGCAGTTCAAATAAAACGCAATAAAACCACCCAGTGCGTTAATGCGACGTATACTGTACACTGACGTTTATATCGATCCCCCCCTCCCCCCCCCTCCCCTAAGCACTCTGAATTTAGGGGGGAACTTATATGTTGGCCAGACTTATTGTTCAGAAAATGTGCTGTATAGCTTTGAAAGTGCACTCAGGAGTGTAATGTTCTCGTTATGATTTTCACATCTAATAATAGGTGCTGGGCTTCTTCTCGCTCACCTGTAAATCATTTTCACAGTGGACCTTTATTGAAGACGAAAAAAAAAATAAAAAATAAAAATCAAGTGTCTTCATGCGAACTGGGAAAATCTAGGTTACACAGCCGGAGTGCAATCAGACACACGAGAGACTGACAGGGTAGAACATGCAGTTTATTATTATTATTATTGTTATTATTATTGTTGTTATTATTGTTATAAATGTATGGTGTCCCACAAACCTCAGGTCCAAATCGATTTATTGAAACAAATAGTGCTGTGTATTCTTTAGAATTTGGGTACTAAGATCAACTTGTGAAATTCTTTACTTACAGAAGCTTCTTCATCTATTTTTTTTTTTTTTTTTTAACCTTGTAAGGAATAAAATAAGATGTTCTTCTTCTTGCCGTGTTGTTGGAGAGAAACGCTCAACGTTAAGAGTTTACACTCTAAAGTGGGATGATTTTCCAGCACCTGCTCCCGGTTACAAATTGAAATTTATAACCAATTACAGCTGTTTTTTTTTTTTTTTTTTAACCAATTATTTGACGTCAATTGTCAGGCTGGACACAAACAGATGATTATTTTAACTGTTTACAGCAGATAAGCATTTATACCATAAATGTAGTATTCAGGAAAATAAAACCTTCGTGCTCTACCCCTGCGTGTATACAAATTCAGCTTTTGCAATAAGCAACTGCAATAATCTTTTTATGCGTAAACATGCAGTGTTTTTATTATTTTCAAACTGCTTACAGTTACGATTGTTGTTGAGGAACGTCTGTGAGATATTACGAGAGCTATAAACGATCATTCCCTCAACGCCATCTCTCTTTTCTTTGTCTTTAATTTAATAAAACACGGCTTATTATCTTTCTGAGAATCCAGGACGTGCCGTCTGAAGACATTTGGAAATTGTGGTGTGACACTGGAGACTCCTTCAAAAACGATTCAAAACAAACATCTTCCTAGAGAAAAAAATTCCCAACAACCCAAGGCTGATTTTTTTTTTTTCTCTCATCATATGAACCATCCATTCTGAAACGTGATTGTCCGTGCCAATTTGAACAAAAACATGTTAGAACCAGCATCATAATATTAAATTTTCAATTCAATTTTATTTGTATAGCGCTTTTTAACAATCATCATCGTCGCAAAGCAGCTTTACACAATCAAAAGGATTATTTATGTTTGTTAGAAATGTGAATGTGTATGAATCAAAAAATGGTCAGATTGTCCCTGATGAACGAGCCGAGGGCGACGGTGGCAAGGAAAAACTCCCCGAGATGGTAATAGGAAGGAACCTTGAGAGGAACCGGACTCGGCAGGGAACCCATCCTCATCTGGGTGAAACAGAAAGTTTGGAATTGATCTGCACTCATACTGTGTGTTGGGTGGCAGGCAGTTCAGTGTAATAGGTGTTAATTGATGTTAATATGAAGTCCAGGTGGTTATTGGAGGCTTAGGTAGATTTATAGGAAATTCCAGTCCTGAGAACATTTACTGCTTCAGAACGGTCAACTTATTGGGCTGTTTCGAGCAAAGAAAACAACTAAGGAAATGTAAAAAAATCCTGGAAATACTAGAAATATCTGAAAAAAAAAAAAAATGAATGGAGATCACTTAAACACTTTGTGAAGTTGCATCATAAAAACCAGCGCTATGGAAAAAGGTCATGTGACCTGACGAGTCCAGATTCATCCTATACCAGAGTGATGGGCGTTTGAAGGATGGAAGAATTCGTTTGTACTTTAGTACTAATGTCATGCAACATTTTACAGGCTGTGAGGAACAGAACAGGACTTTCCTTTTTAGCTTCGTCTTAAGATCGAGTGTTAAGAGCGGTTTCGACGTGAGCGCAACTTTTGATCGAAAGTGGGTTTTAAAACACCACGGTGGCGGTAGACTTCAGAAACCCCACGCTGGGTTGCCACTTTGCGCCACGGCACATTGACGTTCGTTTCTAAATGCGAAAACGGCGACCTGAGCCGATTGAACAGGCGCTTGGGTTAAGAACAGGGTTCGCAAAATGCGTACTGTCGCTGTGCCAAAGAAATGAGCTCTGCTGAGCCTGTACCATTCAATTCTGCTTCAATTATAAGGTGTATATATTCTTCTAATAATTAAACAAACCAACATTATGACTGTGACACTGTGATATAACACATGGGGGGGAAACAAACCTCCCGTCTCACACATAATGAACTGCCTGAACCGCATCACCTCATTAGTAAGACTAATGTCCAAATCAGATGGATGGCCTGAAGAGAACACATTAGCCAGTTTTATGATTTTGCTCCTAAGGCTCTGATCCTGACATAAATAATGTCAAAGAGATCTGTTTAATGCTTATACGCATCGAGACGCTGGTTTCTCCGAGCCCGCTTCCTAGTTTATCAACGTCCGTGTTCGCGCTCTCCATCTGAAGTTTCCATCCTCGCAGTAGAACATCCAGACCTGCGGATTCCTCTGTGAATGATTTAGGTGAGAGTAAATGTGATCGGTTTGGTTAACGGGCGTCCTGTCCTTCTAATGACGGCTTTTTCACACTTTGCGCGTTGATCGTTCTCGGCCTGAGCGGACGCACGGGGTGATTCGAGGAGCCCTGGCGTGCTTATCATGTCCGTTTCGATTTTCTCGAAGAGCCGCACTGTGGCCTGAGATCCCTCATGGATGGAATCCCAAAAGACTGCAATTTCCAGTAATTTGAACAGCCCAGTTGCTTCAGTCATAATATCTCGTGTCTCATCATCTGAGTCAGCTACCCTGCTCATTGCGTCTCATCTCATCAAAGTCATTTTTCTACAGCGTTTGGGTTGAAATGGCCTCGAGTGTCCTCCGAGTAGAGGAAACCGTAAACGTTTAAAGCCGGGGAGAATTGGATGGGTTGTGCCAGGAGGGGTGTCCGGGGTAAAGCCTGCGCCAGACCTAGGGGATCGGATGATCCGATGTGGCGGACCCGAGGATAATGTGACAAAGACTGGGGGGGGGGGGGGGGGGGGGGGGGGATGGTGTTGGGCCGGGGTGGAAGCAGTGAATGTTGAGATAACATGTCTTACTCATTCAAAATTTAATTATTGTTTACATTTGTCACCCTTATTCTAATTCAGATTGTGTTTTTATCTTTTTACACTACCGCTCAAAAGTTTGCGATCACTTGCGAATTACTTGGTTTTTGTTTACTGATTTATTTTTTTTTACAATTTGCAAAAACAGAAACTTTCAAAACCATGAAATAACACATATGGAATTAGGTAATTATATAACACCAACAACAAGCTATTGTTATTTTAAGACATGATGAACAGTATTGTGTGTCGAGTGTGTTTGTAAACCCCATCAAGCTCCATGATGAAACTGTCTCTCATGAAGACCTTCCCAGGAAAGCGAGAGCAAAACTTACTGCTGCAGAGGAGAAGATCATTTAGAGTCACCAGCCTCAGAAATCACCAATTAACAACCAGCACCTCGGATTAGAGCCGTTATGAAGCTTTACAGAGCAGAAGGAGCAGATGTACATCTCAATATCGACTGTTCAGAGGAGATTATTGTGTGTTTTGGATAAACGCCTTCAGGATTGTTTTACAGTGTAGAGAGAAATAAACATCAGGAACGACCGTGGAGTTAGAAGGGGTGTCCAAACTTTTGAGCAGTAGTGTGTACATACATCTGAGCAGTTGAGGGTTAAGGAGCTTGCTCAAGAGCCCTTCAGTGTCAACTTGGTGGTAGTGGGTTTTGAACCTGGAACCTTCCGATCGAACACCTTAACCCTACCCCAGCCCTGTCTGTGACTAAAAATTAAATGGCTAAAAGTTAAAAGGTTCATTTGTTCATTTTCTTTACCACTTATCCTGTATACTGGGTCGTGTGGGCCTGGAGCCCATCCCAGGTTACTTTGCGCACCTGGGCAGGTTGCCAATCCATCACAGAGCACACACACACTTACAGTACACACTATGGGCAATTTGGGAACACCAGTTAGCCTAATCTGCATGTCTTTGGACTGTGGGAGGAAACCGGAGAACCCGGAGGAAACCCACCAAGCACGAGGAGAACATGCAAACTCCATGCACACAGACCCGAGGTGGGAATCGATCCCAGACCCTGGAGGTGCGAGGCGACAGTGCTAACCACTATGCCTCCTCGGTAAAAAGGTTTTTACTTTAAAACGTACTCGAGTAGTAAGTGAAAAGTAGCAGCTTGTGAAATCAAATTTTGAAAGCAGCTACAACATTTTACCTGGAAACATCCATCAAAACTGATGCCAAGTCTAACCTAGGAGTAACTCAGAAAAAAGGGTGATTTGTATAAATGCTAGCAAATTAGCCAAAATTTACCTTCAAACTAGATGTTCGGGAGTTCGTGGCTTCTAGGGATGTGAAGGAGAACCGCTAAAACACTGTAAAACATTGCGTAGCATGAGAACGTCAGTGTAGATGATGAGTTCCCACGATTATTGAGAGATCTTTTGATAAACTTGACAGAATGCTTAAACGCGGCCCATTCGTCCTGGCTATTTAGGAATTCTCTTCTTTAATGATCTTTGGTGGAAAAAAAAGAAACAATAAACAAATCGACTAAAATATCTATATTTTTTTTTCCACTTTTGGGATTTAACTAAATTTAAAGCTCGAGCTGTGTAAAGTTTTATTTCTGTTCAGTCGCGAACGTGATTTAGCAGCACAGTGCTGGTTTATTTCTAACCTCATTAGGTAGAACTCCTTCGTTCCGAGTTCACTTCCAGTTACTATTTTCATTCTTCATGTTGTAAATGTATCTGAACGAAAAAATATCCTAAAATATCACAGCAGGATTCAGTGCCTTTGCTCGGTACTTTGTTGGAGCGCTGATGGCAGGAGGAGCCTCTGTACCGCGCTAAATCTGTTTGCATGTTCAGCTGTCAGCTTGACAAACCTGCGTTCGGGGATCTAAAGTACTTTCATTCCTCTCTGCTAAACCTCACAAGCTTTGTCAGGTTGGATGAGGAGCATCACTGTATCTCTATTTTCAGGTCTCTCCAGAGACGTTCAGTCAGGGTGAAGTTCGCTCAAGGACATTGACAGTCTTGTCCTGAAGGCACTTCTGTGTTGCCTTGAAATCGTCGGGCCTGAGCTCTTGTTTCTCAAGGCCCGAGAGTCCCTGGAGTGCTTTTTTCATGTGACTTGTCACATGACTTCCTCCTGCCTGCTTTACCATAAAGACGTGATTAGTGAGGTGCTGCAGAGGTGCTTGTCCTTTCTGACAGTCCTCTCTCTTCCGTACACGACCTCTGGAGTTCTTGCGCAGTAACATTACCCGAATGTGTCGTCTTGGTTTGCTCACTTGGGCTCGCTTGGACCTGGTTTTAGGAAGCGTGCTGGTGATTCCAAATGAGAACTTGCGTACAAAATGGCTGAATTGTCCCTGGATTTGTGCCAGGCTACAAACCTCGCTTAGACATCCACGGACGGTTTCTCACACCTCGTAGCTGCATGATACAGTCAGCATTGAAAAGGTTTGAGAAATAATTATAGGGAAACTTTTTCTGAAGTCTGAAGTCATTAGTTTTGGCAGTTTCAACCTCGTCGTTCCTTTTCTCTCATCAACGAAGATTAAATTCTCGTCCAGCATAGACTGTATAGCACTCCATTTATGTTTCTCCAGAAATGAGTGTGGTGCAATTGGCATTAGTGTATATGTGCAGACCTTCTTTCTCCAAACATGACGAGGTGGATTATTGCCAAAGATTTTAAAGACTTTCTGATTTCTTTCGTTTTTCTGCAACGCTTTTTATATGACATCTGTCAGCGCGCTCGCCCAGAAACAATTAGCTGTGGTTCCATGAAAAAAAAATAATAATAATTGAAGGCCCACAGTTATCAAGTGCCGAGTTTCGTACCCTGAGCTGCTCTGCCAGGCCTGCGGCCTCCTACGGTTTCTGCACGTCTTCATATCATTCGGTTTGTTCTTCAGTGAAAAGTTAGTGATCAAGTTTTCAAGACCTCATTTGGATTGAGGTCAATTGATTCAGCTCTTTAGGAATATCCACATCTTTCCATAAATCTTTGCTTCAAGGTCTTGGTTTGGTTTTGCTTGGTTATGTTCTGGACCATTAGCCATCGGTACTGTACGGTTTTGTGTTCACTTCTGCATTAACCCGGCCTTCACCATGTTTGACAGTCTTATTCTTAAAGCATCAGCCCTTCCTTTCCTTTTCCAATTATTCTGGTGCAAGTTTAATCTCGAATCAGAAATGCTCGGTCTAATCTTGGTGTTACTGGTGGTTTAAATCTTGAGGTTAACTGTCTGTATTCACATTCATTTAGGCATCTCTTGATGGGAGACGTGTGAGACGGGGTTTTTCATTCTTCACTGAGGTTTAGGAGGTTTCGTGGCCTGCAAAGTGCTGCTGAGCTTGATTCCATTGTTTTAAGAATCTGCCAAATTGTTGACAATTGTAAGTTCTAGCTCTCTTCAGCCCAAAGATTTAATTCAATTAAAAAAAAAGATTTATCCTACGTGACACCTATTCTTTAAGCTATGCAAAGGCCGGACGGCATCATGAGCATTTATGCTTGTGTCCATGTCATTCTGTAACTACACTGTCCAGACCACTAATTGGCGATCTAATTGGTTTCTACGCCACTGAGTCTCTTCACCACTCTCTGGTGAGCTGTTTCTTGGCGTACTACAAACAATGGCGGACGAATCTAATATTTGTTGAACAACAGTCACTTTCACTAAAAACTCAGATTTGGGATGGAGCTGGTCAGTCGGATGCTCAACTCAATTAAAAAAAAAATAAAAAATGGAAGAATAGAAGAAGAAGCCGGAAATGCGGCACTACCAGGTGGACCAATAACGCCTCTGCGTTCCGCCATTGCTGCGATGTTGGGTTGGATTTCTGGAGAGGCGCTCATCAGGCTACGCGGTTGTCTCAGAGACGTAAATCTGACTTAATAATGACCTCCATCACTTTCATCAGCACCACTCTGGAGTGCAGATTAGGAGGACAACTCCCAAGTGCAAGATCTACTCTTAGAATCAATATCAGAAATGTACGTAATTTACTTAAAGTGGCCGTTAAACTGCTCATCACGTGGGTGTGCTGTTACTTTTCAGCAATTTGAAATGTAGTTTCTTGTTTAAATGTGATATATTTTTGTGAAATCCCCTTGAATTAAAGCTGAGACTCAATCATGTTTTGATTGTTCAAATTTCAAGAGACAACAGAGAAACTGTCATTATACTGTACAAACACATATGCACCTGACTGTAGCTGTGCTAGTTTTCCTTTCTGGTTTATTATCCATGAAAAAAAAAAAAAAAAAACGAGACAATACTGAAGAAATGAATCTCTTGATACATTGGATACATTGACTTTTGGGCCTCATAGCAGCGCATTCGGTCTCATTTCCTGTCAGAGCTGAATTGATACAGGCCACTCGCTCCGCTCAGACGGTTCATTCAATATGACTCGCTCATAAAGTCTTCATTCAAACACAAACATTGAAATTCTAATTACCAAACCACGGCCCATCGTTTTCCCCAGGTATGACATTTAGCCCAGTGGATTGTTCAATAATTCATCTTCCTCGTGTGGAGGGATGGAGCTGAGGGATGGGAGGAGGAGAGAGGAGGACGAAGATTGGGAGGAGGAGGAGGAGGAGGAGGAGGAGGAGGGGACGAGCGAGACGTGAGGAGGGAGCGATCTATCACGGCGCGCATCCGCCTGCAAATCTCTTGGAATAAAGTAATCATTAATTCATGTGTCAGCGTGCCGCATATTGAACTCTAAAAGCAAGCGACCTTGGGCACCGACGCCTTCTCTAAATGCCAGAGCTGGGTGACATTTGGAAGGTTTTAGTAACTGTGTCGAGTCAAATTCCTGATAGAAATATATCCGCGATATTACTCAACCCCTCCGAAATACATGTCTGTGAGCAGCAAGCTTCCGGGAGATTAGAAGTGGATCTCGAAACCCAATTTATGATTTTGGTAGAGTGCGCTGATATACAGTAGAAAGTAACCCCAGGTGCCCCTGGTTCATACCGTCTATCATAGCTGGACGTTCATTAACACCGGAGTTACTAGCAACCACTGATACTATTAAACTTATGATGTTAGTTTTATAGCACAGCATGTTGCTTCTCATTTATTTTCTATAACAGCAGCTCCGATGGTGGACGATAGTCTCCAGTGTCAGTGCTGAAGTCTGAAGCTCCTCAGGAAGCTGCATTTTATTTAATACACCAGCGTTCATACGTCTCGACGTTGACGGTTAAAGAGTTTGTAGAAATAGTTAAAAGGTTAACTTAGTTGAGAAATGAACTCCGGATCTTTAACGTAATCAGTGATATTATTATTTCAGGTTGAAGCTCACGTACATGTCTGTCTGTCTGTCTGTCTGTCTGTCTGCAGCCCTTAATTTTTTAAAACTGTAATTTGGCAAAAATGTCTTTGGTGTGAGAACATTATATGGTTTTGGTTTCCACTGGATTGGCGGCTAAATCTTAGGAATTTTTTTTTACAAAATGTATCTAGCTCACGGCAAGATTTTGAATCTACTGTAATTTATCTTATTACAATCAATCAATCTGAAAGAGAGGAGATAGAAAAGGTTTAGAAAAGTAAAATACACTCGCTGTTCGGTAATCGCAGAGAGAATCACAGATGAGAAATGGAAAAGAATCGATCAGATAAAGATGAAGTTTCGTCTTAAAACGACTCCGGCGTGTTAGAATTCGCTTGTACCGCTTCAGCGCTGTTATTTCAGCCAAAGTGAGAATAGGAACTAATCCCAGTCAAAACATTCACTTTATCTTTTCTCATGAATATCTATTGGTGCAGGTGTTTGTTTACATTTAGTTTGTTCAGTTTATTTTAAAGTAGATTATTAAATCCCACACATAACTGATCATAACATCAATTTACTCTACATTTAGATTTCACTTACGGTGCAGGTTAAACGTCAGGCAGAAGATCTAAGGACTGCAGAAGATTCAGTCAATTCTCTACAGACGTTTTTATTTTGTTGTTGTTGTGATGCTGTGAAACAATCTGACTGGACAGACACACAGACCGAGTCTGGTTTCTGGTCCTCCAGTGGATGAAACGTAAAGATGTCATTGAAAGAGTGAGTTCTGATCAATGTACAGATGAAACCTTTCTTTTATTTATATAGAGGACACTTTTAATATTAACATATTAATGTTAATATTTCATGAATTAAGACACACTTCTTTATTCAGTTATAATTCTTGAATATGCACGAATCGATATGGATTACACATTTATATTACTGAAGGCTGTGTTATTTTGGACCTCTCCATTTTAAGCATTTTTAAGCTTCCATTAGCTAAATATCTAACCAGAGGGAAGTCCACAGGTGCTAAAGATACAAAACGTGCACTTGCATTTAAATTAAAGCCATTCTGGTTAAAGGTGAAATTCTTTACTCAAGTTTCAGTACAAAAGGTACAAACTCAGGATATCAACCTAAGAGTGTAGAAAACAAAAAGAAGAATAGTGAGAAGAAGAATTTTTCCCTTTAGAACTCTAGTGAGTAAAAGATAAACGGAACTAACAAAGAACTAACTTGAACTAAAAAGCTCGTTATCAAAAATTCTACTAGCATCAGTTTGTAATATACGATATAATTTGTATATTTATCCATACTCACTTTTTTTTTTTTTTTTTTTATGTTTGATTGTCCATTTTTTATTGCAAATCAAGGTCAGTGAAGTTACCTCATGTCCCTTAATGGGGCGAAGAAATACATTTGGTAACTGCTGTCAGATTTGTATGTTTTTGTATATTTTTTAAAAATAATTGTTGGATATTTATATTTTTGCAAATTTTTATGTTTAAATAAAAGTGTCTTTATCTGTTGTGTGTTTTTTTTTTCCCTTTCTCTAGCCTCTATTATCAGGTGACGAACCATATATGGTAATTTTGCTGATCTTGATTTGCAACATAAATAAAAAAAACAATAAAAAAATTCAAAAATAACCAAAGATAAAATTTTTGGAAAAAATATTTTTAAAATATTTAAAAAATTTAAAAACACATTAACTTCTAAAACAATAAATGAATAAATACACATCTCATAGAAGTTACTGAATTTCATTGTATTACGACTACCTTTAAAAATGATCAGTTATCATTAAAAAAAATGTGGTTATTTGCCTGATTAAGGGTTTAAACATAAAACTGTTTTATAATAAAAGTTAGAAAGCTAAAAGCTAGCCGTCATGACAGAAACAGTCTAATAATACAAATCACTAGACAGTTGTTGTGATGGATAGCAGGTCATGTAATATTTTTTATAATACTCGAGAAGAATTAATGGCACCCCGTTCCCTTGTTTTTAATACTTCTTTCGTTGACTTTTTTGGGTTCGCTTCGGGTAACAGTCTCCTGCATGTCAGTGGAATTTAGGACTTGCTTCATCTCTACATTAGGAGACTTATGCGGCAGTGCTTTAGTCTTTCAGTGTTTCCTCCTAATCTGTACACTTCACTCAAACCAGCTCAAAGTTTCAGCATTTACAGAAATACAACCATCAAGGCCACAACACGCTCACACAGATCTGTAACCAGCCGAGCCGAGCCGAGCCGGTCTGTACAGTATTCTAAAAGTTCACCATTTGCTGTCTTTACTACTTCTACACTGGATTACGGATTATTACTGTATAGTGTAAATATTCATTCCTATACGGTATGTTCTTATACTTTATGTCTCGCAGACAGAAAGTGGAAAGACACTAACCCGGCTCTGTCTGACGCTCCATGTCACCGCTGACCTCAGCATCCATTCCGGCCCTGTCTGCATAACTCACATTACTGACCAATTATTACAAAAGTTAGCAAAATGATTCTTAGAGGTTAGAAGTAGCTTCGACCCAAACATTTCAGTCTCTGCCTGTCTGCGTGGGTTCGTGCTTTTATCTGCGGCCTTTGCTGTACGATCGGGTCAGCGAGGTCTCTCTTAATCAAAAGTCCAATAAGGAAGAGGCCACTTAAAATTTCATTATCACAGCTGTGTACGTGTGTGTGTGTGTGTGTGTTTGAGTATACATATGTGTGTGTGTGTGTGTGCTTTCATAAGAAGCAAGCTGAAGAAATGAAGAATTGCTTAGAGAAAGATGATTAAGTGTCTGGCAATGCGTGTGAGTAGAGTCGGCTCCGGAATTCTTGGCAACCTTGGCAAAGACGCGTAAAGAGAAATAAATCCGTAGAAAAATAGCAGGAATTTACATTTAATTAAAGAAATTCTAAAAGGAATCTAAAGAACGTCACACCCATTAGCACCCCGGAATTTCTAATGAAGGAACCGCGACACTTTTGGCTGATGGCGCTATCGGCCCTCTTCCTCATACGTGAGCTCACACACAAACGTGATTGGCCAGTGCCTCTGGAGAGAGTCTCGCAGCCCTCACACCCAGAAACCACAGCTCTCCTGCTGGACTCGCAGCCATGGATGGGTGTGTCAGCGTCATGACAAGAGCTCACGGTCTCTGGGAAAAGCCAGTCGAGGCCTCGTGATCTCATAACTGGTGGGGAATTAAAACGGGCGCTGAATATAAACTCGAGTATCCTAGGCTAAAAATGAGAAGGCTTTTCTGTGTGTTTGTGTGTTTCAGCTCTGATAATCTTGTAGGTTTAGTATTCCGTTGATTTTATAAGCCAGGTACTCGTTGACAAATTTCTAATTACCACCAGCGCAGTATCACGTCCTTTCTGTGATCAAAAGCGTGTAATGACCGTTTAGTTCCTGAGTTATTGCTGTTGTCAGCGTCGACTGTTGACTGTGGGAGAGCGTTTAAACGGAGCCAGTTCCTCCGACACTGTACTGTATTTGAGAGGCCAGAAACCGCCTAAAAAAAACCTACTGGGCCCAGCGGACGCATTCGGGGAAACGAAAATGCAAAGAAATCGCCAAAACAGAGAGCATGGGATTGCGCAATCGACGTTCCGATGTTGTGTAGTGAATCGATCGCGGCAGCGACGTGGCCATA
This sequence comes from Clarias fuscus, assembly GCA_030347435.1. Lineage (NCBI taxonomy): Eukaryota > Metazoa > Chordata > Actinopteri > Siluriformes > Clariidae > Clarias > Clarias fuscus. The sequence continues at coordinate 1,991,869 of CM059216.1, read as the reverse complement.
GACGAAGACGCTTAAAAACAAAGCTACATCCCTTTTTCAAACCTGTCTTAGAGAGGGTAAAAATATTTTTACAAAACATATATTTTATTCTATTTAAACATAAAAATACACTCACTCACTGTCTGTACCGCTTTATACTGTATACCGGGTCGCGGGAGGCCTGGAGCCTGGAGATTTAGGGCACGAGGTGGGGTACACTCTGGAGGATGGGGGTGCCAATCCGTCGCAGGGCACACACACACACACACACACACTCATTCACACATTATGGGCAACTTGGGAACACCAATCTGCCTCAGAGTACCCAAAGGAAACCCAGTAAGCACGGGGAGAACATGGAAACTCCATGCACACAGACCCCCAGGCGGGAGTTCGCTTTATTCTGTAAACCCGAACCCTGACCCCGGAGGTGCAAGGCGACAGGAAGATGACTTTTGTGGACCACTAGACCACTCTGAATCCCCAGCCAGACCATGTGGGATATTCAGCACTACATTATTTTATTATATCGTAGCTTGTTAGCGAGTTGGATTTGGAGCGAGAGGTCAGCCATGATAAACAGAGAGGGTCAAGGCCCTTGCTCAAAGGCCCAGCAGTGTCAGATTTGTGGTGCTGGAGCTTGAACCTCCCTGACCTTCTGATCAGCACCCCAGAGAGCCTTTAACCACTGACGCTCCAGAACATGAGAGAGAGAGAGAGAGAGAGAGAGAGAGAGAGAGAGAGAGAGAGAGACACGTACAGCATGTACAACCGGATGCCTAAATAACTGATAGGGAATCAATTATACAACATGTCAAAACACAAACATGCACGTTTTAAAACACTGTCGTTCTTTCTGCTCACGGGGTCGAGGTCGAGCTCACAAGACAGAAAAATGAATCCCAAATCCCTCTCTAACCCCTGATCAAGTGCACTACTTGGTGTGTGGAACAAGGGATTGTCCAACCTACTGTACATATTTGCACTGGCTTTCCATTTAACGCTATTTGGGATTCGACCCCAGAACCTGCGAGTTCTAAGGTGGATTACGTGGGAAAATTAAGTAAATCTGGTACGTTTCTCAGGACTGTCCATCACCTCCATGGTTTATTCTTCTGGCTACCAACTTATGAAGCATGACTTGTAGCAAAGCCTTATCAAGTTAATCAGGTAAGAAATCCAAATCCTTCTTAATCGTTCTGATTATGAAGATGATGTTGTTGTTTCTTCCAAACCAAACCTGACAGTCAGTGAGTTACTCTGTGTCTTTGTGTGCTTTGTGTTTAATCAGTGACGGGTGTACTGTACATTATTTACAGTCACGTGATGGAATATAAAATCTCTGCTCGGGTTCGACTCACTCTTTATGGGGATGATGAGCTGAGGGATGACCGGCAGGATTTTGCTGCCACCGTGTTCCAGCATGTCGTGTACACCCTGGCGGGCGAAGAAATCGTAGGGGTGAGACGTCTCGCACAGGCCGTCGAAGAACAGCGGCAGGTAGTGATGATAGTCCAGCTTTTCGATCTCCACCTGTGTGATAAACACAAACACATATCTTTACTGTGTAAATTAAAGTGATATATTTGTTATATTGTATATATCTGCTTTTTTCTCCAGGGCTGTTTCGGTTAATGAACTTGTTTTGTTGTAACGCGTCGCGGCGATTGTGACGTGATGGATGAGAGCGGTGACCTGGAGGGCGGCGGTTCGGTAGGTCTGTATACACGGCGGTTTGTGTCAGGGTGGGAGAGGGGCGGTGATTATGAAAACGCCACTGAAATCCATCAGCGGCGCCAGAAATACACACACGGGACACTTTATTAGGTGCCTGCTATGTATCTAAAGGCTCACGGACCCTTTTATCAGCTACACCCATCATTTATAACTACTTACTTAACTTACTTAAAGTGTCGGGATTGTAACCTTTAACAGACCTGAACACATTTAAGTGAAGTATTGAACATTAGCCAAAGTATCTGTGTCCTCTAGAGTCTGTTACAGCAAGGATCAGTTACTATCAGCTAAACAGCATGTGGAATAAAATACAGTGGAACCTCGGATTGCGAGTAACGTGGTTTACGAGTGTTCTGCAAACCGAGCAAAGATTTTGAATACATTTTTAATCGGAAACCGAGCAAGTGTTAGTTGACGAGCGCCGAGTATCATGTATCATGCATGCGACTCTTATTTTGACACCGAGCATCACTCTCTGCGCACACATACGGCACCAACGGAAACACTTATCTGTCGGGATTTATTTGTACTTTTTTTTAAGGTAAAGTGCAGATTAATTCGTTTTATTTTCATCTTATAGATTGTATTAATTATTTTTATGTATTTATTTTTTGGGGCTGTGGAACGAATAATTTGAGTTTTCATTATTTCTTATGGGAAATGATGATTTGGTTTACGAGTGTTTTGGAACACGAGCCCACTTCTGGAACGAATTATGCTCGTAATCCAAGGCCCCACTGTATTAATATTGCTAAAAGCGAGGTACTTACGCGTCATCACACTCAAGGCCATGCTGTTGTACTGAATATCAGGACGGCAGTTGATGTGGTCTTGAAATAATTTTTATACAACAGTTCCACAAACACCATTTATTGTCAACGTGTTGTGATTTCTTTCTTTATGTAACCAGTTGTTTTGCTCCGCCCACACATACAGAATACACCGCGACTAGCGGAGCGACCGTTAGCGTAATTAACAGGACGTGAGAGTCGTGTTAAACTCTTAGCGGTACTGTGTATCCAAAAGGTGAGGACTGGGTGTGAATGTGGGCGTGGTCAGGCAGCTGCTCTCTCCTCAGTACTGCGGACCGCACAGACCGACTCTCACCCACGCTGAGACACACAGTTAGTGTCATTAACCACTGGACAACACCTGGGACACGCCCAGTCATACAGATTTACAGTTACTCGTCCTAGTGCTGTCACTGTCTGTTATCAGCACTCGTGGAATAATGGCTCTCGTCCAATCAGATCGCTCGCTCAGAACTAACTGTTAATATCGCTCACTTATCGTCTATCCCAGGAGATTAATCACAATCAATCACAATTTTTTAAATACTCAGATTCACTTGTATTATAAACGGGCAGTGATGGAATAAAGAGCTTCATGACAGCCTGGTTAGAGGGAACAGACTGTGCAGTTTTATAACATCTCAAACACTGAACAAATGCTAAATTAAAATCTCTCGAATGGGACCGGCTAGCTGGGTAGTATGGGGGTGTGGCAACCCACCGAGGGCGGGGCTTGAACCTGGCTCCTTAGCCGCCGGAGCCGCCACTCACACCTCTTACGTTTAATGTATTCTTATGACGATTAGTTCGTCTTGAAGGTCGCTCGAGGACACGGCTTGGTTTTATCCAAACTTCTTATATTTTATCTTGCTTCTCTTTTCATTATGAAACTCGGTGGCGTTTCCTCAGTCGTCTTATTATCCGCGATGTTATCACACACAACCGTTGGGGTCGAACCTGGTCGTATGAATACTTTGCGTTAAAAAATGGGAAAGCGTTAAATCTCTAGATGAATCACCTGCACATTAAACGCATTAATGTTATTTTAATACATTATAATTAAAACATTAGGGACTGTACACCGTCTATATACAGTACTGCATTTGTTTACGTTTGTGTTTTCCTCGCAAAGGAAAGAATGTTATAACGTACTGTTAGTGCTGTAGTGTGGGAGATAATCGACTGATGCGTAGCTTGAAAAGAATAAAAGAATTACACACACGCACACACACACACACACACACACACACACACAGAGAGCACTGATTGCTTTGAGGCAATTTCCAGGCTAACCTTGACCTTTTTCGCTCTGGTCAAGAGAATATTGGCGAGTCAGGCGGTTTGGAGACAAGAATACAAGAACAAAAGCAAACAGAGGGACACCGCTAGGATCATCCTCTCAAACCCAAACACTCACACACACACTCTCACACACACTGCAAGCAGAACGCAGCCCTGCTAGAACTCTGCTTAATAATACATAATTCAGATTTAATTGGATAGCAGTGGAGCATTAAGGGTAAATAAATAACACAACGCAGAGAAAGCTTTGATGCAAGAGAAGCTAAAAAAGCAAGAGACCACACACACACACACACACGCACACACACACGCACTCTGATGCTCACGCAATCACACACCTGCAGTCAGTACAATACAGGTAGATGAGGCTCGCTGAATGAAAGAATAAAACAGGAAGAAAGATAAAGAGGAGAGCGCGTGATCAGGAGGGGGGTGTGTGTGTGTGTGTGTGTGTGTGTGTGTGTGATGGAGTGTAAGATACGAGCTCCAGCTGAGAATTTAGATTTAAGTCGTGCTTTTAGGTTGTGTGTGTTGTGTTTAAGAGGATGGTTGCGTCACCTACGAGAGTAAGACTATAAAAAGAAACAGAAGAAAACATTCTGACACATTCCATCTGCTGAGTGTGTGTGTGTGTGTGTGTGTGTGTGTGTGTATTAAAAGAGCCAGAGAGGAAGGCGACAGGTGTGTGTGTGTGTAGTGTGTGTGTAGTGTGTGTGTGTGTGTGTGTGTGTGTGTGTGTGTGTGTGTGTGTGTGTATTAAAAGAGCCAGAGAGGAAGGCGACAGGTGTGTGTGTGTGTAGTGTGTGTGTAGTGTGTGTGTGTGTGTAGTGTGTGTGTGTGTGTGTGTGTGGCCAGATACTGCCATTCCAGTTGAGACAGCACCGACAAACAAAGAGCAGAGAGATAACATGCTGAAGCAGACGGAGAGAGACGCAGAGACAGGAATTGAGACGTTTCTGAATGGATTCGTTAATAATCGCATGACTCGCTTGTTACCGTACGCACACACTGAAGACGTTCAGATGAAAATAATAAAGCTTGTAATGATTGAACACACCCACTGGCCACTTTGTTAGGTACACCTTGCTAGCACTGGCCTGGAGCTCCTCTTGCGTTCAGACCCGACTTGTCAGCTGATGTGAGTCTGTGGTGTTTAGTGCTCGATCGGTACCAAGTGGCCCAAAGGACGGCAAGAAAATCTCTCCACAGCATTACAGCAGCAGCATCACCGCCAGCCCGGACCGCAGACGCACGCCAGGACGGATCCATGCTTTCATGCTGTTTACACCAAACTCTGACCACCTGAACGTCTCGGGTGAGATCCAGCCTCATCAGACCAGGGGACATTTACTGTTCGGCCGAACCGTGGTATCGGTGCTGAAAAGTCCCTCACCCAGGTGAAAAAGTGACTTTTTTGGGGGTTTTTTTAGACAGGATCATATAACGGCATTTTTCTTAATACTTAACACTTCTTATTTCTAGATCCATGCTGCGTTTTTTTGTAAACATGCAACACATTTATATTTTTATTATCAGATAAAAAGAAACACGTTTGCGATATACAATTTCGCTCCGTTTTATGTTTTAGTGTCTGTAACATTTTTTTTTTTCATTCACATGAAACTTGTCCAATTTAGATTTCACTTGAAAAGACATAAACCTGAAAAAGTGTTTTATTCTAAAATGCTAAACTGTTAAGATATCACAACATGGATGTGACATGGTTACGGACACTACAGATTCTTTTTTGGGGAAAAAAAAAAAATCCTTATTTTTGCATGGAATGCTTTAATTTAAGCATTTAATTACATTTTTAAAGGTCATATGCTTCTAGACGCTTACACCAATTTTAGTATCAATACTCATGAAGGAAGAAATATGAACAATTTGCATTTTAATGATTATTGTTTAATGCGAGACAGTATAACTCTGATAAAGGGACATTTTGGGGCTCATATAAAATCATCTTTATAAACCAGCTTTGTCATTAGCAACTTGAGATTTTTTCGGTCACTTCCGTGACTTCCAGCAGTCACTTATAAACAAACATTAAAAAAAATATATATATATATATATATATATATATATCCCCCGATCCCCCTCTTCCCCGTCCTGCTGCCATGTGATTGACGTCTGCATTAACGAGCAGTTGAGCAGGTGTACCTAATGAAGTGACTCTTTCCTCTTCGTGTCTATGGACCTGTGGCTTCATAGTCATGTGCGCGTTTCCTTTCCACGGGTGTTCAGACGTTGTCCGCGCGTACGCTCGAGGTTTCCGTGAGAGCCGCGGAAGGCACTAAAGAGTTGCGTGTAATTTGCTACCACTTAACAATCGTAAAAAAGCAGTTCTAAAAGACATGAGAGACAGACAGCATATTATAAAAAAAAAAAATTAAAAAAAGGAATGAAAAACGTGTTAAAAATGTCAAGTGGGACTTCAGGAAGGACACGCTGCTCTTTTGAGATTAATTAACGACGAGTTCAGAGGCTTTCACTGACAGAGAGAGAGAGAGAGAGAGAGAGAGGAGGAGGAGGAGGAGGAGGAGGAAGGGGGCCGAGTGAAGAGTTAGGGGAGGGGAGGGGTGGGGGGGCGATGGGGTGATGGTGAGAGAGAGAAAGAGGTGGAAGTGGCTACAAACGCCAGAGGTCAGAGACATCATTTAGGTTGCCAAGAGCGATAAACTGGTTGCTACGACAACAGGCCAGATTACGCTGGTATTTGAACGGATACTTGGAATTTTTGTATGTGTGTGTGTGTGTGTGTGAGTGAAGGAAAAGAAAGAGAGAGAGAATATTCCCTAATGTATAACCATTATAAAGCGAAACTAACAGCAGATTTTGATGTGCATGTTGCTAATGAACCAGTGTTTAATAGCACGTGCTCTAAGGGTGTGAACGTTCAGTAATAAAAACTGAAAAAAAAAATCAAATGAAATAGAAAACGGTGTGTTAATCACAGTGACACTAGTCAAATAACCAAGGTTACTTTTGAAAAACATTAACACTGGAGACTCCTTCCAATTCATAAACAGCTCACAGAACACGCTTGTTTCTCTTTTCTGATAATAGTAACTACTGTTAAAAAGATATAATATACTTTTGCTACAAGTGCATTAATAAAAACCTCATACACACTAGATCCGTGTCGTATCGTGATTCTTTTGTGTGGCAGTTCACGTGTCGCTACGCTGACTTAAAAATGTAAATTTTTTTATTCATATACAGTATGTTTATGTAATTTCTAATGAAACTTGCCGCTCAGCACACCTGGCGGTGCTTCCTCAGTCATCTTATTGTCGATATCACACAGCCGGGTACCCGACGAGTCGCGATTATGGGAAGCCATTAGGATCAAACTGGGACATATGATTAATTGGTGTTAAAATGTCTAGATGAATCGCGCGTCTTAACGCTTCCGTCCTGATTAAAACCTTACAAACCATGTACAGTTTATATACAGTACTACATTCCATTCCTTTTCTAAAAGTGCCTTAAAATTCATTGTACCGTATCATTTTTTCCCCACCCTCATAAAGGCAAGAATTTTATAACATGCTGTAGTTACAAATCTGGTAGTTTTTTTCTTTCTAAAATGTTGCAGTTCCTCTGTAATCCTACTCTCGAAACTATTTAAACACTGGCGGGCAGCGCGCGGCTTTCAAATTTGTTTAGTCCCTAAAACACACTAATACACCCAGTACTGGTCTTATGGAGTCGGTTTTATCTACAGCACGATTACCACCAGTGGCATCGGTGTAGACGTGAACATAATGTGAAAGCTTTGGAGAGTGGACAGTTTGGGAGCGAAATGAGATAACGTCATAAATTTTTTTTTTTTTTTTTTAATGAAGCAAGAAGTAATAGAAAATATTCTATGCGTGTTCCCTTTGCGTCACAATTGTGCTAAAAAGCACAAATGTCAAAGTATTATGTTATGAATTTTGAACTCCATCTTTCACAGTTTTTGTCTATGTGATGTATAAAATCAGCCTGCAGTTCTGTTCCTGGTTATTTAAGTATATAATTTCGTATCAATAATACACTGGTTGATTTTAAATACAAAGTTTTGCGCAAACTCGTGCATCGATTGTGATTTTGTTGTGAGACAAACCCAGAAATGGCTCAAGGAAACATTATAAACAACTTCAGTTTACAGCATCGTAAACTCCGGCTCTACCAGTTTAAGTTTCACTTCAGTAATTGAAAACAGCTTGATATCGTAGTACAGCGACGCAGCACCGTATAACCAACAGCTTCCCACACACACACACACACTCACCGCGCGTGCGCATCTCATGTCTCGCCTAAACAAATCGCTCGTGCATATGTTACACTTTGTATTTTTAGTTCTCCACTTTAAAACGGCGCCGACGCTACAGTCTCCCTCATTGTATAAAACATCCAAATCACATTCTGTTTCACAGAACGCATGGCGGAGCATTTACTACAGCGGGAGTGACCGCGGCGGCGCTAACAGACTCTAAACGTCCTTTTCTGGGCCTCAACCTTTTCCAAAAACCCCTTTGAACACATTCGAACCGCTCAGAACAGCCGCCGTGTAGCGCAGGACAGAAACACGTGTGTCGTGCTTTGCTCGAAATGTGTACGTTTAAAAACTATTCAAATAAGGTTAGATACAGTATGTATAGTGTTTTTCGAATTAAATGTTTTATTATAGACAACCTTGTGCGTCTGAGAGACGGTAAAAATAAATAAATAAATAAATAATAATAAATCAGAAAATGGTGTTTATCTCATTTTGCTGCCAAACTGTTCAATTACAGTCAGATTTCAGGTGCTTTGACCATCATAAAAGCCGAGAACGAAAGAGGATTAAGGAGCGATCCGTGAAGGACGTCTCGCTCGGAGATCAGATCACCGCTCAGGTGCTCGCAATGACAAAACTTTGACCTTGATACTGATACCGAGACTTCTGTGATGAAAATAAATGACAGGAAATTACACAAAGAAAACGCCTTCCGACAGAAAGTGACCAAAAAGAAGATAAAAAATAAATAAACAATGAAAAACTCTTTAAAAAAAATTTTTTTTTAATTCAATAAATGTACAGAGACGCTACTGGACTCTCACAGGACATTTTTAAATGATTGAATTTCATTAATTTAAAGAGAAAGAAGTTACTGGCGCGTTTGGAATTCTTTTTTGCGAACATGGCGAATGTCCTACGACGCTATCCATAAAAAGCCTGGCATGTTTTTTTGTTAACGATCTTAATACATATAAAAGTTTACACACCCCTGTTAAAATAGGAGGTTTGCAGGATCAAAAGAAGCCAAGATCGACAGTTCACGAGAACGAGGTAGAACTGTGCTGAAGGTGGATTCTGAAAGTCGGCACAATAAACTAAGCAAAAAAAAACGCAATACCCCTGGAGAAGCATGGTGGCGGCAGCATCGGTACTTCTCTTAAACTGGGACTGAAGCTCTATTCCAGAATCATGGATTTTACATTTTAAAAAATGATTCTCCTTGCGTGCGAACCCAGATCAACAAAGGGGCCGGCTTCAGAAAGAGACGATCAGTGGCGCGGATCTAAATCCTGGTAAAAGCTATGCAAAGGAGATCTCCTTAGAATTTAACGTTAGGGCATGATGGCTAAATGTTGCATTCCCTCCAGGATTGGAGGTTCGAATGTCACCCTTTGGACCGTGCGCACGAAGTGAGTTCACGTGTTCTCGTCCCACACTCGGTGGGATTCCGCTGGTTTCCTCCACAATCCAAAGATGTGCACTGCAGACGGACTGGCGTTTCCAAATTCCTCGTAATGTACGACATCCCTTTAGCGGTGACTCCTGGTGCATTGAGTGTTATGGGTAGTTGTGGCTTAGCAATCTTGACTTGAATCGATGGATGCATGAATGGATGTCAAATTAAATGTTTAAAAGAGAAGATCTCGTACTTCATAAAAACCTGCAAGTGTAACTGGGCTGTGTAGACTTTTTTTTTTTATATCTACTTTATTGTATTTGTTGGCAAATTACCGTCATGCGAGGGGCTTAAAACCCCTTCAGGAAGTGATTTTATTTACAAAGTAACCAGCGTTAACAAGTGTTAACAATAACTCCATGTGCCGCGTCTGGGTTTCGTGTATTCTTTTTCAAGAACACAGCATGCGTCGTCATGATGCTTTCTGTTTTTTTCTGAGCTGTTAACTGAAATTAGCTGTGATTGAGCTCTCTTCAGATGGTGTGTGTGTGTGTGTGTGTGTGTGTTTCGCGCTGTGTTCACAGGCTTTACAGAATAACTGTCTGCCCGATTGACGGGAGCTTTCGGGTTACTGCTCGGCTCTGATGCGGCTGACAGCGATGACGTTTCTTCTCTTTCCTTGATCATTTTGACTTTGATCATTTGTTTCGGATGGCTGTTGTAGAAAGTGGGATTTCTACAAAGCTGGATTCACTGGCTGGGTGAATAACTTTAAATATAAATGGAAAGATTTGATGTAAGATTTGGCGGAAACGCTGAACATGGACAGGAACACGACAGTACCGTACGTCTTCGTTACCGGGGACCTGTACGCCCGGAGGTGGGGACTTAAACCGGGTCGGAGACGGAAGAACCGTCGCGTCGGTCGTGGTGTCCGCCAAAAGCAGCGCCGAGAATAGAAGACATGATTGTGTTCGCGGCCTCGGTGCCACCCGGAGCACGAGAACGGTCGGTGTACAGGAGCGATTACGAGTGTATTAGCAGCGCGACCTGCAGCAGGAGACGTGCTAATCGAGTGACAAATGTGCTTGGAGATGTTTGAGCTGACAGCAGGGGGAACTCAATTTTTCAATGGGTTGTAAGATAAAACAATAAGAAAACTAACTTTATATGGTTAAATCATGCGATAACTCATCAAAGTAACGGGTTTACGTGTTTACAGCGCTACAGTGGTATTCGGGGCCTCCATAAATATTCCTAAAAAAGGCAGAAACTGTTATAGAGGGTGCGGAGGACCAATTTAGAAGTCTGGGTAGAGATATTTATCTACCCTGTGCGCACACACACACACACACACACACACAGATATTGCCACTGCAGCACAAAGCCGCAACGCTGCAATAAACCCACATCAATTCAATTCGGTTCAATTTACAGTCTGCTCTACTGCCATGACTGCGTTTCTTTACAGTAGTATCAAAGTAATTACAAGGAAGTAACTAATAAAGAGTGGGAAAATTTATGTACAAGAATAAAAAAAAACAATATAATAATCAGTTTAAGTTGTTTTCTACTGTATTATCTCCATGACTGGTAAGTTTATTTAACAAAATCAAAAAAACAAAAATAAAAACACAGACATGCTGGTGGTTCGGTGGCTTAGTGGTGAGCACTGTTCCCTCGCACCTCCGGGGTTGGGGACTAGGATCTCATCTCTGGTCTGTGTTCAGGTTCTCCCAGTGCTTTTTGAGTTCCCGTCCACAGACCAAAGACATGTGATGTAGACTGACTCCAAATTTATAATACGAAGTGGGTGTGTGTGTGTGTGTGCTTGTTCCATGCGACGGGTTGATACCGCTTCCAGGTCATACTCTGTACCCTCCCTCAGTTCCCTGGGATAGTCTCCGGGATGAGCGGTAAAAACGATGGATGGATGTCCAGTACATAGATATCTGTCAAATAATGCCTCAGAGGTCATGTGACAGTGACCACAAAGAAAAAACGCAATAAGCAGCATGTATAAGGTAATGCGTTCCCTAAAGGCCGATGACGCAGATGCATTAATTCATCTAAAAGTTCCATGACGGATGATCACCACCAACCTGAGAGACTTGGGAGACAAATGAAACATCAACAGGAAATCTTACTTGGAATACCAACACAAGGAATGTAGGATAACACGGGCACGCAAACCCGGGACGCACGTGACGAGACGTCATGTAGAGACGACGACGCAGGAGGTACGATTGACAAACGCACCAGTCAAAACAAAACAAAAGGCAACACGGTGGCGTAGAGGTTAGCACTGTCGCCTCGCACCTCCAGGTCCTAGGTTCAGTTCCTGCATCTGGTCTGTGTGCATGGAGTTTAAAATTTCTTCCCGTGCTTGGTGGGTTTCCTCCGGGTTCTCTGGTTTCCTCCCAAAGTTCAAAAACATGCAGATTAGGCCTATATAGCATCCCAAATTGCCCACAGTGTGTGTATGTTGAGGTCCTACCATGGTTGTAAAAATAGAAATAAACACAACAGTCACTTTGGCCTTCATGGTCCCTAGTTGGACTACAGAGGTTCTTGGAGAGATGGAAGGATGGAAAACAAAACAAAATGGTACATGAAACCAAATGGAAGAGTGAAATTAGTGGCACACAAGAAGCAAAACACAAGGAGATTCGTCCACCTTCAGAGGATCACAGCATCAACTAAGAGAAAACTCAAACACGTAACCAAACTGCGTTCGACCAAAAAAAAGCAAACCCCACTGTCCTTACCGAACCTCAGCTGTGTTATTTGTTTTATGTGTATAATTTAAGACAGGTTGAGAGTCATACTCAGGTCCTCTGTACACCACTCCTGCTGCATCTGCCACTACTCACACACCAATGATTAATGATTTGTTTAAGTGGTGTATTGCTGATTCTTGGCCTAGTTCGATATTCAATAACGTTTTGCTTCAACCGCAAGCTAAATGCCTTGCTTTTAATATTCCTCCAAATCAATTAAGAGAGATCGAGAGAGAGAGAGTGAGAGAGATAGAGTGGGACGGAGACAAAGAAATGGAGAGCATTCTCAGTAGACAGTTATTATCATGACCTGAAAAAGCAAAGCATCCTAATCAAGGAAAAACCCTCATAACCAAGGCCGAGTGTTATCTCAGGTCTAAAGCTGGCAGGGCATTTATAATGTGGCCATTTATGGGAGAAAGGAATTGTGGACGTCTTGAAAACAAGCTGTGGGTGTGGACCTGCTGAGTTGGAAGAAGTGTGGGCATGGCCCTCTTGTGTAAGATAAAGAAAAGACACGATCTTGCTGTGTTTCAGGTGGAGTAGGGTGGTGTAGATTTTGTTAGAGGTACTGTACAGTGGATGTACTGTAGCTGTCTAGTGTTAGTGGATGTGTCGGTTTGGACCTTCTGGGAGATGTGCAGAGGAGATGTGAATGAGGCCCTTTTGTGTTAGAAGTGATGTTAGTGTGGTCTTTGTTGGTGACGGTGAGGAACTCCTGTTTTAGAGGAAACATAGGCGTGGTCTTCTTGTGTTAGAAGGCGTGCGAGTGTGGTCCTCTTGTCATGGAGGACATGTGGCTGTGGTCATCCTGTGCTATAGGATGGGTGGGCGTGGTCTTCTTGTGATTGAAGAGCCAAAGTTTTGGTCCCACTATATTAGTGGAGGCGTGGTTGTGGTCCTTTGGACTAGGAAGAATCAAAGGTGTGAATCATAGGGAAGACTCACACTTATCTTAGAAGAGGTGTGGGTGTGGGCATCTTGAGTTAGACGAGGCAAAGGTGTGGTCCTCTTGGCTTAGAAGAAGTGTTGTGGTCCTCATGTGTTAGAAGAGTGAAAGCTGGGATCCTCCTGTGCTGAAGAAGGTGTGGTCCTCATGTGGTCCTACGAGAACAGTCCAAGGTGTGTTAGAAGTAGTGTGGGTGTGATCCTTTGGGTAAAAAAAAAAAAAAAAAAAAAGTCAAAAGTCTGGTCCTCATCAGTTGCAGAAGTTGTGGGGACGTGGTTGGTTTGACATAGGCGTTGTCCTTCTGTGTTATAGAAAGGTGTAGGTGTGGTCCTCTTGTGGTAGAACAGTATAAGGTCTGGTCCTCCTGTGTTGGTGTGGGCGTGGTGTGGGCGTGGTGTGGTCTTCCTGTGGTCTGGGTGGTGTGGGTGTGGTCGATTTGTAGGAGGTGTTCAGCGAGCTGATTAACAAGCCCCAGGCGGCAGCGCAGACTCCAGCCCTATTACACATGCTCATCTGATCTCCTCATTTTTTATTTAAGCCCGGCGCCATGGCCTCTATGTAGGGCACTTTATGAGAGTTTAAATTTTAAACACACTAAAATTGACTGGTGATATATATTCCGCTTCCTCAGATGAATTCGCAGAGGTCTGCGAGTAGGACCCCGGCTCACGCTAATGCCACCCGCTGAATTCGTCACCGGGAAACCGTTTTTTTTTTTCCAGGAAAAATGGACACGCCCATACAGCATGGGCTTTAAGCAACATCAATAACAAACTTTTGTGGCCTTTGTGTGTACCATACTGTAGCACTGAGTCAATATTAGTGTTAGTGAGAATTCTGAGCCATTTCTAAAACCTTTGTACTGACCATTCTCAAGCAAAACCTACAGAACATACTGCAGCTCACACATCAACAAACCAGTCTGACAGTACAATTAAACTTACCAAGAAATGAATCATAAGGCCCTTTAAAAAGGTTTCTGGACAGCTGGGAAGCAGAGAAAGGACACTGAGAAGGAAGGTCACAGGGACGAATAAGGCGAAACACAGTAGGACAGAGGAACAGAAATCTACTCAAGCGCTAACAAGGTGCTCATACCTTGAAAATACAGTACAGAACACCATAATATACAGAACACCAGAGGACGACATAGGGTTCTGAGACAGTCAGGAAGCTGAGGTCACAGTGTGAACAAAAAAGCCTTATCTGGTCTTTTTCCAGCCTTAGATACCTGTCTCTCGGCTGACACACAGGAAATTCTGCAGTAGTAGCCTTTCTGCCTTATAGTTTTCCGTTCTTTTCAGCTCACCGCGGGTCTACAGAGTGGTTAGCTGCGCTACCACAACGTCAAGAGAAGTCCAGTAGCTTGTATTGTCACTTCAACCATATACAGTTAGCACACAGTGAAAGGAAACAACGTTCCTTCAGGACCAAGGTGCTACATGCAACATAAATTACCAACAGAAATTAACAGAAATTAACTAGCTAACTAAGAAACCTAATTAGCTGACTAGCTGGGACAAGACAGATTGATATTTAAGTTAAGTTAACAGGGAAATATCTACGTGCAAATGTGCAAACAAGAGCGACAAAGTGACGATGCTTTCTGTCTGGTCATTCTCACTGTGAGAAAGCTCACTCACTCATCTTCTATACCGCTTAATCCTGTATTCAGGGTCATGGGAGGCCTGGAGCCTATACCAGGAGACTTAGGGCACTAGACAAAGTACACTCTGGATGGGGTGCCAAGCCCACACACTCACACACTCATTCACACACTACGGGCAATTTTTGGGAGCCAATTAACCTAACCTACATATCTTTGGACTGTGGGAGGAAACCGGAGTACCCGGAGGAAACCTACCAAGCACGGGGAGAACATGCAAACTCCATGCAGAGACGGGAATCGAATCTGGCCGGGAATCAAACCCAAACCCTGGAGCTGCAAGTGCTAACCACTACACCACTTATGTACCGCCTACTGTGAGAAAGCTCCAACACGTAAATATGATTAGCGTCCGATCAGTTTAAGGTTTGTGACCCATGAAAGATATTTACCTTCCATTATCTTCCACTCTAAGGCTGACATAAGTCTCTAATTAATCCTCGATTTAAAAACAACACTGTAAAATCATGTCAAAATCTTCATGGTTGACCTCGATGAAGATCTCGAGTATGGAGTTGCCGGCGCTGACCCTACCTCCCCGGAGACGTGACCCCTGTTGATTTTGCGCGCTACAAGTCCATGAAACAAACTAGATCCTTTGATCACTAAAAGTCATTCTCACTCGATCAGGGCTTCAGCGACAGCAGCGCAAGAGAATCGTCATCATGTCCACAGCTGCAAAGGCACAGGTGAGACGTGACACGTGATACTGTACATGGTCACGGCGCAGTGGGTTTGTATTTAAATATCTCCTCCAACAAAACTAATTATAGAAATAACGTGGTCAATTATTTAGTTTTTTGTTTCAGACTGAGGTTTTACTTCTGAGCGGCAGCTGGTGTCGACTCTGCGCCAGTCCGTCCTCAGTGTGTTTCGAACGACTGCTCACTCAAGTGGTGCTTATTCACCGTTTAAACCCGAACGGAGAACTGAAGCATCGCTTTTCTTTAAAGAAAAAAAAAAAGCCGTATATATGGGGTTGTTGCTTGAAAATGAATCGGCTGTGATTGATAAAGTCGCGAGTTTCTGTATTTAACTCTTTTTAAGGATCTTCAGTCGCCCTGAATGACTTTCATCCAAATCTTTATAATTAAACTGTAATCTCTGATGAAGTCCAAGATTTATTTTTACTTTATTCTAGATTTATATATTACACACGATGCTGCTTGACTTCCTCCTAGATCTGTGCAATTAAACCCATTCAATCTTTTGTGTCAGTTGTGTCTGAATCGATTCACACCTTTAAAATCGATTCACACCTTTAAAATTTAAACTTACAATTTGTCATTTGAAAATTCTGAAATATGTGCTGCATCAAATCTTCCGCAAACTACTTGAAAAATATTTTTAGGAGCTTATTGGTTCTTTTTCTGCTTTTGAGCTTATGAGCGGTTTGTGCATTACCGCCACCTGCTGGACTGGAGACTGGAACAGTGTGGAGAAGAAGATTGACCGTTGCCTTATACTGTACCAGACTTGTCATTTAAACAATCAACAACGCACGTTGCACAGCATTCACTAAACACTTTAAGTTGTTTTTAATACTTGAAAACCTGTAAGAAGAAGTTTAGCTGTCTGAGACTAATCTAACAATAAACATCAGCGCGATGTGAATCAAATCGAATCAAGAATCGCAATGCCCAAACACTGAATCAGATCAACGCTATTCCTTTGATTCACAGCGCCACTACTTACTGACCGTGTCGGGAATAATGATGATGGGAATTTATCTCTTGCATCATCGCTACCTATTAGTGATGGGGTCGTTCATGAACGATTTGTTCTTTGTGAACGATTCTTTAATGTGACTCAGAAGAACGAGTCGTCTCGGAGAGAGATTCGTTCATTTTCTACTGGGTGCGCATGCGCAAATCATTGCAAAATCTCCATAGGTTATGTACAGGAAACAGAAATAAGTCGTTACCTCTCGAGTCTTTTGGTCCGAATCGTTCGTTATTTTGTCACGTGGCTCCCGTAGACTATGAAGTGCAATAGATTCAAAATAACGAACGACACGGACTAAAAGATATGATGGTGAGCTGCTCATTCTGTTTATAATAATCTGTCCTTAGCTGCATTGTAATATTTTCATTACTGGAACTAGAGCCAACATTTGTGTATGTAGACGTGTTGGGGGTCTGTTTATTGAAAATGTAACATTTTATTTTATTTCGGATTAAAAGAACGAAATGAACTAAATGACTTTTTTGATGAACGAGATTTAAAGAACCGAGTCACTAAAATGATTCAAACTTCCCATCACTACTTCCTACAGATCTGGCTATTAAGAACGCACGTTTCTTGAAAAGGGATCTCGCGCGCTTTCGCGGCAGCTCGCGGGAAGCTGTGAAAATGCCGTTCATTACCTGTAGGGGGCAGTCGTGTTTCAATCTGAAGTATTGTGTGTCTACTGAAGCCAAAAATGCGTTCTCTCTCTAACCCTAACCTACTGTAAATACAACGATCCAGAAGTAGATGTTTTTGCTCTGATTTGGATTTGCACGTCATGACGGTTCACGTTCATAATTACAAGTGACTTTTATTTGACTCTAATGTGGAAACCGCACGTTGATTCATATTTGCTTTATTTGATTCAAATTTCAGTTTATTAGCTCCAGATCGAGGAAGAGGCGTCCCTTTAGCCACTTTAGCAGCTGTTGCTAGCATGAAGTGCCAGTGCTGAATTCTGACGTCAGCGATCACCCTACACATGCACAGAGGCAAAAATTCAATCAAACCAGCTTCTTAAGCTTTAACATCTCTCTAAGTGTCCTGTAGCTGCACTGCATTCTGGGACAATGAATCCGCAACTTCTACACTGGATTTCTCTTTAATGAGACACTGAGCCTGGGTGGAAGGAGATCGCTGGTGAAATGGAGGGAAACAACAGAGCTTACAAATCAGAGTGTTTGTGATAAACGTCTTCTGATTTTGCTTATACACCAACGGCACCCCGCATGTTTATGAGGTCTGTTACTTTGCCATCACAACAATTTGTAGCAAGAAATTATGCCGTGGTGAAAGTCTCATGGATAGCGCTTTGTCCATTAGAATGTATTTGCACAGCGATTTTAGCAGCGGTCATTGTCGCAAAGCAGCTTTGCAGGACTGAAAACTCGTGGAAATGAATTAAAACATACTGAAATCTCCAAATATTGATAATGACCAAGTTGAGGGCGACGCGTTCGCTGAAACGCGCGCCTGTATCTGAGCCAAGAGCACATGTGGAAGGAAGCGGCGCAAATTTGAAATGTTGAATCTGATTCGCTTTGAGTCACGTATGAGCATGATATCTTTTTTCTCCTGCTGTGTGACGTCAGCGCCGCGCTGTTCAACAAACCAGCAGCGGAGTCGCTCACTATCTCATCTATCTCTCACACATTACTGTAAATGCATTTACTGCGATTCAGAGCGGAGGATTTACTTTAATTACTCGCTCCGCTTTCATCTTCATTATCGATAAAACATCACAGAGGGCGCGGCGACGGACTCAAACGGGTTTCAGAATATCTGTGAGAAATGTTTTCGCTTTGAAAATGGATTCGGGAGACCGCGGGGCATCTCTGAGCCTCGGCTCTCTCTTCCTCTCTTCCCCTCCGTCTGTCGCTCCGTTCTTCGGTGTAACATAAAGGTCTGAAAATTGCTGCTGCTCAGTAAATCGCTCTATACTGCTCTCTTCCTTCTCTCTTTTTCTTTACTTCTTTGTTAAAACAAAGCAACGATGATTAAAGGTCAGGGTTGGCGGCGGTCTCCCGGGACAGGCCGCGCGTCCGAGCTCAGCTTCCCGAGCGTCTGTAATTGATAGGAATGATCGCTGCTCGTGTCTTTAGCGACAAAACAAACGTCGCGGGTGGAACGGGAGGAGGTGTGGTGTAAGGGGACAGGGAGGGAAGTAGACACGAGGCAGAGAGAGAGAGAGAGAGAGAGAGAGAGAGAGAGAGAGAGAATCCACAAGGGCAAGGAGATTAAACACAAGGGGAAGGAAACAATGGCTGGAATTATGATGAGGAAGAACATCCAGTGGTGAGTAAATTAATTAACGGGCGAGGCGGTTGAAGGACGGCGGGACACACTCACACACACTCAAACACACTCACACACACTCCTCACTCGTGACCTTGCTCTGTCCCCTTTTCATTCTAGAGACGAGACTTGTTACAGCCACGACAGAATGAATGAACGATTATCGAGATTAACTAACAGGACCACTCTGTACAGCCGTGTTGAGCAACAAAACATCTCACAGGTGGAGGAGCGACAACAGCACGAGGTGGCATCTGAGTCCAATATTTGTATGGTACTGCGCAAAAAGTCTCGACCCCCCCCTTATTTCTTCATACTATATTAAATTTAATTTCATATGTAGGTTACATGAAAAAAAAACTAAAAAAAACTAATGATTTCTTGCGACTGGGCTTAAATTTACTAGGAACAGGAATCACCAGGGATCACGCGATACGATATTATAACGATACACAGATACCGATTCGATTTGTATTGTGATTCTGTAAGTATCAAAATTTTATAAATATGACTAATCTAATTTTTTGTTCTGATTTTGTTACAGTTCTAAAGAAACTGATCAGATAATTCACTCCTACTACACAGGATGATGTGCTGGCTGCCAGTGTATGAATGGTTTAGAGTGCAACATTCGAACCCCGCCAATGCAAACATGAATACATTTTTTAAAAGATTTAACTGATTTTGGAGATACAGCGCCATGAAAAAGTATTTGACCCCTTCCTAATTTGTTTTTGTGGCATATCTGTCGCACTTAAATGATTTAAATAACAACAAATAAAAAACTTGACAGTGAGAGCGCGGGTGGAGTGGTTGTGAGCATGCGGTGCTTCTAACGTACATGATTTTTGACTAATTAGCGCTCGCGGTGTTTTGAGACCGGTGTAAGCGTGTGTAATGTGTCCGTGTGTCCATTGGGAGCGTCACTCGGAAGCTTCTGCCCCGTACAGAATCGTTTATATCTGATCATCGGTCACGGCCAATCAATCTGAAAACCGGACAATTGTGATCACTGGCTGACCGACCGGTTCATCCCCATTATAAATGTGAAAATAGTTTTTTTTTTTTTTTAATCAATTTTGGAGTCAGTGTGGCGATAGGTGAATAATTTTTTCCTTAGCTCTTCTAATAACTGGTTGTGCCACCCTAACTGCAATCAAGTGTTTGTGATAACTGTCCTTCAGATCGCTGAGGAGGAATTTTGGCCCGCTCTTCTTTGCAGAATTGTTTGTTTTTCATTAGATTTAAAGGAGGGGGGGGGGGGGGGGCAATTAGTTTTTCACATAGGACCATGCTTTTTTTTTTCTCTTAATAAAGGAAATCATCATTTGAAAGCTGTATTTTGTATCTACTCAGGTTATCTTTGTGTAATATTAAAATTAGTTTGATTACCTCAATCATTTAAGTGTGACGTAAGCAAAAATAAAAAATTCAGGAATGGGGCCAATCTTTTTTATGCTTGAAAAAAACATCATTATTGGCACCTTTATTGGCGCTGTAGGACTTTGTTACCTCAGCCTTTGACCCTGAACCCTGCACTGATCTAACCCCCGCAGTACACTTCACTGTTACAGCTCTGATGCATTACGGCGCATAACTGGGCGCAACCCCAAGAGTGAATAAAGACCCGTCGTACACTGCGAGCAGGTGAGAGCCACAGGAAGCCAATGAATATTTAACTCAGCCAACACAGGAGGCAACAAAGAGCGCGGAGAGAAAGAGAGATGGAGAGAGAGAGAGAGAGAGAGAGAGAGAGCTTTCTCAGAGAGTTCCACATGTTCCTCTCAGCTTGCATCTTCCTCACACACACATGCTTTCAAGGCGTTCTCTAACACACCGTGAGGATCCGCAGAGCTTCACACATCCTCTAAAGCACTCGCAGAATCGCACACACACACACACACACACACACTATCCCACGGAGAGAGAGCGACGAAGCAGAGAGAACTATAAGGTAGGAATGATAACAAAAGATTGACAGAAAGTGGGAAAAGAAAAGGTAAGAGAGCGTGAAGCATGAAGGGCAAACGTGTCTCTGAGAGGAAGAGAGAGACAAGTGATGGTAGAGAGGTGTGTAGGTGTGCGCGCGCACACACACACACACACACACACACACACACACACAAACAAGTTGAAGGAAAAACGTAAAGGGGAAAGTAAAAGAAAGGAGGAGAGAAACAGTGACAGAGGGAGAGAGAGAAAGAGAGAGAGAGGGAGAGAGGGAACGCTGGAGAAGTGACAGTGTGAGAAGCGCTGATCTACAGCATCAGATTCCTGCCCTTCCTTCCCGCTCACACACTGTCAGACAATCAATGCGGACGTTCTTCCTGATTGATACCAACCTTTCCTCCGTGTGTGTGTGTGTGTGTGTGTGTGTGTGTGTGTGTGCGTTGCAGAATGCTAACCCGCTCCGTTTGCACTCGGAACGCTAACATTTAAGTGACATTTCACGGTGACATAACATTGCGTTTTTGTCTTTAATATTAGCACCCTTAGCGGAGTCCAGGCCGCACCGTCAGCGCCGACGTCTCCTTGTGTTCCGGCGTCATGGTGACCCGCGGCGATGGACCGGGATCGACCGATTAAACAGGCGGGTACGGCGCTCCTTTCCGATCCGAATGAGCTTTATACTGCATACAAGGGATTCGCTGATCTGATCGGTCACAAGGGCGTTCAGATTCTGTAACACCGGACGTGATGATATCGAATCACATATGGATGGAAGGAGTCTCCACTCTCAGTGTCTTTGTATTTGTTTGTTTTTAATTTCAAGAGAAGAAAATGGTGAGAAGTCATGATTGTTATAGCTACTACAACACACAGCATCAAGTTTATGTTGTCAAAATGTTGTGATAATGTTAATTCGGCAACACCGTCGGTATCGGGTCGCTCGTAGAAGATATAACTACCTTGTTAAACTGACGCTGGTCCGAAAGAACAATAAACAATATGATGTAATAACAAATGTGACTTCAAGACAACACTTATTTATGTTTATCGACTGAAGGATGTCACTGCAGTGCTCATACTGACGATGCTATGTAGGTCCGAGGGTAACATAAGCAGTTCTCTGACCACGACCAGAACCAGAACCCAGGTGACGATGGAGGAAGTGCTGAGTGCTACACTCTGGTTAACTAGCGAACCTGCAGCTGATACATGCTAGGACGGTCACATATGTTATATTGTTTTGCTCAAAACATAGACTGTATAGGAACTGGACAAACCCTCAGTGGCGCCACCCACAGGTTTTCTGAAAATTGGTTTTGAAGCTCTACTGTGGGAGCTCTGGTTATCACCATCTTGGCAGGAACTGACTAAACCCTAAACCGATTGTTAAGGGTGCGGAGCGAATGAACCCTGCCTGCTGGTTGGAACATGCCTACCTACTTACTTATTTACTACTAGCTAGTTTAGCTTTAGCTTAGCTTAAATGCTAGGGGGACTCATTTTAATTAATATTCTAGCATTACTTTGGATTTGTTTGAACTCGCATCACCCGTACCCTAAACGTCGTCCCGTGTAGCCGTCACTCCCCTAATTATGCATAATTTTATGACTTGATATAATTTCAGCTGATGAGTTCTCTTGAATGTCATGGACGGGAAATCTAACTACGGAGACCAAAACAGATTTTTTATTTTATTTATTTATTTATTTTTACCAAAAACAGATTTTTCTCCCTAATTATAGTCATATCCAATTCCCACCTGTCATTAGGTCACTCCCACATTAAGGCTACAACTACCAACCAGGGATGCTTCCTGCTATCACATGCTTCCTCTGAGTCACATGATGTAACCAACTCCATATTTTTTTTTTTTTGGATTTTTCCCCGATTTTCTCCCTAATTTAGTCGTGTCCAATTCCTCCCCGTCACTAGGGGGCTCCCACATTAAGGCTACTACTACCACTCAGCCGGGAGGGCCGAAGACTATCACGTGTTTCCTCCGAACCACGTGACGCCAGCCGACCGCATCTTTTCGAACTGCTCGCTCGCGCACCGTTGGGGGCGGCGTAACACACTCGGAGGACAGCGCTATCCGCTCCCTCCGTTGCGCGAGCTCACAGACGACCCTGACTGGCTGTAGAGCGTTGATTAATGTGGGAGTACCTCTAAGTACTAAGTACCTCTCATCCCTCCCCTCTGAGAGAGCTCGGCCAATCAGCTCTCTCTAGACCTCCGGCTGC
The DNA here is from genome assembly GCA_030347435.1 of Clarias fuscus. Classification (NCBI taxonomy): domain Eukaryota; kingdom Metazoa; phylum Chordata; class Actinopteri; order Siluriformes; family Clariidae; genus Clarias; species Clarias fuscus. The sequence goes on along the minus strand of CM059216.1, from coordinate 1,968,785 downwards.
AAGAGGTTACAGCACCACCCGGGATTCGAACTAGCGATCTCCGGATGATAGGGCGAGCGCTTTAACCACTGCGCCACTCGGAGGCAACCAACTGCATATTTTTGAACTGCCTGCTCACGCACCATTGGGAGCGGCGTAACACTTTTTATGGCTGCGCCACTTGGGGCCCCCCTGAGTTGAACGGTTTAACATGGGAGTCTATGGGGAGTGCCTAACTTATGGAGCCACCGGTGGTCATTTGTGTGTGTACGTGGTGGGGGGCGCAATGTGAAGCGGAAGTGCAGCCTGAGGCAAAGCCTGCAGCCTTACCGCCCACACACCCCGCACCCCCCCAGAAACAAACACTTTAACGCTACATATAACCCTTATACTTCTCCATTGGCATATCTACGAACAGGTCAAGGACAGGGTCCATAGTAGACGACACGTGACCGTGTACCTGCCTCGTCACAACTTTTCAATCGTTCTGGTTGACACGTGGCATCCGTGGAGAAGTCTGTTCCTTTGTTTCCCGTCTCTCTAATTGGATTAAGCTCGCAAATATTAGAGCAGATGTAAGCATGTGTTCCGCAACCAGAGCCTCTCTCGCTCTCGCTCTCTTTCCCATCATGCACCGACTCACGCTTGCGAACGGACCACTGCTGTTTACGCAAAACACTTACATAAGACCCTCAGCTGGCATCTCATCACACGCGATTGATTACTGCTAGTGTGTGTGTTTTTAGAGAGTCAGAGAGTGTGTTTCAGACGGCTGTGCTGATATTAGCTGGTGAGGTCATGCACACCAAAATGCACCACGATTCTGACTTTAAATGAGTTGCAAACCTTTTCATTTTAAACGCTGAGGGTGCGCGGACACACACACACACACACACACAGTACAAAATCGGAAAAACAGATTTAGCTAGATATATATGACAATAAAAGCGGATCCAGCTTTGGTGCATCCGTATCAGACATTTAAATCCGTCCCATGTGGCTGCTGCATACCTGATCAAACACAATCTCTCTCTCTCACGGTGTTGAAAGGCTTCATTAGTAGGGCAGAATCGAGCCATCAGCAGCAGTTTTCTCGCTCTTCCACAAAAGGGGGAAAAAGAAGGATTCGATGTGAGATGTAATAGAGTGAAGTGCCACACCGTGCTAAGCTCGGCTCCGAGAGTCACAGCTAATGGAAAGCTGACCTTCAGCGGGGCAGGAGCAGGGGGGGGGGGCGGGAGTACGGGCCGGGCCGAAGGGAACGAAGGAAAGCCGTCAAGGCCAAGAGCTGAGTCTTGGAGTACAGACTTCTGTTCCAGCTGGTTTTAGAGTTCACTCTTAAAGGCTTGCGGGTAAAACTGGAGGTTTGCACGAGGGAGAGGGATCGAGGGCACGAAGAGGGCAAGGAAGGAAGACGGAGTGCGAAAGAGAGAAAACAATAAACACTCAAGAATTCAACTCTACCTTCTTGTCTCTTATTTGCACTCCATGCATACACACATTAATTGTAATGATTTTGATCAAGTCTCGATCAAATTTGATTTGAAGAACACGATGACATGCTGCAAAAAACTTTTTTTTAAAAAAGGTGTATAAGAGGAAAAACATAATCGCTAAATGCTAACTGCATTTTTATTCCCGACGCTGCTTTTCATTTCCACTAGTTTTCAACATTTAATGTCTCAATTCCTTCAAATAAAACCGACTGTACGATAAAATCCAAACGCATTCTGTAGCTTTCCACAGATTTAGCGGCTAGCAAAATGGAAAAGTCGCTAGCAGGTGCTTACCTGGTTTGAGCATGAACAACGTTCGGATGTTACCTTATGTTACCTTAAAATGCGACGTTAAACATTCGAATACTGAAATGCATCGGGACGTTCTGGATCTGACGTGCGTCTGACTCTGATCTGATCTGTTCCTCTTAGCCGCGTTAAAGTGGGTGTTAAGCGTGCGTTGCTGAAGCAGACACATCGAAAGGTTATCCTTGTTAGCTAGATTAAAGCTTTAAATGCACTGTCATGAGCGGAATCGATGAGCCACTTCATGGCCGTGCCTTATTGATCGAGCTCATCAAGAGGTCGCGCACCGCGTCCACGGGGCATTGGCGTATAAACATTAGCTTTGTGCCATACTGCATCACCCTTCCATGGTAAGACTGAGGGGAAAATCTGGTGTTCGACTGAATCACTGCTACTCTGAAACTCTACAGTATGGGACATGGATGTAGATTGTTATATTTCTATAAGTAGACATCTGGGTAGATGTGCGCTGAAAGATCATCTCTTTGCCAGAGTAAAACTTTTTAACTCGCTCCAAAATGTTTCCACAAGTCTGGAAGAGCCAGTGTAGTGTAGGAGTTCCTGGGAGTACAGGGTTTCAGACCTGAATCACACGGGCAATCCGATCATGGCTTTGGTGTGCTGATGTACTGAACACTCCTTATACATCTGAGTGTAAAAATACACATCCTTCAGCAGCCTCCGTGCGTAATGCCATCACCCTGTGGCTTTTCTCTTTTCTCATTTACTGAGGTATAGTCTGAGGTTTAACCTTGGTCCTTTGCAGCTTTTCTGCTCAGGAAAACCAAATACTATCACATCTGACCCTTAGTCAGGTTTAAAACGTTCAGACTGAATGCGTCCTTTGAAGCAGACGGAGTACTGCCGGGCTCAGCCACACACAGGCAGACGGGAAAAAAAACAACGTCTAGATACTGAAATTTACACGCACACACACACGCAATATAATATACATCATACTATTTAAAATGTATATATACCAATATATAACGTATAATAGTGAATTTAGTATTAAAATATTTATCCAAGTTTTCCTTTTCAGGAAGTGTGGATACATTTTTTTGTCTGACTTTATATATACTTATATATAAAACCAAATTTCTGTTTGTTTGTTTGTTTGTATGGGCGGGCGGTGTTTGTACAGGAGGACTGTAGGGATTGGCATCTTCACCTTTTATGTCTCACAGCCGTTCCTCACCAAATGTAACCATAGCGACAAGTGCGTACGTCAGGCCGAGCTCATAGTATCAGGTCTCATGAGCATTTTATAGGTCGGTGTAACCAAAACATGAAAAGGGGAGCAGAAAGTTACAGTGTCGAAAACAGGAGTCCGTCAGGCCGAGCTCATAGCTCCTGCAAGCCCGGATCAGAGCCACGACTCCCGCAGAGTGTCGACAGCGGCGGCGGCGCATCATACAACGGGAAGAAGTAAGGGCTGCAGAAACGTTGGAGCAGTGTGAGGGGGAGTCGCGTCTAGTATAATATATAACAAGCTGCCGTCATTAAATCAACGGGCGGCCGCATTACAAACTGCAGACTTCACGCCGGAGGTCATCAGTGTACCACGCCGGTCTCGACAGTCTCTGGACTCGCTGCAGTCCTCGGACAGTTAGGTTGGGACCCGAAAGCAGAACCGCACCGCTGATGATGCCGGCATGTCCTGTCAGCTCTCAGCACCGAGCAGGCAGCGTGAAATGAAGCCAATGATGAACAGGAGTTATGATAAGAAGCAAGCATCATTTCATTGAGCTCGCTGAAAAGCTTTGCAGGTTTATGGGCTGGAAATGAGCTGAGACATCTCCTGTTTCTGCCTTTCAGGCCGCTTTGCATTTTCTGGAGCTTCATGAGAATCACAAGGGAACGACGCACATACGGATACAGGCGGGGGGGCGATAGTGTGGAAGGAGAGAGACCATTTTCTATATTACTGAAATTCTGCACACGTAAAGAGGTGGTCTGTTGATGATACACCATGGTGCTGTTGAATTCCTTAATCTGAGATAAGAACTTAAGTCAAGGACTTAAAGATGACGGACCATTAAAAAAAAAAGTGTGTAATTATTGATATGTGGATAAACTTTATGTATATTTAGCATTTTTAGAAGTAGTCTCCAGTGTCAGAATGGAGGGAAGGTAATGCAGTAGATCTGAACATGTTTTCAGGATGGAGAGCTTTACTGATTCTTCAAGAAGAAGACATTAGAACAGATGATGAGGGAACGACAAGGCTAATAGCTGTATACGTGAAACCTGAAACTGCACAGACTTTACACCACATTAAACATAAGCATAAACTCTGAGAAGGAAATTTGAATATATTAGAAAGAAATTATAATAACCCTAATACAGTTTGTCCCCGACGTACAAATGAGTTCTGTTCTGGGAGTACGTTCGTAAGTCTGATTTGTTCTTAAGTCTGACAACGTGAGTCTTATGAGCCTTTGACACGAATACAGAGTATAAAGCCTACCAATCTGCTTAACTAAAACTCTGTCCCCTTTCTCCACACTGCCATCATGTGGCCAAAAACCGTTCGTATCTGCGGAAATTCATAACTCGAATGTTCATAAATTGGGGACGACCTGTACAGAGTGCATTCAGTTTCTTTGTGACACATTTAAACATCAGTTCCAAGTAATGGCTGGTGACAGATCCAAAGTCTAATAACTGTTGGGCAAAAGTATGTGGACACCACTCCTAATTATTAATTTTGGGTGAGTCACTAACCCAGTCGCTAACAGGTGCATAAACTCATGCTTTGACAAATATACAAATCTCAGTAGACAAAAACAGCATTCGATCACATATTAAAGGAAATATATCTAGGAGCAACAACGGCTCAGGGACGAAGCGGTACACAGCCCAAATTCTCTGCTGCACCAACTTCAGCATGGGATCTGTGCATTTACAGCTTCATGAATTGTGATTCTATGGCCAAGACTGAGATCGCTGCGGGACAAAGAGGGCGTAAAGCATGTCGGCACTGGACTCTGGAGCGGTGGTGATGTGTTTTCTGGAGTGATAAACCATCTGGCTTCTTGATGGATGAATCTGGTTTTGCAAGATACCAAGAGAGTGCTCCAAAACACAATCTGAGATAGAAAGACCTCAGCTCCTGCCTCGCTTATTCAGAGCATTCTGTCTGATTATCTTGCTGGTAAGAATAATCCACCTTAAATATCTGAACATAGCAATAAAAACCCTTTCCTTCCCATTCCATTGTAAAAGTGCCTGTCTGCGTCTTCACCACATGAAATAAGCAGATCTGATCTGTGCTGATGGTTGAGGTGGCTGATCTGAATACATCTAGAAGACGTAATTGCATCCTGTCAAACGTTCTGCTTTTAACCGCAGAGCTGTAATCAAAGCGAAGGCGGCTGCCTACCAATGATTGACAGCCCTGTATCTATAATTCCACAACCTGTTCTCGGCCTAGCCATTTTTAATCGCTCAAGTATATGGTTAGTTTTTTAAATCGGACATAACATATATATATATGTTGTGGCCTCGGCATATGAAGCATTTTCAGAATACGGGCAAACGAACCGAGCCGAGCCGAACACCCGCTAAATTACACATACGTCTGGAAGCCGTTTAAAAACTTGTTTGTGTCAGTGGAAAGCCAAGCGAAGTGAGTTTACAAGTTGTTTTAATGTTTGTTTTTTTTGCATTTTGTACAAGATTTAGTAAAGTCCCAAGAATGTTATCAAGGACAGTAGCATGAAGAAAAGGGAGTCGCTTTCAGTTTGGTTTTTAAAGCAGCCGGTGCCGAGAGGAATCATAAATTAGGGTAAATAAGTTAGGTTTAATGTCTAATTATTTCATATTTTACTTTATTTACATGTTTTTTCTAAATGTTTTGATTGTTTTTATATGCAAAAATATGATTATAGTGTGGAAATCGGTAATATTGGTAATATTTTTGGGTGTCTGGAACGGATTATCTGCATTTATATTATTTCCTATGGGACAATGCGTTTCACAATACGACATTTCACCTCGCCTCCGGAACGGATTAAATTCATATGCCGAGGTACCGCTGTATTTTGTTGCAGCACTTTTTGCTTCGATTACGGCGGTGACATTGTTTTGATTGGCTTATGCAATGTCACAATATTTATTTCTGTCCAGAATCTTATTAATTTCTCTCCAAGATCGTGTATTGATGATGTGAGAGTCGGACCGCTGTGTAAAGCCTTCTCCAGCATATCCTAAAGATTCCTGGTGGGGTTATGGACTGGACTCGATTGATGTGTAAAAATGATGTCTCGTCCTCCCTGAACCACTATTTCACAATTTGAGCCTGATGAATCCTGACATCGTCATCTTGGAATGAAACCTGGTTGTTCGTTGCATTCAGTTGGCAGCTGACTTCCTTTTTTCTTGGGCTCATAATGTTGTTGAATTTACCCCTGACCAGCAGAAGCAACTCCAGATTATAACACTGCCCCCTACAGGCATGTATACAGTGGACACTAGACATGATGGGTGCATCGTTTCATCTGCTTCACATATAGATGATGGATGCACGTACAGTATTTGCATGTGTTCGCGTTATGGTCCGGTTCAGTTTTCCCAACTACCGTCTGATCCATGTCTCATTCTCAAACAATGCTCTGTTAAAAGAGACAGACACTTCCTGTCTCCACCAGTGTTAGAGTCGTGTTCTGTATCAACCCTTCACTCCTCAGCCTTCTGTCTTCATTCAGTTCAGTAAGTAAAGACCGCGCACGTGTTCGGCGTGCCGCCTGCTGAGTCGCTCTCCACACCGCTGAGCAGCTCGCAGCGTTTCTCACTTCCCAGTCTCCTTGTGCTTGCTCATCTTTCACTCTCCTCTCCGTATGACTTCTCTCTCTCTCTCTCCCTCTCTCTCCCTCTCAGTCTTCAAAGGGAGTTAGCCATTCAGTCTCATTAAGGTAATTGAGATAGAAGCTTGCGAGACTTAAAGACGGGAAAGGCGCCACCCTTTCAAACGAGCGCTTAATCACCTTGTTGAGCATACCACCACGCGCTCGCGTGTGTGTGTGTGTGTGTGTGTGTGTGTGTGTCCTATATTCCTGTCATGCTGTTTCTTTATACCTTTGTTTTTTTCACATCACTGATTCATATCGTTCATAATTAATTCATATTCATTGTGTGGGACACACAATGTAGCCAAAAGTTTGTGGACGCCTGACCATCACACTGGGCCTTTTCCTACTTCACATAAGTGGCGGTTGTGAAATTGTCAAATCCGCCTCAGATGCAAATTCCTCGACTCTTTTTTGTGTAGCGTACAAAAGTTACGAGCTAGCTAGATGGTGAATGCCCACTTTACTTCCTTTAATTAGCAACATAATGCAAGGATGCTAAATTAATATGTCTAGCAGTACGTCTGTTTTAAAGTTAGAAAACTACGAAACAACCTACGGTGTGAAACAAACCTGCCGTTATCAGACTCCATATTATTGGATTTTGTATTCCTCCTCCTTTTTGTTGTTAGCGAGTCGACGGTGTTAACATTTACGTCTGTGTGTATAATTAAATGCGTTGTTTTACAAATATTTCATATACGTTATCTGAATGAAGTCGTCATGTTCGCTCAGGTCCCAGAGTCTCAATCTGACGTATGAACGCAGGAGAAAATAAAAAAGAAATATGTGATAAATGCTGATCGCGCAAGAAAAAGGAAAACGTGCCAGCTCAGCAGTTTATAGATGCCGCTAACCTGAGGCAAGCGACAACACACACACACACACACACACGCAGAGTAATGGGTGTGGAGGATAATAGGTGTGGTTTAGCAGGAGCTCTAGGTCAAGTCTCTACCTTATTGAGGTTTGAGTCACGGTGAGACCTCGCTAACTCATCCATAATTTATAGCTTTTATATATACGCTCAGAAATCAACACACTAGTCGAAACTTACACGAAATCGGTATGTTGTGTTCATGTGTTCACACACACACACACAGACACGTGTATATACAGTAAATACACAAAAGCTCTCACTTACAAACTGTATTTCTCCTAGTTTAGGGAACGTGGGGGTTTGTTATAGATTAGTGGTGAGAAAGTGTGTGTGTGTGTGTGTATGTGTGTTTCTCATAACAGTAATGCACTACAAGGCAGCGCAAGGTAACTCCTTTCATCTTCATCCCTCGCTCAGTCTCTAATCTGATATCGAGACAGAAGGACAGAGAGTCGTGTCCGTTCGTGTCACCGGATTTGTCCTGTCTTTCTCTCTCTCTTCCTTTTTGGGAGTCTGTCTGTCTGTCACTTGTTCTCTCATATCCTTTCTGCCCGTTAGGACATCAGGACAAACATGGTAATGAGCTCTCGGACTAATTATAAGGAAAGGAAGACTAAAGCAAACAAAAGAAGAAGACAAAAAAAAGAAGAGTCGCAGGACGACCTGAAAGCAGAACATATCGAGAACATCCTACCCATGGCAAAGGACAAAGGACCATGGCAAATAGGATAACACACGGGCAGACACAGGTGAATTTCATTTTATGTTATGTACACACAGACACATGTACACACAGACACACTAGGGGGAGACAAAGCGGCGGCTCAGGAATCCGGGGAGCCAGATCTTATCCCCTGGGACCGCGGTGGCACAGGTGTTACAGTACCCAAACACCCCTCCACAGGCCCCCCCCAGGACTGGAGGTGCGGGCGCTCTCTCCGCGTTACCGGAGGGAGTAGGGACCCGCCGGACTGATGGGATTGTCGGCGGGCGGGGCGGCCCGGCAGTCGCGGTGCTGGGCGATCCGGCCTTGCTCGATGGAATTCCACAATGAGTTCATGGCTCAAGATGTCTCAGGCTGGAACCCAGCTCCGTTCCTCTGGACCGTACCCTTCCCAATCCACCAGATACTGGAGGGAACCCCCCCTCCTCCGGGAGTCCAGTAGTTCTTTGACTCTGAACACGGGGCGCGCTCTATCTCCACAGCCCCAGGTAGAGAAGGTTCCGCTGTTCCTTCGTCTAGTGGACCCCGGATCACTGGCCTAAGAAGAGAGACATGAAAGACAGAATTAATTTGTAAATGATTGGGGAGCTTTAGTTTATAGGACACAGGGTTTGAGAGACGATGGGGAAGGGACCAATATATCTGGGAGAAGGTTTTCGACAGGTTGAGGTGGAGTCCTGGAGTGGAGGACTTTCCCTTCTTCGTCTATCTTTGTGTGTGCATCCTCCCATACTTTCTCCGCTCTCGTAAACCACTGATCCACCATGGGTACATCGGGTACATCGGTGGGAGTGGTGTCTCAGGGACAGAGCGGGGGCTGATGCCCGAGCATACACTGAAACGGCGTTAGGCCCGGTTGCGGAGTGACATAGCGAATTCTGCACATATTCTGCCCAGATTAAGCAGTCTGCCCATTCATGTTGTTGACTGCTACTGTATGCTCTGAGGTATCTCCCAAGTTCTTGGACCATCCGCTCAGCCTGCCCATTCGACTCGGGGTGATAGCCCGACGTTAGGCTAACAGTGGTCCCCAATTTCTGGAAGAAAGCCTTCCAGACTCTGGCGATGAATTGGGGGCCACAATATGAAACAATATCCTCTGGGATGCCATAGCAGCGAAACACTGTTTTGAATAGCATTTCTGCCACCTAGAGGGCTGACGGGAGATAGCTAAATGGGATGAATAAACATCCCTTGGAGAATCTGTCTACCACCACTAGGATAATTGTGTACCCTTTAGACACCGACAGATCCGTGACAAAATCCATGGCTATGTGTGACCACGGTCTGTTAGGTTTTGCCAGGGGCATTAATTGCCCAACGGGCAAACAACGCGGAGTTTTAGTTGTCGCACAGATTGCACAAGACAGAACTACTGTTTTAACGGTTTCCCGCAGACTCGATGTCCCATACGATCGGAGCCACCATGAGCGATGAGGGCAAAATGGAATCCGGATTAGAAATTGCATCCGGCGCCGGGTAATAGCGGGATAACGCATTCCGCTTTAATTTTTTTAGAGCTGGGGCGATAAGAAATGTAAAAGTGAAAGTGCGTGAAAAACAGTGCTCATCGGGCTTGGCGAGGGTTAAGTCTTTTGGCTTGTTGGATGTACTGCAGATTGCGGTGGTCTGTGAGCACAGTGAATGGATATTTAGTTCCCTCCAGCCAGTGTCGCCACTCCTCTAATGCCGCTTTTACTGGCAGCAGTTCCCTATTGCCGATATCGTAGTTTCGTTCGGCAGGTGTTAGTTTACAAGAAAAGAACGCGCAAGGATAGAGTTTTACTGGGTTGCCCTGGCGTTGTGACAACACTGCTCCTATTCCTACCTCCGACGCATCGACCTCGACTATGAAGGGCTTCTCCAGGTCGGGTAGTTTTAAAATAGGCACTGTTGTAAAGGCTGTTTTGAGACACTGAAACGCTCCTCACGCTTCTGGTGAGAACTCGCAAAGTCATTCGGTTTCCCTTTTAACATAGAGCGGTGCTGCCACAGTGCTGAAGCCCCGAATGAACCGCCGATAGATATTAGCGAACCCAAGAAAACGCTGTAGCGCCTTTACTGACCTGGGTTCCGGCCATCGTTGCACCGCTGCGACCTTGGTCGCCTCCATTTCGACCCCCTGTGGCCCGATGCGATAGCCGAGGAATGAGATCTCCCGCTTATGGAAGTCGCATTTCTACGTCTTCGCGTAGATCCCGTGTTTGCGCAGACGATGAAGGACTGCAGTCATTGACTGACGTGCTCAGAATATGCCCGTGAGTATACTAGGATATCATCCAAATATACTATGACAAAACAGTTAAACGTATCCTGGAACACATCATTCATGAACCCCTGAAACACCGCAGGCGCGTTTACCAGCCCATACGCCATCACATTATATTGATAGTGCCCTGATGTAGTGCTAAACGCTGTCTTCCATTCATCGCCCCTGCGCACACGAACGAGATTATAAGCGCAGCGGAGGTCGAGTTTAGTGAAAATGGAAGCGCCTCGGAGTTGAACGATAGCGGTCGGAACCAGCGGCAGTGTGTGCTTGTATTTTACTGTCACTGAATTGAGGCCCCGGTAATCAATACATGGTCGTAAACCCTCCGCCTTTTTTCTCTATAAAAAAAAACCTGCCAAAGCGGGCGACGTAGACCTGCTGATGAGCTCCTGCTGGAGAGCCTCACTCACGTATTCCTTCATGGCCCTGGTTTGTTCCACTGACAATGGATAAATACGCGAGCACGGCAGTGTTTTCCCCGGCAAAAGCTCTTTCACACAGTCCCACGGACGGTGAGGGGTAAGTCGTACAGCTGCCCTGACACATCTTTAAATTTCGCATACTCTGATGGCACAGTTAGTGATACGTGGGCACTCTGACTTTCAATGGTAGTCGTTTGGACGACCAATGCTGACGGTTTACATAATTTAGCGCATCTAGGAGCCCATGATACGATGCTTGAGTTGGCCCAATCAAAATTGGGATTATGAGAGTTGAGCCAGGGTAAGCCCAGCACGACGGCATGATCTACCCGAGAAAGTACAAAAAATTTAATTCCTCTGTACGATCGGGGAACGTTAACCATAGGGGTGCTGTCATTAATTCAATAGGCAAATGTTTTAAATCACGATCATCCAGAGCTTTTACTGATATCGAGCAAGGGAGCTTCGACACGGGAGCTCGCAGCGAGGAAACTAGAGATGAGGAGATGAAATTCCCAGCCGACCCAGAATCTATATGAGGACAAACAGACAAGGTATGGTTAATGTGCGATATTTGTGCCTTCAAACAGAAAGGGTGGCGTGTGCAAGGTGGTGTGTGTTGGGTTACTTTCAGTATTGGACAGTTGTTGACTTGATGCGTGTTCCGTCCACAGTACAAACACAACCCCGAGGTCAATCTCCACCTTCTTTCCTTTGCTGAGAGTCTGGAGGTGTTCACATCCATAGGCTCCGGCGGGGGCCCTTCGCGGTGGTCTGGTGGAGGCTTGCTGAGACCGTCACTGCGCTTGAAATCCAGCCGTTTTCCCGGCACCTTTGTTGTAACGTGACGCCGCTGGCTGTGGAGGTGCTGGTCTAACTTAATAGCCAGATTGATGCATACATTGAGATCCATGTTGGCATCCCGGCATGCTAGTTCTAGTTGGACCTCAGGCTGAAGTTCATCACGGAACCTGGCTAATAAGCTTTTCTCACACCAGCCACTCTCCGCGGCCAACATTCGAAACTTCACGGCGTATTCAGCGACAGCGAGGTTTCCTTGGCTCAGCCTCATGAGCCGCTGTTCTCTAGACCTGCCGTGGTCTGGGTGGTCAAACACGGCGCGAAGGGCCTCGATGAACCTCCAGTAGCTGGTTGTGAGTTCTTCACCTGCCCCCCAAACCGCAGTCGCTCATTCCATGGCTGCAACTGTGAGCTGTTGGATGACAAAGCTAATCTTTTGTTGCTCCGTCATATCCGGGTACTCTGCCAGATACAGCTCACAGACCCCTCAGAATTACCTGGGTATCTCTCCAGGGGCGCGGGGCGTGGAGGTGAATGAGAGGTTGGGGGAGACCGCGCCGTCATGAGCTGACTCACACTGTAAGCCAGATCATTGACAGCCCAGGCTAGGCTGTCGATCTCCCGTTGTTGTCCACGGAGATAGACATGCATCGGGGACTTCTCTTCAGAACGCTGAATCCCTGCTGCACCCTGAGGGGTCCGTCCATCTGTCATGTTTCACAGAAAGCGGATGCGGACGCAAGGGTAGGATATGTTTCAGTCTTTATTTACAGTTCATACAAAACTACCAACAGAAATGCCAACACAAAGAAACAAATGGAAATGTCCAGATGAAATCCCCAGGCAGGCGTGCAAACGAAACAAACTTAAATAGACGAAGGGTATAACAAATAGGACTGAGAACTCCTCAGCCTTGACCTTTGCAGCGGTCTAAAAAACACTAAGGACCCGACACTGCAGATTCCACGCAGTCCTGGGGAGAAAACAAACGAAAGTGGTTGTCATTACTATCACTCATTCACGTTATTTCACAACGGTGGACGGACAGGGACCTACGGGGTCGTCTGGTATAAATAGGATAACACACAGGGGAGACACAAGTGAATTTCATCTTATGTTAATGTGACACATGTACACACAGACACATTGGGGGCAGACAAAGCGGCGGCTCAGTAATCCGGCGAGCCAGATCCGGCGAGCAAAGTCCCGGCTTAGTTTTGAACTTTCAGGTCTATCGGCGAGACCCGCGTAACCTTGGCAAAAAGTTTAACTGCAATGATGAGACAAACTAATTATTTCGTATGGTAGACATCTCGGAGCTCTATTTCCCAAAAATAACTTCTCAACAAAGTACCATCCATCAATCCATCCATCCATTATCTTATGGAGGGTTGTGGGAAGCCAGGAGTCCCAGTGAGTTTACGCCACACCCTGGATGGGGTGCCACCCTGTTACAGAACACAAATACACACGTACACAACCCAATCATGCACTACTTGGAAACAACTTGGAAACGTCAGTGTCTTTGGACTGTAAGAGGAACCCAAGCACTGTGACATCAGCCCTATGACATCATAGGGTGTGAAGAGACCTCTTGTTCTCCTCTCAAGATTTTTTTTCTTTCCCCAGCATCCCCGGGTTAACATGCTCAAAAAGCCATGAAAATCAGCACACAGGTTTGCCTGAGCTGACAGGATTGTTCTGCATAGCTCATACACACTTGTGCATATACATGTCATGTGAAACCCGGTACATATTTAGATCTCACTGCTGAACAACTTCCGCTATGTAGTGATACGGGCTCAACTCAACAGGAAGTCAGTTATTGCTGGTCGGGTTGCGAAACACACCCCATGGATTTTGATATACTCCTCCTAGGGGGTTTATACGATCGCCACCAAAACGGGGCAAGATGATCTCAAGACAGTGAGGATGCTAAATTGTAAAGGGTTTTTGATATCTCGAACAGTTCAACAGTGGCGATGCCCTAAGCTTATGCTGAAAAGTGGTCAAGAACTTCCTGGGTGACATCAAACTGAGTGACATCATAGTGTGATGCTCTTTGTTTCCATAATCCGGAGCACCTTGGAAGTTTCAACATGGCGAAAAAAGCACGCAGCGTGAGTGGTCCACCCTGGCGATGATGGTACAGGTGCTTGGGCCCGCTCATCGTTGCTTTGCAACTATATTTTCACTTCCTTGAATTTTGCACGTGTTTGCAGGACACCGGGCTTCTCCAACATCACCCTTGTAGAATTCACTCACATTCAGTTCTGAGTCTCATATCTAAAGACTCTAATCTTGTCAAACAGAGCTTTGCTCACTCAGGTGTACTGTACGCTGGAATCCTGCAGGCGAGTGAAGCTCTAGTCACAGACATGACGGACTTGGTTTGAATGATGTGTTCTTTGGGACTAACATTTGCGTGTAGGGTGTGTTTGGAGTTACACATTCCCGCCTTGGGGTCTGTGTGCATGGAGTTTGCATGTTCCTCGGGGTAAATACATACAAAGGCCACCATTGGTCCCTAATTGGACTACAGAGTAGTTCCTAGATGGATGGATGGATGGATGGATGTACTCTTATCATTATCATTAACTGAGAGGCATTGTGTAACAAATGAAAAACAACTTCTTGTATTGGACCGTGTGTGTGTGCGTTTTTGTTCCTGGCTGTGTACCATCTGTTTGTGCATTACGGTATTTGTCCGTGCCTGTGTGTGTTTGCTGTAAAGCCATCAAGCTGCCGCGTAACTCCAAGGCACTTTGTGCAGCACATTAATCACAGACAACATTGACTGCTTCCCCGATCCAAACACGCTGACCTTCAGCTTACACGGAAGACATTAGTGCCGTCTATCTGCTTAAAATATGGAGGGGAGGAAAAAGGCAGAAAGAGGGAGGGAGGCAGCGAGAGGAGCTTTCAAGGTAATGAAATCTTGCCATAATTTAGAGTTAAGACTGCTGGGGACAGGCCCTGGCCAGAGTCTGTCTAAAAAAAAAAAAAAAAGTAGAGTCAGGACAAATTAAATTGGATTTCTTTCTTTCTTTCTTTTTTTTACTTGCTTTCTTTTAAATTAGGCTTAAGTGCATGCGTGGAGCACTTCTTCATTCTCGTTTTTTCTCTCTCTCTTCCCACGAAAGCAAGATAACAGCATTACAGTGCAGAATGAATGGAATCATTTCCAAACCAATTAACCTCTGACAGAATGCATGAGGGGACGGGAACGAGAACGCTAGAGAGAGAGGGAGACAGAGAGAGAGAGAGATAGAAAGAGGGAGGGAGAGAGAGAGGGCTAATAATGTGAGAGAAAATGAGAATCTTTCCACAGGCTAAGTGTGTGAGTGACATGGGGTCCAGATAGTGATAAAGAGGACACAGCCCCGAGGCTAAAGGAAGCGTAGAAAGAGGGAACCACATAGGGAGACCTTATCCATCAATCTCTCTCTCTCTCTCTCTCTCTCATTGCCTATTCTGGAATGAAGCTCGTGCCCAGCTGCCACTGCTCCATTTAGTTAATTAAAGGTTCCATTTAAAGCCGCAGCCTGCTGGCAGAGTGCGTGCCAATCAATAGCGTTTTGATACAGCACATACCGCACGTTGTACCCCTACACGCACCGCACTGCACCTTAACACAACTATTTTCCAGCACAACACCTAAACATTCCCTCATCACACTTTACCAAAACCCTTTAAAGACATTTTGCCTTTTGACTAATTACCTTTTAACCCAATATACAGACGAGAAGAGTGATGCACACACAGCGAAACGTCCTGGTGTGGATATAGTACATTTAAACACTGATTGGATGAATGGTCTAAGAGTCGTAGAGAGGTTGCTTTAACTCTATCTGTGACTGGGGGTGTCCCAGGTGTTGTACGGTGGTTAATGACACTAACTGTGTGGCTCGGCGTGGGTGAGAGTCGGTCTGTACGGTCCGCAGTACTGAGGAGAGAGCAGCTGCCTGACCACGCCCACATTCACACCCAGTCACAGAAGCACTTTCAGCAACAACACGCATCTGATAACGTTATGTCGTCTTAAACAACACGCCGTCGCTGCAGTAATCACTTCTAAGTCCTTCTGAATCGCCTCTGAACCGCCCGCGTCGTTCTGTTCACGGCTAACGCTTAGCTACAAAGCTAACTAGCGTCTAACACGAGGCTGAATCCCAGATCCCTCTCTAACCCCTGATCAAGGGCACTACTTGGTGTGTGCAACAAGGGATCATACACCCTACATGGTGCACTAGATTTCCATTTATCACTATTTGGGATTCGACCCCTGAACCCTGAAGTTAACGGAGCTGACATTCTAAACTGTAATAAGGTGAAATATAAAGTAAATCTGGTGAGTTTCTCAGCACTGTCCACCACCTCCATGGTTTATTCTCCTCACCTGTTGGCTACAGAGTACCGCTAAGAGTTTGGTTGCCATGTGCGGTTAGTTAATTCCTCCAGGCACGGAAGGAGACGTGTGGGCGGAGCAAAATAACTGGTTAAATAAAGAAACAAATCACGATCTACTGATAATAAATGGTGTTTGTGGAACTGTTGTATAAAAGCAATATCACACTCAAAGTCATGCTGTTGTGCTGAATATCTGCATGGCTGTGATCTCTTCAGTAATCCTGACTACATCAAAGCTGTACTGATATTCAGTACAACAGCACGACGTCGAGTGTGATATCACTTTTATACAACAGTTCCTCAAACACCATTTTTTTTTTTGACTGACCAGAACTACACTTTCCACACCCACTGTTCAACACCGTTTACACACACTTCTTCTTACTTACTTACTTCTTACTCACACTTCTTTTTTCTCAACAAGAAACCCTTTTCACTACTCATCGGAATCCTGAACACAAAGTAAACGCACCCCCACATCCTGTCTAATGATTGATTGCCGAAGGCTCTAAAACAACTGGCAGCAACTGGATGACAAACCGTGACTAAACATGTGTCGTGTGCGCACATGGAGAGTAACATCATAGCGACTGGACTCACATTTCAAGACGTTCGTTCTATCTTTATTTAAGCGGCTCATGCCTTGCGTTTGCCCTCGGTTTTTATTCTACAAAAAAAAAAGAGACAAAGAAAGACGAAAGATGAAGATTCATCGGCTTTAGCCTGGCAGCAGTGTGTCATCATTTGAACGGCGGTGCGCATTAACCACGAGGCCATGCTGGAACCATTACTGCTCATTAGGCTGGACAGGACCGGCGGTGAACTTGCATTAGCTGATCGATACCTCGCATCTAGACTAATAGGCTACGGGTTAAATTAACGAAAGCATTGCAGTAAAACCTTTTTTTTTTCAGTGCTGTTCTTTCATATACATTTTTTTCTTGTGCTCGGAATCTGGGAGACGGTAAGAGGACGAAGAGCGGCCAGCGCTCACGCATTTAGCCAATCCTGGAACGCCGCGTTCTCATCTCCCTGGAGGACGGCGCGTGGCCTTACCACATGGTGCGGTGTGCGTGTGTGATATTTCCAGCGCTGCTCCGGTCCTCTCCGGGCCCTAGAGAGCGTGCTCCCATCAGCCCCCGTTTTTTTCTTCTTCTCTCCCCGGCTTTATTTCTGTACCAGGAGAGGAGGTGCACTGTATCTCGCCGTGAATTAATGTGCGCGTGTGTGCTTAGCGCGATCCCTTCGCAGATGTTATTTTTTAAGACGTGTGCGGCTCTGCATCAGAACCGCCGTCTTAATGAAGCGTTAACCTTTAGCTGGGTCAAACATCAGGCTGCATCACACACACACACACACACACACACACACACACACAGCTGGATGTGGAGCACAGTGGCGCCTCCCAGGGGAGTCCGCTACAAAAAATGTAAGCTGTTTAGAAACAGATTTCCCATTGATACCGGACTTGGTTGGGTGGGAGAGGAGCTCTACAGGCTCGGGATCGGTTCGGATATTAAAAGCAAGGCGTCTAAAGCTGTAGAAGAGGCCATTGAAACTCAAAAAACAAAAAAGAAAAAAAGAAAAGCAGGCACATGGCTGAGGAAAATCACTTTCCTTGAGTGCTGTGTATGCAGTGGCCTGCACTTAGGAGTCACACACACACACACACTCACACACACACACACGCACAACTACACATACATACATAATCCCAGGGCTCTTTGTATCACCGCCGCCACATTCCTCCCTCCTGCTCCTGGAATAATTCAATCTGGTAGACAAGATGGATGCGTGTCTCTGTGGAGCGCTCATACTCTTCATTTCCTAAAGCACTTGATCGGATTAATTGATCGCCACCCACAGTCCCCGCAGACCCTCGCATGCATCCATCCATCCATCCATCCATCCATGCGCCCGCCCGCCCTCCCGTCCTGCGCGGCCTACGGGGAGAGGTTCAAGGCTGCGAATTAGGTTTGCATCGACAGACTTATGAAACGCTCCTTCGATTTAATTCAGTGGCACGAAAGCGAAGTCAGAGAGGAGAAGTGAAGAGGTCAAACAATCGAAGGGGGGGGAAAAAAAAAAAAGGAAAAGAGACGAGCCGGAGCTGCTGAGGAGGAGCGCGGGCCGGGACTCCGACACCAAAGGCTGCTCTTTCAAATCTTGAATTATTGCATGAAAATGTCTTTTTTTTTTTTTTTTTTACTTTTTTTTTGTGGGATTTCATGTGTTGGACCAGAAATGAAGCATCCGGCAAATTTCCATTCTTTTTTTTTTTTTTTTTCACACTTTCGGATTCCCCCCTGGTGAGGAAATTGCACCCCCCTTCCCACCCCACCACACCGCCAGCATTAACCTGTCTTCCTAGTCTCTATCTGTCTCTCTCTCTCACACACACACACACACACACACACACACACACACACATGATTTGGCTCTTTAGAAATAACAGCAGGACCAGGACCGGCACACTTACACACACCTGAGCTCACTCTTATCAGCTTGCTGCATATGCTCCTCGTACATACACACTCGTGTTGAACACACACGCAACTCAGCACTCCAGCTAAGAGCCGAGTATTAAAGCTCTCACGGAAGCTAAAAATATGCCTCTTGCCCGTCAGGTACTCCATATCCCCCTGCTCTCTCTCTCACACACACACACACACACACACGCACACACGCACACACGCACACACACACTGCCCTTGACATTTAAACACCCCCTATGCCTCATTCACCTACCGCACGCACACGCACACAGAGTTATGTCCTGGTTGAAATGTAGAATAGGTGTAATTTATAACATTCATCTTCATAAAAAACTATTATACTTAGGAAAAAAATTAGAGGAGAAGGTGAGAGGAATACTAAAGATCCTGTGTGTGTGTGTGTGTGTGTGTGTGTGTGTGTGTGTGTGTGTGTGTGTGTGTGTGTGTGTGTGACCAATTCAGAAGGGGCTGCTGTATCAAGCATCGAAAACAATCGAGGAGATTTTTTAAGTGACTGGAATTGGGTTTAGAGCTGAGCTGTCCAACACACAGTGCTGAAGCGTCAACCTCGGGAAAGGAGTGTGATCAGGACAAAGAAAAAAGAAGAAAAAAAAACATGAATGGAGATAAACACTTAAACACTTAGTAAGGTTGCATTGGAAAATGCACACAGTGTGATGACACTCACAGGATTGGGACTGTACGAGCCCCTGGAGACGGTGTTATGATCTGGGGTCGCTTCAGTCGCTCAGGTCGAGACTCAGCAACGTTATGTGGAGATAAAATGAAGTCACATGACCACCTGAATGTACTGAATCACCAGCACATCACATCTGTGGAGGTTTTCTTCTTCCCTGATGGTACGGACATACTCCAGGACTCCGGCGTGTGAGAGAGCGGCTCTGGGAGAACGAGGAATCATTTCCACTTTAATGCCGGCCAGGCAAGTAAATAAATATATAACAATATCAACAAGTTACAGAAGAGCTGTTCCGGTCTTAGCTGAGAATTCACAAATGGATTATTTGTCTTTAATGGATTATAATTTCTCTTGCAACAAATCCCATCATTACAGGTGGTCTTGGGAAGCCATCTCCTGATATCTGCATAAGGACAAGTCGTTCCAGGATGTCAGAACGGTATGATGTGTATTCTGTTGTTGCTGTTGTTGTGTTGAATCTTGGTAGAGTCGGGGTATTATACTAAAATCCGACTGCAGGACTGTGTTGCATATGAAGAAATGAAATGTCCAAGTGACAACAATTCCACTAGAGAAGCTTTAACAAAGGAGTTCCACGGACTCGGCTCCGCTCCGAATCGGCCGCGGCAGTCGGTCTGGCTGAGACGCGCTGCAGGTGGGGCGAGAGGAAACTGGAGAGCGGCGGTACGTGAAGGAGCGTACGGGGTGGACTGACGGGTAAACTGCACACACCGGCCATCCGGTCCATTACGCTGGCGAATGTTCACTTCCTGGACAACAAATTCGAGAACATCGGACTGCAGAAATGACAGGCTGCTTTTTTATTCTTTTTTTTTTTTTTTCCGCAGACATGTAGCTTAACCCTCTTGTTTAGGATTCATAAAAACAAATTCTACAGAACATGAAAGGAAATACTATAAACCTTAACTACTGTACTTACTGCATGCGGGAAGTCCCGACTAACAAACATTCAAATGATGAATTTCCACAGGTGCAAACGGACCGCGGTTCTACTTCTGTAGCTCACGTTCATTGTACGCAAAATACACTGCAGTGCACCAGGTACCAACATGTACACTTATATACAATATTTACAGTGTGTGAGTGAATGTATATTGTATCTAAAGTCTGGTATATTGGACGTGTGTGTGCGTGTGTGGGGGGGGGGGGGGGGGTAGGTGGCGGATGTGGTGCATGACGACAGAAACCACTCACAGTCCAATACGGTGGAAAACAGCTCCGAGACAAAAAGGCGCCCGGGATTCCCCTCGCCATTTAAAGCCGCAGAGACGACACTGTTACATTTCACTTTTTAAAAAAAATAAATTTTTTTTATTGTGTAAAGCTGCTTTGCGACAATGTCAATTGTTAAAAGCGCTATATAAATAAAATTGACTTGACTTGACATGTGAGATTCATTTCCTTAGGGACGGTTAAAATTTTTTGGCTATGTGTGTGTGTGTGTGTGTACAGTGCATGTCAATACATTTGAATATTGTGGAATGTAATTAAAACTAAATTAGTTAAAACCTAAATTAAAACTTATCATATACACCTAATTTATAAAATATTCCAAGCCCCTTTTTGTTTCCTTTTTTGTTTGATGCTGTTTGTGTGTGTGTGTGTGTGTGTGTGTGTGTGTGTGTGTGTGTGTGTGTGTGTGTGTGTGTGTGTGTGTGTGAATTCAAACAATTTGACAAAATTGCCATGTGAACGCCACACTGCCAGGCCAGTTTTCAGAAACGCATGATTGCAGTTGTTGGCACAACCAGTTTTTAATTGTAGGGGGCAATTACTTTTTCACATAGGGCCAGGTAGATCTGGACAGGGTGTTCCAACCCCCCCCCTACCATAATGAAATCATTTAAAAACATTGCAGACTGTATTCGCTCGGGTAATCTTTGTTTAATGTTCAAATCTGTTTGATGATCTGCATCACTGAAGTGTGAAGGGGGCGAATACTTTTTCACAGCACTGTACAGTGTACTTCCTACACAGTCCTTGGGTGATGCGTCATCCCAATTTCACCTGTGACCATCTAAATCAACACTGTGCAAACACACACACACACACACACACACACACACACACACACACACACACACACACACACACTCTCTCTCTCTTCCTGAGCTTGATTGATCCTGTAACCTCATTGTGAACTGCCGCCCTGAAGGTTACTTACTGCTAACACAGCACTGCAAACATTCTTGGCCTAATCAGTCTGTCTTGTTCCCACACACACACACACACACACACAAACACACACACACACACACACACACACACACACACACACACACACACACACACACACACACACGGTCTGATCTCTGAAGCTCATTTGCAACGTGAACAGTGAAAGCAGAAGAGCGAGCGAGCGCTGGAGGGAACGCGTCCCGGTAGCGGAGGCAGAGGAAGCGGCGGCGGCGGCGGCGGCGGTGAGATCAGTGAGCAGAACGTCTGCATTCGATGTGACAGCGACAATTTCATACAACTCTTACTGTCTGCTGCGAGCAGTTTTCATAAATGCGCGAGGAAGCGAAGGAAAGAAGAACTGCGTTTTTTTTTTTTTTAAGTGCAGGTGGATTCATTGGAGAGAAAAAAAAAGAATTGCTTTTAATTATTAATTCTGAGGCTTTCAGGATGTCTTCACCTTCAGAAAAGCTCCCTCTCTCTCTCTCTCTGTCCCTCTCTCTCTCTCTCTCTGTCTCTCTCTCTCTGTCTCTCTCTCTCTCTCTGAACTACTAAAAAGGAAGAAGCTGCGACAGACAGACAGACAGACAGACAGACAGACGCACACAGCCCAATGATGTTCTCGCAGTGCTTTTGCTTCCTTTCAAACGGAATGTTCCAGGACATTTGTCCCTGCGGCTACCGGCTCGGTTACCATTCGGGTGCTAAATGAACAGGAATCTCGCCCATAGTTTTGATCAAATCTGTTTAATAAACGCTGTGACATCATCAGCAAACAGCAAAACTGTTACAGCCCGACATTTCCTTTCAGTCCGATACTGTAAGCGAACGTGTCGGCTTCGCGGGATCAGGACGCGAACACACAACCTTCTAATTGCTTTCCCGGAGCCTGAAATCTTGTGCCTCGCGTCAACAGTGAGCTCGTTCACGTGCGACGTGACGATGAGTTTACAGTTACTAGCGCCGCATCATCGGGATCGTTTTCATTTTGACACGTTTGAAATGTATTTTTAATCCTGAGGAAAACAAGATTTTAACGGGGTTTATTTAGGCTTTTGTTATAAAAAACGCTGTTAAAGTTGCTGATTGGAACGTTTTGAAAAACAAAATACAGAATGAAAACAAAACCTAGACATTTGTAGCTAGCTGAATACTAGTAGCATGTGCACAGTTTGTTTGTTTGTTTGTTTGGTTGGTTGTTTGTTTTTTCACAAATTTGATTTAAAACAATTTTGATGGGGGGTCTGGTGTGTGTGTGTGTGTGTAGAATTGGTAGTGTGTGTAGTGTGTGTGTGTATGTGTGTAGAATTGGTAGTGTGTGTGTGTGGGATGTGTTTTGCAATCAACCCAAAATATCCGACCTTGTGTTGCAAAGGGCCCGGATTATTCAAGATATAAATATATATTACTAATCCTTAGCAGAACAAGAGGGCCGTCGCACATTTATGACATCATCACTATTACAACGGCATCATCAGAGCGATGTCAAACTGCTTGGGCCCTTATTACAAAACAAACTGATGACCTGAGTGGGACTCAAACACAGGTGATAGTACTGTGTGCTTGTGCACCACTAGGGGGCGTACCTCTGACACCGACAAATGCCGACACCCCCCCCCCCCCATCCCCAACGTTCAACGTTATCTTAATGTCATTTCATAAAAGTTACTCCAAAAAATAACTGACGTTATCCTGACGATCTTCTCACACAACAACATTACGACTACATTAGAACCATCATCCGATATTACGATTCCTTGGGCGACGTTGGGGTTGGACCTTGATTGAAACTCGATTCTTAGATCTGATTTGTTACTGAAATCTTTCATTTCTTTAACATTCGTAATAACTGTCCGCGTCTTTGTTTCGATTTAAGATTCTTTTTTTTTTTTTCTATACTTCTTCTTCTTCCTACGGTTGCCAGCTCACAGACTTTGCTACGAGGTCACCTCGCTTGCAGTTTAGCATCACCTTAAAAATCCTAAACTGCTCGAACTGAGATGGAAATCAACGCCTTCGAGACGTTGTTCATCCCTTAATTTGAACAATTTCATGTAAAAATAAAAAAAGACCATCTACGGTAACTTTTCTTGTGCGCCGACGCCTTTTTCGTGTCTGCTGGACCTGAGACGGTACGGTACCTTCCAGGCGATGCGATTGCCCTTGGTGTCGTGCTCCAGCGCGATGGGGAAATCTCCACGCTCGTAGAACTTCCGGAAAGACGTGGGTCTGGCAGGACGCTCTCTGAAAGCTCCGGCTGAAGGAGGACCCACCACCTGAGCGGAAGGAGAGAAGTACGATTACGTCCATCATATTATTGGATCGCGTTTGGAGGAAAACTTGAAATAAATGAAGCAGCCAGTAATATTAACACACAGTTAACAGAATGATGGGATTTGCTTTTAGCCGCCGCCGCCTGTGATATAATACCCGAGCGGTATGGCCCGGACGACAACCTGAGTGGAAGTAAGTTTGTGCTCGGACTCGGACTCCATCATGGGAATGGAGACGGATGTGTTACACTTAACCCACGACGCTGGAGAGCTGCAGGGCACGATTCCTCCCCACTACCTGTGTAGGAGCTCCAAAGGCAATATCCACAGTCATTACTGAACGTGATGCTATCACTGCTGAAGGAGTCTACTCAGGCTGTCAGAACACACACACACACACACACACACACACACACTCGTAGTGTGTTCTATGCGGACAGACTTGAGTAGCCCAGGGCATTGCTGCAAGCTCTGCTATTGTAGTGCGGGATGTGTTATAGACTCACACACACACACACACATACACACGCACACACACTCAGAGCTGTTTCCTATCCAAGAGTAAAGACTGGACCTCACATGCACGGACAGGGTACCTGCGTTATTTCTGAGTGATGCACTTTCACCCGGACACGGTGGTCAGAAATCTGTTGTGCAACTTTTTGTACTAAACTGTGTGTTCGATGTCTCCATGGTATCCAGGGTGTTTATGGTGTGATGCTAGCTGCTTAATAAGATGTTAATTGATGGTATTAATCAAGAGCTTAATTAATCTCACTTGACAAGCGATTACGCTGAAGGTACGATATCGGCGTTGTTACGATGTTGCTCTATTTTTGCTCCGCCAACAAGACTAATTCCTGAAGACTCCAGAGCTGGAGTAAGCGTCGCTTGTTGCTAGGCGACACCCGCACATTTTATAATATGGAATATCGCTAGAAGTCGAACTTTAAAGCAGCGCGATCGAAACTTTGATTGCGACCTTACATGGATTTCGGACTAAATATCAGCACTCTTGGAACATCACTCGGCCGATTCAATTAAAATTTGTGAGCTTTAATTCAATTAAGAAAAAATAAAATCCTGTTTTTTTTTTTGGTCCATTTTTCAATTTTTGAACAAAACAATGAGATTTTCCTCCTAATGTGACCCGACATTAGAGGACCCCCCCCCTCCCCGGACATGTTGCTCAGCTCTGCACGTCTCTACAGGGGCGTGTCTCGACGGCAGCTCATCTACATGAGGTCTTAGACCTGCGTTAACTTGAAGAAATGGTGAAATATTGTACCTTTAAAAGGAAGATCAGTTCTACGCCTCCTGACACAAAGCTCGCGTACTGTTACCATCCTGAAGGTGAGGTTCTTCTCCTCTAAGAGCCTCTCAAGTGTCTTAATTTCTGTTATGCTATCTGTTCCGAGAGTCAAAACTCCCTTTATGTCTCTATATAATCTCCTGCTACACTTACCCGAGTCTTTCACTAGTGCTTGGACACCATCAAGGAAGAAAAGAGTCGAAATGTTCGCGATTCTCACGACTGCAGTGAGCTCCGAGTCGCGGACGTACGGCCTTCTTTAAATGTTTTGCTGAGAGTCTCACCACCGTACTGTCCTGAAACTCTTTTGTAAATGTCAATCACCTGTTTTACACTTCCACTCGGCAGAAATTTCACCCTGGTTTGTATTTTTACGGTTTGTATTTAACTAAATTAGTAGTTTCTTTTCTCGGGTACTTTATAGCAGCTAGAAACATAGATCGCTCTCTTTCCCTGACACTGGAGTCTCCTTCCATAAATGACGAATAAATGTTTCGTCCTAGGAAACGTTACAGACGTGTATGTCGCTGTAAATCAGCGATTTACAAGGCTGCTGTTCATGAAAACAAATCCTCATCATGTGATTAATCGGGCCCCGTGATCGCAATAACGAGCGCGTTGACCTGAAACCTGATCCTTCTGGAGTCTCTCTCCGGGTGTTGGAGGAACCTCTCTGCTGTACGTCTGACTGGGAGCCGCTGATGCCGGCTGAGGTGGTCCGCATTTCCATTTGTAACCTCGTTCTGCGCTTCCTTTCTGAACCGTCCCTCTTTCTATCGTTCCATCTCTCGCTCGCTCTCGCTTTAAAATTCATTTCATGCCTGGCGCTGGAGTGGATGAGCTGCAGGACGCATTACCTGTTTGTTGAAGTGGCAAACCCTCTCTCTCTCTCTCGATCTCTCTCTCTCTCTCTGCCTGTGTTTTAACCTTTCTAACTAACTGTCAAGCTCCATATCTCTCTTATATTTGCAGCTGAGTGATTATCAAAATGTTTAGTCACTGCATATGTGTGTGTGTGTGTGTGTGTGTGTGTGTGAGGGTGCTGGTGACTCACCCTGGTTATCGGCTCAGGCTGCTCTGATAAGGTCAGGCTGAGCATCGCCACAAGCAACCCAATTACCTCTCTTTATTCATAGGGCATTCACACACAGATGCAGGCGCGCACGCACACACACACACACACACACACACACACACACACACACACACACACACACACACACACACACTCTTTTCTGAAAGGCAGGTTGTTTGCCCTGAGGATTTACTCAGGGCCTACCCGTCAAAACAGAGCAAGCCAAGTGTCAGCATGTGAATTGCAGGTATTCACACACACACACACACACACACACACACACACACACTCGCACTCCCACACACGCCCACTAGCGTGTAAGCACCGCCGCTAGTTCCGTCTTTAATCGCGAAGCCGATTCCTGTTTAACAGAACGGGGACAAGTTAGCGTGGAGTTAAACGGGAGTTCCGTGTCCGTTGATCACGCCCAGGGTAAAATCCGAAACCCTTCAGTGACCCCCCTCACGCTTTGTGACATTCTTGAATTTTCCCTGATGAGGCCGAAGCAATTCCGCTTTATTCAACAACACAACAAAAGCGCGAGTTTACACACACAATCTTGATTGACTTGATTGACTTTTAACGACTTCATGAAATCCATTGTAATGCGCCGGCTCCCCGGCCCCTCCCCCTCGCTACTCAGCTTTCACTTTACTAATGTTGGGCCGTACCTAAGAAGACTACTATGCACTCCGATACACTAGGTGGCAGTATGGAGCTATTCAGTTTGCCTATGAACACTAAAAGAAAAAGAGAACAAGGACGTCGCCATTCGCACTTTGGTTTCGTGTCTGATTCGAACCGAGTTCTAGTCAGGTTGAAAAGAAAATGCTCGGTTCGGTCGCGAAAGTCGCAAACATGCAAGTGGGCGTGTCGCTGTCTCACAGCTGATGAAGCAGGAAGGCTGCTCTTAACGATTTCTCTAGGCATGTCAATAACACTCAAAGAGACACAGACTTCGACTTCCTTGTCCTCTTCTTTTTTCATGTTTAGCGGCGGATAGACAACCCGTTTAGGTGCATACTGCCATCTAGTGTATGGGAGTGTGTGAATACGGGACGTTGATCCACGCTCAGGCACGATGCAGAGAGTTCACAACTCAAATGTATCAGATTTTACAAATTTAAAATAACAAAATTAGTTTTATTCTTACGATATTGTGTGCCGTTACGTTACTCATGTCACGAGTCGAACCTAGAAAATTTACTTTTTTGAGTTTAAAGATTTGAATGCAAGGCCAACGTTTTAGATTTGAATGAAAGAGCTCATGCCCTCAAAGAGAATCAGAGCTCGTCACTGTGTTTAACACCACCGTGCATGAAATTGCTAAAAGTTATAGAGTTCAACTTCAAAAACAAAAAAAAAAGAAAAGAAAAAGTGATGGACAGAAATGTTTGAACTCTGACGTGCCACCTAGTGGATGTTGCACTCAGTCGTGAGTAAAACCTGAGTCACGTCACGTGTAGAGAACAAACCCAGATATCACACATATATGTACTGTTCAACAAGGGGCGTTCAAGTCAAACCGGGGCTTGTGATGAAATTTCTGGTGAATGCAGGCGTGAACCCGGTGACTGACGTTTACAGAAGACCTCAGTCACGGTACGGTGATGAGGAACCCGTACGTCCGTGAATGACGATCCCGGCCCTGGGATAAGTGCATTAGCGTATCAGGGGATTATATAGAGAAATAAGGCGAGTTTATGTGTTCTGTTATTCAGTACAATCAAAAGTCCCGCTTTGACTCGAACACCCTTTTTATAAGGACAAAATACTATATAGATATATAATTTAATTTCCTTTTTATTATTGTTTTTTTTTTGTGTTATGTATTATTTTTAATTATTTAATTTTTATTTTATATATTTTTTTTTATTGTTTATTATTTTTGTTTATTTCATTTTTATTGAATATAATTAAACATTGTATTAATATATCATATTCTATATTTTATTATATTATATATTAATGTACCTGGTTTAAGGCATGAATTTCATAACGTCTCCTCGGTGTAATTTGCGACAAAATGTAAAATAAAAAAATAAAACACACACACACACACACACACACACACACACACACACACTTTCTCTCCCTGAACAGTGAAGTGTTTTTTTGCTGTTTACAACTGTGTTGCAATCAAATCTGTTCAGAAGGGTGTGGGATGTAAATCTTGTTGCTTCCTCATCCACACACACACACGCTCACACACACACACGCTCACACATTCCAGGAGGGAAATTACAGGCAAAAAGGTCAAATGTGTGAGCTCGTGCAGGGATAATGCTTTAAATCAGAGAGTTGCTCTGGATTAGAAACAGAGTGAACCCACGCTAAATCAAACTCTCCCATTCTCTTTCTGACACCTCATTCTCCTCTACTACCCTTAAAACTGTGTGTGTGTGTGTGTGTGTGTGTGTGTGTGTGTGTGTGTGAGTATTACAACACCAGCAGGGGAGTAAGTAAATGCAGACAGGAGAGCTGAGCACGCAGAGAACAGACAAACCTTCTGATTTATAAACACTGAACCAGGCAGGGACACACATACAGTACGTACTTGTGTGTGTGTGTGTGCGTGTGTGTGTGTGTGTGCGTGCGTGTGTGTGTGAGAGAAAACATGTCATCTGTTTATCACAGGTTGTCCTGATTTTCACCCACTCGAAAGTGCGTCTTCTGTGCTGCACTGCTGCGCAAACACAATGACAAAACAGGTGGCACTGTACTCCTGCGTCTCGTTCTCTCACACACACACGCACACTGCAACAACGCTGTGCTCTGTGAATGATTCTCCCGTCTATGTCTCGCGCTCTACGCGGTGTCCTCCGTCTGACTCCTCGCCTCGTGTCAATCGTATCCCGCCACGCTAGTTGCTAGCACGTGCCCCTACCGGCTGCCGCGGTTTCGCTAATGAAGTGCGATCACACTGGCATCAAAGGTGAGGATTCATTTACTGTAACAGTCAGCTCTGACGTTGGCGCTGAGGGTAATTCACATCTCGCGCTCGTCTTATTGTCTGTGTAGCGTTTGTTTGTCTCCAGTTTCAGTTACAGCTTTGCAACACTAGATGGAGCGCTTCTGGAATCACCAGGGATCACCGATGCGATATTATCATGATACCTAGGTGTCGTTTCGATATAATTTTTTTTTTTTAGCTTTTCCTACGATTCCTCCGATCACAGGAGACTTGGGGCACGAGTGCAGAGCACACACCCACACGCTTCGCACAATTTGGAAACGCCAATTAATCAAATCTGCATGTCTTTGGACTGTGGGAGGAAACCGGAGAGCCCGGAGGAAACCCACCGAGCACAAGGAGAACATCAAACACAGACCCCGAGGCGAGAATCGACCCCGGACCCTGGCGGTGCATATGTTAATGAGCTACTGCTGGGCCACGCCCCTCCAGAGAAGAGCAGAGCCGCTCAAGCCGATGATGGCGCTCTATTCTTATATGATGTCACATTAGGGGGAATCTAATTGGACAAAAACGGGAAATGAGTTTTTCCCCCCCACACACACCTACCATCGCACACACACTTCCTGTCGCACACACACTGATGGCACACCGGCTTCCTGTCTGGTGACGTAGCTTCCTGTTTTTCGTATTGTTCCCGCGAAAGTCCCTCGTCTGTTTGTAACAGCGTTTTAGATTATATTTTGTTTAGTTTTTTATAATTATATATTTTTCCCGTTTTTACTAAATAACAAACTAGTTTTTACACTTTAACACTACTGGACTTTATCCGTTTTTTTGCACTTTATGAGAGAACGCGCGTATCATCTGACCAACAACAAGCGAATCCATCAGCAAATAATCACAACTCCGGCACAAAGGTACGTTTTTATTATAGATACGTTTAGACATTCTTCCTCCGTCATTAGTGATCTTTTTATTTGTGATAGGTGTGTGTTAGTGAGCACCCTGACGGAGAAGATATTAGCATAAGAGGAGCGCATCCAGACTTTAGAGAGGGTTAGAGAGCGCGAGAGCAGCGTTAATTCTGTAGCGGAAAGTCAGGGTGCCACAGGTGGAGATAATCAGCCCCCGACTCCGGCAGTAGAGCCTCACAGCGGGGCGAGTGGATGACGACTCGGCGGCATACTCGTTCAGCCAAAGCTAACGCTAAGGCTAGCCCACCGGAGCACACCTCTTCTGCGCTTCACGTGTCCAACAGGTTCGCTCTCCTCAGTGATGCACCCGCTGAGAAACCTGAAAGAGCTCTGGTTATAGGAGACTCTATACTGAGACATGTGAAATTAGCTAGGCCTTTAGGGGCGCCAGCGGCAGTGGTCAGGTGTATCCCGTGAGCCAGAGCACCGGACATAGCAGGTAATTTTAGGTGTTTAAAATAGCGAAGGCGATGTCCGAAGAAGTAGTTTGCTCTGGTCCCATCCCAATGAGACGTGGTGACATAGCTTACAGCAGGTTATGGTCGCTGAACCACTGGATGTCCAGGTGGTGCTCCAAAAACAACGTGGGCTACATAGACAACTGGAAGACCTTTGAGGGCAAAACTGGCCTGTTAGGGCCGGACGGTGTCCATCCCACTCGGGAAGGTGCTGCTCTCATTTCTTGCAGTATAGCACATAGTCTCAGAAGAGGCCTAGTTAATCGGTGACAATCCAGAGCCCAGGCCAGGGAGCAGACAGACAGGCTAAACCAACCGTCTGCTAGCTGCAGAGAGTCGTCACTCAGGGTCCATCATATTGAGACTGTGTCTGTTCCCCGAGCTAAACATAAACATAAATTTAGAAAGACTCAGAAAGTCTGTTTTAGTAATTTAATTAACATAGATACCACAAACTCAGATCACACTGAATGCGCTGCCGGCACCTCTGATCTGAAGCTAGGACTGTTAAATATTAGATCTCTCGCATCTAAAGCAGTTATTGTTAATGAAATTATCACAGATCAGGAGTTTGATATATCATGTTTAACAGAAACCTGGATTAAACAGGACGAGTATGTAGCTCTAAATGAAGCTAGTCCTCCTGGATACAGCTACATACACCAGCCTCGGCTAACTGGTAGAGGAGGAGGAGTCGCAGTTATTTATAACGATAATCTGTCTCTCGTACAAAAACACAGTTTTAAATTTAATGCATTTGAAGTTCTCTATAGTAACATAAAGTCAGCTCAGTCGATCCCGCTACTCATCATTTACAGACCCCCAGGGCCGTACTCGGAGTTTCTCTGTGAATTTGCAGATTTCCTCTCAAACCTTGTTGTTTCTGTAGACAAAGCGTTAATTGCTGGAGACTTTAATATTCACTTTGAGAATCCAGAAGACCCTCTGAGAACAGCATTCTTGTCCATACTGGACTCAGTAGGAGTAAATCAGTGTGTAGTAGGACCCACTCATAAAGCAGGTCACACTTTAGATTTAATATTATCCTTCGGATTAAGAATAGGAAATATAACCACAATTCCACAGTCTGAAGTTATCTCAGATCACTACCTTGTCTCGATTAAAGCGTGTCATAGTAATAATGTATGCAGCACAGCACCGCGCTTCCACCTTAAACGTACATTTACATCAAATACCGCACAGAGCTTTATCAATAATCTTCCAGAATTATCAACTTTGATTGGATCGCCATCTGACGTCACAGAACTCGAACAGGCGAATGAATATCTAGAGTCAGCACTTCGTTATAGCTTAGATAATTTAGCTCCAGTTAAAAGGAAAATGATTAGAGATAAGAAACTCGCTCCTTGGTATAATGACCACACACGTGCTTTAAAACAAAATTCGAACGTAAATGGCGCCAAACTAAATTGTTAGTATTCAAAATAGCTTGGAAGGAGAGCATCCTGAACTATAAAAAAGCTCTCAGTGATGCTAGATCAACGTATCTCTCCACTCTTATAGAAAATAACAAAAACAACCCGAGATTTTTATTTAATACCGTAGCTAAATTAACTAAAAACAAGACCACTGCAGAAATCTCCACAACAACATCATGCAGTAGTGAGGATTTCATGAACTTTTTCAATAACAAAATCATAAATATTAGGCAAAAAATTTAGGCTTTGAAACCAGACAATTTAAATAATTCAGATGATAAACTAACCACATCACATCAGAACTTAGAATACTTTACTCCCCTTGAAGCGAGGGAACTAATTTCACTCATCTCTTCTTCAAAATCGTCAACCTGTATATTAGATCCTATACCGACACATTTTCTCAAACAGAAAAAAAAGTACCAGCAATAATAGAACCCCTGTTGAAAGTAATTAACTGTTCACTCAGTAGTGGGTATGTCCCCAAATCCTTTAAATTAGCCGTTATTAAACCGCTAATCAAGAAACCTGACCTTGACCCCTGTCTGCTTTCTAATTACAGGCCGATATCAAACCTTCCATTTATCTCCAAGTTTCTGGAAAAGGTACAGTAGTATCACAGCAGCTATGTTCACATCTACACAGAAATAGCATAAATGAACTGTATCAGTCAGGATTTAGGCCTCATCGCAGAACAGAGACAGCACTTGTTAAAGTAGTA